>CM075475.1:4575000-5175000 GCA_037950665.1 Hypophthalmichthys nobilis | reverse complement strand
TGTCCACATGGAAAGGAAGACTATTCCATAATTTCAGACTTATCACAGAAAAGGCATGTGTACCCTTAGATTTATAGTGACAACGAGGAACCTTCGAAAGCAGTTGGTCAGAAGACCTGAGTGCTCTGGTTGGAGAATAAGGGTGTATAAGGTCAGTAATATATTTGGGTGTGAGACCAAAAAGTGCCTTGTAAACAAACGTCAGAATTTAAAATCAACCCTGAATTTCACCTGGAGCCAGTGTAGAAAAGGAAGGACGGCAACAACCTCACATGGCTGAAGATCGCTAATGCACTTGAGCCAAGGTTTAAAGACCTGAAGTGTCTTCCCAAAGATGAAAGGAATGAGGTGTGGACTTCAGTAAGCAACCTGGTAATGGCAGAGAGTCCTGGAAAACAACAGTCTACAGAGACAACAGAGCAACAGCCGCCAAAGAAGAGAAGGATCTCTGTGTTGCTGATTTCTTCTGATTCAGATGAGGAAGAGTCCGTAGAACAATGTCTGAACTGCTACAAAGCAGAGCCCAAAGGACATTTAGGGGTGTCCACTACAGTGGTGGACAAAGAGAGAAGCAGCACATGCCTGGCACCCATCAACTGCAGCAACCACAGTGCCTTGCGAGAGGTTGTTCTTGTTCTCAGGTCACATCATTCAAAAGAAGAGAGCTACATTGTCTCCTGATAATGTCAACAGACTGGTCTGTCTCAGCAGCTGGCTGAATGTAAAAGAGGACTAAGCCGAGTTGTTTCTACTTTCTAGATAAAGTTCTGAACTCTCAGCAATATTATTTTATATTGAGTACAATTGTTTGTGTTCTTTCCTTGTTAATTTTTTTTTTTTTTTTTTCATATGTGAAAGGCCTATATTGTGGACCTTTTTGCAATTTACTTGAACATGGAAAACATTTTTTTTTTTATTGGCCTTGATAGTTTTGAAGTTCAAATGGCACATATAAGCCTGTGTTTTTTTTTTTAATTATTATTATTTATATAAGAAATATGCCTTTCAAGCCAAGAGTCAACTTTGAGGATCTTGATGGTTTATTGGAAATGTGTTGTATAAAGGAGAGAATATGTGTTCCAAATGAAAAAAAAATAATAATAATAATAATAAACAATAGTATTTGTATTTAAATATATATTTTCTTTGTGTTGATTTTACATTAATTTGTTTTACTCGTAAATATCCAATATTACAAGCTTCAGTTTTTTTAATTGCGATTAATCTGCAATTAATAGCAAAAAAAACTGTATGATTAATTTTTTAATCGATTGACAGCACTATTAAAAACAGAAGGCATGACTCATTTGATTTCTTTTATAAGGGCAAATGAACTGAAGTCTTACCCATTAATAAGTGCTGCCTTTGCTGTGTATGTCTTTCCTGCCTTACTCTCATCTGGATCGTACCATTGAGAGAGATTAAACCTGTCGTTTGGTATCTGAACTGCACAGTTCTCTCCATGAAGGAGGACTCGCCAGAAGTTTTCAAGTCCTTCACCTAAAACAGATGAGAAGATAGACAATGCAATTACACTTTAGGCCAAAATCATGACATGAATAAATAATAAAATAGTAATTCGTTAACAATTACCTCCAGGAAAATGGCATCCAATGCCAATGACAGCGATTTCTGCATCAGTATCATCCATCATGTTTCACATGCTTTGTGTGCAGATACATTTGGTTTTACGATCTGTAGACAGCAAAAGCAAACACTGAGGCATTGAGGAAACCGTATTAGTAAGAAACAGAGCCACACACTTAAATGGACTTTGTGACGAGTCAGAAGGGTATTGATCCATATGCAGTTTATTAAAATGCTCAGACAAAGACATAAACCAGGTAACAGGCAAAGGGTCGTGGCAGGCGGCAGACAGCATGAACAGAGACAGGCAGGAGGTCGAGGCAGGCGGCAGACAGGAATAAACAGTACACTGGCAAAGTTCGGGGCAGGCAGCAAGGATCACAAAACAGGTATCAGTCCAAGTCAGAAACAACAAATCAAACGCTCAGAATTGACAACCGTGGCTAATCAAGACTTTGCAAAGAGAGTGAGTGTGAGAGCGGTTTAAATAGTGAGTGTGAGTGATTGGCTGCAGGTGTGCGGGTGATCAGTCCCAGGTATGTGGGTGCATAGGAGATGTAGTCCAATAAGAGTTAATATTCGGGTGACGGCTCCCTCTGGCGGTTTGGGAAAACTGGTGCAGGTGATTCAATCGTGGCAGACTTAATGTTTGTACTTTCACTCTAAATAAGAGGATGTATGCTGCAAGAACTTGAATTTTAATGCAAAAAAATGTTGCATTCAGATAATTTTCTGTTTATAATTGCAGATAAATATTCACTTTTAGCATTTTGTCCATAATTACGTACATATAGAAATAGTTTTTTGTGGGACCAAAATTTCCTTTGCGTTTTTCGCATACAGATGACAACACTGTAAAAAGGATCCCTATTCATATGCATCCACAAAAATAATTAAATATGCTGTATTATGCTGCCAGGCTAGTGGTTGGCAGTGTCACTTTGTCAGTGACTTTCACGCGAATAGACTGAAAATGTAATATAAATTTGTTTTTTTATAGTTTACACAGAACTGATAACAGTAGTGCTTTCAAAAACTTGAACTTTGAAACCTGTTTTCAGAAGTTTGTGTTTTCAGGCCCCCAAAACACCATTCTTCTGAAAATAAATGGCCAAAACACAAAGTTTTCGGTTTTTAGTTGAAAATGATGTCATGTTATCAGGCCCTTAGATAAAATCATAGCAAGTGTTCATTTAATACTGGTGCTCCTGCTGTGTATGTATACACTTGTATTATGTATATTTTTAATTAGAATATTTCTTATTCTATTTTATATATTATTTTAAGCATATTAAATACATATTTTTATAAGCTGTCTATAACTTCTATTAAACTGTTTTTCTTTTGTATTATATTTTGTATTTTGCTCAGAATAATGTTTCTGTAACGGTAAGGGAAGGGGTTACGTTTTATTATTGTTGACCGTCTCAAAGCTGTGACAAATAAAGGGAGACATAGTGAAGTCAGTGCTGTTGCATAAATAGAAATAAATCTGTAAAAAAGAAAAAAAAATAAGGTCATCTTTAATGTCTGCAAGAGGTATGAGTGTTAGTGTGTAAAGAATAGATTATAATAATAAAAAAAATGTGTGCACTGCAAAAAAATTATTCTCTTCCTCAGTATTTTATGTCTTGTTTTCCAGAAAAAAAATATCTAAACATCTCTAAATCAACATACATTTACTTGTTAAGCAAAATGGCATAAGTTTTGTTTTCTGCAGTTGTTGCCAGATGAATATTCTTTTTTTTCCCCTTTTGATTAACTTTAATTTTTTTAACCCATTGGCAGATATTTTTTCCATGTTTCAAAATACATTTTTTGGAAAACAAGACTTAAGTCATTTTGCTTTTTGCTTATTTGCAAATAAATGTAATTTGATTTAAGAATGTTTAGATATTTGTGCTGGAAAACGACAAAAATAGTGAGCATTGTTTTGGCAGTTTGAAAATAAAAAAGCAAGTGAAATATTCTGACTTACCTGGATACTCATGTAGAGTCTTGTCTTCTTAAAAATATTTATATGAGACCAAGTCTACCCAATATTTATACAGCTAGTTAAAGGAGGGGTAAATGTAAGAATTAGCCAATGACTGATAAGTACAACAGTTTATTCATCTGGTAATCATTGCTAGTACCTTTTGTAAATAGCTCATGGCATAATATCTTTTACTTCCTCGATAAAAAAAATATCCCCCTGACTGTATCATAAACATGAATGCAAGGTCAATATACCCTGAACCTCTGGAATAAAGGTTTATTTCATGAAAAAGATTTATATCCAAGCAACTCAAGGTTATTTAAAAAAAACAATGAAAAAAACAAAAACTAAGAAGCCTTTATTGCATCAAGCCAAGGCTAACTAAATATACGTACAAACACAGTACGGCGGATCCCTCTGACTGTAATCGAGCTGTAAAACTCTAAAACCTGGCTGTTTGATAGTGATCTGTCCTTTGACTCAAATTTTTCCAGAGTTTGCAGAACAGCCTTTTTCCAGACTAGTCCTCAAGACTAGACTACTGTAATACAGGGGCATCATTAGGCCCTTCAGCCCCGCTAAATTCCTTCTCAGCCCACTAATAGTTCTGATTAGCTCTGTAATTTGTACACTAATTTGTGATCGCCTTAGTCCCCTTTAAAACTTTTAAAAAGGCAGCAAACTTCGGCTCCTCCGAATCTTTTAGACAGGCACATGACACCATAGCAACGACAGGAGGCGATGGCGACCTTGGAGGTGGAGCCCACCGCGTAGCCAATGATCCAATGGAGTGAACGACACCAGTGACCTTGGCGACTGTGACGGAGCTGCAACGATGAACCCCCGAGGTGGATGCAGGGATCCGGAGGGGAGAGGTTGATCTGAAACGATGAGGACAGAGGTGTAGACTGAAGGGAGTTGCACACTGGCCGAGAAGCTCAGCGCCGCACCACTTCTTTAAAATTCGAATGCATTGTTTGCTATGAGTATACGCACACCAGCAGCGCCATTAGGTGTCTGTCCGTGGCTCCCAGCTACGACTCAGGAAGTTGTTCAAAATCCTGCCGCGCCACAGAGCACCATTTACATAGTTTTATATTCAAGATGCCCTAGAATCTCCATTTCACAAGATGTAATATAAGTCTAAGGTGTCCCCAGAATGTGTCTGTGAAGTTTCAGCTCAAAATATAAAAATACCCCATAGATTTTTTATTATACCATGTTTTAACTGCCTATTTTGGGGTGGGATTAAAAATGCTCCAATTTCTGTGTGTACACCTTTAAACTGAATTCTGTTCTTGAGTGGATGTTAAAAAAGATTTCATTTTGCAGTATAGCTAGTAAGTTATGGAAGCCCATTTCCGCCACATAAGAAAAAATAAAAAGTCGAAATTATGACATAACTAAGTCGAAATTATGACTTGCTGCTCATTGTTGATCTGATGCTGACGCGACACGACAGGATGAATTGTGAAGACATTAAGGAATATTTTAAACGTGTTTTTACTAATAATGAAATTCTTGCCTTATTAGCAGAACGGCATTGAATAGCTCTGAGCAAATGCGCTCTTGAACTGATTTTAAGTAAGAACAAGCTTTGGCGCAAAAAGAACAAAACCGATGTGGCTGCATGAGGTGGCAGCTTTCATTGAACAACTTCAAATCTCGTACCAATGTCATGGATGCACCAAAAATATTGGTTGAATGGTACTGTAATGCCAGTTCTGCTGCGGAACAATTGCAACAGGAGATTGTGATCGGGCAGCAGTTTTCATTAATCAGTGATGCAGCCTATTCCTGTAAAATTATCTTGTATGTTCTAATAAATGGCGCACGTGATAAATTCAACCAGAGCAGGCTACCTCTTTAATTTAATCAGAATCCAATAGAATCAAAAGGAGCTTTATTGGCATGTTTGCGCACACAACGAATTTGTTTTGGTGACAGAAGAAACTTCTAGTACACAAAGACAACAACAGATAGTAAAATAAAAAATAAAGAATAAAGAGAAATTAACGAGCTACACATAAATAAAAAAATACAAATTTGTATGTACAGTTGTACTATATAGGCTACAGAATAGAATAGAATAACAGGAAATAGAGTAAGAGGTAAGGTTATTGTGAAATAAATAGACTAAGTGGTATTGCACATATTTATCATTGCCCAGTGGGGGCATTTAATTGTTCATGCCTTAGTTTATATTTAAAAGCACGGAGAAAGATGACAGATAATGTTTGCAGCTGAGATTTAATGATATGCAATGGCCAGCCTATTACTTTATTAGAATTTGTAACAGATTAAAGATATACATCAATTAATTTAATTTTTCAAATGTTATCAAAACCGAGCACGTGGAGGGCAAGAAAATTATTTCTCAAACAAAATCTTGCATTACACCATATTGTGATGTGTTATTATGGAAATATGATCCCCAGAACAGCGCAAACCTCAGGAAACTGTATGTACCAACAGAGCATAGGTTACTGGACGTGTCATTATTATTTCATAGGTTCTCAGAGGAAAAAAAAAAAAACAGAGAACGTATAGTGCTAGATAAATTCGTTCTCTAACGAAATCGTGCATTACAACATATTCTGAGGGTGGTGGTGTTCATGAGGATCATATTTCCGTAATAATACATCAGAATATGTTCAAGATGCCATCTCATGCAGCCACATCCGTTTTGTTCTTTCTGCACCAAAGCGTGCTTAAAATCAGTTCAAGAGTGCGTTTGCTCAGAGCTATTCAATGCCGTTCCGATAATAAGGCAAGAATTTCATCATTAGTCGGGTCGCGTCAGATCAACAATGAGCATCAAGTCATAATTTCGACTTAGTAAGTCATAATTTCTACTTTTAATTTTTTTCTTATGTGGCGGAAATGGGTGGAAACCCATTTGTGGCAGAAATGGGTCCTACTTTTCCCACTTTTTTTAACATCCACTCAATTCCATAGTAAGTCAACAGTTTCATTTATATGTATTTTTGGCTTAGCTTATAGTTTTGAGGGACATGTTGTAGGCTATTTAATTTAGCCTATTTTTTCTCTGTGATATTTAGCCTATTATTCTTTGTGACATTTTTTCTCTGACATTTTTTAGGGTGTTGACAGCATCATAAGACAAATAACAAATAGAAATCTTGTATATACTATGCAACATTTTATATTTGTTATCCCCAGTCACTCTCTTTCTTTAGGGGAAGTTTAAATGCGAGATTCTGGAAACAATCTAAATTTTGCGGACCCGTCCGCTCGGGAAGAAAATCACTATATGCAGATAGCGGGTGAACACAGAGTGAATTTTAGGTGGGAGTGGGACGAAAAAAAACAGTCACGTGCAGACCTCTAGGCTAAAGCTAACATTACACACTGTTGGAGAGATTTATAAAGAATGAAGAAGCGTTTATGAATTATGACCAGACACAGAGACACTCACTGGAGATGAGGAGAACACTGAGAGGCGAGGAGCACGTTGGAGACGAGGAGAACACTGGAAACAGGTAAGTAATCTTCAGAGGAGTCCTTAAGGTGAGCATAACAGGTAGTTAGTATCAACGAGACCGGACAGTGACTGAGTGTGCTGCTGTGTCTTAAATAGCGGAAGTGATGATGAATGGCAGGTGTGGGTGATCAGTACTCTGGTGAGGGAGTGCACTGTGATTGGGTGACTGTGGAGCCTGGCGTGTCTGTGACACATGGATCATGAACAGTTATTATCGATCCATCTGCCATTTTCACTATTGTCTTTGCTTGATGGCTTCACAATAGCCTACCTGCAGAGCGTCTGATGATTCGGCTGTGCAGCTCCAGACGTTAATACTGCTTTACCTGCCTTGAACATGGGCTGGCATATGCAAAAGTTGGGGGTGTACATATTAATGATCCCGACTGTTGCGTCAGAGTCGGTGTTTTGTTGAGATTCGCCTGTTTTTCAGTGGTCTTTTGCACAAACTAGATTTACATAAGAAGGAGGAAACAATGGTGTGGAACAATGGCTCAATGTATGTCATTTCCATGTACTGATCTCTTATTATTCAACTATGCCAAGGTAAATTCAATTTTCAATTCTATGGCACCTTTAAATTTACATTATAATTTTCTCAAATTTTCATTAATGTACATACTGACTTCACCCTGTGCTGCAAGATACATTAGTTTTACATTCTTAGTTTAACAGCTTGAATAAAGTCTAAACATATTTTAAAAAATGTATAATAAATGTAGCCCTTCCTTGCACTCCTACTCACCATTTTCCTTATTGTAAATTGTAACCCAAATAACTTGTTTGGTTAACATTTTCAGTAGGATTAGCTAGTTAACGCTAGTTAAATAAATACTACTATGTAACATAGTTGCCTAGACAACCGGTACACCAAAACAATAACAGACTTAAAGTAATATAGATACTTTTCATTGATGAACGTTCAAAAGTCAGCTATTATTTACTAAAAATAACAACCAAAACTCACCCATTGTGCAGCTCTTCTTTCAGGAGTCGATTCAAAATTGAGCTTGCACGTCCCGTGTGCGATACCTGTTAGTTGCCTGAGACGCGGTGTGGTGCTGACCTTCTTGTCCAATGTGCGACCTCCTTGAGGGAGGGCGGAACTAGCCACAGCGGAAGGGGTGGAGGGCCAGAGTGCAGCGAACAGCCCGCAAGTCCGTGGTGAAGGTGGTGCGATGTCTGACCCAGATGGAGCCGACGTACCGAGGGAGCCCGGCGAGGCTGAATGCCAGATAGTCACTGTTGAAAGAGCGTAAGCGTAGTAGTCGGGCGTCAGGTTGTAACTGCACCACTGAGAGGAGGCTGAGGTGAAACTGGGGAACTGATGGGAGGGTGGCAGAAATGATTGGGGACTGGGGAGGAGCTTGAAGGGCAAAACAAAACCAACCAAAAATAAGGCAGTCTCAATAGTAATTTGGAAGAGTGGTTTGGAGAAGGAGATTGGGCGGGACCAGAGAATTTGGGACATAACCGACAGATTCGGATGATGGTAAAAGGGGCAAAAAATCAAAACAGTTCTTTTGTGCAGTAACCAAAAACTCACTCTATAAAGTGCCACATTAATCACATTTGGGTCGGTCTTCTGTCACACTGCTGTGTTGTAGAACACTCACGAACATGATAATGAAGGCAACAGTAAGACACAGAAGACTTAAATATACTGTACATACAAACAAGTCTAATTCCATACACACACCTGAAATAAATGACAACTAATCAGAAACCATGACAACTAACTCTACAGTGGAAAGTGGGGCAAACTGAAAAGAAAGGCTGTTTCTCAATATGCGTTCTTTGCGTCCTTGTGTTCTCAGAAGACGCTGCGGGCAGTCGACATACGGAAGCCTGTAAGCTTTGAAGTTCTCGTTCTCACTTATGAGATTCCTGCTACAAGCTCGTGACGGTTCGTGAAAGTAAACATTTGTCCGTTTGTTTTGCTTAATTTTATTAAAGTGATAACCTGAAAAAAGCCTGCAGTATTTTTATTAGCATATAAAAAATAATCCTAATATTGACAAAGCATATAACACAAAGGCTAATCATTTTCATAACTACACGCAGTAAAATAAACAGATTAAAATTATATGAAAAAAATGTCTATAAAATTATGATACAAGTCTTTTAATAGGTTATGACATTTGTTTGTGATGTTATATTGCATTTATTGTGTATTAGCCACTACTTATAATACGCTGGGACGTCAGTTGAGCAACAAGATCACAGCACATCTCAATTCTCACAAGGATGCGTTCTGTCTCCTCACGTTCTTCCGAGTTCGTTCTTTCAAGGACGCCTGGCAAGACCGGACTCCACGAGAACGCAAGTCCGTTCTCTGCGTTCTTGGAATTGAGAAACAGCCAAAGTTTAAACTAAGTGAGACCGTGACACTATGAAAGTAATAAAAGTTAATTAAAAATACAGACATTTGTTTGTGATGCTATGTTGCATTTATTGTACATTAGCCACTTATAATATGCTGGGAAGGTCAGTTGAGCAACAAGATCGCAGCACATCTCAGTTCTCAAATGATGCGTTCTCTGTCCTCGCGTTCTTCCGAGTTCGTTCTTTCAAGGTCCCCTGGCAAGACCGGACTCCACGAGAACGCAAGTCCGTTCTCTGCATTCTTGGAATTGAGAAACGGCCCTTGTGTTCTTGCTCTACGTCATCATCAACCGTCGAAGTTCAGTTCCAATACTCAAGAACGCAAGAACAGAGGACGCATGAAAGTACCCAGATGTGTTCTTGATATCAAGGATGCATTGAATGCAGACTTGAGAGAATCGAACCGTTAAAAATCCCAGAAGACGCTGCGGGCAGTCGACATACGGAAGCCTGTAAGCTTTGAAGTTCTCGTTCTCACTTATGAGATTCCTGCTACAAGCTCGTGACGGTTCGTGAAAGTAAACATTTGTCCGTTTGTTTTGCTTAATTTTATTGAAGTGATAACCTGAAAAAAGCCTGCAGTATTTTTATTAGCACATAAAAAATAATCTTAATATTGACAAAGCATATAACACAAAGGCTAATCATTTTCATAACTACACGCAGTAAAATAAACAGATATAAAATTATATGAAAAAAATGTCTAAAATTATGATACAAGTCTTTTAATAGGTTATGACATTTGTTTGTGATGTTATATTGCATTTATTGTGTATTAGCCACTACTTATAATACGCTGGGACGTCAGTTGAGCAACAAGATCACAGCACATCTCAATTCTCACAAGGATGCATTCTGTCTCCTCACGTTCTTCCGAGTTCGTTCTTTCAAGGACGCCTGGCAAGACCGGACTCCACGAGAACGCAAGTCCGTTCTCTGCGTTCTTGGAATTGAGAAACAGCCAAAGTTTAAACTAAGTGAGACTGTGACACTATGAAACTAATAAAAGTTAATTAAAAATACAGATGAAAGGCAAGGTGTGAATAAGGGAAAGCTTTGAATTGTCCTTCTGGGAAATTATTGTACTTTGATCAAAAATATGACTTCATAAACATATAAAAGATTAACCACACAGTTTCTTGAGAAAAATGTGACTGCACATTTCTTCAAAAATCAAATATACAGTCATGTGAAATAGTGAGGACGCCCTATTTTATTACATGGTTTTCCGTATCAGGACATAATAAAAAAATCATCTGGTCCTTGGCAGGTCTTAAAATTTGGAAAATATGACCTTAGATGAACAACAACACATGACATATCACGTTGTGTCATTATTTATTTAACAAAAACAAGGCCAAAATGGAAAAGCCATGGGTGACAAACTAAGGATACCCTTACTGCTAACATAGGAATTAAAAGGGTATGGCCTTGGACACACTAGATGATTTTCCAATCTTAACCAATTTTAAAACTGTGGGAGACCATAAACACAATGACAGCTACTGATTTTTAGCATCATAATCCTCTGAACACACACACTAGATCAGTGGTCGGCAACAGGCAGCCTGCGGGCCAAAACTGGCCCACCAGCAATAACATCTGGCCCGCATCTGCAGCCAGATTATTTTGATAGTGGCTGGTTCTGAAATAGATCTAATATTATCACAGTGTCTACACCACGCCGCAACAGCTAAAAGCTGTCTACACTGAACGCGACAAACCGATCGTTGCAAAACACTTGGACTACGTCAGAAACAGAACAGGGAATCCGTTTACTGTCGGGAATGTGTTGTGTCACGTCGCACCCAGTCTAGACAATATCACTGATTATAATGGGTTCTATTATCTTTTGACGCATCGCATTGCGACGCTCGCGTCAGGTGTAGACACAGTGTTAGACTCTTTGATAGTGCCATTTTCTCTCACCAGCTAGCTTAAATGTTAACATCACTCTGCACACGTCATAATAGCGTACCTCCAGCATGCGATTTAAAAAATGCAGTTTAGTGCGTGAGGATGCCAAGGAATAATTCTGAGTGTAAAAGTAGGCTACGTCAAATAATTATTACATTAAGTTAGGATCCATTGTGTAACAAGCAAATTAAAATGTTACACATTTATTATTCACAATATGGAAAGAGGAAATAAACATAGTTCGTTAAGAGCATGACTCAAACATGCCATTAATGGGCTTATTCAAGTCCTCTTTTATTTTTTGATTTATTTTTATCCATTCCGCATCTCCCACATACAGTTGCAACAAAAAGTATGTGAACCACTTGCAGAATCTGTGAAAATGTTAATAATTTTAACAAAATAAGGGAGATACAAAATGCATGTTATTTTTTATTTAGTACTGTCCTGAGTAAGATATTTTACATAAAAGATGTTTACATATAATCCACAAGACAAAAAAAAAAAAATAGCTGAATTAATTAAAATAACCCCATTCATAAGTATGTGAACCATTGATTCTTAATCCTGTGTGGTTACCTGGATGATCTACGACTGTTTTTTTGTTGTGTGATGGTTGTTCATGAGTCCCTTGTTTGTCCTGAGCAGTTAAACTGAGCTCTGTTCTCCAGAAAAAAATCTCCAGGTCCTGCAGATTCTTCAGTTTTCCAGCATTTTTTGCATATTTGAACCCTTTACAGCAGTGACTGAATGATTTTGAGATCCGTCTTTTCACACTGAGGACAACTAAGGGACTCAAACACAACTTTTAAAAAAGGTTCAAACATTCACTGATGCTCCAGAAAAAAAACATGATGGATTAATAGATGGGGGGTGAAAACATTTGGAATTTGAAGATCAAGGTAAATTGCATTTAATTTGTCTTCCGGAAAACATGCAAGTATCTTTGTCGTCAGTTAGGAAACTGGGTGTGCTCTTTGATACCAATCTTTCATTTGAAGGCCATGTTACTAGCATCTGTAAAACCGCATTCTTCCATCTTAAAAATATATCTAAACTACGACATATGCTCTCAATGAAAAATGCAGAACAGTTAGTTCATGCGTTCATGACCTCAAGGCTACTGGGTGGTTGTTCCGCTCGCCTGATAAATAAACTACAGCTCGTCCAAAATGCAGCAGCTAGAGTTCTTACTAGAACTAGGAAGTATGACCATATTAGCCCAGTTCTGTCAACACTGCATTGGCTTCCTGTTAAACATCGTATAGATTTTAAAATCTTGCTAATTACCTACAAAGCACTAAATGGTTTAGCTCCCCAGTACCTGAGCGAGCTCTTAAAGCATTATAGTCCTTCACGTCTATTGCAATCTCAGAATTCAGGCCAGCTTATAATACCTAGAATATCAAAATCAACTGCAGGTGGTAGATCCTTCTCCTATTTGGCACCTAAACTCTGGAACAATCTTCCTAGCATTGTACGGGAAGCAGACACACTCTGTCAGTTTAAATGTAGACTAAAAACGCATCTCTTTAACCTGGCATACACATAACACATTATCAATTTATATTTTCAAATCCGTTAAAGGATTATTAGGCTGCATAAATTAGGTCAGCCAGAACCGGGAACACTTCCTTTAACACCAGATGTACTTGTTACATCAGAAGAAAAAGAATGGCATCTACGCTAATATTAGTCTTTCTGTTTATCCCAAGGTTTACCGTAGTCAACCAGATCCGGGCCGTATCCAGGTGAGACCGAGGACCAGCGCCCTGACACGACCACAACGCAGCCCTGAAGTATCAGCAGAGATTGAGTCAACTAGATCATCCATTGTGAAGGCCTCATCGACACGACAGCCAGTGGCACAGCTCCTCAACAAACCGTCCATACCGGTGTGATGAATACAATCCTCAACTGGATTGAACTGGACTAAATACTTTGAATGTTGCGATCCTATCGGACTTATGATAGCAACCTGAATCGTAACAAAGCACTGTTCGCCAGAGGAGAACTGGCCCCCCGACTAAGCCTGGTTTCTCCCAAGGTTTTTTTTCTCCATTTTAACACAGAAGTCTATTTGCCACCTGTTTGCCATCTGATGTCACCTGTTGGAGTTTGGGTTCCTTGCTGCTGTCGCCTTTGGCTTGCTTAGTTGGGGACACTTGACATTTGACTTGACATTTGACATTCAACAGTGCTTAGATCTGCCAGCATTGACACTATTCTTTAAGAGCTGCTGTGCAGCCAAAATTATATACCAGTTATCAATGTAAAGCTGCTTTGACACAATCTGCATTGTAAAAAGCGCCATAAAAATAAAGGTGACTTGACTTGACTTGTTGCTTCCGAAGGGCAGTACTGAAAAAAAATGATATTCAAGCGAAATAAGAAAAATTTGGACCTCTTCATCCTGTTCAAAAGTTTTCACCCCCCAACTCTTAATGCATTGCGTTTCCTTCTGAAGCATCAGTGAATGTTTGAACCTTTTTTTATAGTTGTGTTTGAGTCCCTCAGTTGTCCTCCATGTGAAAAGATGGATCTCAAAATCATTCAGTCGCTGTTGTAAAAGGTTCAAATATGCAAAAGATGGTGGAAAACTGAAGAATTTTTGGGACCTGGAGATTTTTTCTGAAGAACAGAGCTCAGTTTAACTGCTCAGAATAAACAAGGGACTCATGAACAACCATCACACAACAAAAAAAAACATTCGTAGATCATCCAGGTAATGACACACAGTATTAAGAATCAATGGTTCACAAACTTTTGAACTGGGTCATTTTAATAAATTCAGCTATTTTTTTGTCTTATGGATTATATGTAAACATCTTTTATGTAAAATATCTTACTCAGGACAGTACTAAATAAAAAGTAACATGCATTTTGTATGATCTCTCTTATCTTGTTAAATTTTTGCACATTTTCACAGATTCTGCAAGTGGTTCAAATACTTATTCTTGCAACTGTATGTGTGTTTTAGCAAGGCGGTCTGTGATGCAAGTTGGTGAATGAAGATACTTGCCAGGTTACGTGTCACTACTCTGCTTTATTCATTTATCTAGTGTAAAACCCGGACACCGCCACACAAATGTGGCTTTTTGTTAATGACTGTCCTACTACAGGATTTAACACAGAGTAACAGCTCACTACCAGTTACAAAAGATACTGTAACAGTTTTTTTTAAATTATCCTTTGACTATGTTCTGGGCCGGCATCTAGTGGAGAAATTTTTTTGGCCCGATGCCAACCCCTGCACTAGATGATTCGATTGGACTGTGAGACCACACACCTGTTGATTGTAGGAACGATTTCACAGTGAGACGAGATCTCACGGAGACTCACAAGATCAAACGTGACTTGAGAAATAAAACAAATGAAGGACAATCGACGTTGAAAAAGAATCAGAAAGTAATCGCGAGACAGGTGGATGAGCATGCATTGTTGATGTTGTTCCCTGGATTGTAACTGTGTTGCACATACCCAAGGTACGGCACAGAAAGACCATTTGCCCCTTCTACCTCTAGTAAGTCGGACAGAGGATGAATGGGGTGATCTGAAAGATACTGCTCATGAAAAGAAATGGGAACAGTGGTAACTTGCGAACCAGTATCAATCAAGCAACGACATTCTTGCCCTGAAATATCAACTCGTGCAATGCATTTGGCGCCAATTAACTCTTTGGGAAGTTTAGCTTTCAAGTTTGGATTCTTAGGACTTTGGCTGCAAGTATAAGCTTTTGTTTTGGTGGGACTAGTAAGACTTTCAGTTCCGATTCGCCCCTCAATAGGAACCGGTTCTAGTTTAAGTTCCTGACAGCATTCTGGGACTCCCATTTGGACTGTCTCTCTTTCAGCAATTTCCGTTTCTCTGCCACAAGTTTTGGATTTGGATCGGAGTTACAAGAGGTTGCTATGTGACCGTCTTCTCCACACTTGAAGCAATACCATGGTCTGGGCTTTTCAACTTGATTCCTCGTTACAACTGTGGTAGTTTCAACATTTGATTTCTGAGGTTTCTTTTCCACTACAGGGGTTTTACGAGCTTTGACTGGTAGAATAGTTTTCTTGACAGCTCCAGCGTTAGTAGTCAGTCTTGCCAGCTGACTCTGGAGACTGGCTATTTGCCTCCTTAGTCTCAGATGCGACTGACGGCACATCAGGACTCCCATACTGCTCAGTCTCATCAACCACCCAAGCCCTTTGAGTGTGGACTTGAACACGCTGCTTCGCTCCAGCCAAATGTTGTCTCATGCGCTTTGCTTTGGTCTCATATTCTCACGTTTTTGTTCCAGACCCAAGTCTGCAATTAGGTTATTATCCCAGCAGCCCCGGCAGATCTGTTTCAACAGATGCCGGTCTGCTTCACTGGACAAGACACCTCCCCTCTTAACGGCTATACTCAATGCAGCTTGAAGTCTAGACAAATAAGCTGAAGGTTTTTCGCCTGCATTCTGTAAGGTATTCATGAACTTAGCCAAAAGCTCATCACCATCCTCTACAGCGCCAAAAGCTGAATCAAGTAATTGCAGATATTCGGACGGAGAGGCTTCAGGACCCAAATGCTTCACAATGTCAGCAACTGGGGGTAGGAGGCTGTCTAGAATCTTCTGTGACCCATGAAAGTTAGATATGGCAGGGTCTCGCAGGGTAAAATCAACACTTATGCACCACGTGTCATATTCAGCCTCATTCACAGGCCTGGGAATCCTCCCAGAGAAAGCTCTGAGCCTTGTGGTTGTGAGTGCTTGTGAATTTGCTTCGTCAGTCCGAACCACATGCTCAACAACTAATCTTTGTACAGTAGGTGAAGTAAGAATTGAGTTACTCACACAAGCAGCAGCAGCAGCAGGTGTCGTTTGCTGGCCCATTGCTGAAAGTGGCTCACCCATTACTGATGTGGTTTTCTCCGGTTGGTCCTGAGTAACAGGAGTTTCAGGATGTTTATCAGCAGTGCCTGCCTCAGCACACAAGGGGAAAACTTCAGAGCTCATCTCAGTCAACATTTCACTTAGCATGGTCTCAAAATTAACTCCGCTAAGCTTTGCTATTTCTCTCAACCCTTTAAGGTAAGACCTGGTAGCATCCCTCCAAACTGTTTGGTATACACACTGGATAGGGACCTCACTACATAGGTGATTTCGGGATTGTCTGTCAAGTGATGGGTGAAAGGTAATACAGGCTCTAAAGTTTGCATAGCATTGCCACTGCTAAACTCAACAATCAAGTTCTGGTGAAATTCAGATTCAGGATCTTGGATCTTAACTATTTTAGCTATAGACCCATATTTCTGCAAGACTTCAAGTAACTTCTCGTCATCTTCAGTTTCAGTTACTCCACTAACTATCACTGCATTAGGGACCTTAATACCTTCAGTGACAATTACTTCCATTTTGTTAAAGGCCTTTTGAATTATTATGTGTCTTCAATAATACAACACCATCTCCTGGCTGGCTCGCCAAAGTTTTTTCTTTATGTAGCAAGTGACAAATAATATGATTCAAAAGTATCTATCTGTAATAGATAATGGACTCTAATAGAAAAACTGCATTTAAACTCTTAACAATTTGGGCGATTTAAATGTATATGGACCAATTTTGCGAATTAGAAAATCACAGGAACGGCTACTGGAGATAGTGATTAACACAGGAGTCAATAATAAATTAGGTAATTTACTTCAAATAATAATTTCCCCAAATTTAGTTGTAGGCCTTTTAAAAGAAAAATAACAACAATTAAATCACAATAAAACAATAAGAAACATCAAATAAATCACAATTTTCCAATGTAGAAGAAATTAGAAAACTCTTCAAATACACTCAGTTATCAAAAAAAAAAAAAAAAAGGATAACTCTCTTTTCCTCAAGAAGGTACTTTGAAGGCAAAACACAGTCACTAATATCAGATTTTGTTTCACAATCACTTATCTCGAGTCCAGCGATGCATCTGTTAATTCACAGTTCCATCCAAGAAAAGAAAAACATCCTTCCCTTAGCAAAGAATGGAAAACTCAATCTCAGTCTCTGTTGTCCTCTTGATAATCTTCTTCTCCTAGTATTCGACTGGGTAGCTCGCCATAAATGGAATTTTCCAGTGAATTCAAAAGACCTGACCTAATGAAAGCCACATCCAGTATTTCCACACAGTAATACATCAAGATTAAGATTCTCATGAACAAAAAATTGACTGGATTCTCTTAGTACAAATATTCCTCCACGAAATCCAAAAGGTTTTTCAAAAAAAATAACAATTTAAATTTGTATTTCTTCTTTTTAGAGAATTGCTCTAGCTTAACGCTCTGATCAGTTTGTGAGCTCGCGCTGTTTCAGCTGACTAAAAACAGGGCAGAGTTTCTCAGTCTTTTCGCATTGATCAATTCTCTAATACCTCTTAATAAAATTATTCCTCTTTCACATTTTTCCTTGTACACTATATGTCAGTTAACAATCATATAGCTATACATTTTTTATTACTTAAACTATATACAATTATTATTATTAATTCTGAAATTAAGTCAGGGTTACATAGTCCTAGACTAAAATGCATGTTTGAGCTGTTGTAACTGAAAGTAACTTGTACTGACAGTTCCTAAAATATGTCAGTGCCATTGTTTTGTCTCAGGATGCAAACCAGTAATGTATTTTTCTAGTGTATGTTTATAAAAGCTACTTAAATATCCTAATTGAACTAAGGTCTAATCCTGGTTTAGGCTAAGCCCTGTCTGTGAAGCTGGGCCTTAGTGATTTTAGGGAGTAAAATGCAATAAAAACAGATTCTTCCTTCGGGTATTTTAGCCGGTTTCACAGACAGGGCTTAGACTAGACTAAGTCGCGACTATGACAAAAAAAAACGATATGCGTGAGATTATGTCCTTTTAAGGGTCTCATCGTCCTGCTTTTGGTTTGTTTACATGTCTTTGGTCCATGTTGCGTTCATATATCATTCGAACCGCACCACAATTAGTTTGTTAGGTGCGCACCAGGGTTCGGATGGCAGCGTTCACACATGTTCAAATGAACCACACTAACAGAGCAATCGCACCAGGGTTCGTTTTAATTTGAACCAAACATGACAAGGGTGAACGCACCATAAGCCTTGTCAAAGTTTATCTTGGTTTAACTTTACCTAAGCCGGGAGTTTATCTTGGCAATTTTATTGTCCCAGAAAAAAAACACAAAAACAATAACTCTTTATGATATATGGTTTCCTAAGAAAACATCTCGGGTTACGTCTGTAACCCTGGTTCCCTGAATAGGGAACGAGACGCTGCGTAATACGCATTGGGAACGCCTCTGCTTGATTGCGTCGTGAAGCACTCGTGAATCTAACCAATAACGTGACGAGACGTCAGAAGCGGGTGACGTCACGGACCAGGAAACTATAAAGCATACCCAGAACAAAGAACGCTAGCTTCTGAAATATGGCTGAAGCAAGACGCTCACAGGTACGCCGGGGGTACGGCAGGCAACGCAGCGTCTCGTTCCCTATTCAGGGAACCAGGGTTACAGACATAACCCGAGACGTTCCCTTTCATGGGAACTGTCGACGCTGCGTAATACGCATTGGGAACGCTATCCCAACTACACCGTAGTGCCAAGTACCTGTCTGTTATCTTGAGACAGCACAGCTGGCCCCGGAGTGGAGCCGACATCGAGGTTATAAAACCTAATAAATGTATGCTGGGAGGACCACCCAGCCACATCACATATGTCATGAATGGAAACTCCTGACATTAATGCCTTGGAGGCCGCCACACCCCTAGTCGAATGGGCACGGACAGCTAAGGGAGATGGCTGCCCGACTGCTTCATAAGCGAGTGAGATGGCCTCAACCACCCACTTGCTCATCCTCTGCTTAGACGCCGGGCCTCCTTTCTTAGGAGACCCATAGCACACAAACAACTGGTCTGTTTTACGCCACAGGGCAGCTCTGTGGACATACGTGTCTAAAGCCCTTACTGGGCACAGCAGATTGAGTTTTTCCTGATCCGAATTAGCAAATGGAGGAGGACAGAAGGCCTGAAGCACAATGGGCCCTGGGACATTGGTGGGGACCTTTGGCACATAGCCAGGTCTAGTGTGAAGAAAAGCCTTAACCATACCAGGCGCAAAATCTAGGCACGAAGGAGCAACTGATAGAGCTTGGAGATCTCCTATTCTCTTCAGAGATGAGATAGCGAGTAGAAACACTGTTTTTAAAGTGAGAAACTTCTCGGAAACCTCTTCCAGTGGTTCGAAGGGAGCCTCGGCTAACCCTTCCAATACCACGGCCAAGTCCCAGGCCGGAGTTCTTGTATGCGAACAGAAGGCCTCAGCCTCCGAGTACCACGAAGGAAGCGTATAACAAGGGGGTCTCGACCCACCGAGGAATCCCCCAGAGGGGCATGATAGGCCGATATGGCCGCGACATAAACCTTCAGAGTTGAAGGGGATAAACCATCCGAGAACTTGTCTTGGAGAAATTGCAGCACTAAGCTGATAGAAGAATGGACAGGGTCCACATGACGTTGTCTACACCAAGTAGCAAATAGCTTCCATTTATAGGCGTAAAGCTTCCTTGTGGAGGGAGCTCTGGAGTGGAGTATGGTCTCCACAACCTCAGTTGGGAGACCAGCATCTACGAGCCTGGCCCCCTCAGAGGCCAGGCCCACAGTTTCCATAGTTCTGGGCGAGGATGAAGTATCATGCCGCCCGCTTGAGACAGAAGATCCCACCTGAGGGGAATCTCCATCAGAGAGCCGTCCAGAAGAGACACTAGGTCTGAAAACCAAATTCGGGTTGGCCAGAACGGGGCTACCAATATTAGACGGACCCCGTCCCGGCGCACCCTCTCCAGAACTCCCGGGAGCAGAGCGAACAGGGGAAATGCGTACAGACGCAGCCTCGGCCACGTCTGTACCATGGCATCCAGGCCCAATGGTGCTGGATGTGACAGAGAGAACCAAAGTGGACACTGGGTTGACTCTTCTGAAGCAAACAGGTCGACTTCTGCACGACCGAAATTTTCCCAAATGAGCTCCACCACCTCGGGGTGGAGTCTCCATTCCCCGGGCCTCGGCCCCTGCCTCGACAGGGCGTCTGCTCCCAAATTTTGATGCCCTGGGATATAAGCTGCTCTCAGTGAGAGGAGCTTCCCTTGGGACCACAGGAGGATCCGACGGGCCAAGTTGTATAGTTGGCGAGACCGCAGACCCCCCTGATGGTTGATATATGCGACCACCGACATGTTGTCTATACGGACCAACACATGGTGGCCTCTCAGGTCTGGGAGAAAGTATTTTAATGCTTGAAATACTGCCATCATTTCTAGCCGATTTATGTGCCAAAGAAGTTGATGATCCTCCCAGAGACCCTGAGCTGAGCGACCACTCATGATCGCCCCCCAGCCCGTGAGGGAAGCATCCGTCGTTAGCATTACACGACGACAAGGAGCCCCCAGCACCGGACCTTGGGACAGGAACCAGGGCTTTTTCCACATGACCAGAGCACGAAGGCATCGCCGCGTGACTTTGATCATACGAAAAGGATTTCCCCTTGGAGAAAACCCCTTGGTCCTGAGCCACCACTGTAAGGGTCTCATGTACAGCAGGCCGAAAGGTATCACGTTGGACGCAGCTGCCATAAGACCCAACAGTCTCTGAAACTGTTTTACAGTGAGTGACTGGCCTAGTTTCACCCCATCCATAGCCCTGAGAATGGAACTCACACGAGCAGGAGACAACTGTGCCTGCATCGTGGTGGAGTCCCAAACTACCCCTAAGTAGTTGGTACTTTGAGCTGGAACAAGCACACTCTTCTTGGCATTGAGCCTCAGCCCAAGCCTCTTCATATGGGACAGAACAACATCTCGATGTTGAGCCGCCAGATGTTTGGTTTGAGCTATAATCAACCAGTCGTCAATATAGTTCAATATGTGGATGCCCTGGAGTCTTAATGGAGCCAGAGCTGCATCCACACATTTAAATGAGCGTCTTGGGGTGATAGTGCTAGGCGAAAGGAAGAACCCTGTATTGGTAAGCTTCGCCCCCGAAAGCAAACCTGAGGAACTTCCTGTGTTGAGGATGGATGGATACATGAAAATAAGCGTCCTTCAGGTCTATCGCCACAAACCAGTCCTCGGACCTGATCTGTGGGATAATCTGTTTGAGTGTGAGCATCTTGAACTTGAGTTTTTGCACAGAGTGATTTAGTACACGTAAATCTATGATGGGACGCAACCCTCCATCCTTTTTTGGAACTATGAAGTAACGGCTGTAAAACCCTGACAGCTTGCTGGGAGGAGAAACCCTTTCTATAGCTCCTTTTTGCAAGAGCGTCATAACCTCCTGTTCCATCACCAGAGACTGCTCGGGGGCCACCACTGTGGGAAGGACCCCGTTGAACTGAGGCGGGCGAGACCCAAACTGAATTTTGTAACCCTTTTCTATTGTGAGCAGCACCCATTTCGAGATGTTTGGGAGAAGTTTCCATTCTGCCAGAAAATTTACTAAGGAACCAGTCTCTCGAGACTGGCCTCTGGTGTTTTGAGCACTTGACTCGGCGCCCTGAAACGGCGAACCGGCAGGGAACAGCCGAATCAAGTGATGACCGGCCCTCCTCGGAGGGTCGGTGGGGACCGCTGCGCCCTGAGACACACAAGGTGGCAGGGTTGGCAGAACGGCCCCCTGAGGGCACCGGAGAGGAGTTAATTTTATAGATTTTAATACAGGACCCTCTCCGGAGGGGCTGCCCTCGCAGGTCCTGGAGCCCTGGCGTCAGGACCTCTTCAAGCCCCTCTTGGCGATAATGACGGTCCGCAGATCCGCCTTACCCCTCGAGGACTTCGGCTGTGTTGACCTCCCCGGACCCCAAGTTCTCTGCGGGGGAGCACGGGTGGCAACACTAAGCTTTTGTTGCGCTCTGTGCGCCGAGGAGCTGGTCGACGGCCGAGACTGCTCCGCTCAGCAGTCTCGGGGATGAGAACGACGGGGAGGAACCTTTGGAATGCCGCTGATTGCATACGTGTCTCCTGGAACCTCTCGACGACCGATGTAACAGAGTCGCCGAAGAGGCCCACAGGAGACAGCGGCGCGTCCATAAGGATGCTTTTATCTTTCTCTTTGATGTCAGAGAGGTTAAGCCACAAATGTCTCTCCGTGGCCACCAGGGCTGCCATAGAACGGCCTATTGACTTGGCCGTCTCCTTGGTGGCACGGAGAGCAAGATTGGTCGCTTTCCTAAGCTCCTGAATAGTCTCAAATGTTGCCTCCCCACTGTCATCAATTTCCCCCAGCAGGTCGGCTTGATAAGCTTGTAATATGGACATTGTATGTAAACAAGCCACCGCCTGACCTACCGCCGTATAAGCTTTGCCCACCAGTTTAGATGTCGTTTTTAATGGTCTGGTGGGCAGCGTCGGGGAATTTAGGGACGATGCAGACTCGGGTGAGAGATAGCTCGCAAGCGTCTCTTCTACCCGAGGCATCGCCCCATAACCGTGTTGTTTCAACCCCATAATATTACTATATGTAGGCGTTTGAGGTTGAAAACACGGTACTGCACTGGTCTCTGCCACAACCTCGACACCTCGGTGTGGAGATCGGAAAGAACGGCAGCTCCCGACGCTGAGGTAGTGACCGCGGGGAGAAAGCGTTCATCGAGCGTACTTTTGATTTAACTTCACTCTTCTCCGCGGGCCATTCGATTTTCAACTTATCCACAGCTCTAGTCACTACCTCTAACAGCTCCTCGTAGGCTGGAGAAGAGGATGGCGAGCTCTCTTCTCCAGCCTCGACGCTCATCACATCCAACTCCTCAGAGCTGGATAGATGAAGCGCCGGTGCCTCTCTCCGGGGAAGAAACACGCAGCGCGTGCTTCCACCACCGGAGAAGAGACACTGGGTCTGGCAGGTGAAGGCAGAGATAGGGCAGAGCCCGTCTCTAACCCCGCTACCAGATCCATTTGTGAACCCCACGAATGGAGCCGGCGTTCTGCCTCAGCAGACGCGGGACCCGATCCGCGGGGAACACTGGCCGCGTGTGTGGTGTGGTGTACTGACACTCTTGTCCTCAGACAAAGAGATCGTAATAGAAATGGAAAGACAAACAACACCAAATAAGACACAAGATGACACTGAGTGCTTGTGAAGACACAGAAGCTAGCATTCTTTGTTCTGGGTATGCTTTATAGTTTCCTGGTCCGTGACGTCACCCGCTTCTGACGTCTCGTCACGTTATTGGTTAGATTCACGAGTGCTTCACGACGCAATCAAGCAGAGGCGTTCCCAATGCGTATTACGCAGCGTCGACAGTTCCCATGAAAGGGAATCTCCATTTACATTGCAAAGTGCATTCATAAAGATGGAAATAGCACCAGTAATATTATTTGGAAAAAAAGTACAGCTATTTGTAAATAATTAGAAATTAGCAATTGCTTTCTCACCAGCATACATATATCACACTTTTGAAGCTTACATTCAGGTGATTTCAGGTACATGTCTGAACTTTGTACACTTGCAGTTAAGACATAAAATGTTAAAAGACTCACATAAAATGGGATTTTCTTTGATAACACCATAAAATATTTGATCCCTCTTTAGATTAGGTCTAAATTGTTATTGTGTTCATGTCATATTGCAGAACACTGAGGTAGAACCTTAACCGCAGTAAAGTTAGGGACATGCAGGTTTTGTCACCTAGGTTAGGTGCATCAAGGTGTGAGGTTGTTGTCAACAGCATAATTGCATATGTAATTACTAGCAGATTTTTGTTTTAATTGTAACTGCAATGTAAAATCACATACTGCATGTACACAATAAGTATATTTTATTAAATTATTTTTGTATTAAACTATTCATTTAAATGTTAGTGCAGTAGCTCAAGACACTTAATATGGGACCAGACAATTTAACAAGATTTTTTACTCTTTGAATTATTCAAGTGCAATAAAAAAAAGACCCGAACTTTTTACCTGCAATGTATGTATTATTTTTATATTTTAAGTTTGCTGAAATTATACTGCTTATGGCTAATACCAAGCCATCATGTTAACATGTGTTAGCATAGATTTGTAGGGTAGATACAGTGGTTTCAGCTGTGGTTAGGATTGCATAACTTTTCTTGTCTATTACCACCCTCTGCTACTGATAACAATAAATGAAATACCACAGTTAGAAAGCAAAATATGCAAACATTGGGAGAGCATTGCTAGAATTTAACTCTATTGTATTACGACAGATAAAAGTGGTAACACTGAAACAAAACTAGTTTGCACATAGTTTGCTACAGAAAGGGTTTAATAACAGTACCATTGCTTTATGTAACAGCAGATCCTGCCATAGACACTTGAGGCCTGAGAATGCACATTATTTTATGTGGTCACACTTTGGTAAGGGGAATACAAATTCACTATTAACTATGACATTTGCCTTATTTGATGCATATTAATAGTTAGCAAGGTAATTGTTGTAACATTTAAGTTTAGGTATTGGGTAGGATTAGGGATGTAGAATATGGTCATGCAGAATAAGGCATTAATATGTGCTTTATTTACTAATAAACAGCCAATATGCTAGCAGTATGCAAACTGATAAGCACCTAGTTAAAAGTGACAATTGGTAGTGGTACCCGTTCTAAAGTTTTACCGTTTTGTACAACTTTGTTACTGATCTACATGGTTTTGGTGGTTTTGCTATTGTTGTGTGGCCCTATTGCAGAAAAATTGAGTGTAAGTTCTTCTTCCCCTTATTATCTGTTTAGTTTTTCAGTTCAGATCTGTTGGCTAATATTTTACAGAATAAAGGTTTAAGTTACTGTTTACAAAGAGATGCTTGGTGACAAGTTCTTCGGGCAGATCAGAGCTGTTTTAGAAATAAAGCCTTAGAAGCCGCAAGAGAACATTCACATAATTCACATCAAGCACACTTGTACACAATTACGCTGAGATCAAATTGCTTTATTAAATATTAGGTTTTTTATGTTTGGCACTAAAGTGATTAAATACATGTACTTAGATGACATAGGCAAAGTTAACACGATTAGACATGGGTATTAAATAGACCTACATTACATAAAGATTATTTTAAAAAGAAAATTATTTGCTAAAAAATCATTGCTGACAAAGACTAAAAGAGGAAACATACAAAAAGATACTAGTTAGTGGATACATAACTTAACAATGATTTTGAGTTCAGTATCTTCTTGTATGGTCA
Organism: Hypophthalmichthys nobilis; assembly: GCA_037950665.1. Taxonomy (NCBI): domain Eukaryota; kingdom Metazoa; phylum Chordata; class Actinopteri; order Cypriniformes; family Xenocyprididae; genus Hypophthalmichthys; species Hypophthalmichthys nobilis. The sequence continues at coordinate 5,149,444 of CM075475.1, read as the reverse complement.
AATGTGTCATATAGACCTAAGCTCATACATGAAGAAAGTTCATCCATTTTCCAAACTACTTGCCATATGTAGGGTCACGGTCACAGTCACAGAAGAAAGATGGAGAAGATGGAAAAAGAATGAAGATTTAGAAAAGTAAGCTCAAAAACAGTCAGGATCAGCCAAACATCCATTCACTTGTTGCATGGTCTGACCCGTGACAGCTTTCACTTGCTGTTTGTTTGTTTCGCTGCAGTCCAGCTGATTTTGTTTATTCTTTACACGGCTATTACTACAAGTGCTGAGGAAGGTCAGGAACACTGGTATGAATACAATGCCATGGACGGCCCCAAAAAGAATGACTAAGAACATGATTTTGAAGAAGGTCCTGAAGATGTAGCTCTTGGCAGCCGAGAGCACCACCACTCCTGCGATAGTGGACACGGCACCCTGAATGATGGGATATCCCAGCTTATTGATGGCATCCGTGGCTTTCTCATTCGCTGAGGATTTTTCACTTGACACAAAAGCATAGGATATATGAGCAGAGAAGTCAACAGAAAACCCGATACAGATAACAAGATTAATCATAGACACAGAGTCTAAACTAACATCCCATAATGCCATGAACCCGGCCACTCCCACAATGACAGATGCGATGGCAAATGTCACCCAGAGAGAGCAGAGAGGGTTTGGGATCAACAGGAGTGAAATGACCAACATTGCACATGTAGCAACCACTAAGTTTTGGATCGTATTACTGATGATGACGGCATATTGGTCGAAATAGATGAATGCAGGGTGGTACACAATCAGATCAACAGGTGTCTGCAACTTCCCACATTTTTCTGCGGTTTCTCTAAACACATCAAGCATATTCTTCTCATCGTTCGCTGTGCGGATGTTCACAGTCTGAATGAACATACGTGATGCATGAATTTGATTGTTAATGAAATTAACATCTTGACTAAAATCAGACTGATTAAGAAATGCAGTTAAATGGCTTTTGAATTGTGCTTCATTGTTTAAACTGAAACTGAAGTTCAGTCCAGACTGCATGTATTCACTCAGCCAAGAAACAGGTGAAATGCCTGAATCTGCCACTGTCAGATTTTGAAAATTTTCCAAACACAAGTCAAGACTTTCACGAGCAGTTGGGTTCCAGTACTGAAACTTTTCATCCTTTATAACTAACATGACATTGGGACCAAAGTCAGAGAAGAATTCATCTTCTTTGTCATAGTAACTACCAACATATGAGCCGTCTGCTGCTAAATGTTTCAGATCTAGACCTTCCTGCATTTGGAAGCATCCATAGATACTGACTGCCAAATAGGCAGCATAAATCAGACACACAAGCATCTTAACCCACACTCTTGTCAGAAAAGGGCCGTAATAGTTTTTAAAGAATGAATCTACTGGCATTTCAAATTCCTTCTGTGTGTTTTTATCATACGCCCCACCAACACAACAACCTCCATCATCACCAGTGGCTTCTGGGACTTTCATGCAGGTCAGCCAGTGTCTGTTGCCTTTCTCTCTCCGTCCGTTTAGTGCGAGACACGCACCAAAGAAGGTGATGTTGAAGATGTAGCAGAACAGAAGAGCTGTGCTGGTGTACATGCAGAAAGACTGAACTGAGCGGAAGGGCGTCATAAGACCGATGTAGAAAGCCAGAACATCTGTCAGCGTGGTGATAGTGATGGACACGCCAGCCTCTTTATACGTTTCTGCTAAACGAATCTCAACAGCTTTATTAACTTCAGTCTTCTGCCAGCAGGAGATCATAATGAACATGTCATCAACACCAATACCTGGAGGAAAGCAGAGACTGTGAGCCTGTGAACATCAGCTGTGAGACACCTACTAGGTGATGAAATGAATGAACTTACCGAGGATCAGAAAGGGGGCTGAGGCCACGGTCATGGCAAACGGCATCCCACAGAACAGCAGCAGTCCAAAGCTGGCCAACACGGCCATACCAGCGGACACGACGCCGAACATGGCCACCCATACCTTCGTCCTGACACAGTCTAACCTGTGGAAGGATACAAAGAATAAATTACATAACTAGTGATAGAAATAGTAGTGCTTATTTGATTCATATTAATTCTTTGTGATACCTCAAACAAGACAGAACCGAAATGTTAATAGCCAGGAAATACGTAATAGAGAAGAGGGGGATCACAGAGTCTGAATTGGTCTCGAACTCATTCTGTCTTGATATTGATGTAAAGTAAGACACATGGACCTAAAGAAGTTCATCACAAAACACTGTTCAGTATAGTTACTGTATACATGAATGCGTTGCGTGAAGAAATTGTGTGAAGAAATAATTATGGCAATTTATGACAAATCAAGCAAATATACATTGATTTGGTTCATTTAATCAAAATATTGGGATTGTTGTGCAAATGACTTTTGGTGCTTGAGTTACAGTTATTGGAGATAATTTGATAAATACACATACAATGATCATCAGGTATCTTTGTGTAAATATAACTCATTACTCACAGTCATTTGACTTACCTTACTTGACGTTTTCTGTTCTGTGTAGTTTGAGAGGAGTTTTAGAAAGCCATCAAGCCAGTAAGGGTTTTCCTTTGTCTTCTTGTCGTCTAAGAAATAAAAAAGCCTGACCGCTTTGGCACTGGTGAGCTTTGAGTTATTCAGCTCTACACCGCCGATGGTTGTTCCCAAAAATGTGCCATTATTCATCGGATGTGTTATGTTTAAATAAAGTATTTCAGTAGCATTGTAATTTATAATGTCTAAAATTTCATTTGACATGCACCTTCCTTTTATTTTGGCACAGAGTTTTTCAAAAGTGTTTCCTGTCGATATTCTTCTCACTTGACTGTCTAAGGCTATAATGTCACTAAAAGCTGCTTTAGTCAATATATTTTCTCCTTGCAAGTCTGTGATGATCAAAGAGGCATAAGTGCCTTCAGATGCAAGACGTAAATGAGAAAACTCTTCAGATTGTGGGAAGTTTTCCACCACAATCTCCCTCTCCAACTTGGCAGGTCCATTGACAGGCGTAAACTGGTCTTCAATATCATTTGCCTCCCTCTCCTGAAGAAAGATGAAACCAGCTCCAAGAGCAGCAGCCACATATAAAGATAATAAGACAAATAAAAATGGATGTCTTCCAATAACCCAACCAAGTTTTTCAAAGGCCAGAGACAGAGGCCTTTCAATGCAATCTGTTTTACACTTTGCCATCCTCCAGATACACTGATTCAGTGTTGTCTTAAATGTACTTATAGGCTGTGCTAAACACTAACAACTCACCTGTTACTCATTAACAAAATAAGGTAAGTTGCTAACAAACTTCCTTGTTTGCACCTGGCCTCTGTATCAATGCCAGAAACGGAATGCTTTAACTCATGGGCCATTTTCAATCTTAAGAGACCAAATATTAGTAGTAGTAGTAGTAGTAGCAGCAGCAGCAGCAGCAGTAGTAGTAGTTTTTACATTATAAATGTCCTGAGCAATTCCAGCTTGTTGGACGCAGATAGGAGTTTTACTTACTCAAAAATGTTCTGAGGGCAGAAAGAAAAATGATTGGTTTACAAATTCATCCAATGAAATTGAAGCAGAGGTGGGGTTAAGAGTTTGGGCCGTGTGGAGGGAATCCTTCAGGCAGAGCCATTATCGCTGTCCGTGACAGAATGCATTTATTGTAAGGTAAGTGAATTTACTATATATTTTGTTAAAATTCAACGTCCTCTAACATTTAATAAGATATTTAGCAAACATTGCAAATGCACAGAACTAATAATCATCGTCTAAATACCCTTTCATATGCATTTTCATTCGACTGCTTCATCAGTCAACCGCACCAAAGCTGCTTATGGTTTAACTGGGGTAAAACATGCTATTCCAATGCTTTTGTGCCAAAAAAAACAAAAACTTGTTCAAATCTCTGCGACATTTCATCTGTCAAAATTATACATCCCCTGGCCCAGTGCTGCTCTGAAGGCAGAAGTACTGAATAGATTGAATCGCTGTTATTTATAGTGTTACTCCCCAGATAGCAAACAGACATCGATTCAACGTCTATTTTTGGTTATAAAGGTCGGTATCAGTCGTCGATCAAATATCAATGTTGAATCAACGTTCACTATTTGATCGGTACTTCAGAACGCTATTACGTCGAAAACCTAACATCGATTCCACGTCGAAATGATGTTGACTCATCAACAGATCCCGCCGATCGCATATGGTCGAAATCATAACGTCTGATAGGCTATATGTTGAAACTTGGTTAGAAGAATCGGACATTGCGTGCATAAAGCCCTAATCGGACAGAATAGGACATGCATGTCGTTAACCTATTTATTGATATAATTTTAATTTATTATAAAAACCCTATTAAAGTAAACACAAGTTTATAGAAGTGGCTGTTTAATAAACTCACATAAGTGAGCAGCGAAATCTATCATCTTAATCTTACCTGACACTGATATTAAAATGAGCAGTCTTCAAAGTCTCCATGATTTATTTATTTATTTTGTCAGATGCCATCCATATTAAAATTAAATAAAAGCATACCAAAGATTGCGGAAACGGTAGCGCAGGTCAAAAAACACACGACCCGGATAGCAAAATACACTCTGCCAAGTTCTGGTTAGATTCTCACCTGCCGGAGACTTGCCACTCGACCTGATTCTGTCTACTGCGATCGGGCCGGATGCTTGTGTACTCACTGCCCGATTCCGGCCCAAATCAATCGGGCCAGATGCGGTAGCCGTTACCTTGCCGACACCGCCACAATCAAGCCGGTATCGGGCCGTCGCAAATGCGCACAGCGCGCCAGACACGGCCCCGCTCCGTTTATATATCTACCATACTGTTCATACATTTCTCATTTAAATTTGATACCCAGCCAAAACGTTTACTTACATTTTAATTATATAAATTATAATACATAAATAAATATATACAAACATCACATTATTATGAAAGCAATTATATGTCCATTTGTAAATAACTCACTCAATCTGGTTGGCATAAAGGCATTATATTTACAAAACAATTACAAAACTATATTACATCAAATAAAAGCAGTTGTTATACAATTATTGTAAATAAAATATTTACCACATTTTGAAAAATTATACACCGGCATTTACTTATACACAGACTGTAAAATGTTTTAAACACATTGGTAAATAGCAAAATAATTAGCTGGATAACTTATCTGAACTCTGCAGGCAGGTAGATCTCCAGGAACAGGATCAGACACCTCTGCAGTACTTCATTACATAAAAATACTAACTCAAAAAACAAAAACAAACAACAACAACAACAACAAAAAAACTAAAAAATAATAAAAATAAATAAACCTTCAGCTGTACAATTGAAGATTTCTTTGAAGATTAGTCTTTTATTTTTAAAACCCTGTGACTGTGTGAACAAGTGCTTCTGAACGTGCCAAAACTGAAGATCATCTTCTATAACAACAGAAATGATTGAAGGACTTGTTCTTTCATTGACCACAATGACAAAATCAGTGATGTCTGGCTTTTAGTTGTCTGGGTTTTTTTTTTTCTTCGTGTGAACATTGTTGCATTTAAATACAGGTGCCATGTTGAAGGATTTTCCCCAACCATTTTTGTCAGGCTTCTGGACATTAACAATTAAAAAGAAAATCATGAAATTTTCAAAAACTACTGAATTTGTGCCTGTACATATGTAAATTACCTTTGAATTGTGCCATTCATTTTCTCAACAAGGCCATTTGTCTGGGGATGATAGGGAGAACACGAACTCCTGGTGATGCCCAGTCTCAGATGCCCAGATATTTAACATGGTCATATCCATTTATTTTGATTTGATGTTGAACCAACCTTGTTGACAAACTCTCTTCCCAGATCTGTTAAAAGGCGCTTTGCCCATGACGTCTTCTGCTCTTTTTGTTTTGAGGGGATAGGCTTCAGACCAGCCAATCTGTATATGAAACATATACAGTATATTGTTGGCCATTTTCAGTTGGAGTTAACTTTCCTATCAGATCCATCCCAATTAATTCCAGTGGTTCTGTGACCTAAAATGAGAATGAATGATTTAAACATTCAGGACTAAGGCTATTACATATTAAAAGTTTGTTATATTTTTATATATACAACTCTAGGATTATAAGCCTTCTTCTCCTATACTGATTTTTTCCTAGCCTGACACTGAGGACACTGAGCTATCTGATAGAAGAGAGGTGGGCCATGACCATTTTAACTGAGTTAGTGTAATAAAAAAAAATGTTATTTTTTAACAATTAACTTACCCACTTGCAAATGTCCTGTTCCGTGTCAGGCCAGTAAAATCTAAGAATGATGGCATTGTGAGTTTTCTCAACTCCACAATGTCCACCAAGAGGGCCTGCGTGGAATTCCATAAAGATATTGTGTGCCTCCTTGGGTGAAAGGACAACTTTAGCTAAATGCTGACTCCTGCAGATGAAATGCAGCTCTCCATCTAATGTAATCATGTTATATTAGAAAATAAAGGTCACAGTTGTATTACTTTTTTATGGTGAGAACAACTTAACACACCATTACCATTCATTGTAAAATTTTCACATCTTCTATTTATATAATAGCACTCCTTTCTTGAACAGCTATCAGGATAATGGTTATCCTGCCAAAAGGTTTTGATTTCTCTAACTTTAATTGCATTCATTTGCTGTGTCATGAGTTACAATAATGACACTTAATTTATAGACCTTTTCATCTGTTCTTAATTGTTAGCAGACATGAGCAACTGAAAACACATGATGTGCAGAATTAGGAAAGAGAATATGTTAATGAGATTGCTGCCAGTCAAATGAAGAGAATTGGCATAATTCAAATGTATATTACATAAAAAACTGATAGACCATTGTGTCATATTTTTTTAGTTAAAGCGGTCTGGTATCCATACTAAAGTGCTTTGTTTTTGTAGTGTATATTCCTGCATATTTGATTTCAAAGAAGTTTAACATACTTTAGTGTCAAGCTCAGAAATCACGCCTGTAACGTACTGCTCTGAGACAGGAAAGGTCGAGGATCCAAATGCAGTAATCCACAATTGAGGTCCAAAACAGGCAAAGGGTCATAAATAAACAGGAAGGTAGTCCAAACAAACAGAGTAAACAAGGCTGATGAGCTTAACAAGACAATGAGGTAACAAGGGGGTGTTGTCCGATAAGTGTCCATGGTAACAAACAAGTGAACAGAGGAGAAGGGTCTGGCTGCAGACCATAAGCCAGTGGAGCTCCACTCTTGAACAGGAAATACGTCACCTCCATTTGAATTAATAAAGGAGGACCAAGATGGCATCACTGTGAGTTTTTCTAACTTTTTCTCAGGTAATTTTACCACAGCATCGCTACAATGGCAGACTGACGCTGTTGTAAAGTGCAATGCATGCAAAACACATAGGGCTTGCGTGAAATTATGCACAAAAGGATGAATAAACAAGATGGGTTTATATATTTCTGAAGAGCGATATTGATGCCTCGCCAATGTTAGTTGATGTTGTATGACGGCTAGCATATATGCATAACCTATGTTGTCGTGAATAATGAAAAGACACGATCGTTTTGTATGTGTATGCGTCTAGCGTTTGTTGTATAACATTAAAAAGTCATATGAGGAGGTTGTTTTAACATTTAATTTCTCACTCACTTCCAGGGCTAGGATTAGCATGGAGGATGCAGCACTCTTTACATTTTAAAGGTATGTTGCCACCCTAAAAGTCAAAGTCTTTTTGGGCCATTCCACCGAATAGGTGACATTTGGTTGCTGTAACTATTTTAAATTAAACTTTATTTTTTATATATATTTTTTTCAACACTGAATCTAATACTACACATATTTAACTATTCAAAATGTTTATTGGTCAATCTCAGGCAACTTTATTTATTTTTTTTCAAAGCAGAAGATTTCTCATTCCTGTTCCCAAAACTCATGTGGCATTTAAAAAAAGCATGTTTAAAAGCATGTCAGTTAATTCATTTGTATTCACCTCAAGAAAGTGTTTATTTTAAAGAAATGGTTGGTTATTTGTTCAAATAATTCATATTTGTGAAAAAAAAAATCACTTCATATTAAGGCAAGGTGTATTTTAATAACAAAAATGTATAAATAATGGACCAAACAAAACTGATTAAAACAGTGATTAAACTTTAAAAAAAAAAAAAAAAAAAAAAATAGGTACAGGAATGAACACTTTGTAACAGGAATGAACACTGAGAAACAGGAATGAGTGTCCATATGTGTGAGAGAAAGAGAGTGTGTACATGGCTCTGTGTGCATGTGTGTGAGAGTTCTGTGTTGAAGGGATGTGCTATGTGCTGGTACTACTTCACAGCAAAGGAGGTGGAAAGAGAAAGAAGGAGAGGGAGGGAGGGAGGGGAGGGAGGGAGGAGGGAGAGAGGAGAGGAGAGGAAAGACAAAGGGGGGCGTGGGTGTTTTTAGCACCTGCATAGTATGGGTTCTCTCCATCTTCTACAAAAGAGAAAGACAAAAAGATTGTCACTTTGTGGTGGATTGGCTCCATGCAAGTATGGTATTCACATCGTTAAACTAATCCTAAATGTCTACAATTTAAGTTATTTCAACTGAAAAAATCATAAAACAGGTGAATAGTATTACATAAACTAATGTCCTCACTATTAAGTAAACAAAACAGAGGACTCTACTCACTCCTGTTATTTTTCATATGAGCAACAGAACTGCAAGTAACAGGATTAAGTTTTTACAGTCACTTTACAATCTATTGAGTCTTTAATCTCAGGTGGATGGTCTGTAATACTTCGCTCACATGGCATTTAATCTGCGTGCTGAAAGTCCCAGGGACTTTGCAGACCTTCTACTCTCCTGGAAGCACTTGCCGAACGTCTGTGTTTATGATTTCACAAGAGGTTTGGCGACACACACCAATTTGCGGGTTCCTCATTCACTGCCTTCCCAGCCTTATGAAGGCAGACTGTCTGAACCCACAGAAGACAATGTGAAGGCAGCCAGGGATGGAAAATTGCAGGTGTCACTGCCATGGCTACATGAAAGGGTACACTGTGGGGAGGAAAATGCTCATCCAGTCACTGGATCATCTGAGCACTATGTCTTAAATGGCTGCTTCCATGAGAAGAACGCCACAGATCCAAAGGACATACTGCGCAGGATCCAACTTGTCCCTGAGCTGAAAGTGTGGTTAAATAGCCAAGTTGCCGAGCAGTTTTTTGCCAAAATGCGTAAAAGTAACTACTTCTTCAAAAACATGGCTCCATCAACCCATGTATTTCTTATGAGAAGTGTTATCCATCGTCATAACACCTCCACAAATAGAGCTCTTCTGGAGAGGCAGTTAAACTCTGGACGCCGACTGGAACTTCTGAGCACCATCATCTTGTCTGCTTTGGGACAAGCTGTCATAGGTGAATGATGCTGTACTTTTCTGTGTTGAATTTACATAACATCAGTACACAGACATAGATTTGTTCCAGGATTGCTGTGCTCATGTTGTCTTTGTGTCCCCAGCCCAGCAATCAGATGCATCAAAACAACAAAGCACAACTGTGGTGGCCCAGGCACCTTCAGCAACAAGTAAACTGCTTTAACATTAATGATAATACAAAGTCAGTCATGTAATTAATGCAACTACTTCCGTCAGTCACGTTCCTTTGACTTGCCATCTTAAATGCATCTACTCTCAGCAGTCATGTTCCCCTGACTTGTCAAGGCTGCTTGGACAAAATATTCATAGTTATTGTACCTCTTTACGTTCAGAGGATGTAAGCATTGTTTGCATCTCGTGTTCAACCAAACACTCAATGTTCTGCATTTCTTAAACTGTTTGTGTTCCCCAGCTGAATTATACTGTGTGTATTTAAATTAAGTATTCCTCGTAACACTTTCTTGATTTTTATCAGAGCTGTTGCACAAAAGCTCATGCCTGGGCCATGTGATGAACAGTCAGGCCTGGATGTTGAGGTAATGATTATTTACAATGAAAATGTTCAAGAACAACATGTATAAGATTGATAGTCATTGTAAATTCTCCATAATGGGTGTTCTTTTTGCAAACGGGCTACCCCCACAAGATTTTGGGATTGGCTGTGGAGTATTCATAGTTATGGTGAGTTGCCAAGCTCATTTTCAGGATGTTTATTGATGTCTACACAACATCCATTGTGTCTTCACCATGTCCATTATGCCCACTAAAGGGTTAGTTCACCCAAAAATGAAATTTCTGTCACTTATCACTCTCCCTCATGTCGTTCCACATCCGTAAGACCTTTGTTCATCTTCAGAAAACATATTAAGATATTTTTGATGAAATCCAAGGGTATATGATCCACACATAGGCAAAAATGTCATTACACCTTTTGAGGTCCAGAAAGGTAGTAAAGACATCAATAAAATAGTCTCATTGCTTCATAAAATTAAAGGCATAGTTCGCCTAAAGATGAAAATTCTGTCATCATTTACTCCCCCTCAAGTTGTTCCAAACTTGTAGAAATTTCTTTGTTCTGCTGTACACAAGAATGGAAGAATGTTTGTAACCAAGCAGATCTCGCCTACCATTGACTACCATAGTACAAAAAAAAAAAAAATACTATGGCAGTCAATGGTGGGCGAGATCTGCTTTGTTACAAACATTCTTTCAAATATCTTTCTTTGTGTGCAGCAGAACAAAGAAATTTAAACAAGTTTGGAACAACTTGAGGGGGAGTAAATGATGACAGAATTTTCATTTTTGGGTGAACTATCCCTTTTAGGTTGAACCAATGTAGTCACGTTGACTATTTAATCAATGTCTTTTCTACCTTTCTGGACCTCAAAAGGTGCAATGACGTTGCTGCCTATGTGTGGATCAGATACACTCGGATTTCATCAAAAATACCTTAATTTGTGTTCCTAAGATGAACAAAGTTCTTTCGGGTTTGGGACGACATGAGGGTGAGTAATTAATGACAGAAGTTTCATTTTTGGGTGAACTAACCTTTTAAACACTGTTACTGAGCACCTCATTTTTATTCATCTTGGTGAATTAATACTCAAAGACATGGCAACATAATAGCCTTTCTGCCTTTTCAGTATGCCTGGTACATAACTATGGAGGCAGCATTTGATTTCACCACTGTAAGTGCAGTCTTAGTGTTGACATGAAAATGTTTGTTAATTGTGGTGAGTTACATTACAACTGTTCTTATCTTCAGTCTGACATGCCATATCTGAGGAGGTGGTTTTGCTGGAGAATTTTGGGATTGAGGGGTATGGTTTGTGAAATGAAAAGTAGCACATTAATAGATACTACTATCAAAGTGGGAAAGCATGATGAATATATTTGGTCAATGTCGATTACAGACATGGTCGAAGATTTGCCCATTTTACACAGGAAGGCAGAAAGATGGGGGATGGAAGTCTGCCGCCTGTCTTTCATGTCCCCAGGAAAAGGAGACGTAGCACTTTGGTAATATTTTGGTGAAAATTAGTGAAAGAAGCATGTATAAATGTGTAGCTGTTTCATAAGCAATCTGTTTTTTATGTTTTACATTTTGAAGGTACCTACACTCCCAGCAAAGATGTCAAGGGTTTCACAGGATGACATTTTGCATGTGTTTGCATGTTTATCACTTTAATGTTGATGAAAATGGCTTGTAATGACTCTATATTAAATCATGTTTCATATCTACAGTTACCAGATGACATTCTCAAGAGGATCCTTGTCTTTGTTGTACTGAAAGACGGCTGCTCTGCAATCCTCAGGCTGGCTCTGACATGCCAGAAATTCAACAACACTGTCAGCCAGGAGCATTTTCGACAGGAGGCGCACTTCAGATGGCTTGATAGCGAGTTCAGTAAGTGTGCTGACTTTATATGTAGCTTGGAGCTGCTGCTGTGACGCTCTACAAACGCTTCCAGTGTGAATACTCACGTGTGTCTGTAGCTGTAGTGACGATGTAGTTGCGCTCACGCGCCGCAGTGTGTAACGGGCGTTAAAGATTTGTTCATTTATTGTCTGAATTGTGAGTTAATGTACTGTCATCATTGTGTTTTGATACTGAACAGGTGTAGTGAATTGGAAAATACTGTCAGAGAGTCATCAAATCTACAGAAAGCCTTACACCAACTCTAGGTGTCACAGACTACAGTGCAGCCAGCTTTACAAACACTGTGGGGCTGGCTACCAAGGAAAAGGACAATGGGGAGTGCTTTTGGGGTTTTACTCCTCAGATGAGCATCCTGGCTACTGTAGCTAGGATTGCTTTATAGACGATGGAGGTGTTGAACAGTGAAGTGTGTGTGTGTGCACGCAATGTCTTTACTGTAATATGGTCACTTGCAGTTCAAGTGTTGTCAATATAGTTCAAAATGTTTATTTTTACTCTGTTACGTGTCTGAACGTAACTTGTGGGTTTCATTCATATATTGTTTATCATATTGTTTGGAGCAAGCTGTGTGTGCATGTGTAGTGCTCTCTTTCTCTCTCCCTCTTCCCGTCGCTCCACGTTCATTTGAGTGAATCGGGTGCAGCATGTGTGTACGTGCTTTATCAAAACTGTGGTGGTGTGTGTGTGTCATTGCTGGATTGCAGTATTACGCTCGTATTCCCCTTAAACCTCCTTGTGTGGAGCTTGAATTGTTAACGGTATTGGCCAGTAAATGTTTAGTTGCAATTTTAAAATTAGGAAAAACCTCTTGTTTGTTTTGGCGATTTAAACCCACTGAGCTGAGCCACTTGTTTCCTTACATAAAAATAAACATCCTTTTGCCACTTTGTTGTGTTGTTGTGTGTTTGTGGGAGCAGGAGACGGAACTCCTGGCGACACTTATTAAGACAGTGAATATGTCACTGTGTTACATTTGGTTTTGAATGTGTAGTATGTAACGTACTCAAAAACAATTAAAGGGTTCACCCAAAAATGAAAATAATGTCATTTATTGCTCACCCTCATGTCATTCCACACCCGTCAGACCTTCGTTAATCTTCGGAACACAAATTAAGATATTTTAGTTGAAATCCGATGGCTCAGTGAGGCCTCCATAGCCAGCAATGACATTTCCTCTCTCAAGATCCATTAATGTACTAAAAACATATTTAAATCAGTTCATGTGAGTACAGTGGTTCAATATTAATATTATAAAGCGACGAGAATATTTTTGGTGCGGCAAAAAAACAAAATAACGACTTATATAGTGATGGCCGATTTCAAATCACTGCTTCAGGAAGCTTCGGAGCGTTATGAATCAGCGTGTCGAATCAGCGGTTCGGAGCGTCAAAGTCACGTGATTTCAGCAGTTTGGCGGTTTGATACACGATCCGAATCATGATTCCATATGCTGATTCATTATGCTACATGAACTGATTTAGAGGAAATGTCATTGCTGGCTATGCAGGCCTTACTGAGCCATCGGAAAATTGGGCCGAACAAAATTATTGGCACCCTTTAAAAATTTTGGATAAATAAGTTTGTTTCAAGCATGTGATGCTCCTTTAAACTCACCTGGGGCAAGTAACAGGTGTGGGCAATATAAAAATCACACCTGAAAGCAGATAAAAAGGAGAGAAGTTGACTCAGTCTTTGCATTGTGTTTCTGTGTGTGCCAGACTAAGCATGGAGAACAGGAAGAGGAGAAGAGAACTGTCTGAGGACTTGAGAACCAAAATTGTGGAAAAATATCAACAATCTCAAGGGTACAAGTCCATCTCCAGAGATCTAGATGTTCCTTTGTCCACAGTGCGCAACATGATCAAGAAGTTTGCAACCCATGGCACTGTAGCTAATCTTCCTGGACATGGACGAAAGAGAAAAATTGATGAAAGGTTGCAACGCAGGATAGTCCGGATGGTGGATAAGCAGCCCCAAACAAGTTCCAAAGAAATTCAAGCTGTCCTGCAGGCTCAGGGTGCATCAGTGTCAGCGCGAACTATACGTCGACATTTGAATGAAATGAAACGCTATGGCAGGAGACCCAGGAGGACCCCACTGCTGACACAGAGACATAAAAAAGCAAGACTACAGTTTGCCAAAATGTACGTGAGTAAGCCAAAATCCTTCTGGGAAAACGTCTTGTGGACAGATGATAGAGCTTTTTGGTAAAGCACATCATTCTACTGTTTACCGAAAACAGAATGAAGCCTACAAAGAAAAGAACACAGTACCTACAGTCAAATATGGTGGAGGTTCAAAGATGTTTTGGGGTTGTTTTGCTGCCTCTGGCACTGGGTGCCTTGACTGTGTGCAAGGCATCATGAAATCTGAGGATTACCAAAGGATTTTGGGTCGCAATGTAGGGCCCAGTGTCAGAAAGCTGGGTTTGCGTCCGAGATCATGGGTTTTCCAGCAGGACAATGACCCCAAACATACTTCAGAAAGCACCCAGAAATGGATGGCAACAAAGCGCTGGAGAGTTCTGAAGCGGCCAGCAATGAGTCCAGATCTAAATCCCATTGAACACCTGTGGAGAGATCTTAAAATTGCTGTAGGGAAAAGGCGCCCTTCCAATATGAGAGACCTGGAGCAGTTTACAAAAGAAGAGTGGTCCAAAATTCCGGGTGAGAGGTGTAAGAAGCTTTGTGATGGTTATAGGAAGCGATTGATTTCAGTTATTTTTTCCAAAGGGTGTGCAACCAAATATTAAGTTAAGGGTGCCAATAATTTTGTCTGGCCCATTTTTGGAGTTTTGTGTGAAATTATGTCAAAATTGCTTTTTTTCCTCATTTTTTTTTCCTTGTGTTGTTCCAATACACACAGAGAAAATAAACGTGTATAGCAAAACGTGTATTTGCAATACTTTTCTGTGAGAAATACTTCATTTTCTGGAAAAATTTCAAGGGTGCCAACACTTTTGGCCATGACTGTATATAATATATGACTAAATTAAATAAGTTTGCTCTTTGTCTAGCAAAAAAATCCCTCATCACTAAATGAAAGGTTAAAAATGAAGGCCTGATTGTTTCAGGGGCCTTGTCACAGGTCCATTGTTTTTATATTTCTGTGTTACTTTTGCTATATTTTCACACTTAAAACAATGATTTGGTAATCCTCTTGTACCACTGTCCTCTTTTGCCCTAAGAAATAAGTCTCCTGACAGTTCTGTCCCAAGTGGTTCCATTTTTGTCAGTATTAAGTCTGAGAATGATTCAGTGGGCTATATAACACTTAATTTTTAAGAAAGTACTTGTCTTTAAATGTTTTAGTTCATCACACTTACATTTTAATAAAAAAATTGCCTTAAACTTTTTTTTTAAGCTCCATTTAGTAAGTGTGTGTGTGTATGTATGTATGTGTATATATATATATATAGGACTGATAGTGGTTAATAAAGTCAAATAATTGTATGTGAGAGAGTCAGCTGTAATATCACTGTGTTCCTATTGGTCAGTGTTAGAGGAGCTCAGCTTAGGCTGACCGTTAGCCTGCTCCGGACCAGGTTAGTTTCCCAGCATAAGTTGCCAGAGTAATGGAGTTTGAACTAATTTAAGGTTGCTTTATGAAACAGAATTCACTGACAATAAGCCTGGCTTGTATTCTAATCTTGTTTTATGAAACAGCCCTCGGGTATCATTGTACTGATGTTAGGTTTTGAAAATGAATGTAAACGTGGAAATTGGTCTGTAAGTACACAGTTTTGATGGTGTTAATGAGGTTATTTTCCTTTCAGCAAACATGACTATTTATTTAGCTAAAAAGTCAATGAATACTGTAATCAAACATGCTTCAATAGTTTCATTGAACATAAAAATCACATTCATTTCATTCCAAAAAAAATAAAATGTGATATATATATATATATAAAATCTCTATATCTTATTGACCCAAAAATTTATTATATGATGTATAATGTATGGTTATAATATTTATACTGAATAATAACGCTGCTACAAATAAAAGATGAGAATGAAATGAAACAGTAGGTTAAAAGAAATTTTATTTTGGGAACACAGAACTATATACAAAGCACATAATGATTAATAAAATAAATTAATGACAAAATGAAACAATACAAACAATCACAATAAACTCTTAGGAAACATGGAATTAACTATATACAAGAAAGAACAGCATGTAAACTCTAAATGTTCTGAACAATGAACAAAAATGCTCAATTAACTCCCCATCACTCATGGCTCCACCTGCAGCCAGTTTACGGGCCAATAGGAGGAGGAAGACACCTCATCACCAGACGCCCAGTGTCCTGCAGAAACAGGAAAGCCCATTAATCAAAATCACACTATATACAATAAATAACTAACTATATACAATAAATGAATAAAAAATCTAAAAAAAAAAAAAAAACATTAGTAATATAACACAGACCCATTATCCTCCAGCCCACAAGCCTCCTGGCTTATCAGGGACTGTCGTTTCTGTTGTGTCTCACCATGTTTGTTTACCCCCAATGCATCCTGGGATGTGGTGTCCCACAGCACACATTACTGCCAACCAGTAATACTAAATCTGTATTTTTTTTTTTTCACTGTAGTCGTAGTCATCATATCTTACTCCATACATACAAGTGGAATTGTTACATTTTTAATAACTCACCTGGCCCACTGAGATGCTGGTGCTGGATGACTCCGATGAACCACTGCTCTCTCCAGGGGCCAGTAGAGCGTTCACCCACCACAGGATCCATTGCAAATTACCTATATACAAGAAAGAACAGCGTGTACATTAACATTACATAATTTTTACAGCACAAATATATTCATACTGCATACACTGAGCAAGGACATGGATTCCCAGATGATAACAGTCTCTAGCAGAATAATCCTACTTATCAACATCTATTCCGTTACGTGGGACTGCTGTGGAACAGCCTTATGGAAGACCTTTAAACAACACCAACAGCCAGTGAAAGTTCACCTCCACCTTTTCACAAGGGCAACGTTTCTTGCTCTGCACTGCAGCAGGTTTCACTGCACAAACATATTCATTAGTCTATTGTACACACAAATACCTGCTGTACAGTAAATACAATTAAAATTAAATTTGGCCCAATCTGAACATTTGTAAATAAGCATGGCATTGTAATATTTAAGGCAGATGTCCTAACAAATGTCAGTAAACTGGGAAGATTTTAAAAGGAGCAGTTCATTCATAAATATGTAAGATCGCTGTGGAAACACAAACCGGAAGTCAAAAGACAACGAGCATAGCGCTGAAAAGGGGCGGCATACGTTTTGGTAAAATATTTGGTCTGAGAGATAACTGAATGAGTTTGATTGACAGTTATGTAATATGTTGTTTGTTTTGGTTTTGCATAATGCCACATTGAAAGTTTGGATTTTGATTTGGATAATTTTGCTAGGAATGGACAGGAAAGAATTGTCCTGCAATCAAGGAATTGAGGCTTTGATGGTGGGTTAAGCTCTTTTGTGCATGACCAGAGGTAAGTGAGACTTGCGTTCTAATTGCCAAGAAGTGTAAGTGAGACGAGTTAGACCGTCAGAGCTGCGCATTGAGCCGCATGTGGGCGTACTGAAGACTAGGGTTGAGTTTATTTAGTTGGTTTCTTAGTTAGATACGGGACGCCTCTTAATTTAAACCTTTAAGTACTTTTTAGCACAGGTTTAGTGTCAATTTACTAGTTTACAAATAGTAGTTGTTGATGTTTGTACTAACTCTAATAACGTGGTAACCTTTTTTGTTTTGCAAGAAGATGAAAAAGTATTATTTACATTCCAGTGTACACCATCAGGCATACGGTGTTGCTGGTTGAAGCAAAACTTGAAGTGCAGTCCAACACAAAGCCGAAATTGTTGGCAAGAGTGGCTCCGAAGTAATTTGTCTCGATCACATCAAATATTAATGTGGGACCCATATGCTGAATTTGTGGGCACCCTTTTTTGTTTACCACCTCTGGAACCAGGAAACCTCCCACAATCTTCTTTCCCAGTGGTATGGTCATGTTCCTCACAACAATGCTGTCTTCTGGAAGAACGGTCTTTAGCTTCCTGTATAACTTGATAAGGTACCAAAAGAAGGGGGCCCTTCATCTTAGTCTGTATTGTACATTTTACATCCTAGTCTGTAAGACTGTACTACTTTTTAATATTAATGCTAATAGTGACCTACTGTAAATTGGATGCCAGATATATTATATTTTCTTTTAAGCTTAATTTATGACTGGATAATCTGTATTTTTAGATAGAGATCACGGTTCTCCCATGATTCTGAAAACAAAATAGACCAACAAAATAGGTTCTGACAAAATGTTCTTTTAATGTTATAAATGAGTAAATTTATAAATGTCAATAAATGTTATAAATTATATTAAAAATATTAATTTAAATGAATTAATTATAAATGAATTAATTATGTAAAGTCCTTTGAAATTAATGAATGAAGACTTGTTTCTTTCAGAATTTATGAACGTATCATAAATATTCATCATATAGCTAGTTATATTTAATCAATATACAATCTTTATATCAAGAGTAACATTAGTTTCCAGTAGCGGCTCCTGACTGTAAATTTAGGTAGGGCAGATTCTGGGTCTTAGCGCTAGTTTATGATAGCTTAAACAATTTTTGCAAGCTTTATATTCTAATCGCTGAACATACACATTGAACACTTTTGGCAGACGTTGCGTTTTAAAATATTACAAGTTGTCAGTGTTTTATTTGTTACACAATACTGAGAACTACCCAAAAATGTTCCCACTCAAATGAGGAAAACATATTTCATTCAAATGAATACGACATTTCCAAAAGAAAAATATATAGGCCTATTATCGATTTGTTTTTGTAATTTGGAAAATTGTATATTCAAACAAAATGGAGTAACTAACAGGCTTTAAAGTTTATTTAGAATCTGTAAAGTTTTCTAAATGAACTGAATCTGTAAAAAAAAAAAAAAAAAAAAAAAAAAATCAAAAAGCCCAAACAACTGTGAAAATAAGCGGGACAGCCTGAAATCTGCCCCAATGGCTCACAATTACAGTGCGCTGCAGTTCCATTTTTCACCACAGATTTACATTGGAAAATTGTGGGGCGCTGCAGAGCTGAGGAGGAGTCCAGGACCGGCTGACCCACTTATCATAATACATGCCTGCCGGAGACATACGTTAAATTGTAATATCCTGCTCACTTTACGTCTTAAAATAGTCAAGAAAATCCGAAAAATATTTGTCGCAGAATGCTGAACACATTTACAATTTGTTATTGTTTCAGCTTATACAGAGATCTATGTTTGAATGAATATTTTGGTGGGGCAAAGTATGAAGGTAAAATGATGCCATAAAGAATCGCATGCGCAAAGTAATATTTGTGGAAATGTACACAAGATTGTAAGCGTAAATTAAATTTGCACAGCACAGTGAAGATTTGTAAAGGTGTAAATCGCATTTCAAGCGTAAGAAAAAATTATTTGCAGCATTTTACTGTTGTTCACAAGTGTAATTCATGAATTGTGAAACTGTAGCTTTATGCTAAAGCAAAATAAATATGATCTGTATTCTTCTGACTTCCATTTTTCCGCGCTTACACTTTTGGCACGTTTTTTTACGCCGAAATTCGGCCAAAAGGATTGCAAGCCTGTGAACAGTGATTTGCAAGCGAAAACAACAGTTTAAAGAACTGCAAAACGGATCTGTATGTGTGACAACAAACTGTTGCAAATGTCTAAATGACTTGTTGTGTACATACTGCAAAAAAGTCCCGAAATAACCCGATTTGTACAGTTCAGCCTTTCTTTTAGCTGCGCTTCCAGTTTTGGCACAATTCTCTCACTCACTGAGTTTTGTAAGTGTGAGGAGGAGGGCGGGTCCTTCTTCATGTAGCCAATCAAATCAGCTTCTCGCTGACTCTCGATTTACTCTATTCTGATTGGTTCAATAAACACGCCAGATGTTCTCGCTGCCCGAATGGTACTTTTAACACACAAATAGGCTACATTAAAATAATAAAAATAATTAAAACATGATCCTTTATAAACTGTGTACCATTAGGCTGACTCCCATGTGTTCATACTGATTTCGAGCTGGTGTTAACGTTATTGGATTGGTTTGGCATTACATTGAAATTTCATATAATTTGCTTACACCATTGAGCTGATGTAAACTTTATAATCAGAATGATGCTAACTTTATAATCCAAACCCCATTGGGGCTAGAGTACTGTTAAAATAAATAAATTCATTCATTCATTCATTAGTTAGTAATCTAAATTATTATCTGACAATGTTCAACACTTGATATGCTTTGGCAATGTAAAGCTTTTTTACTATGCCAATAAAGCTTCTTAAATATAAATTTGTCAATCGCTGATTGATTTCTGAAGCAGAGTTTTCAGACCACGCCTCTGTTCATGGTATTTAACACTCAATTATGTATTTTGAAATATTGCCCTGGTCTGACTGAGTCAATATTGATTCTGATTACTTTCATATGACTGATCAAGCTAATGTAGCTACAGTACTAATATTAGAAACTGTTTTCTTTGTGTCCAGATTTGACTAATGAAAAACACTTCAAATAAACATAAAACAACTAAACTTTGACAAAAGTAGTCTTTAATAATGTCTAAATATTTATCTAAATGCAAGTAACTAATAATTATGTGGGAATCTCATGTTCCCAGCAACACACAGCCATGTATGTTTATAGGGCTGTACAGCCATCTAGTGGCTACACGATGGTATTACAGATGATAAATGATGAATAATTTAGAGATAAACATTTAGTCAATATTTTAGTAATATTTTGTAAAATCCCCTTAAATTACAACATGTCAAAGAAAAAAAAAACATTATTGTTTATTTAATTATTATTGAACCAAATTTTACTAGAAACCATACACATTTTCTAGGCCATACTAGACCTACTTTAAAGTAGCATCAAGATTACAAACTAATATCCAGTGTTGGGTGTGACTCGTTACTAAGTAAGGCGTTACTGTAATTAAATTACTTAACCACTGAAAAAGTAAAGTAAGGGATTACTGTTCATTTTTAGGTAATTTAATTACAGTTATTTATAATGTACTTGCGTTACATACTGTAAATTAGTTCAACAGTTCTGTATAAAAATCTAAATTTGTCGTCTAAAGGTAAAAGTGAACGCTGCCTCTTTAAAAGAGTTACCTGTAGTGCAGTTGCGCGCGAGTTCGCAATTTCGCACCAGTTGGTTGTCTGAAGATGTCGGCAGAAGCGAGTGGCTGTTTTACATAATGGAAATATTCCAATTACCTCACTTTTTTGATACAGGTAGGCAAGAACATTACGGTAAAATGTAAGGTATGTCTTAGGAAGAAAAAAACTGCGCGTGCTCTCTGAGAGACGGTCTTCAGTCAGCGCGCTCTCGACCAAAGCGCACACACATAGCCGCCTCGCACGAGTAACAGATTTTCAAGGTTTATTAGACATAAACGTTCAAATACACACACAGTCATGTCAAAATGACCGGCTTGGCGTATCCGCGTTGGTTATGTGATTGTGAACAGCATGCGTAACAGCAGAATGTCTTTAAAACATGCTACTCTCTACTATTGGCTGTCTGTATTATAAACGATAATCAAACAATAAAAGAAAAGCTTTAATAAGGATTAATATATATTTAACAGAGTTATGAGTTATTTTATACATGATTATTCAATTTCTGTGGTATTTTTACTTACTACTATTAGACCTACCTGAAAAAAATATATAGCATTGTTTTTGTTTTGTTTTGCAAGTATTTTTACCGTGGTATCGACTTTGGTATTGAGTATTGTGCACTTTTGGTGGTATCTGTACCGACTACTAGACTTTTGGTATTGTGACATCCCTATTTGTTACTAATATATTTAAGTATTTTAGTATATTTTAATGAAGCTAAAATGTTTTAAAAAGCTATAAAAGGCTAAACTACTCCATGTTTGATTCATATTTAAATTATTAGAAGAGTTTCCTTTCTATTGTCTATCCGGTCAAGCTTTATAGGTATTTTTATAAGTAATAAGTAATGAGTTGAATTATTTGAGTAATTAAATTACATGGCATCATTTTACCTTCATACTTTGCCCCACCTGCCCTTACAGACGAGCTGTGGCTGTTGGTTTCAAAGGTTACTTATTTTGATTGCGAATGCCACAATATTGGTGTTCATATGCGGACTATAAACTTTTAGCCCAATATTTTGTATGTTTGCAAGGAACAACAATAGTGTCAGCTGAAAACACCGTGAAGTTGTTTCAGACATAGCTTACATGAGCGCTGCGCTCTCTGAATGAGCGGCAGCGTTAAAGCAGGTTTAAATTAATATTCCGGCATGATCGTAACTTTAAAGGTTTAATAGACTGCGGAATAGTTGTTATTTAGGAATAAGATCGCGAGTATGTTTGAATCGAGATTGCAATATTTTAATGATTAATAATGCATGCATATGGACCTGTAGCCTATGTATTTTTGTATATCATATTTGTACCGGACCTCAAAAGTTGCCCGGGTGGCCCTCCCGGTTCCGTGATCCATGCTCTTTATGTTTCAACTCCCCAAGTCAGCGCAACATGCTCCAGGAGCAGGAAGCGCAAGTCCAACACATCGAAGCCGTTTTCATAAAAGGTAATTGAAGTTCACGCAGTCCCGCTAATTGGATCCAGCACATGCGCGTGACCAGCAATGGCGTCGGTGAACTATGACATTTATAACTACTTAGATAGAAATACAAGTTAAAAAGGGAATAAACCGTTTACTGCAACTAAATAACCATTTAGTTGAAGTAAATATTATTATGGAGTTTTTATACATTCTTTTTACCATCGATTATATTATGCTGACTCACCGAGTAACATGTATCTCAGCAGTATTTAATCGGCTTCTTCAGTTGCTGGATGGCTCGAAATAAATTAATTTAAAACTTTCGTACACTTTTCGGAGAGTTTTTAATCTATATTTCATCAAATTAGATCACGAAGATCAGATCACATCTTCTCTGTCAAGCTCGTCTCTTCTGTCATTGCGCATGCTCGTCGACAAGCGATGACAAAGAGCTCTCATTGGTCAATCACTAATCTTCTAAATAGGATAAATTCACTACTTATTAAATGTTCTTTAACTTTAACACTTCTTTTCAACTTTTATATTAGAGAACTATTAGAGAAATATGATGTTACTAAACTGTGAGTAAATTAAATAATTCCCTTCAATTTCCCTTCATTTGGGTTACAATTAGGTTTATATTCCAAAGCGTTCCAAAATTACAGCCATTTTAAGTTGGGTATCTACTTGTCAAGTCTGCTCTCAAAAAGGGGGGTGACAGTTAAGGGACAGTTTAAAAAAAAAAAATCCACATTCTGTAACATGTGAGCAGGGATGAGGCAGAGAGCAAGAATTTTGATGCAAGAGAAACACAAACACAGAATAATCCAAACCAAGAACAAGAGTATAATACACACATAGAAGTCAGGAGAGGAACAGCAGGAACACACATACCAGATAAACAGCAGAAGCAGAGGTTTAAATAGACAGGTTAAATGGGGCTGATGAGGGACAGGTGTCGGTGATTAGTAGTCATGGGAACTAATGAGGGTAACTATGGCGACAAACAAGGCAGCAATGATCAAAAGAACATGGATAAAACAGTCACTGTGAACAAATGTTCAATGCGAGAGCCGAAGGCTCTATGACCAGTCATTTACGCCATCATCACCCGGGTGTTGATAGCTGTAAAGCATTGTTTATTTTATTTGTATCTTAGCTCTCATGAATTTGTGTTGTTTCTTGTAATTAGTTGTTTTGTTTTTTTACGGAACATTGCACATACTGAGCTGTACCGAAACCGCGACCCTAAAACCGTGATAAAAACCGAACCGTGAGTAATCTGAACCGTTGCACCTAGGGTGGCCATACGTCCGGATTTTGGCCGGACAGTCCGGATTTTAAGCCCCCTGTCTGGTGTCCGGCGCAGCCTCAAGCCAGACACTCATTTGTCCTCCTTTTTGGAGTTGCGCTGAATCAGCCTAAAAAAAACCCACTCTAGAATCTTTATTAGGACGCAGCAGCATAGCGTCTATTGCCGTAAGATCTCTGGTCAAACAAACGATTGGCTGAATGCGGTGTCAAACAAATAACTGATATATCATTGGTTAAAAACGCAAACAAGCTTCCACGTGCTGGCTACGTCATATCATCACGTTAACATGCCGAAACGTCAGACCTCGTTTAATCCGGAATGGACAAAAGAGCACGAATTTATAGCAAAAAGCAGTAGAGACGCTTTTCTTATTCATTATTTGTTTATGTATTTCTGTTATTTCCAGAAGTCCAGAAATGTTATGTTTTCTGGCACTGTGCCAGTCTGCCAGATTATTTTATTTATTTATTTATTTTATTTCCAGAAGTCCAGAAATGTTATGTTTTCTGGCACTGTGCACTTTGCAAGACTTTTTTGAAACAGACATCACAATGTCTTGAATAAATACAAATACTGTGAACAAACACTTTTTTGCCTCTTCTGTTACACATAGGTCTACATCAAATTGTCCGGCAATGAATAGAGTAGGCTTTTTCAGAATCACTGTATCATGATACCATCGATATAATGGACAAAATTGTATTACGAGTACATTGTAGTTGCGAGTACACCAGAGTCCTATGCAATTATTCTTGCCTCACTAAATGCCGCAAAGTGTCCTCCTTTTTGGTGTTATGGAAATGGCCACCCTAGTTGCACCCCTGATCTCTGGTAAGATGGCAATCATGATGACAAGTGTGTTCATTAATTATTAGGGGTGGAACGGATTGCACTGATCTGTACGGACCGGGTCACACGGTCCGGCACGCATGTGATTCGTGGATTAACTGCCAAGTTTAACCATCATAGGGGGAACGTTTATCATTTGGAAATTTTTTGTCTTGTCAATTTACACATTCAAACAATTTTAAACGAGGAAGAGGGGAAAATTGGGATTCACAGAGCCGCACACACACACAAAGCACGTGCACGCAGAGAGTTATCTGTTATATCATATATCTGTTATATCATAAGTGAACAATTGAGAAAAACTGAATGTTCGTCAGTATATTCAGTCCGTGCATTTGGTCTTAAAGTGACAGCAGGCTAATTTTCCTGCTGTTGTTTGTCATTAATGTTAATAAAATAATACAGCTTTAACAAAGATGAACCTATATTTCATTTCTACAGTGAACAAATAGTGTTATTTTACATTTAGGCAGCTTGTAGGATAAGTGTGCCGCGTAACATGTACCAAGCATCTTCTCCAGGTGCTTTATTGAGAACCAGACCAAAAAAATTTATGTACACCCCGAATACAGGCGTTTCTCAATACCAAGTACGAAAAGTTCAGACTTGCAGGACGCAAGTCCGGTGATTCTGCAAATGGTACAGCAGCATACTTGATAATGTCAGGTCGTCAGGCAACGCATTCATTCATTATCTTCACTGCATGTATAGTATTTGTTACAAAATGACATATAAAACACAACCCTGACACTTTTCGTTTACACTTTAAAAATATTAAACATAATAATATGTGGTTCAGGCAATATGTGCATACTCTGATTATCTTCACTGTAATAAAATGAAATAGCCTATAACATAAAACACAGCTCTCTCTTTTTGTTAAATGTCAGTTTTAATGATCAATAGTAGCCATTATAGAAATATAAGTAAAGATATAAGAAGCTATACAATAAGAAATAAAGCAAACAATTCAGTCAAATGTACAAAGTCAGCGCTCTAGTAGACTACAACAGTGAAGTTAAATAGCCTAAATATACAAATTTATGAAACGTCACTTTGCCCTCAGCCAAAACAATTTGCCAGGGAACATATTATAGATTCATGAGACCAAAGATCGCCCATTAGATATAGAAAAGACGAATTATATCATGTTTAACTGCTACAGAGACATCAGAGCCAGCAGAAAAAATGTCAGAAGGACTAGCCGAGGTAAGGCTGTTCTTGGCTGGGTACATGAGCGCTGAACGTCCGGTGATCACCTGGATCTCACAAAACATGAAATCAGATTTTCAAATAGGTGCTATCTTTATCAATAAATCATAAATTTGAGCTTTAAACTAGTACATTATTACCTGAAAAACTCTTAAAACAACATATCATGACATAAAAACAGCAGTATGTTTAAATTGTGGGTTTTCTTCTTTACTATTGCCGCTTGCTGGTTAGTGCAAGATGCATCCTGGGATACCTGGCTGTCTCAAGTCCGCACAAGTCACCTCTGGATGCATCCTTGATAAAAGGGGCGGATCAAGAACACATCCGGGGATTTGAACTGTACTTGGATAGATGTGAACTTTGAATTGGAACAGTACTTGGGCAGCGACTGATGACGTTTCACAAGAACAAGTACAGACAAGAACGCAGATTGAGAAACGGCTTAGATCTTAACATAAAACACAAGACATATACCAGGATCTTCACACATTTTCCTTTTCTTCATTTGGTGTGTGAATATTATAAATGATAAACTTATTCTTTTTCTTCATTCACAGCCATACTTTTCTCCCACTCCAACATCAAATATTACTTGTTCTTTTTCACATACTTCTGTTTTAATTTAACTCACTATCCCACAACCTTATCTCCATTATTAAAATGTTTATTACCATCCCATTTTGTTTGAACCCTATTAACACTTTCTTTTTTCCAATTTGTCTCTTGTAATAGTCACATCAGCTTCTTTGCATAAAACCTCCATCTTTTCAAATGTGTCCATGTTCAAATTTCTCCACTAGCATTACACGACACAATATTTAAAAACATAATAAATAAAATAAAATAAATTGAACCAAACATTTGGGGACGGTTTCCTAGACAGAGTTTAAATTAAGCCAGGATAGGCCTTAATCTAGAATAGTTAATCGTGGCTTAAAAAATGGCTTTCTGAAACACAGATTAAGTACAGATTACTAAAACCTGGACTATGGAGTAGTCAGTGGCCAGTCGATGAATTGCAGTTTAAGTCACTTCCGTATTAGCTTCACGAGAAACTGGGGGAGGATGCCGCTTGGTTCAAACTTTGTGTCATCAAGCTATGCCTTTGTTTTGAATAGGCCTCTAGTGACCTCTAGCGGACAGAAAATCTTACATATTGCACCTTTAAGGCAAAATTACTATAAACAAAACATCACTTTTATTAAATACATATATTCTGGTCTCATTTGATTTCACTCAAAAGCTGGCCAACTTTGGGTCATAACAGATAGCAGTAAGTAACTACAGGGGTTAACATAACACTTCAAAAGAAAACACACACACACACAAAAAATAAATAAATACAATAAACCCCCCAAAAAGTCAAAATGTGCCTATACACCACACTATTGCACAAAAAAAAGCCACACACCATTTCCACACCACACTTGTGGTAAGAGTGAATATTTCCCCCCTAATTACAATCTGCAAAGCTGCAAGTAATGGCCTAGTTATAATACACAAGATAAACTATATAAAAAGTATGATGGACAAGTCATTGGCCTAATACAAAAACAAACAAAATATTAATAATCACAAAACCATACACTTTTTAATAAACAAATCAAGGTGGGAAAAACAGTGATCAGTTGCACAGGACAGAACTCTTTGTTGCCATTTAGCTGATTTCAGAAGCCACGGGAAGTACAGCAGTCATACGCGATCATTCAGTATCCACCGCTCATCCAGCTCAACATAACCAGCGTGAAGACATTTAAAGCACACTTCTGTGCAATATGCAGTACCGATCATTCAGCATCCACTGCTCATTAAGCCAAACTTAATCAGCATTAGGGCATGTCTAAAAATCAACAGAGCATGTTCTTCCAGCAATCAACAACCACCTGCACCCCAAACAATGACGGCATATCTATGGACTTTTAAGGTAATCAGCGAAACTACCTAATTTACATTGTTATAGGTGTTTTATTCTATTAAATATCTAAACGTTAGTGTGAAGAAGAAAAATGAAAAAAGCTTTTAAATATTAATCTGCAAATGCAGGGGACATCAGTTATGCTCATCTTTGCTCGCTCCTTTTAAGTTATCTTGAATAAAACAGCTATTTTTTTCATGAAACACATACAAAAGACGATCTGATCTGTTTTACAGAATACGGAAGTTAGATTGCGCATTACCCTAATTCAGGCACTGCAACCATTCCACTCATAGGAAGTGGTGTATTTAAAGGCATATCACACCGGATACCCACAGCAGCGCCCTCTATTGACTGGGATACATTAACTTCACTATTCTGATTTGTGAAAACTTTTACAGTGCATTTTGGGTCAGTTAATGCTTTAACACAGTTTGAATTTGAATTTATTCTAAGGATGTAACATCTCATTTTCAAGGGGGTCCCAAGACACATACAAAACACAATACAAAATACAACACATTTGGAAAAAAAAAGAAAAAAAAAAAATCAATTAGACAAGCAGCTCACTCTTGCACCTACAGTCTACAACTGTATTAAACAAACAGGAGCATGTACACACAAAACACACGTTTTAGTTCAAAGATGAAAATCAAAATGTATACTTGCACCCTAAAAAAGATAAATAAGAAAATAAATGGATTGAACAAAATAATTGATAAACATTAATATAGAAGCCTTTGATTAATAGCATAAGCAAATTGTTTTCAAATAAGAAAAAACATTAGTCCTGAAAAGATGAAGAGATGTGATTGATCTGAGAGAAGGAGGGAGATCGTTCCAGTCAGATGGAGCTTTGTATTGAAATGACCTGCGGCCAACTTCAGTAAAGGTTCTTGGGACAAAGAAAAGTGGATGCTGCAAATGTCGCCGGGGATAGGAGGATGTAAATGGAACCAAAAACTGTTTTAAATAGGAGGGACAATTAAAATGAACACATTTGAAAAGAAGCTGGAGTCAGTGATATTGCCTTCGAGATTTTGGTTGGAGCCAATCAAGAGTTTCATACAGCATACAAGTTACAGTTAACACGCCTTGTGTCTATAAAATCACTATTCTGATTTGTGAAAACTTTCAGCAAGATTTGTTGATGCTTCCAAACAAAACATGTTGTAAATTGTTTATTCTTATCTGAATGATACCATTTACTTTTGAGTTATTGTTTGGTTTGTTTATTATTACCAGTTTGGTACTTTTTTGAGTTCATGAAATTTTATGTTTTTTGTTAGAAATAAATGATAACTCTGTCTCCTACTTAGTTTTTTTTTCTTATAGCATGGCCAGATTTGTCTGTTAGCATATGTTGGCTTCTCTTTGTATAGTCTCACCCAACACTAATGGTTTTTAAAACATTTTACAATTGTAACTTGTGACTAAATCTAAAAACCTAAGAGGTTAAGGTCATTAAAGCAATGGTTTATAGCGTTCTGCCTATATGCAGCCATTGAGTACTGGCTCCCTGAACTGCCAGCGCCTCCCTGGTCACCTGAAAGTTCCAGGACGCCCATCCCGTTCTCCAAGTTGCGTGTGTTTGCCCTGAAAATAAAGTGTTTGTTATAAATTCATCAGTGACTGAGAAACGTGTGTGTCTGTTATCCTCCTGATGCATCTTCTATACCTACTAGGGATGCCAACGATTAATTGATGATCAATTAATTGTCGATAATCCTTTTAATCGAAAAACCTTATCGATGTTCGATTAAGCATGGTCTTGGCATAGTTTGAGACGCATACTGCTTACGCAAAAACACGTACAGCAGATGCAAGGTGGAAAATGAAGCGAGCACGCAAGAGATTTATTTGGGATCATTTTATTTTAAAGGGCATTAATTGCAAGCATTGTAACTGTGTTTTAAAATATAATACAACTACGAGCACCATGATATATCTTTTAAAAAAAATGCATCCAGCAGTTTCCGGGACAGGATTTGAATCGACACAGCCAACAATAACCAGGCAGAGGCAACGATGCTAAACGATGGCTTCAACATATACCTAAACAGGGTCATCGCAGCAGCTGGAAGACTTGTTTCACACTTTAATCATAGCACTGTGGCTGCTAAAGCACTTTGTGACAAACAGGCACAGATGAAAATTCCACCGCATCGCCTGATACAGTCCTGCAAGATAAGGTGGAACTCGGTCAGTGACATGTTTGCCTGGCTCGTGGAACAAAGGTGGGCAGTGACAGCCATACTTTCTGACCACACTGTCACCAAGTTAGTGGATGCCAGAATTCTTGAGCTCAAAAATGAGTACTGGCAGCTGATGGAGGAAGTGGCACCTGTGCTGGCAGCAATAAAGGGTTAGTTCACCCAAAAATGAAAATTATGTTATTAAAGTCCCTGTAAAGCCATATTAAAGTATGTGTTCTGAGTTTGTCACACCACAGAAAAATTTGTTATTAACCACCCAGCAAAATTTGAATGATTAAAAAAAAAATCAAGTAAATGAAATAAGTTATCAAAATCGTGAAAAAATAAGAAGTATTCTCTGCTCTCAAACGCTGGGGGTGTGTCTGCTATTGGCGTTGAAACCACACCCACTCACGAGAGCTGCCGTCTCAACTTGCTTGTCTAAAAGAATCACGTTAGGGGGTTGCAAAATTTAGTAGAGTTACTGTCGACTACCCACTAATTATAACATAAGCACACAAGGCAACTTGCACTCATTGGTGGGCATGTACTGACGACTTTTGTCGACAGATGTCGGCACCGAGAGACGGGAGGATGAAGGCCGGGAGTAGTCTCAGCCTCAGACGTCACGCCCACAGACCGCTGGCTGAACGTCTGATGGATATGGCACACTTATCTGGAAACACTTCAGGAAACAAATCTGGAAACAAATGCTGCGGTCCTTAGCCAATGAAAGCTGCGATAGAGTCCAGACCTTCTGCCGTCAGTCTGAAGGTCTGGCTACGCGAGACTAGGACGGGAGAGACTCTGTCTGGCCCCATATCATCGGTTGTCGGTGGGGACGGGAGTATGAAGGCCGAGGCGGGAGATACTCTGTTCAGTCCCATTCACCAAGTAATCAGTGAATCCCAGTTGTCTCTGATGAAAGTTTGTAAAACTATCCGGTGTAAAATGATCACTGCAGAGACTAAATTAATCCACCCCTTCTTCATATCATTGTTATTAGAAAATTTAAATAAGGAGACCAAGCTGTTTTGTGTTTTATCGCAAGCAGGTAATATGCATTTGCGTGACGAAGGCATTACTAGCTAACAAAATGTAGGCTGTATAATTAATGGTAATGATTGAGCGGGCGAGCAGCTGTAGCGTTAGGGGCGGCGCCATGCTCTAGTGCGTCATCGAGTCCCCGTTTTAGCTCCGCCCAAAAAAATCCTGAACACAGAATTGGTAAAAAACTGTTTAACTGTTTAACTTCTCAATTCAGTACTACAGAGTTCAGTCTTTGTAATGTGTTTCTGCAGTACATTTGTAACATTTAAATGCGTTTACAAACAATTCTCAGAATTGACTTTACATGGACTTTGATTACTCACTCCCTCTCATGTCGTTCCACACCTGTAAGACCTTCGTTCATCTTCGGAACACAAAAAAAGATATTTTTGATAAAATCTGATGGCTCAGTGAGGCCTGCATCGCCAGCAATAACACTCCCTTTTTCAATGCCCAGAAAGCTACTAAAAACATACTTAAAACAGTTCATGTGACTACAGTAGTTCAACTTTAATATTATAAAGCAACGATAATACTTTTTATGCACCAAAAATAACAAAATAGCAACTTTATTCCACAATATCTAGTGATTTCAAAACACTGCTTCATGAAGCTTTGAAGCTTTACAAATCATTTGTTTCGAATCAGTGGTTCAGAGCACCAGAATCACATGATTTCAGTAAATGAGGCTTTGTTACGTCAGTGTTTTGAAACTTAAATAGTTCATGTGACTTTGGCAGTTTGATACGCGCTCCGAACCACTGATTCAAAACAAAAGATTCATAAAGCTTCATGAAGCAGTGTTTTGAAATCACCCATCACTAGACCAACACTAGACTAGTCGCTATTTTGTTATTTTTGCCGCACAAAAAGTATTCTCGTTGCTTCATTATATTAAGTTTGAACCACTGTAGTCACACAAATTAAGATATTTTTGATAAAATTCAATGGCTCAGTGAAACCTCTACTGCCAGCAAGTTAATTTACACTTTCAATGTTTCGAAATTTCAATGGTTCGTGTGACTTTGGCAGTTTGATTCACGCTTTTGACATTTGAAAATCTTCTTTCTGCAGTGGCTACAGTAGCAGGTAAGGTCAATGCAATTCGAAGAGCCATCCAGAGATTGGGGTACATTTCTGTCAATTGCTGAGAGTGAATAAATGACAGGAGGCTAACCAAGGTCATTTTGCTTGACGGCAGTTGTGGCAAGTTTGTCAACTCAAGAGCAAGTTACCTTCCACTTATGTCAGCATCTTTGTTTGTCGATGGAGCTTTTATTAAGTGTCTAACACTGTGCTCCCAATTCACTGAGTGTCAGACTCTTGAAGTTGAGGAGCACACTGAATTTGTCTCTCACTTCACTGAAACTGACAAACCTGTCTTCAACAGCAGATTTGACAGCATCTACAACTGTGCAAAAGAATGTCCCTTCTAGCTTCTTTAACGCATCCATGAATGGTTCATCGTGAGCTTCACAGGCAAAGTGAAAAGAGGACACGAATAAATAATCAGATGACACCTTGACGAGAAGACGACAAAGACTTGGAGATGAAAATGGGTTAAGAACAAACGGCTTCATTCAAGCTATCCAACTACTCCAGATTCTAGCTGAACTGGTGCATTGATATAAAGTCTTATAACCGAAGAATAAGAAGCGATAGAAGGGTTAAATTAATGATTGATGGTTCATTCAGATCAGGTCTTATGAAATGCAAATATTGCTAGAAACTTGATTTCATCATTTCACTCTCTTAAAGCTCATTCTTTCCTCACTTTCTTTCTTTCTGTAACTCGTGTGAATGTGTGTGTGTGTTTGTGTTAGAATAATCAATAAAAGTCTCATTTTAAAGAGAAGTATCTTGTGTTGTGTTATGTGCTTATGAATTTAATGTCTTGAACTGCCAATCTATGTTACCTTGCTAATAAACAGTGTTTTCACTATAGTTTGGATATTCATATCCACCACAGAGCTTATAGTTACGGACGCTGGGCGATTCAGTTGCTTGGTCGTAAAATGTGACTCTTTTAAAATTCCCTATAAATTAATTAATTATTCCCTTTGAGCTAAATTGACCTGTTGTCCCTTGCTGCCAGATGTGAGTTCTTGTGGATGTTTAAAAGGATTTTCCAGTCATTTAATCCACTTCTGATTAATTTGAACACTTTTACAGAAAGCAATTTACAGCAAAAGCAGAAGAGTGCATTGCTTTTAGGTGAATAGCTTAGCCAGCTTCTCCTAAATTGCTAACCATTTACAAAAGTCCTGTAAAAGTAGTGTTGGTGACATGTTGTACGATCTTCTCTTCTGGGAAATTTAAAGTCAGATTTGGGTTGCATTAGACCTCTGTTTACTAAATCAAGTTCTTACTGCACCTGACCAAGCTGAGTCAAGTGGTGGAGCTTGCTGGACTTTAGCTGAAACATCTGCAGCAGGTGCCTCAGTTGGAGTAGTCTCTGTAGGAATTGGGAAAAAGATGGATGGGATTCTGAAGACTGAGCTTTCACCTAAGGACCCTTAAATATACTTAATGGACAATAAAGGCTGATTTCAATACAGTAACATATGCACAATGTTGTGTTGTATGATATAAATTAATTCAACCAGTGTTTTATATCAGTTTTATAAACCTCACCAGCAGCATTATGGAAAAATTTGGATGTTGTTGCATCATGGACTGTCTCTCCTGTGTGTACACTAAGAAATTTCAGCAAAGCCCCTAGTACATAAAATGTCTGAAAGCACACGTCAAAAATAAAGCATATAAATAATATAAATTAAAGCATACATTAAAGGCGCTTTTGTAAATGCATAAGATACTGTTACAAATATGCATAATGACTAGAAATGCAGACTAGATTTCAGACTTTATGATGATCACAATAACAAAATTGGTATTGCATTATTTAGAAATTGGATGGGTTAAATATGAATTTGGAAAGAGGGAGAGAGCTGTTTTTAGTGGGGAAGGAGGATGGGTGGGGCGAGTTAGGACTGCATGATAATGGTAAAACTGGTTATCATGATTATCTTCCTCAAAATTATAATCATGATTATTAATGACCAATATTCTCAGTTGAGAAATTACAGAAAAAGACAGTTAACGTCAATGAATTGCATAATTATCATATCTCTCATATGCGCTATTTATAGCAGTCAGAAGAACATACCTTTACTTTGAGCTTGTCTTTCTTCCTCAACACTCTTCTTCTTCCTTTTACCGGCTCCGGAAAGATGGTGTTTGGATGCCATTTCTACCACAAAAACATCTATTCTTATTACAGTTAACTAAAAATAGCATTGATTTATGACAACTCTGACGAGACTTTGTGACATTATTAGAGATACGAAAGGCAATCAGTCAAGTCAATATTACCGTAGAGATTAGAATGTTTGGCATTTTATTTCTGACAGCACTTTTTCTTTCATGCAAAATGCCTAAGCAATTAATAAAGAATAAGAGCACCACAAATTCGAAATTTTTCACATTTCTAACAAACGTGAGCATTTTGGAGAGAAGTGTGGTGGAATCTGTGTGTGTGAGTTCTCCCAATATATGGTGGGCGGTATTATGCAAATTAGCGTGTGAAGTGATACTGTGTATGTAGATTTTATTCATTCTAATGTTTTATATTTATTATCTTTCCTTTATGTTATCTTTCCTTTATTATTTATTAGCTATCTTTTTCATGTAATGTGGTGGGTAATTTATTTGTCACCGTCATTGTGAACTGTATCATGTTTAATGACAACCTTAACTAACTGCATGCATCAAATTAAGCAGTCTTGAGCATTTAACAATTGTCTGTTTCCAAGTTATCACATATTTTAATAGTCTCATGGTTGAGTGCGCCACTAGACAGGGTGGGGCCCTAGGCAATCACCTGTACAGCCTGTTGAATGGGCCGGCTCTGTTGGAGGGACTTTGTGCTTTGTAACTTTACAGACTTTTTTTTCACACTCAGACAACAACTTTACACACTAAAAATGTTGAAAATATAAAACTAAATAAATTTTTAAAAAAAAAAAGTATAATGGCTACATTTTAAGTTTGATGGTGAATTCTTGAAGGCCAATATGGTGTGGTGACTATGCAGGAACAAAAAATATTTAAAAATGGTTTCCAGTACTGGTATCCAGTACAGTAAAATTGTTTTAGATAAGGCATAAGGTGATTGACTGTGATTTGATTCTGCCTTCTTTGGTGCTCAAATGCACCACTGCGGAGACATCTACCTATTAATCTTCACTCTGTTGATTTGGAAAAAAACTTGAGTTCAGTGGCATGCCAATTAAAAGAGCACTCTTCTAATTGCAATTACAAAAGCAGTTTTAGATTTGGTACAATTTCAACATTTGTTTGTAGTCATTCAATTAGTGATGCAATGACATTATTAAATAATTGCTTTTTCTCAAAACAATAAATTTTATTTTGTATTAAAAAAAAAAACTCAATTAAAAGATGTCACATCTTCTGTTTTATTTTATTGCACTATGATGGAACCCAAATTTGAAAGTTATTTTCAGTCCTTGGTTATTTAATTTTACATAAACTAAACACACAGTCTAGACATTTATCAAAATCATTATTTAATTTGTGTACGAATCAAGAAGCTACCATTCAATGTCAAAATTATGTCAGTGGCATTAATAAACTAGCAAAAGATGCATCAATCACACAAAGTGCGCATGCGGCCCGTGTTCCTGACGCTCACCTAGCAGGATGTGAGCAGGCCTTTTGCACCTCTGCAAAATAGCTAAACAAGAAAGTGCCATTAGACCCTTTTCACATTTCCGGGTTTCTCAAAAGCGGAAGTCGTCATAGTTGGGTAAAATTCCATAGCGGTGAATGAGAGAATACATTAAATATATTTTTTGGGTTCCCATTTGCTCAAATAGCAAAAGAAAAACTCAACAACAGTGTTTTTACAACTTTCAAAAAGAGGAAAAAAATAAAGAGAGATTAATAACGGCAGTCAGAAGAGAGAAAAATGTCATTTTTACTGCCATAGCTGCTGTATTAGAAACACCCTCACAGCAGCGTTAACTAGATTTTTGTATTTTGATGCAAAGGTAATATAATACTAAGTATCGTGTTATAAATGTACATAATTTTTTTAAAAAATGAAAATATAAAAAATGTTGCTAAATTTACGATGCTGATGACCGTTAAAACGCGTCATCACAGTCTGTGAAAAGGGTCTATACAACGTCTCGGGTAAGGTTTTTGCACTTTCCTCTGAGAATTGTCCATTATTAAGTCATATAAAATACAAAGTTCTGTCATGAAACTCTAATGGGCAGGCTAATAGGTCCCTAACTCAACTGCTCTTAATCACATCATTATCTATAGGACACAGATGATTGGTTCCTGCTGTATTAGTAGCCAATGAGCTTGCATGCTCAGTCTTCAAATACATGAATAGTATTTGCCTTAGCAGTGCAGCGTGCTTTCAGAAACCCTCCACCTTCCCCAGCTCCACCTGTATAGATCTGCTACGGGTAATTCATGTATGCTATATTGTACAGAAGCAGCATGTCTTACTTGCTCACAGCAGCGTGTCGTGTATGTATTGGCAGTAGCAAGTCTCGTACTTGCTCTGCAGCAACAGCAATAAAAGTAGCAGCAGCGTAGCAGATGTATTCCGCCAAAACCAAACATATCAACATTGTCATACCCATTACCATACCAAACACTCAGAGTTGTCATGACAGAACTACAGTTTATTGACTAGGAGATAAAGAAAACATTTTCCTTAGTATGTAGTTAATTGTGCATTTACTTGTGTGACTTTACAGATAAGTCTACATGATATGCAATATAATTTATCATGGAACTTACGTTTAATAATTTGTTGATAAATTTCATCATGCGCATACTTAAAACATTAGTTTGGGTTTTTGACATTTACTTTTGGCACTTTTTTTGTCAGACCACAAGCCTGTTGTTTGGAACACTACTCAAAAAGGACACTATATATAATTTATTAATTTGTTAATCTCAACCTTTTCTAAGACATTTTTAAAATCCAGAGTTGTATCTGTTAACACTAGTTAATGCACTGTGAACTAACATGAACATAAATATTTTATTAACTAACATTCAAGGTTATTGCTCTGTTAGTTCATCCCCCGGTTTCACAGACGAGGCTTAAGCTAGTCCTAGACTAAAATGCATGTTTGAGCTGTTTTAACTGAAAGAAACTTGTACTGACACATCCTAAAATATATCAGAGCCATTGTTTAGTCTCAAGATGTACACCTGTAATGTGTTTTTCTAGTGAACGTTTATAAAAGTTACTTAAATGCCTTAATTGAACTAAGGCCTAATCCTGGCTAAGCCCTGTCTGCGAAACTGGGCCCATGTTATATTTAACAAATAAGACTTTGTTGTAAAGTTATACCAAAAAAAAAATGTATTGCCTAACAAAAAAATGAAAATGAAAACAAAATACTTCAATTATGCAAACAGATCTTTGTTCACCATTACTTAGGCTAAACTCATTTTAGGTTGTGGGCCCGATGGGGGGAAAAAATGTAACCATGTGCGGACCGATTTTTTTATTTTATTTTATTTTTTTAAACCCTTAGTGAGCTGACAGTTACATTAATATTAACCATACAAACATTAACTTGCAAGAAAAAAAAAAAAAACTATTCTTTGTAAATTTGTTTTTACTGTGAAAAGACTTTATTAGACTTTTAAAATAATGTTTGATTGGTAACACTTTACAATAAGGTTCATTAGTTAACTACATTAGTTAATATGAACTAATAATGAACTGCACTTATACAGCATTTATTAATCTTTGTTAATGTTAATTTCAACATATACTAATACATTATTAACATCTTGTTAACATTAATGCACTGTGAACTAACATGAACAGACAATGAACAGCTGTATTTTCATTAGCTAACATTTAACGAAGATTAGTAAATACAGTAACAAATGTATTGTTCATGGTTAGTTCATGTTAGTTAAAACATTAACTACTGTTTAACTAATGAACCTTATTGTAAAGTGTTACCATTTTTATTAATGATGCACCGATTTTTATTTTTTATTTATTTTTTTATTTTTATTTTTAATGGCCAATTCCAGTTTTTTTGGACCAAATTTGATACTGGTTGCCTTTTTTCCATGTCCTCCTCTATTGGATCCAGAGATTCTGCAGTCTCGATTGGATCCAGGGATTCCGTGGTCTGAATTTGTTCCAGGGATAGAACATTCAGCACATGTTTGTTTATGTGCTGGACTTTTAAATTAATTGGAAGTTGTTCTACCAGATCATTGATATTGCCTGAGTAAAAGTAGCTTGGTACAATGTAATAATCTAGTTCACTGTCTAGGATGAGCATATTATCATCTTCTGTAACTCTGCCTCGAGAATCTGGCACTCAACAATCTGAAAAAATAAATAAATAAAAAAATTCACACTTTGGGTTAAGGTTAGTGTTACAGTTTGATTCTTATAAACAGTGAAAACTGTTAATTAAATATGTTGTAAGTGATGTTAGCAGTTCTAGAACATCTGATAGATTTTACACTTAATATTATAGTTTAGTAACATCTCCCTGGGCCCTCTGATGGAGTGTATGGAGGACATAAAAATCTGGATGTCATCAAATTTTCTCAATCTAAATGAAAAGAAAACTGAAATTATTTCCTTTGGCCCACCTAGTGGCA
Organism: Hypophthalmichthys nobilis; assembly: GCA_037950665.1. NCBI lineage: Eukaryota > Metazoa > Chordata > Actinopteri > Cypriniformes > Xenocyprididae > Hypophthalmichthys > Hypophthalmichthys nobilis. The sequence goes on along the minus strand of CM075475.1, from coordinate 5,110,727 downwards.
TTCCCACAAAATTTGTTAATGATCATCATGTCTCATCCCAAGCCAAACTTTTGTTAAAAACATAGGCGTCTTGCTTGACAGTGAGCTGAAACTTGACAAAGAAGTGAATTCAGTTGATAGATCCTGTTTTTTTTCATCTCCGTCTTCTTTCCAAAATTAAGCCTTTTCTTTCTTTTCATGATTTTGAAAGAGTAATTCATGTTTTCATATCATCACGTTTAGACTACTGTAACTCACTATATTGTGGAATGAACGCTACTTCCTTGGCCCGTCTCCAGTTGGTCCAAAATGCGTCAGCTAGACCTTTATTGGGCCTCAGTAAATCCACTCACATTACACCTGTGTTAGCATCATTACATTGGCTTCCTGTGCGGTTTAGAGTGGAGTTTAAAATTCTAGTTTTTGTTTTTAAGTCAGCCCCCTCATATTTATCTGAACTTTTATCTTTACATAACCCTTCCCGAGCTCTTCGATCTAGTAGTCTCAGATTGCTCACTGTTCCCAGAGTTAGACTAAAACGTGCTTTTGCTGTTGCGGACCTTTAACTCTGGAACAGGCTACCAGTTAATATTAGATCTGCTCCGACATTACACATTTTTAAATCTTTGCTTAAAACTCATTATTTTTCCTTTGCTTTTAATGTCCCTTGATGGGTTTTTTTGTATTTTGACTTTTGCTGGTCAAATTTTCTCAATTTTATATGTGACATTATTATTTAATTTGTTTTTGCTTTCATTTATTTTATCTGACTTTGTAAAGCACATTGGTCAGCTGCTGCTGTTTTAATGGTGCTATATAAATAAACTAAAAAAAAAACTAAATAATGAATATTGATATGATGGTCAAAGGTGTGTGTTTTTTTAAGACAACTGAAGAAAATCAACACTGGCTGTAGAAATAATAGTTAGCCAGTGTATATTTGCCACATGTTTGTTTTGGACTCTGTTTGATCTTCCTTGGTTCCTTTGTTCAGTTTCCCGCCACTCATTAGTTGTCATGGTCACCTTAATTATGATTATTGATTTCCAGCTGTGTTTGTTTAATTTGCCTCGTTAACTCGTTTTTGGCTGTTTATTTCTCCAAGTTATTTGTCTGTGAAATTCCGGTTTCACAGACAGGGCTTAGCCTTAGCCAGGATTAGGCCTTAGTCCAATTAGGTTATTTAAGTAGCTTTTATAAATGTTCACTAGAAAAAATAACATATTTTAAGATTTAAGTTACATTCAGTTAAAGCTCAAACATGCATTTAGTCTAGGACTAGCTTAAGCCTTGTCTGTGAAACCGGGGGTAAAAGTTCTGCTTAAGGTTTTCCTTCATTGTGTGCTCTTTACCAGTTACACACTGTGACAATATTATAGTGGGAATAAAAAAATAAATAAAAAAAAACTCAATAAATTAAAATATTTAGGAAAAATCTAGCATTCATGCTGCTTTTTTTACTGCTGGACAAAGAGCTAAAGACATCCACGCCAAGGGGATCATAACTATCAATGGAAGATGATGTTGCCATCATTCACTCAAAAATAAATTTATCATATCTCGTGTAAATATATCTTGTAAGTGCACATGCCAAAGAAATAGAGGCAGAAAATCATACCGTCAGTTAATTGTCAGCTTTCTCCAGTAAGTGTCTGTTGTCTATTTTCTTCAAAAATGCCATTCCCTTGGGTTTTGGAATAACGGTCCCTCACATTTCCTGATCCCTTCTGTAAGCTTGGAAAATTCAATCTACCCTTCAGTTCATTAAACAGAAACTAAAATGTTAACAAACTAAGAAATACAAGCTTTATGTAAAGTTCTCTGCTGCTCTGTTGAGCGTATGTATTACCACGGCTGGCATGTCCAGAAATGGAGGATATTCCTTAAAGATTTCATCAATGGATGGTGATTATGTCGTTATCCATCTCTGTTCGGTAACTGATGGTTTGGTCAATGCGAATGAATGCAAAAACAAGATGTTTGTTTCCTTGGAGCATTTAGTCTTTCCAATTTTAGTGCACAGCAATTTCACCATATGCGCAGCACATACATGCACAACAGTGAATGTACATCAGGCCCATCACCAGATGTACCCCAGATGATACAACGTGCCCCTAATCGTATGGTCATACAGCAAACTAACTATTGAGAGCAAAATAGTGTATATGTATAATGTAAGCCTTCTTTAAAACTGACAATGTGCCTTTCCATACCAAAATTGGTGACTCTTGCTTTCTGGATTTTAAGTTTTACTCTGTTGTATTTAAAGGACAGGACACAGTGCATTTTTTTTACCCATTTTTCCAGAGAACGTATCTGCCCATCCATGGTTTAGACACCTGTACCCTTGTCCTATACTGGCTTTCATCTTTGCCCACTCTTCTCTTGTTAGTGTAATTGTAAACTGAGAGAGAACTGTTTTTGTAACCACCAACTCCCAAAGGACCTGGAGATCGTTTTTTAACTGACCATCCTTTCCACTGACCATTTCAAGAAGGTGTGGGATAAGGGAGGGATCCAGTGCAGACTCTCTTTTCCTCTGTGTGTGTGTGTGTGTGTGTGTGTGTGTGTGTGTATATATATCTCTATTTTTTTTTTATAGAATTATATATGGTTATTAATAATTCCTCTGAATAGAGGTCAAAATGTCACACAGCCACTCCAGTCACTAATGAGATATAGAAATTAAGAAATAATCAAAATAAAATTTTTAGAATATGTATACTTATTTATTTATTAAATTTTCCCATTAGATGGGGTGTGGAGAGTCGGGTTGCGTGTCTGCGTTTTTCTATTTTAAGTGTAATATTATGTGCATGTTGATATATGTGTACTCTTAGTTCATTTTTTGTTTGTCCCACATATTTGTTGTGGCACTTGATGCAGTAAATCAGGTAAATGCAGTTGCTGGTTTAAAGGGACAGACCTGGGTAGTTGGAAAACTTTCTTTGTGAATCTACTGATGATCAGTTGTGCTGGGGTATAATATTTACATTTGCCAACACGGCCTATAGGAGGTGCTGTATATAATTTGCTCTGTACTAATTTGTCTAATAAATTAATATTTCTTATGAATGCTGCTATTGGTTTATCGGTTTGTAGGTAATTGGTTGATTCAAGAAACTTTTGGAAATTGGACTTCAGCTCAGAGTTCAGTGGTACACTTTGTAGTGAGAAGTGAACCACTAAGAGGGATAATTTTATCCCGGGGTGTGCATTTTCCTCAGGAGGAATACGAGGCCTCTCAAAGGTTTTTAATATTTTCCTGAGGAAAGAGCGAGAGTATCCCTGGTGTCTCAAAGCTGAGAAGAGAGTTTTTACAGCTGATAAGGAGAAAGACGTCTGTGTACAGATTCTTTTGAATCTGAGTAATTAGTGATTTTATTGTGCCCTTAAAGGTATGTTTAGGGTGGAAACTTTTCTTATGTAATAATGAGTATGTCCGTCTTCTTAAAGTATACTCTGAAGTCCAAGAGACCAGTTGTGAATTTGGGACCCTTAAAAGATAAGACGTCCAAAACGTTAACTTCTGTGGGATCAAATGTATATTTTGATGGATGCCTGATGTGTTAAGGTGATCAGTGAATGTAACTAAATCCTCTTTTGAATATATCCACACTCCCCATATATCAAAGAATCTATAATAAGCATATGTTTTTTTAATAGTTGAGGCCAAAGCTGATTCTTCCCAGTCTACCATAAACATATTAAGCATATGAGGGTGCAAGTTTCTTGCCCATCGCTGTCCCCTTTATCTGTAGATAGAACTTAGAATCATATTCAAAGTCATTTCTTGTGAAATTGATCTCCAATAATTTGAGAATGTACTCGTCTGGTCTGTTGGGGTTTGGGTATTTTTTCCATGGCCATTTTTACAGCTTTGAGGCCTACCTCAGTTTCTATATAAGCTATGTTTATCTATGGTGAAGAAAAATGTATCTTTACGTATTTTTAATTTACTAATTTTAGATATGAAATCATAGGTATATTTAAAATAATTAGGATGACGTATGGATATGGGATTAAGGAAATATTCTATATATTCAGCTATGAAATATGTTTATATTTATGGAATAATTATTCACCTAATAAATATTCTTTATATGCCCCACTAATATTTTTTTTTTTATCCAGCATTTCTTCTAATATTTCTTCTACCATAGTTATTGTTTGTGGATATATTGGCTCTTCTAATGGACGATAATGTTCCTTCATTGATAACTGTCTCTGTCCTTACCAAATGCATTGAGTCCTGTCCATGTTTACTGTTGCATTCCCCTTGTCAGCAGGTTTAATAATAATTTCTTTGTAGTTCTTTTCTTTCCTCTCTTGTTAGGTTCTGTGGAGTTTTAAGACCCTAGTTCAAGTGTTTATAGGCATAATTGTCAGCTCTAATTAACAGTGTGATCTGCTTTGGAAGACTAGATAGTGCTGGGGTCCAATCTGAAGCTGTTGTGAAAGGTTTATTTGTTTGTTTTTTGAACCTTTCTAATTTAATACTGCAGTGGTATGTTTGCATGTCCTTTAATAATTGATTTTCAACCAGAAATTGTTCTGCAGGAAGTGGTGGGATTTGACTGGTGTTTTTCTTTGTGTGAGTTAAGGTGATCAATCATGATCTGTGGGAAAACACTTTTGTGTTTGGTAGTCTCTTGGCTACAGCCTTGCAGGCCTTTTGCAGTTCTGTTATGGCCGCAATCCTATACCTCTGTTGCCTATTGTTAAAACCAAATGATAGGATGATTTTTTTTCAGGCTGTACTGCAATTGTGGCCTTCTCTATCAGGTTGGCCGCATGCTGTAGTTTCGCCCCTGGAAAACTGTTAACCCTGTAAATCAGGGCAATTGAAAGCAGGTAGTTTGGATACATTGGAGTCCCCAATCACAACATACTTTTTCTTGAATGTGAGAATCCAGTCTGACTGGTGCCTGTGGATACTGTAGTTTGCTCATTTATGGTGTTTCTTTACAGGAGGAGATGTGGTGTGAGGTGCTGGGTTCGCACTGTTCAACCTCAACCGCTGGTTCTTTTGGAATATCTGAACTGTGAGGAAGCTCGTTTTCTTCAAATAAATTAGAGGTGAGAGGCCCTGGATAGGTTTCTCTGAATGTTCAGAAAAGAATAAGATGCTCAAAGGAGATGAATGAGGTGAAATTCTAAAATCTGCTTGCATCAAGAGCATACTATATTGTGAAAACTTTCCCCGTTACTGGGTTCTCTCTCTCTGGGGAACCAGGTTCTTCTTGAAGAAATAGTCACATCCCGGCATTGTGGTGTCTCCACAGAGGTGGTGGGAGCTTCCTCAGAAAGAACTATCTGGACTTTGCGAGGTTTAATTGTTCTTTGCTCCATTGGAGGAGGGACTTGGGCCTGTATGGGCCAAAGTACCAAGTGTGGATCTAATGGGTTGTTTACCTCCTCGTTAAAAGACCAGTCTCCTCAGTGTTGTGGAGGACTCATTGTAATGTCTCTTGTCAATAGCGTTGGAGAGGTTTGAATTTCAATATGCTGTACGCCCTTCTTGGGTCGTACCGAGACTTGTGAGGGTATTAAAGAAGGTGGACCCTGAAATTGAGTGAGGGGAGATGCAGGAGCCCTTGAAGCTGCTACTTGGGCATATGTGCGAGGACTTGTGGGTTCTGCTGTGACTTCATTCATCTGATGTTGTGGGTGGGTCACAGTCTCTTCCTCAAATAGTTCTGCTGTAATGAGAGCTTCGGCCTGTTCCACAGTGTCAGCATCAGTTCTACCCTTGTAGTTTTTGTCTGTCCAATTTGAGGCCACCTCAAAGGCCTGAGGCCAGTCTGTCTGATCAGTTAGTTCTCGAATCTCTTTCGTGGTATTTTCAATCAGAAATTCATAGTGTTGTTCTAGGACCAACTGTGTTAAAGGACCAATTCCTTGCGTTACCACCCAGCATCTGTGTAACTTGATCATTCAGTAAGGCTGGTTTAACTGTGTTAACCAGTAAGTTAACCTCTGAAATGTGATTGGCTGGGTCTGGGTCCCTCATGGAGGTCAGCTTCTAAGAAATCTTTTCTGGGGAAAATTGTCCTCAACTGAAACCTCATGTTCATCAAATAATTCTTGTTCATCGTGGTATTTAGTTTCTGTATTCAATTCAAATTAATTCCTGGTTTTTATGGTTCTGTTTCTCTGATTCTGATGTCTTCTAACACATTTGACAGGAGGTCTGTACGGAGCCCCAGACATGACATGCAGGAAATTGAAATTTAGTAAATCGTGCGCACAATTTAAGTTTTTTTTCTTGCATGTCATGTGCGGGGATCTGTAGGTCTGTATGAACCTACAACCGGTTTTTCTTGCTTCGTAATGTAGGAGGGAGGTCTGTATGGACCTGCTACCTGTCCTAATCGTTGAGCACTATGGGCCCCAGAAGCAGGGCGACATTCCAGAAATCATGTTGAGTAAGTGTGTTCAACAGGAAACCAGTTTCATTTCAGTGTTTATGTGTGGAAAATAAGTAAAAAAAAAAAAAAAATGCTGTACATTGTCTTTCTGCTGCTTTGGTGGAAAAAGTGCATCTAACAGTTTCATCTCCCTCTAGAACTCTTGGGACGATTCAGTGTAAATATGCCTTCCTTTGACGCAAATGAAGTCCGTTTTCACGTTAGTGTCCCGTGAACCGCCGCAACACGAGCAGTCTGCTCCGATCCAGAAACACGAGAGCACAGAGTGGATCATATCCACGAGTCGGCACAGACCACAAAAGGAATCGGACCCATTTGAATTCTGCACAGAATGCTGTATATTAAAGCGATATAGAGGAGATTAGGAGGAGAAACGGTTAGATATTAGAAAGAAAATGAGGTTGTACAGAGTCTAACGGCTCTGGCTGAGCTGTGACATAAAACGAAACTCTATTGGCTATTTTGAAAAAGGGGCGGGGCTGCTTGATATATCGCCCTGTCTTCCTGTTTCAGTTGAAATTACGTCAACACATTGAATAATGCTGCGCGTTCCAACACTCTGCAGTGGGCCTTTAAAAAATACCAGTTTTCCTTTGAGGCCGACTGACTGTTCTCCACCGACTGCGAGTTACTGTTAGGCCTACTTTGACTCTTAATGCTAAACTAGCAAAGTGGTAAAGTGTAATTGTACTGTACGAAAACTGTAAACTAGTGGAAATATTGCCTACTTGAAAATGAATATAAAACAATTTGATGAACTTTTTAAAAGTTCGGTCAATGTCCGTCTGAAGCAGCTGCATAGTATTGCACAGTTTTGGCGCAGATTGGCGGCCGATTATCCTATTATGGCAGCTAGCATCCTTCTCATTGCATTATCGCCACCATCTGTTCCGGAGTGCCCCATTAGTGTCCAAACACAATTATATTGATTTCAGTTTTCAATTTAGTCACTTTCAATCAAAGTGAGAAAAATGTCTAAATTCAACACCTAAAATAAACATTTGAAATCAACTTGATTAAAGCATATTCACAAAAGAAAAATAAATTAATTGTGTTGTATATACATGCTTTATTTTTGTAATTTCAAAGACCTGCTGTGTCCATTTTTTTTTAGTGTATATGCATTGTCATTATAATAAATATACATTTGTGATCCTGGACCACAAAACCAGTCATAAGGGTCAATTTTTTAAAAAATTGAGATTTATACATCATCTGAAAGCTGAATGAATAAGCTTTTTTTGTATGGTTTGTTAGAATAGGACCATATCTGGGATCTGAGGGTGCAAAAAAAAAAAAAGAAAGAAAATCGCCTTTAAAGTTGTCCAAATGAAGTCCTTAGCAATGCATATTTTTGATATATTTACGGTAAGAAATTAAACAGAATTCATAGAACATGATCTTTATTAATATCCTAATGATTTTTGGCGCATAAGAAAAATAAGTAATTTTGACTCATACAATGTATTGTTGGCTATTGCTACAATATTTACCCATGCAACTTATGTCTGGTTTTGTGGTCCGGGTTCATATTTGACGAAAGTGGTCCTGACTGAACAGTCAAACTATCAAATAAAATATTATGAAATTTCTTATATAAAAAAATGTCAATATCACAGTACTAATACATTTTTGAAACCATTTCATATTCAGAATATACAGTTCTTAAAGTGCTTGAACATATAGCTGATGGAAATATCTCAGATGTTGACTTTATGTGGAGTGATGAGGAAGGTGGAGATGGAAATGCAGATGATTCTAGATCTCCAACAATTGGTGAGTGTACAATGAAAATCAGGGATAGTTAGTTAAGACTTTTCATATAATTAGATGTACTTAAATTTATTGAATGTTGTTTTATTGGATATACAGTTTCATTTCTTTCCTGTAAAAATAAATTACAATATAAAACTTGTATGAAGTTGTTTTGTAAGGGACAGTTTTGCTAATAATTTCAGGGAGGACAGAGATGAGCCAGTACCAGTGGTAGGGGAAAAATTAAGATTGAGGCAGAGGCAAGTCAGGATCAAGAAGACAGAGAAGATTTGAGGCAGATGTAGAGCCAGTACCTGGTGATGATCCTTTTACAAATATCACAAAAAGAGTGATATTCAGTGGCGTCATCATACCCGCTTTACCCCAGTAGAAACAACATGGGAAAGTCCCACCACTGACAGCCCACTATACCCTTTTATCTTTTCTCAAGTGGCACGCAAGCTTCACAGACTGTGAGTCCTTCCTGTATAAGGCCCTCCTGATCCCAAACTGTTTCAAAGCGGTCAGTGGAACGGATGGACAGTACGTAACCGTCTTTGGGTCCTCTGGACCTGTTGATTGGGATTATAGAAACCCTTGAGCAGTCAGTGCCTCTATCTCTGAACACTGATTAATAGTTGGGATCGGGCAGAATCTCATCGCAGGCCCGCTATCCCTTTTCTCCATCTATAAATTAATATAATTTAATTTATTTTACAGTCATTGACCCCTCTTTTCCCCTCAGATTAGGGGGATAACTAGTGTTTGGTCCCATACACACTAGTTAGGGCACCTACCCACGCCTTTACTTTACAAATAAAATCATTTTCACTTGAAACCGCTAAATACAGCGGTATTATAACAATTTGCATATACAGATCCAATTATACGGGCTACATATATTGTAAAAACATAGATCTTATATACATATATACAGTACATACCTTGTTATATACACATTTTAAAATTTAATTTTTATGAAAAAACATAACTATATACAACTTTATTTTCTATATTACTTGGAGACTTTATTTTTGATTTTTTTAAAGCTTCTGTCATGTTGTTTTCATTTGCATTCATTCAGCGGACCCCGGATACATTTCAAACGGTGCCGCTCCATATAAGGATAGTATGACGTCATCTGTGCGACGATCACCTCAAGATGGAAAATACATTAAAAACACTCTTTATCCTTCTGCTTAAAATAATTTTGGAACAGGATCATCTTTTACATCCCGTCCAACAGGTCGACTCATCTCCCGATTTTTACAGTGAGTGGAAAAGCTTATTTTTACATCTTTATTCACGACCTGGGGCTCCACCCCGAAAACCAGTTATATAAAGGGTCGTAATTTCCTCAGAGCTCACTCTCTGATATTTTCTAGCTGTCAACTTTATACAAACGCTTATATATTTCATTGTGCACATTTATATTTCACATTTAATAGTTCAAGCCAGCCTGAAGAAAACACTGTGTCGAAACGTCGCGTTTTGGCTTGAACAATCTTTTTTGAAAAATTATTTCTTTCATTTCTAATTTTATTTCTGTTTATATCCATTATTTTCAAAGTTTTTTATTTACATTTTATTTCACATCCTATATTCTACTTGACTCTATTTCTTAATTATTCTTTATTCTCTGATCTGTTTTGGTGTATTTAATGATGCAAAGCCTTAGAGGACGAATGAAACAGAGTCCAGCACCATATTCTCATCCTAGGATTTTACACCCAACAATAGAACAGGAAGGAATAATAATTTTTCCTTTCGCCCTAAATATACATACCCTCAAAAACAGGGTACACACAGAGAATGAGGTACAGATCCAGTGATCCATACAGACACACACATGATCTGAAGAAAAACAATTATACTGCAACACAGTATAATATTCCGAAAGGTTCATATCACTTTAATATTAAATGTCATGATTTTCAACAAGCAGGCCAGGTTTTTAGGCCCACACAGGCCTCCCTCCCATGTTGATCCCCCACAAAAAACATTCACTGGTCCATATAGACCTCCTGTAAGATGCTTTAAAAGACGTCACAGAAATAGAAACATTCAGACCAGAAATTAATTTGATTATAACACATCAACAGAATACCATGACGAACAGGAATATGAGGTTTCGGCTGAGGATGATTTTCCTCTCCTGGGAAGGGAGTCTGCAGACGCGGACCCCACAGGAGGACCCGGACGGGACCCTCACTTCAGAGCACCAAGAAATGTTGGCGGTCGCAGAAGAAATGTTCTTTCTTTTACCAACCATGGTGGTAGATTTAACAGAGTTGACATGTCCATAAACAGAGGTCCACAAAGACAGAAAAGAGATACGCTATTTCCCCAGAAAAAGAGTAGGGGAAGATCATACACATCGCACACAACAAAATAATGATTTCATCCCTGCTCCTCCCAGGCTGAAAAAAGCCATCGAATTAATGTACCAACTCTTCAGGTTACCTCACCACATGGGGAAAGTCACTACAAAAATTGATGGGAACCAGCCCATCACATTCAAGAGACTCACTAATCTCTTGATAAACACAGTGAAACCGGCCTTTTCAAACGACCATGTTGCCTTGATGCTGCAGGGCAATTGAAAAATTGGTCGCACACAACACAGATGGTCCTCAAACAGCATTATGAAGCTCTAATTGAGAGTAATATAAGGGGAAATTAGAGAGCAAACAGAGCAAGTAGATTGGCCTCAGGCCTTCGAGATAGCCATCACTTGGGCATAAAGGAACCATGGGGGCAAAATACAGGCAGACACTGTCGAAAAAGCTGAAGCTCTCATCACTGCTGAACTGTACGAAGTAGAAAAGGTGACCCACCAGCAACATCTAGTGGGCGGAACTGGAATAACAACATCCAGCCCCCTCAGATATGCACAAGCAGTGGCTTCTCCGCCGAACCATTATCATGGCTCTGCCTCTCTAACACCTCCCCAAGTTTCTGTACGCCCCAAAAAGAACGTACAGCACATTGAGATACAAACCTCACCTACATTACTGATGCTGGGGACCACTGTTAACCCTCCACAACACCGACGGGACTGGTCGTTTGATGATGATGAAGAAGAAAATAATCCTTTGGACCCCAATGAAATACTCAGGCCCCACTTTCTTCCCCAAAAGCACAAAGAACAGCTCGACCTCGTAGGGTCCAAATTGCTCTCCCTGATGAAATCCCCGTAACCACATACAAACACCACAGTGTGAGGAGAGTGATGACTCTCCACAGCCACAGGGAGACCAAGAAGAGCCATTAGACTTTGCTGAGGAGGAAGTAAACAATGAGGGGAACCTCAACATGTAGGACCTTTAACACAATCTGTGTTCAGAGGCTCCGATCACTCATTGCCCCTCAGCATATTGATTTTCTCTGAAGAACCCATACAGGGACTCTCACCGCTCTCTAGATTTCTTGCAGAGAACGAGCCTCCTCAAAGTTCACTTCCCCCACAGGTAGAAACAGATGAGGTCAAACAGTGCGTGGCTAGCACCTCATTTCAGGTCTCAAGGCCAATACAGGCCTTGTCGGAAAAAAAATCCTTTGGGCGCACATATTATTGTACAGAGAAAAGATCAAATCAGCCCTGCAACTCGCCCTACTAGACACATAAATACAGGCAGTAAATTAGCAGACTGGAGTCTAACCCTGAAAAAGAAATTTGTAATAACAGGGGACTCCAACGTAGCTAGACTATCAGTTTATAATTGTCCAGAACTACAGACTGACAGCTTTCCAGGGGCGAAGCTACAACACGCAGCTAACTTGATCGAGAAGGCCACAATTGCAGTGGAGCCAAAGAAAATAATCCTGTCCTTTGGCTTTAACAACTGCGAACAGAAATACAGGACAGCAGCCATCACTGAACTGCAGAAGGCCCGCAGAGCTGCTGTTAAGAGGCTGCCCAGAACAGAAGTGTTCTTTCCTCTGATCAATTTTGCTCAAACACTTCCATTATATGAGCAAGTTGAGAATGAACACCTGAACAATCACGTTAGAAAAAACACCAGTGTCTTTCCACCTCTCCCCGCAGAGCAGTTTCTGGTCGAGAGCAATGGTATACACTGGAGATCTCTTACAGCCAAAGCAATGCTACACCACTGGAGAGTACATTTAAACTGTTAATCTTTGTAAATCCCACACAAGAACAGAACAAATTAACTGTAAATCTCTCAAAGAAGTTCCAGCTATCCAAGGAGCAATGTGCTGTTTTACTTAGGGGCCTATCTTTCATCCCCACACCCAAGGGAATTAAAACACAAAATATTGAATTGCTTAAATATTTACAGGCCTTGTTACCTAAAATTCACAAAGAGCCAAAAAAGTGGAACCTCCCTGGAGAAATTCTTCCAGGAAGACCCATAGTCTCAGGTTTAGGTCTGTAAGACATATCATACGGCCGAATATATAGAATAATTTTTGAACCCCATATCTATATGCCACCTTAGTTATTTGAAAGATACCTATGATTTTATGTCCAAAATTGAAAATTTAAAAATACCTAATAACGCATTTCTCTTCACCATAGATATAGATAGCATATATACAAATATAGAGACTGAGGTAGGCCTCAAAGCTGTTCAGAAATTCATGGAGATATATCCAGACCCCAGAAGGCCAGACACATACATACTCAAATTATTGGAGATTAATCTAACAAGGAACAACTTCAAATTTGACTCTAAATTGTATTTACAAACCAAGGTGACGGCAATGGGCAAAAAGTTTGCCCCCTCTTAGGCAAATATATTTATGACAGACTGGGAAGAAACAGCTTTGACCTTAGCTCCTAAAAAAACCATATGACTACTACAGGAAGAGGACTTCATCACTTTCACCGACCACCTAAACACACACCAAAAGTCCATTACAATTAAATACACGGAGACCTCACAGAGGTCAATTTTTTGAACACGGTCTCCTACAAAGACCCTGAAGTTTTGAAAACTGGCTTCCTTGACTTTAAAGTGTATTTTAAAGAAACAGACACACATTCATTGTTACACAAAAAGAGTTTTCACCCCAAACATACATTTAAGGGGATCATAAAATCACAATTGCTCAGGTTCAACAGAATCTGTACACAACCATCTTCTTTCTATTCAGTTGTTAAAACTCTTTTCACGGCCCTTAAACACAGGGGGTATTCTCGTACGTTCCTCAGGAAGATACTCCAAACCTTTGACGGGCCACGGGCCCTCCTGAGGAAAATGAAACTCAGAGAAATAAGATCATACCTCTGGTAGCACACTTTTCACTCCAGCAAACAGCTGAACCTTGAACTTAAAGCCCATTTTCAAAAATTCAAATAGCCCACCAAATATTTAACAAAACACAAACCAATAGCGGCCTAGAGGAGAAATACTAATTTATTCGATAAATTAGTACAGAGCAAAATTTATAAAGCACCTCCTAAAGGCCATGTAGGTCAATGTAAATACTACACTCCTGCTCAATTGGTGGTCAGCAGGTTCCTAAGAAAGTGTTCGAGGTCCGCAGATCTCTGTCCCATGAAACCTGCAACTGTGTTTACCTGTTGTACTGCACCAAATGCCAAACAATAGGTCTGTCAGACGAAGAATTAATTAAGAGTATGCATATATCAGCACGTGCATAACATCACACATAAGATCACACATAAGAAAATGAGATATGTGGTGCAACATTTTTGGTGCACGGACTGCAGGCACTTCAAGTCACAGGTTTGCAGGCCAACCCATCCTGGTCCCTTAAAGATCATCCTAAGGCAGAAACACAGTGGATAAACACTTGGACACACGTTTTCCTAGAGGCCTGAGTCTCCATTTATGAATGGTGTGGTTCCAGTTTCTACGACCCACACTCCTCACCCCTAAGACCTACCCATCACTGTTACCTGGGCAAATACCCTTTACACGTGACCCCGCACCACACTGAACCCTACCCAATTAAAACCCAAAACAGGCCCCAAAATCCTACCCAAGTGAGCCCGAGGTCAAATAGCCCGCCCTGATACAGCCCGGACGCTAAGAGAAATCTTTGGCCACCTACCTATAACCCCCATCCTTAAAGAGAAAATTAAGCCCACAGCCCACTAGACCCTTTCGTCTTTTCTCCAAGTGCCGCACAAGCTTCACAGACTGTGAGTCCTTAAGGCCATATAAGGCCAACAGACCTTATTACAGAAACAGAAAATATTTCTGATCTTTTATCACTTTCTCTTTTCCTACAACTTCCACTTTTGTGTCCTTTGGGAGGTCCATTCTGGTGCTGGGATTCATCGGGGCTCACATGACTATGGGGTTTAAGATACAGACCAACATAGGGAACACAGAAGGGTCTGTGATGGGACCCTCCCTGATCCCAAACTGTTTCAAAGTGGTCTGTGGAACAGACGGACAGTACATAACCACCTTCGGGTCCTCTGGAACTGTTGATTGGGATTACAGAAACCCCCTGAGCCACTAACACCATACGGCTACTTCAAGCAGTATGTCCCAAGTCAGATGTTTGAGCTGATGAGCACAATGACCAATATATATGCAGAACAAAATGGGGTATAAACATGCCTCAGGGCGTAGTCAGGGGTATAAACATGCCTCAGCTTCTGAGATTTAAGTCCTTGTCGGTCTACATATGGCAATGCGAGTGATTGGTCTTCCAAGAGTGAGAATGTACTGGTCCTCCAGTATCAATATTGGAATTTTCAAGGAAACCATGTCTCGAGATCGCTTTTCCACCGTCGGGCGAACGGTTCTTAGAATGGTGAGGAACGGTTCCAGTTGTGTTCCCACTGGAGCCTGGTATGGCACGGCATGAATACAAACTGTTCTCGGTCCGGAATTCTCGGCATGGTTGTCTAACCAATTGATTCTACCAGCACGGTTGTGCTGGTAGAATACGTGAAGTGATGTCGACACAGGATTGGTCACTCAGGGTTCCCACTCTTTTTCAGCTATCATTTTCCAGGACTTTTCCAGGACATTTTCAAGTTTACCACAACAGGAATAAAAGACTGGGATCACGTACTAAAGTAGCCTAATAGATTGCTCTCCAAGTCTGTAAAAGGCGTAGCTACAGTTTATTGCCATGACTTAACTATAAAAGGGTCAGTTTTTAATAAGAGCTCCTAATCATACATTATGACTATGGAAGCTTGTTTCCACTAACAGAATAAAAAAAAAAGTAATTGAGACTTACTTTAAATTTTTATCTCGCAATTCTGACTTTTTTGAGTTTACATCTCACAATTCTAAGAAAAGAATTAAGAATTGCAAGATATAAACTCCAGAAAAAAGTAAGAATTGCGTGATATAAACTCGCAATTCTGACCTTTTTTCTCGCAATTGCGAGTTTATATCACAATTATGTAAACTCGCAATTGCTAATTATTAAATCATACATTAAATTATTAATCATACATTATGACAAATTGTTCTCATTGCCAGTGTCAATCATTGGAACTATTTTAATGTTTTGTTTTACTATTTGAAATTAAAAATATTAGTCAAAGACAAAGTCAGTGAACAACAAAGAAATCCATAACACGTAATAAAATATAAGTCTATAAGTCTGCATTTACACTTAATGCACACATCTATTTTTTGGCAGTAGGTTTTGGAAGATCATTATGTCTGCAAGATATGGACTAAAGAGATGGATAAGGATAAGATAAAAATGAACTTCTGGAAGATAAATTATTCAAACAGTGGTACAAGAGTATATGGTGCTGGTCCTTCAAGAGTCACTCTCAATCTGTCTGTCTATAAAGCCTATAACAAAAAAAACAAAAACAAAAAAAAATCAGTCTTCTTGTATTTTACAACAATTCAGCATGTGATTCTTATATGGGGGGCATTTTTTAGGATTCTTTACCTAACCTAAGTCTCTGAGATCCTGACACCTTGCTCTTCTGGAGACTCCAGGTAGGTTGCAGTTCTGGAAAATGGTGGCGCTAAAGACTGAAGGGTTCCTGATGGTTTCACACTTAATTCTTTACCTTAATTCTTAATTCTTTTGCAGTTAACATGTGTTTTTTCTTCTCCACCTGTTTTTGTCTGACCCTGCTGACCCAATGAGCATTTTGCTGTCCACTGGTCATGCCTTAACTGCACTTTCTAGTATTGCATTAATATTGCATCCTTCTCATGGGCATTTATTAATTTTTAACCTTTTAATCTGAGTTAAATCTCTTTTTGGCTCATTTTATCTGTAAAAAAAAACATACCTAATAATTATGCACACCTGAATATAAGGCGTTTTTCATTTCCAGTCTTCATGAACAATTATATATCACTTATAAATGATTTAATGCAAAATTAATAGTAGTTATTATTATTGATTAGTTTGGAAATGGTAACATGTGCTTGGGAAAAAATATGATCAGAAAATCAACTTGCATAATAATTATGCACGCACTGTAGTTAGCAAGTTACTGAATTACGTAGATGCTTACCAGTTAACATTCGCTGCATGCATTTAAGCAGTTAATAACATTAGGTAACTGCTGCAAGTGGCAACACAAGACTAAACTCAGCAACCCCAAGTTGACACTGACCATTTGGATTTTGTGTGTAGGCAGGAAGTAGTATTTCTCAATGCTGTGGCACAGCATGTTCATGTGTCTCAGGATTACATAGGAAGATTAATTGAACTACATAATGCAATCTAGAATCACAGACGCACACAAATTTCACATTCAGTTGTTCAGGTGGAAAGACAAAGTGCAAGTGGGCGTCCAAGGATTGTAGTGCCTACAGATCACATTGCCTATCTTCTGGAGATTGGAGATTTGCTGGGTGTTTCCCGGGCTACACTCTTTAGGAGGATGGCCGAAAACTATCTATCAGTTAGGGGACTGTACAGTACCTGCACTGATGCAGAACTTGATGGACTTGTTTCCCAAGTCACAGAAAGAATGCCACATGCAGGCTAAAGATTGATTAAAGGAACACTGGAGGCACAAGATCATCGACTGCAGTGGAACAGAGTAAAAGCAGCAATGCACCGGGTGGATAGTCTTGGGATTCTCTGGTTGGGATGTGTCATCAGATGAACATACTCGGTGTCGTGCCCAAAGTACTTAGTACATATAGACACAAACCATAAGCTCATCAGGTAACTTGAGTATTTCTCATAACAATAAATGTAATATGCTCAATAGGCTTGAATGTGTTTTAATGATATTGTGGCGAGGGGGGCATGGTTCAGCGAAGTCTGCAGCGGGAGAGAGAGTTGAGAGACGAGCAGTGAGTAAGTGGGTTAACTGCAAATAACAAACACCTGTGTCTTGTTACAGTAATTGGCGTGGAGAGACCGCATAAAAGATCAGGAGAATCAGAAGCAGGCAGAGAGAGACAGACTGCTGACTGGTGGGCACCTGGAGAAATGTCTTGGTTATGTATATAACCTTAGTTCCCTGAATAGGAACGAGACACTGCGTAGTCGCAAAGATACCCCACTTAAAGCGTGGTAAGCAGCTAAGGCTGCCACGCACACCTTCAGTGTGGAGGGGATAACCCTGAAGAAAATCTTTCCTGCAGGAACTCCAGTACTGCGCTAACCGGGCAGTTAACAGGATCCCACTGGTGATTCTCACACCAAGAAGTGAATAATGTCCACTTCAAGGAGTAGAGTTTCCTCGTGGAGGAAGCTCTGGATTGGAGAATGGTTGACAGACCGGAACCTATGAGCTGTGCCCCTCAGAGGCCACGCCCATAGCTTCCATAACTCCGGGCCAGGGTGCAGTATCAGAGAGAGAAGGTCCTCCTGATCGGAATCTCCATCGGAGACCCGTCGAGAAGAGATACCAGGTCTGAAAACCACACTCTGGCCGGCCAGAACGGGGCTACTACTAGCAGACGGGCCCGTCCCGGCGAGGTGACAATGCTAGGCCGACGGGAAGAACCTTAGGAACTTCCTGTGTTGCGGGAGGATTGATACATGGAGGTATGCGTCTTTTAGATCTATCATGACAAACCAGTCCTCGGATCTGATTTGTGACAAAATGTGTTTGACTGTCAGCATTTTGAACTTGAGCTTCGCTACTGTTCGATTCAACTGACGTAAGTCTAAAATTGGATGCAATCCCCATCTTTCTTTGGCACAATGAAATAGCGGCTGTAAAACCCTGATTCCCTGCTGGGAGAAGGAACCCGTGCTGATGCGAGGAGCTCAGACTCGGCCGGCTGCTCCCGCCCAGCAGCCAAAGGGATTTGGGCACGACGAGGAAGAAACTGCTGCATAGCAGCAACCTGCTTCCTCGTCTCCTGAAACCTCTCGGTGACAGTGGAGACAGCGCCACCAAAGAGGCCAGAAGGATTCAGTGGGGCATCCAAGAGAAACGTCTTATCACGTTCTTTGATGTCAGACAGATTTAGCCAGAGGTGGCGCTCCGTGGCCACCAGGGCTGCCATAGATTGGTCGATTGACTTGGCCGTCTCCTTGGTGGCACGGAGGCTAAATCTGCTGACTGACGTAACTCCTGGATGAAGTCAGCCCCACTTCCTCACTATCGCCCAAATCCTTCAGCAGGTCAGCTTAGTAGGCTTGCAAGATGGCCATAGTATGCAAGCACGCCGCAGCTTGACCTGTTGTCGAGTACGCTTTGCCCACTAGCGCTGATGTAGTCTTCAGCGGCTTAGTGGGCAACGCCGGGCTTTGAGGGACGATGCTGCCTGCGGAGAGAGATGGCTCGCAATCGACTCTTCCGCTCTTGGCATCGCCCCATACCTGTGTTTTTTCATACCAGCCACGTTGCTGTAGGTGGAGGTTTGAGGAGTGAAACACGGTAAGACACCGGTTTCTTCCACAATCTCGACACCTCAGTGTGGAGATCAGGAAAAACGGTAGCGCCCGACATGGTGGTAGAGCAGACCTAGATGGTAAAAGCATTCATCAAGTTGACTTCTGGTCTGCTGCTCTTGCTTCTCGGCTGGCCAGTCGATGTTGAGCTTGGCAACAGCGCGAGTAAGCACTTCCATGAGCTCCTCGCGGAAGAGTGAAGTAGCGAGTCTTCAGTCTCTCCGTTGTCACGCTAACAACATCCAGCTCCTCAGAACTAGATGCCATTAGCGTGACTATGTCGGCCCGAGCGGAAGAAACTGCAACGCGTGCTTCCTGCCTCCGGATCGACACACTGGATGCAGCAGGTGAGGGCAGAGAAAGGGCTGGGCCCGTCTCCAACCCCGCTGCTACATCCATTTGCGAACCCCAGGACATAAGACACCGCTCTGCCTCAGCAGAAGCGGGGCCCGAGCCCTGGGGAGTGCGAACCGAGCCACTGTCCTCGAACAGGACTCGGCGGGAATGCATCCTCAACGGCAACTGCTCACAATGCACACAGGCAGCCCCTTGAGAGCTGCCTGGGCATGCTGAGCTCCCAAACAGACAACACAAAGATTGTGTGTATCCCCGCCCGTAATGAAACGAGGGCAGGGATGAACAGACTTTCTAAACTGTTGCTGTTGCTCGCTCACCATGATACCAAAAAGAAATTAAAGATGGTAGACAGACAAACAATAAATAAGACAGACAAGGTACACGTAGCGCTTGCTGAAGACACAGAAGCTGAATGAGAGTGTTTTTGGGTTGGCTTTATAGTTCCTGGTCAGTGACGTCACCCGCCTATGACGTACCTTCTCCCGATTGGACAGATTTCATACGTGTTTCACAACGACATCACGCAGAGGCGCTCCCATAGCGACTACGCAGCGCGAAGTTCCCTTGAAAGGGAACCTGCATTTCTGGAGAGCTGAAGTTTATGTTATTGATATTTATGTGATTTTGAGCACTGTGACGTTCTGTTTTGAGTGAGAAAACCTAATAAAGCCTAATAAAGCCACCAGTAGCAGTCACGCCGACCCTGTCCTCTTCCTTCTTTACCACAAGAACTTTGTTACAGATATTTCTATTAATCAAGAGTTTACAGTTCAAAAGCGTTGTTTTTCTACAGGTACAATATAGTGATCTTTGCAGGAATTGATGGTTTTTCACGCAAGGTGAGAAAACATACACAGCCAAAGCTATTTCAAGCACACTTTTCGATCTAAAAGTACAGTACATACTGGATATAGGTGCTTAAAGTGCTTCTGTCTTTTGTATAGATAATGTACCTGAGAGCTGCAGACAACAGCTGATCCACCACAACCATATTTTTCTTCAGTCAGGCTGTTGAGGAATTTGGATACCCACTGAAGTAAAACTATTCTTTTTTTCTTTTACAATTGAATACTATTTTTTTTTTTTTAAATGGTAACTTCCCATTGATTATAAGTACAATAAATACAAAAACATTGTATTAATAAAAACATTAATAAGTTTGACAATGTTAATTACATTTTATAAATATTAATTTGATGAGACATTAACAAATTTTGCCTCTTCATTATGTTATATTATTTAGAGTGCGAGCTGTTCAGGGAGGAGAGAATGTTGGTGTGGCTCATCTGATGTTTTCTGTACGTGGGCCAGACAGTAACTGCTTTATAGCAGGCAAAAGTGTGCACAAATAGAGGTAAGACAGATTCAACTAAGATCGTTTAAATATCTAATACACCTTTAATTACTACTTGAAAGACTTGTAATGTAATGTAATTTGTTTTTTGTAATTTGTCTTTTTTAAAATTAAGAGTAGAGAGGCTGTGGCATGATCTCTGGATGAGAGTCACCAGTGTGTTTTACCAAATCTTGCACACACTAGAGGAACAGGACATGCTAGATTTGAGCAGCACTCTTCACCTATTTTGCTGCCATTATGTATTTTTGCCTCGACTGCAAGCAAACCTCAGTGTGTTCCATGAGGGATGGGACAACCACCCACTGAGAACAGAGCAAAACCTCTCACCAAACCAACTGTGGGAGGTTGGTCAGATGGAACATCCCATTGCCAACCCAGAGGTACTGAAGCAGTTACACAAAGAAAATATAATTTTAATCCAAATGTTACAGACCACGATTATTTTCAAGATGATTGAAATAATTAAATTAACCATTATTTATATAATCTTTAGTAATAAAATTGTGAATCTTTCCCTGTTGTTTTATTTCAGGAGATGACCATTCCTTACATCGACTGGGAGGACAGTGGGTATATTGTGGATCCACACACTGTGGTGAATGTTCCACAGTTTGACAGCCCTCTAACTCCTGAACAAGTCGGGCAGCTGAGAGAACATATTAATCCTCTACAACCATCTGAATCCAATGGCATGGACATTTTTTTGAGTACAGTTCAATATGCACAAAATTTGCTTGCTGAAAATTAGATATCTTGTTGCATGAACTTTTGCTTTTAGTTGATTTTCGAACCATTATACTTTTTTTTTTAACCAGTTGATGTCATTTAATCAAAATAAATAAGTTATTGGATAAGATTTTATTGACCATATCACAGTGAACATCAGGTCCTCATATCAAACATTTACTGCACAAGGCCAGCCAAGGATCATGCAATGCCCAAGTAGAATTCAGCTGAACTACAAAATGTAAAACCAAAACGGTCCAAATTAGACATTTCGGTGCGAATAAGTGTAATAACAATCATAACACTGACATATGTAATAGATGAGCAACAGTAACGAGCAAAATTCTCAATTTAAAACATTTTAAGAAATTCATGAACACCTACACAAGGCCAAAACCTCTCTTCAACCTTAATTTTTGAAGCAACAAGAATACTTTTTGTGTGCAAAAACAAAACAAAAATAAAACTTTTATTCAACAATTTTCCCTTCGCTGTCAGTCTGTTAGACAGTTGTCGCAGTGAAAGCAGTGCAGAGCTTCCAGGTTCTACGCCTGGCCGACCCTGTTCACGTGAGCAGCATGACGCATGTGTGTGATGCTGACACAGGAGTATTCTCGTTGCTTCAAAAATAAAGGTTGAATCACTGCAGTCACTTTGACTATTTTAACTATGTCTTTAATACCTACAGTATCTGGATCTTGAATGTGGTAGTTTTGTTGCTTTCTATGGGAGATGAAAAACTTCTTGGATTTCATCAAAAATATCTTAATTTGTGTTCTGAAGACGAACAAAGGTCTTATGGGTTTGGAATGACATGAGGGTGAGTAATTAATGACAGAAATTTCATTTTGGGTGAATTAACCCTTTAAAACAGTTTATCAAATTAAAGCTGCAGCCTGTAACTTTTTGAGTTCAAAATTTACAAAAATTATATAATGAGCAAGTGCATCATGAATCCATTTTCTAAACTGTGCTTTTGTCTTATTCTGAATCATTACGGTCAGAGTTGGGCAAGTTACTTGCAAAATGTAGTACATTATATATTACTAGTTACTGTCATTTGAAAGTAATTACTTACATTACAATATTACTATCTCTGAATTGTAATGCGTTACACTACTTTTTTATGTTATTTTTGAGTTACTTTCACCAAAATAACCACAAAAGTATTACGGGATAAAATGCTAAAATGTAGTTTATTGTTGGTGTTGGTGCCTAAATACTTGACAAATGCGTTCACAACCATGCAACTATGTTATTGAACTTTAATACATAAAGTAATACATCCTTTACATTCAACTTTTGGCCCTCAACAATGGAATAATAAATAACTAGATGAGTAAAGTGTGTGTGTGAGAGTGAGTGTGTGTGAGAGTGTGTGTGTGTGTGTGCGTTAGTGCGGCCGGATTATGAGGACAAAACCATGGATACGTGCCGACTCTATGAGGACATACCGTAACTATGAGGACAGGGCTAATGTCCTCATAAGTCGAGCAGTGCAGAAACGCTTATAAGGCCGTTCCTAACCACCTCCCGCTTTTTCTCAATATGTCCTTATAAGCCCGTTGTACCTGTTTTTCAATGTGTATCAGTGTATGCTCAGAGTGTATAATCTCCCCTATTGAAAATTTGGTGCTACCGCAGTATCATACACATTTCATACACATAGAACCGCCCTAGCGCGATTCATTGGTGGAACACTGGAATCCTCGTCAGTGATTGGCTGCATTTGACATCCGTGACTGTCAGCTCGCCCGCCTCTGATCTTCAATCCACTTGATGCGAGGTGTGACGGAGAGATAATAATTAAGATTAATTAGCAGTATTCCAGCGAAGTTGACGAGCTATAACGGGAGATTGTCACTTGATCATGTCGAAGGTAAGTGTTTTTATTCATAAAAGTACATAGCTCAGTGTGTTATGAGTCAGACAGTTTTTAACTAGTTACTTTTAAACATGGCAGCTAATCGGGCTAATATCACTTAAGGTACTAGCCCATTAGCAGCTAAAATGGCGTCTCTGAACCACTTGCACATGGTATTAAAGTTTTGTTTATGGTACAAACGAAATTATTTTGTGGTTAATAGACATATAATGACGTATTCGTTGGTGAAACATACTACGGTCATGAATGCTTTAGAGAATTAATTTACATTTTAATATGGCAGATTTTTGGCACTATGGCAGAGTGCTAAACGGTGTTGTTTAAATATCTAATTTAAATGGACAGAACTTGAAATCTGAGACAGTTTCTTATCCAAAGTAACAAACCCCAAAGTGATTGTGTTGGGAGGTGAACTACAGTGTTCTTTTCATTCTCTATCTGATAACAGCAAAGACTAATCGATTCTGGGAATTAATTAATAGTTTCTAATAAAAATGAGAATCGAGAAATCAGTATTTTTTTTTACCCAGGCCTAACGTTAATGAATTTACAGTTTAATATGATACAGAAATATTAGAAATATATAACAGAAACATACCTAAAGCAAAATGGCTGACTGTATTATCGAATATTATTTATAATATTTATATTGATATAGGCTTAACTACAGTCTGACAATAACGCATTACTTTATATAAAGAATTCATATAATAAAAACACATACTTATCATGTTGCCTGGAATGTTTTTAGTCAACATGGTGAGAAAGAAGAGAATAAAACCTGAGCAGGATGCAAAGAACACATATTGTTGGGCAAAGACAAAGCCTTCATTGAGGGACCACAAATCAACACATTTAAGGGTAAGTTGTGCATCACAAGGCACTTTGATTGTGTTCAGACTGCAGGCAAATCAGATTTTATTTTTTCTTTACCTCAGATCAGATCTTCTCAGGCAGACTGTCCACACTGTTAACTGCAATCAAATAAGATCTGTGTGACAAATCCAATCTATCTGCAAATCCCAAAAATGAAAATTCTGTCATCATTTACTCACCCTCAAGTTGTTCCACACCTATATAAATAGACCCTTTTCACATTTTCGCGTTTCTCAGAAGCGGAAGTCATAGTTGGGTAAAATTCTATAGCGGTGAATGAGAGAATACATTAAATATATTTTTTGTATTTCCATTTGCTCAAATAGCAAAAGAAAAACTCCCCAAAAGTGTTTTCACAACTTTCAAAATGTGGAAAAAAATAAAAAGAGATTGATAACGTCAGTCAGAAGAGAGAAAGATGTAATTTTTACTATCACTCCCATAGCTGCTGTATTAGAAACACCCTCAAAGCAGCATTAACTAGATTTTTGTATTTTGATGCAAAGGTAATATAATACTAAGTATAGTGTGATAAATGTACCTATGTTTTGTTAAAAATTAAAATATAAAAAAAAAACTTTTCAGGATTTATGATATTGATGCGTCATCACAGTCTGTGAAAATGGTCCATTTCTTTGTTCTGCTGAACATAAGGAAGATATTTGGAAGAATGTAACCACACAGTTTTGGGGCACTATTGACTTCCATAGTATTTTTCATACTATAGAAGTCAGTGGTGCCCCAAAACTGTGTGGTTACATTCTTCCAAATCAGAATCAGAATCAGAATCAGAATCAGAAAGAGCTTTATTGCCAGGTATGTTTACACATACTAGGAATTTGTTTTAGTGACAGAAGCTCCACAGTGCAACAGAGTGACAGCGACAAGACACAGATAATAAAAGAATAAGAATAATATACAAATATACAAGATAGACAAAGTGCAAAAGAGCAAAAACAATATATAATATAGACAATTTGTATGTACAGTTATGATGAGTGCAAATTTGAAATATAAATAAGTATGTGTTTTAGGTAAATAATGTATAATGGTGTTGTGTGTTCCGTGTTTGTCAAGTGTTCATGAGATGGATTGCCTGAGGGAAGAAACTGTTCCTGTGTCTGGTCGTTCTGGTGCTCAGAGCTCTGTAGCGTCGACCAGATGGCAACAGTTCAAAGAGGGAGTGTGCTGGATGTGAGGGGTCCAGAGTGATTTTCTTTGCCCTTTTTCTCACTCTGGATAAGTACAGTTCTTGGAGAGTGGGGAGGGTTGTACCAATGATTCGCTCAGCAGACCGGACTACCCTCTGTAGTCTTCTGAGGTCAGATTTGGTAGCTGAGCTGAACCAGACAGATATAGAAGTGCAGAGGATGGATTCAATGATGGCAGAGTAGAACTGTTTCAGCAGCTCCTGTGGTAGGTTGAACTTTCTCAGCTGGCGAAGAAAGTACAGCCTCTGCTGGGCCTTTTTCACGATGGACTCAATGTGGTTGTCCCACTTCAGGTCCTGGGAGATTGTGGTGCCCAGGAACCTGAATGACTCCACTGCAGTCACAGTGCTGTTCATGATGGTGAGTGGGGGAGAGCAGGGGTTTCTCCTGAAGTCCACGATCATCTCCACTGTCTTGAGCGTGTTGAGCTCCAGGTTGTTAAGACTGCACCAGACAGCCAGCTGTTCAACCTCCAGTCTGTAAGCAGACTCGTCACCGTCCTGGATGAGGCCGATCAGTGTGGTGTCATCTGCAAACTTCAGGAGCTTGACAGAGGGGTCTTTAGAGATGCAGTCATTGGTGTACAGGGAGAAGAGCAGTGGGGAGAGAACACAGCCCTGAGGGGCGCCGGTGCTGATGGTGCGGGTGCTGGATGAGAATTTTCCCAGCCTCACTAGCTGCTGCTTGTCTGTCAGGAAGCTGGTGATCCACTGACAGACAGAGGTGGGCACGGAGAGCTGAGTTAATTTGGGCTGGAGGAGTGATGGAATGATGGTGTTAAAAGCAGAGCTGAAGTCCACAAACAGGATCCTCACATAAGTCCCTGGTCTGTCCAGATGCTGCAGAACATAATGCAGTCCCATATTGACCCATATCTTCCTTTATGTTCAGCAGAACAAAGATGACAAAATTTTCATTTTTGGGTGAACTAATCCTTTAACAACCCGAGGGCAGATCCCTTGAGTGCAGATCCCTTGAGAGCAGCTGATGTTGTTTTGAAGTGATCAAGAATATTTGAGTATACAAATAAGCTATCCTTCAGATCCTCTGATCTCATTTCCTTTCCTTGCATTCCCTCACATCCTTCAGAGGTGACAATGAGAAGTGCACTGTATTGCTGGCAGTCTGAACATGGTCTTTCACATTCACACATTTTGCCCTAGGGTCAGCCTATTATTTACATAAAGGTTGAAGAAACAAAAAACTTTATTAAATATAACTTATAAAATTATATTTTTTTATTTCAAAATTAATACTTGAAATTATGTATAGGTTACAGTATCACAGTGGTGATAACCGATGCTTAATACTTTTTCACTTACTGCACCTCATATTACATTACACAGTTTTACAGGATTTAACCCTTTAAAAGGATAAGTTGTGTAATAAATAGGTGCACTTGGGTTCATGTTTAATTATTATTATTATTATTTGTCCTTTTAGGGAGAGGTGTGTTTGCTCTTGAGCACATTGAATCATCCACCTTTGTTGTTGAACATGTTGAAGATGTTCAAGGCAACTACTTGTTTGACTTCACATGGAATGGAACACGTTATTGGTAAGCTGGCCATTTTTTCAACAATAATTATGATTAATATTACTATTTCTATTATTATTACTATAGCAGCTTTGCTAGGGTTCTTATAACAATAGGAACTTATAAGTTAGTGATAATCAATAACATGGTTATTGTTTAGCAGGGTGATTCCTAGGGGTATTATTTTTGACCTTAAGTGGATCATCTCACCTTTTAAATTCTTAGGAAGGGAAGTTAACTGTCACAATGTGTATTTGAATATAGGTTAAATAGGTCAAGGTTAGCCTAACCCCAAAAATATATATTGTTCATTTAGAACCTTATGTTTCAGTTAGGAATGTTTTAAGTTTCTTACTGCATTATTTTTCTCACAGCATAGATGCAACAAAAGAGGACGGTTCACTTGGACGACTGGTGAATGATGATCACAGAAATCCAAATTGCAAAGTCAAGACAATAATTGTTGACGGAAGACCACACCTGTGCCTGTTTAGTATAAGAGATATCTTTCCAGATGAGGAGGTCACATACAATTATGGGGATTCCTCATGGCCTTGGCGTTTAAGGGTGAGTTTCTTGAAGACTTTATTTATTTATTCATTGTTTTTATTACTGAAAGTCATCCATGTTTTACTCTGTTCTGCATTTTTTGTTCAAAAATCAATTTCTGCATGTCTGCTTTGTGCACGACAGCCATGAAAACAACAGTAGATACTTAGACTTTGGTTGATAATAGTATTGGTTGTGGTGGCCATCTGGCAAACATCCTTGCCTCAGTTTTGTACCTGTCTTTCTCACAATTACAGGAATTGTGTGACGAGACATCAGTGACTATGACTGAATGCAGTGTGAATCCTTCCTCATCAGTGAACGAGAAAGTAAGTGATCGTATGTTCCTTAATTGTTTACTTCTTTTGACACCGACAATGTTAAGTGTAGGACAGTTGGGCATCATACTAGGCTGTTTTATGTGGACCGTTGTCTTAAAGACGTTGTTGTAACGTCTCAACTTTGAGTAAAATGTGCCTCGCTCTGTTCATTAATTTTCATCACTTGTGTGTTGGGGATGGGCATGACTCTGACCTGAAATGTAAGGACAGTCCTCCCTATGGGGACCGTCGTGTTAGGGTTAGGGTTTGATGAAAAGATATGTTGCTTTGGGTATGTGTCAGCTTTTTATTGTGGATAAGGTTTAGACCCAATATGCACACTTTTCAGTCGGGACATGCTTTCAGTGCAGCAATAACTGAAGTGACTTTCAGTCAAAGAGAAGTAAACAATTAAGGTCTGTTCACACCACATTTTGGAATGAAAGTTGTGCTATGTTCAACACATCAACAGAAGTTGATTTACTAAAACTCTTTTGTTATAGTGCCGCTATGAAGTTCACAGTGCTGTTATCTCTAGTTTGGATTCTTGTGAAGATTGCAGTGGACCTGTGTCAAGTCGAAAATGGCTTGGCCTTACATGCAAATGTCAGTATCTGCATCACTCATATATATGGTTGTATGTGTGTTCTTGACCCTCTTGAAAACAAAATGGGCTGTCCTATAAATTCCTGGTATTTTTATTTAATTTTTGTGCAGTTTATTTAAATAATTTTTATTTTCAGGCATGTCTATTTTCTGCATTTGTCTTTTTGAATAAAAAAATGTGCAGTAATCTGATGATAACTAAATAAGTAAATCTGATGATAACTAAGCGTCCTTATTTTTACTTTCATTTTTTCAGTATGTTCAAGATCATGGCACAAAACCTGTTTCCTGAAGAATAAGACACTGGTATGTTAATTTCTTTTACATCACATTGTAAACATTTTCAAGTTTGTTACATCAAAACTGTGATGGACAATAAGCAGGGTACATTATTTCATCTTTTTGTTATTAGTAATGTAGTTGTCGTCGTCTTCTTCTTCATCTCTTTTTTTTTTTAGCCAGATGTTGAATTTTCCAGCTTTGAAGAATCTAGCTCTGAAGAGTATTCTCCTTACGTTGATAAAAACGCTGAAGAATCCTCCTCTGATGACTTCATCCCAGACTCTAGACAGACTATCATCACTATCACTATTTTATCTGTCAATACATGGAATCCACCATATTATAAGTCCACACCAGCTGTTTCAAAGTCTTCTGTGAGTGCAAAGAGTGTGCCACCACAACCCGTTCACTGTTCTTCCACTGAGCAAGAAATGGTTAGTAACATATCCAGTTCTGCTCAAGACCTCATGTGTGATAATCATGATACTGCCACAGACAACATTGAGATGCTTCAGAGATTTAAGAAAACACCAGCAGTGTCTTCTTTTGAACGGTCAGACACTGACAATGTGCAAAACCCCAAAAACACTTTTTCCACCCAAAAACTACTGCTATGTCTGCAAGAAACCTCAGTCTAAAATTGCCTGTCATTTTAAAAGCATCAAGACAGTGAGACAGAAATTGCTGCTGCATTCTTGCTCCTAAACACTCCCAGGACAGAAAAAGGTTACTTGAGAAATTACGAAACAGAGGCAACTATGAGCATAATCAAGAGGTTATGGAAAGTAAAAGTGGACCACTGAAAGTTAGAAGTGCCAGGAAAATCAGAGATTGAACTGAGTGCCAAAACATATGTCCATTGTGTATACTGTAAAGGCCTGTTTGTTCGCAAGGAGCTGTGGCGCCATACACGGAGATGCTCTTCAAAGATGTCTTCAGAGTATGAAGCAAACTGGTAAGGCCAAAGTCTTAGTTGTGGCTGATATTGCAGAGTCATTGTATGTACAGTACCAGTCAAAAGTTTGGACATGTTATATATATAATTCATTTATTTTTCTTTTGCTTTCACATTAATTCAGCGTAAATGTGGTTCTTTTCATGTTACTCAGGACCAGGGAGTAGTTTTCCCAGTGTGCTATCTGCTGATATTGTTCAGATGGTCCAAAAATAGTTTGGATTATAGGGCTGGAATAATTTTTTTGTTGTTGCTTTTTCCCCTCAGGAAAAAGAAAAATGAATCAGGATGAAACTGAGAACTCCAGAGGTATTTAAACATTTGAGTAAATAAGTTATTCCAAGTACAGTCAAACCAAAATTTATTCAGACACCTTGAACATTTCATTCATTAATACAGTTTATTCACTATATTTTATTACCATTTTTTTAACTATGACAAGATCTCGGAGTTAAACTGTGTCAAAAAAATAATCTTAATTATGTCAGATAACACTTAAGCAAAACATGGTCAGGTCAAAGTGTCTGAATCATTTTTGGTTCCAAATTTTTATCAATTTTACTGGTAGTCCACTGTATGAAGAATATTTGGGTATAATATATCACAGTTTACTTTATTTTGCTATCCTCACTTACATAAATAAACTATAGTGTCCTGCACCCACTAGTAAAAATATATATAAAAAATTATATCTAGTGTCTGAATAATTTTTGGTTTGACTGTATATACATATACATAGTGTATATGTATATATGTATATTTTTATTTGTTTTGCAGAGACCAAATCGAGGAAAACTGTGAAAAGGCCATGGAGCCCAAATGAAGTGAATGCTGTCATGAAACATTTCAAAGTCCATATTTCAAAGGGACACCTTGCAACAAAGACCGAGTGTGAGCAGTGCAAGACTGCAGAGGACCCTGTTCTGAGAGAAAGAACGGTCCAAAATATAAGGGACTTCGTGAGGAACCGAGGTTTGATGTTGAAAAAGAAATGTTCTTAGAGCGTTCCTAGAGAGATCATTTTTGCCTTCCATTAATGCGTGTGGCTTTTGTTCTGCAAAACTGTCTAAAATGTTGTTGGGCCACTGAATTCATAAGCAGAAGAGTCTGACTCAGGACTATAATTTGTGTTGAAGACATCCTTTTATTTGCTTTTGTTAAAACATTGTTTTTATAGAAATTTACAAATAATTGCATTTTTATTGGAAGGCAATATAATTTGTTTTTTCCACTGGTACTGTGTTGCTGAGTGACTGTTGCACTTTAGTCCCATAAAGGTCCTTATTTTATATCTTAGTAACTGAGCCTTTTTTACCATTTGTTAATTTTTTATTAATTGCCTTTTCAGTTTCTTTTGAGTTTTATTGGTTTAGTTGTATTGCTTCATCTTATTGACCTTTAACTAGTCTTGTCTGAAGTGTACAACTTGCTGATCTTTGATCACTAAATTTTCTTCAGCCAGGTTAATTTAACCTGTGTGTTGCACCACATGTATGCATGTTGGCTGACATAGCAACAGCACATTGTAGCACTATTTCCTTAGGTGTGCGTATTAATATTGCAGGTTCAGTGGCAGCAAAAAGATACACAATTCTGAATTCACTCTTTAATGTAGAAGAGCTGATTTGGTTTAGTATGGTTAACTCTAATACTAGTACTCCTGCTATGTATGGAGTAAATAGAGTGATGTCTAGTTAAACCCAGAGTGTCCTCATAGTTAAGGGTTAGTTAGGGTTGTGTGTGTATGTGAGCGATGTCCAGTTAAACCCAGATTGTCCTCATAATTAAGGCTTAGTTAAGGTTGTGTGTTTGTGTGAGCGATGTCCAGTTAAACCCAAATGATCAACAATTTTCATTTAGATACTAAAACCAATTCTTGAACAATCATACTCTCAGCAACTCACAGCAACATGAAACACCATCAAATGCCAATATTTTGCTTTATTCAAAACAATTTATACAAAACTACTTAAAATCTAATGAATAAATTAAGACATTGACATTCAAGGTTCAATTATGAAAACTACTTATGTAACTTACAATAAAACCATAATCTCAAACTGTTCAGTAACATATTTAATCTACATTTTTGAAAAATGTATGCATAAATGTGTATTCTCACTGGGAAGTGACTGCTCTAGTCAGTGACGGTTAACTGGTAAACTATCCTTTGTTTTTTTATTTCTTAATTTTTATAGCTAAAATATTTTCATATTTCACTTCCCCTCTTCTCTCTTTGCTCTTCACTCACTTTACACCTGCTAAAGCTCACATTACAAACTCAGGATTGTTTTTTGAAATATTTGATAAGATTAAGCCAGGTCGAACAATTGCTGATAATTTCTTGCTTTGTTTTGTTTTCTTATTTTGTTTTTCTATATGCTGGTATTGAAACATACTTAAGTGATGTGGTACTCTCAAGGGTAAAGTTAAACAAGTATGATGCTCATGTTTAATGATGTACTGTAGGTGATTGTCCAGATAAACCAGGGTAGTCCTCATAAGTCATAATTAAATCAGGAAACGCCCACTCCCGCCCTGTCCTTACAGTGCTTTAGAATGTCAGGTCTTCAGATTTCCAGACTGTTTCACTAGAATTGAATTCTGAGCAGTCAGATTTTTACCCCATGCCATAAGGAGCAGTTTAATGTTTCTTATTAATCTCTATGACAAAGGGAAAGGTGGGTCCCCATAAACCAGGATGGAACTTATTTGGGAAAAAGTCCTTATAAACCACCCGTACCAGTATAGGTGTGTGTGTGTGTGTGTGTGTGTGAGTGTGAGAGAGAGTCACTATCTCCATCTTCAGGAGGTGCTCCAAGTTCTTCTGCTGCCTGAAAAATATTTAACAATAACTTCAATTACTTTTTAATTTCTTTTAATTACACTTAGATGTATAAGTAAATAAGTGAAGGAATAAATCAACCTGTTATGTTATTCTAGAGAAAACATGGAAATATTGATATATTGTAGGGTTAATAATAGCTCAGTGAATAAAACAACTTGCAGGACCACAACCACCTTGGCACGGTCAGATTTATGTTTAAGGATTTCCCCTATACATGCATCAATTTCCTTTTAGGTGACTTGGAAATTGTTTGGCATAAGCACCTAGAAAAGAAGGCACTGTAATAAATGTGAAAATATCTAATAGGTCTATGCAATGTAAAGTACTTTAAAATGCTAATTCATCTACATGAAGTAGTGGTTAAATTTATGTTCTAAAAAAGTTAAAAATTGCAGCAGTGTACAGATGTTGTATATCATTTGCTCTTTAAATCAGTTGCATGATTAAGTAAGAGGAAAATAGAGAATTTGAAAAGCTTACTTAAAACACTTTGGTGGAGGGCTGTCCCTATGAAGGTCACCTTTCCTTTTCGGCCTTTCATGCTGTAATTTGACCAGGCCTCACTGGTAGCTAGTTTCGGAGGGTTCTCCTCACAGAGTCCCCAATGCTGCTGCCTCCCAACAACCTCAAAAACTGGATCTATGCAACATATGAAGATAAATATTAAAAAGCAGGTGTTAGTGTTGCAATTCAACAAATTATCTTAAAAAGCACAATGGGTCTTTGAAGTACATGCCATATCGACATCCCATCCTTTTTTTTTTTTTCTTCTGGGCCCTCCAGTTTTAACGCTTGCAGCTCCTGCACTGCTACTGCACACTGCTACTTATGTCTCTATGAAATTGATTCCCTCCCCAATTTTTAATATTAAAGGTCCAGTAGGTGCTCTGGGAAAATGCTAACTTTAGCCTGCCAGCATTGAAAGTGTACGTCCCACCTTCCCTGCAAATCGCTGTCCAAAACCACACCTCCTCAAAACATGAACGCGCACAGTCCAGAAGCGAGACAGCGTTATTAGATTACATCATGTGTCATTCACCGTACTGTACATTTTCTCACGGTGAATGACACAGTACTTCAATAATGAACGTAAACAACTTTTTAAAAATAAATTTGGATGCAGCAAATGGATATGCTGGACATTTCTAACGTGACAGCTGATGAAAAATTAGCAGCATTGAGCACAAAATAAACCACATCACTGTCTTTATAACCAGAAAGATGATAGTATATTAGCAAAAATACAATGTAAACATTGTTAGAATATCAAGTGAAAGAACAATACAAAACTAGCTTTTGTGCTAAGGACAGCACGCACAACACACTCAGGGATGCTGAGGGTATTTTAATTTAAGGAGGAAACAAGACGTTTTACTCATTGTTTGCAGCAAGACTCAAATGGTCGAATCATCTGGTGGTGGTGGCCTTTACGAATCAATGCACCAAAGATGTGGATGTTGTAGTTTGCTCGTAACTTTGAAAACATAACTGTAGTTTCCGATTAGAAGCTGGGTGCTGCTGTCATTGAGCTAATACACAAACTTCATAGGCTACATTATGCATTACTATCAAAACACATCAAAATCAAATTCCATGTACCTAACTGTTCAAAAGAAATACTGCAACTTTGGCATCATCTTTCAGACCCTTTGACTCCCACAGTTGTCTCCATTGTGGAAAAGAAACACCGATGTCAATTTGGGGTTTTAGCTCTTTTATGATCTAGACTTTTTTGTTATAGTCCTTTCTAAGACTGTCTTTCTTTTGGTTGATACTTTTCCAGTGTCATTTGTCGGTTCAGAAGGAAAGTTAGGTTGTTGCTGTTCGCCTGTCATTCTCGCGCTGACTCTGCACCGCATTCAAGAAACACACTGATGAAGTGATGTCTGCTGGAACAGGCTGAGCAGTGGTAAGCAAACATATTGACCGAACGCAATGATTGAACATTTAGACCGCTCAACATAGTGATTGCTATCAGGAAATGAGACTTTCAGCCAGCATAACAAAAAATGTTTCTGAAGAGAATCACCTATTCAACCTTTAATTATTGTCATTCAACACTACAGTGTAATTGAAAGCTATCATTTTTTTAAACATTAGGCTTTAAAAATATAACAACCTTTAATTTAAGTGAATTTAAAACAATCCTCACATAAACCCATAATCAATATCATATTTACCTTTGCCCTTCTTACCTGTCTAACAGGTAGGAAATATACAAAAATTGAATAAAGTTATCAAACAATCTTCACTGCCTAAATTATGAATGAAATAAAGATTGATCCTTATTAAAGCTACAGAAGCTCTTAAGTCAAGAGCAGTGAGTAATTTTCTGTTACTTTTCTTCTTTGATTAACTTTAATTACAAACATCACAACAGTTTATTAGGCTGCTGTGACTTTAAGACCTGCCGTGCAATTCAAAGAAGTTATTCAACTCATTTGAGACTGCTCTTATGATGATACTTGACAAAACTGACATTTTGGCATAATTGTGTGTTATTGTTTGTTCAAGTGTGAAAGAGAACTCAATACTGGTGTGCTGTCTGTGGGACACAAAGTCCTGTCTGGGTCCTGTTTGATAAACCACCCGCCCCACACCCACAGTTATTAACCACCCGCCCCACACCCACAGTTATTAACAGAACACCCAAACCCTTATCCGACAGCAACACTGATTTTATTCTGTACCCAACCCGACTCATTTGACATAAAAACCACAACCCTCATTAAATCTCCTACATGAGGTAGACAAAAATCATTTTCTCATGTAGCCTAACACAAGCAATAAAATCAACATTAAGCATTTTGGGTTGATGCAATTGATTAAACATTGCATTAAACAACACAAGTAAGCTAACAGAACAAAGAATGTTTTAGTAGGTCTATCTGTAAGTTTAAAGCCACTAAACAGTATTTTAGCAGATTCACTCTGCATTTAAACGCTGGTTGTCTCTTCTAAACCTCAAAAGTGTTAACCTGGCGCTGGTCCTCTTTTTAGGCTAAAACTTTTATCCAAATTGTGAATAGATTAAATATAGAACGCAAGCAGAACGTGCTCCCTTTAAATGGGACATATCATGAAAATATGACTTTTTCCATATTTAAGTGCTATAATTGGGTCCCTGGTGCATCTACCACCCCAGAAAACTTAAAAAAGGCCAACCCAGTAACTTTTTTAACTCTTTTAAAGTTTTGTTAATTCTTTCTCTGCAAGCAGCAGAAAAAATGAGCTGTTCAGATTTTGCTCCCCTTGTGATGTAAGACCTGACCACACTAACCATGTAAAGTTTACATTTATTAATAAAGCACATTTAAAAACGTGTGTTGTACCAAAGTGCTGTGCAATTTTACAAAAAACAAGATACAATTAGTCCAAAATGCAGCTGCTAGAGTTCTTACCAGGTCAAGAAAATATGATCATATAACACCAATTTTATCATCTCTGGTTACCTATTAAGTTCTGTATTGATTATAAAGTATTGCTACTGACCTGTAAGGCCCTACATGGTTTAGCTCCTGTGTACTTAACCGATCTTCTATCGCCCTACAATCCTTTATGCTCTTTAAGATCACAAAACTCTGGACTTCTGGTTGTACCTAGGATATCCAAGTCCACTAAAGAAGGGAGAGCGTTTTCACATTTGGCTCCTAAACTCTGGAATAGCCTTCCTGATAATGTTCGGGCTCAGACTCGCTCACCCAGTTTAAATCTAGATTAAAGCATCTCTTTAGCCAAGCGTTCACATAATGCATCTCATATCAGATAAATTGCACATGAATATCTTTGCTTAATGTTATGAACAGCAGCTACGCTAATTATTCTCCATTTGCTTTTCTGTTTTATCTCGGACGGGCGTTGTTTGACTAGAGAGTACATCAGCTTCAGTTTGGATCCAGCCTCTTAAGAAGACCTCAGATGACCAACACCTTTGAAGAGACATCAACATGCACATTCCCAAAATTCTATATATCCTAATTATTATTAATGTGTAATTCATTATTTCCAGGAGCTCATTGCTTCTACCTTCAATTAAACTGCTAACAGTGATTGTAAATTAATTGCCTGAATTATTAAATCATTAGATAACTGCATTCTCTAAATTGTAACGTTGACATGCATTCTCTGTAAAGCTGCTTTGAAAATGATATGTATCAGAAAACCGCTTATACAAATAAATGTGAATTGAATTGAATTTTAAAGTTTTGACAAGATAAAAGAAAACAAAAAGTAATTGATAAGATAAAAATAAAACATGCAGATAAGCCATAAACAACTAAAATCCCTATATAACCCAGGCTACACCATAGGCTAAAGAGAATAAATGAGTCTTCAAGCTAGATTTAAATGTGTCCAATGTGGATCTCACACCAACTGGAAGTGCATTCCACAGCCAAAAGCTCAGTCACTCTTCATCTTTAAGCGGAACTGAGGAACAAAAGAAGCAATTGGTTACCTGAACGAAGAGATCTTGGAACAGAATAAGGTTGAAGGATATTGGCAATGTGCTGTGGTGCTAGCCCATGCAAAGCTTTATAAACATATAGCAGAACCTTGAAATCAACGCTGTATCTGACTGGTAGCCAATATAAGGAAGTGAGAAAAGCTAGAACATAGGACAGTAGACTTCCTGTTCAAATGGTAGCATGAGCATGTTTTACTCAGTGTTGCAGACATAATTATTCTCATTCACAATTCTTTCTTAGGCTTTATAGGTAAGGATTATGACCTGCCAGGTTAAACGTGTAATAAATACTAATAAATATGCACCATGTAATGTGACAAAACAAGCATTGATTATTTTTTCCATTGGGAACCACCAAAAAATAAAAATAAAAATAAATAAATGAATAAATAAATAAATCTGTAACCCAGCCTCTGACATTACAAATTGTGTAATGTCAGTGCCAGTCCTAAGCCCAGAAAAATGGAGTCATTGGCCATGTACATTATTTGTTCCTCCTAAACTTCAGGTGCACATGATTTCCAATCATTATAACATTCTGGGGGAAAAAAACATATTGAGCCGGCACACAGAGAAAGAAATCTCTGCCTTGTCCAACAGTTGTGGTTGGACTGTTAGACATGTGGAAGGTGGCTACTTTTTCAATGTGTCAGTTGTGCCAACAAAGAACGGTGAAATGAATGAAATGTTCATTAGCCAGATAAGTGCACAGGTGAAGACAGCAGAGATATTAAACTCAGTTGTCAGTGGGTTTGTGACCTGGCGCCCGAAATAGGGATAGGCCTTCCATCCAGAATGCAAACTTTTATGACTTGTCAAGATTAAATGACTTGTCAAGATTGATGGTGACCAGGGCTTTTATTGATGCTGCTGCAGAAGAGCATTGAGAAGGTCAGTGAAGGTCTGAGCATTAAAATTGTCCTAACATTGAGCCAGTTTGGACAAAAGCTGGACAACATTGTTGATTACAGCAGCATTGTGGATCCTGGTTACATGGAGTGTGTGTCTTTGCATGTAATGTACATGCAAGAGACCCCAGGGTCCATGTAATGTGGTCATGTTATGGTGTCTAGGAGATGGTAGGCAACAGAAGGAGTGTTTTTCTGCTCTCAGTAAGAATGAAACGGCAAACTTCTCCTATCTGGACCATCGAGAGCTTGATATCTCAAGGTCACTTAGGGGATGTTAAAGGAGGCGGAACCAATTCGAACATACATGTATGTCCAAAGTATATGTGCACCCAGTGAGTGGGTGCATAGTGGATTGTGGCCTGTGTCATACAAACCACATAAGGGCCATGTCGGCCAACATGTATCTGACACACGTCAGATCTCAGTTTGAACTATGGTCCGACAGTGAGGGCCCGAATCAAACAGGTGGCTCTTTTGAGCATGATTTTCATCACACCATGGACAGTGAGTCCACATTTGATCATGAATAAGCCTTTGCTTGTTCCATTTACTGATGTAAAAGCTGATGGTGGTGTCATGTGTGTACTCCAGGATGTTGTAAAGTATATGATAGAGAAGCTGAAGGGTCCTTAAAAAAAAAAAAAAAAAACTATGGCAAGGAGGCTATGATGCCACATGGGTGGCATACCAATGTGAGCTTGGCCTGGAGAAGTTATTCTTTGGTCACTCGTTTTCCACACGTGACTTCAAATTTAGTGCGAGTCTGAGGACAAGCTCAACCAATATAAACAGTGTGGCATGTCTGGGTGGTTTTGCTCCTGCCAGCAGTGCGAGTGCTGGACTATCTCCTCCTCGTTTGATACAATGGACATCTAATGAGACACAGCAGGCGAGGATAAGAAGCTTATTCAGATTTTCAGATTCTGTGAATGCTGGCCTGTCAGTTGTAGGGGCAGAGCTGATAATGGTCCTTTCTGCGACCTTTATGTCAGAAATGACCGCATCCTGATTTCGTCCCTGCAGGGATCCAGTTGCCAGCGTACACTGAAGGGCTTCATGTCAGACCAGAGTCTTTGTTAGACCTTGGAAAATGAAGCCGCTTTTGTGTACCTGCATACATTCTGTAGGGCAAAGGAAATGGTGGCCCAAGCAGGCCATGATGTGGTGTTGTGTCTTTAGGCTGGCTTTCAAGAACACAAGCTGCACTATTTCCTAGCTGGAACTTTTTGGGAGGACCATAATACCAATGAAATGCCATTAACAGAGGCGCGAGCTGTGAGCCTTGTTGGGGATGTTTGTATGGAAATGGAGAGGCGTGGCTTGTGTTTTAGCAGGAACACCCAAAAGTACATGGACTATGGCATGCCTTGGGTCAAGGATGTTCTGGGAGGCTGCCAAAGAGGCTTGAGCACCAGGACACTGTCAAATTAATGACATTTGTCAGCTGCATTGCGGTGATTCAGAACGGGATTTCATAAGCTTTGAACAACTCAGAGTGCTTATTGAGGAGCTTCCACTGACCCAGGCACGCCTGCGGAGTCTGCAGCCAGGTGCTGTATCGTTTCTTGCTGCCCAAAGTTTATGGGATGAACGTGTGGGTATTGCATGAGGCAATCCCACACAAACTGAACATCGCACCTGTTGCCGCTTCAAAAACTATAAAGGAAAAGACAGTTTTACTGGAAAGTGTGTCTGTGCAAGTGGAAGAGGCCATCATGGACATTGATTGTCCCACAGAGGTACAAAATGTAAAGAAGCTTTTCCCTCATTTGGAGCAGCCTGGAGCTGTCATTAACATTGAGAGTTCTCCAGGATATGGACCGATCAACCTATTATTGGGTCCACTCCTGCCAGGAACCTTCAGCTCACTGCAGCAGTTTATATTTCACGTGCTTCTTTCTTCAAACTTGAAAAGGTAATGACAAACACTCAACTGTATATCAAATATTTCAATGTACCAAATAATGTTGCTATATTTTATACAGATCATGGTAATAAATGAATATCCTCTTATCCTGTCTGACATCAGATCTTCCGGGCGATGCAACTACAGCTGTACAAGTACACCTTTTGAAGACTTGCCCAGTAATACATTGAGCCTGCCATCGTGTGCAGGTGGAAGACGGTGCAGGACGCCACATTGGAAAGCAGTTAAGCAAACAACAGAATGTAATGCCATGAGCATTGAAGTTGATGGGAGTTACTACATGGAGATGGAGGGTCTGAAGAGGAGCCTTGCTCTTTTGGAGGAATGTGGTGTTACTCTGGATAGTATTGTGACAGACCATCATCAGCAAATTCGAAATTCTTGAAGGAGACCAGGATCAAGCACTACTACGAAGTTTGGCATATAGAAAAGGGTATGGTGTTTTTTTTTTTTTTTGATAAGGGGAACAACAACCGTACAAGAAGGTCCTGGGTCACTGGTGAAAAATTTTTTGGTTGATGACAAATGATCAAAGACAGGTGTTTTCCATTATGGACTTCTATCCTAAATCATATCCGCATTTGCCCAATTACTAGTTGAAATGTAAAGGTGTGTGACCCTCTTCATACATACTATATACATTATCACATTATCACATTTTGAAACATTGAATCTGTGGTATTACTCATTTATGTTTTCATAGGAACAGAGGCCTTCTGAAAATTAGAGAAGGCCTTGACCAATAAGAGGATTTTAAAAGATGTGGAGAAAATGAGCCCTCACCACCAGACCTCGTCGATGGAGGCTTTTACAGGGTGATCCTATGTTTTGCACCTAAGAACATGGTCTTTCCTTTTCTTGGAATGTTGTGCAGGTACATTGTTGGCGTACTGAAATAAATTCAATTTATACATTGTATTCAAGGGTTACACTACATATCTCTTGAGTATTATTTTTCTTCCTAAGACTATACCTGGCTGCCATGCACTTCAATGAAAATGCTGGGTGTCCCCAGTAACATCATTAACTGCTGAGCTGCTATACAGAGTGAACTTCCAAGTCCAAGAAGGAGAATGTACCATGAAGCCAGTGAAAGTAGATCCAATGTACATTAAGTTTTACAAGCTTTTATTGTGAAAACCATACCAAGCCAAGAAAAACTTGCAAAGAGAAAAATATATTATAAAATGCACTATATTTAAATCTCTTCCATAATAAATATATAAATACAAAACATTAGAGCATATATAACTAATAAAAGGAATTACAGGTTATGTGGATGAACTGATTGACCTCATCTTTGAGAAGGTGTTTAATGACCTTGTTCCATATGAGGCCGAGGTGCAAAGCCAGACAAGATGGAAGTGATAGATATCTATGCATTAAAGTTCAATCAAGGGCTAGTCTGAATCCTACATACACTTCCTGAGCGTCGGAATAAATATATAAATGGATAAATAGATAAATAAATTAATAAACGACTTTTTCCCTTAATTTATTATTTTCTGCTTTTATTTTTAATTATTTCTTCTTTTATTTTTTATTTACTTATTTATACATTAATTTATTTTTATATTTTTTATTCAAATATGTATTTATTTCCAGATTTATTTATTTCAACATTTTTTTAAATTTATTTTCAGATTTATTCTTACATTTCTTTGTCATGTATGATAATTGGGTGGGTTGGTCTTGCTTACCATTGGTTAATTGTTGATTGAAGCTCTTGCTCTATTACTCTGGCTTTGCAGTGACAGGTTGTATTCACCTTATTTTCGCAACCACAAGGGTGATGACATTGCGTTCGTTTTGTCATCTTCCTGCTGAAAGGGACCTAAGCTAGTTGTTAGCCATAATTCTATAGCTGTAACGGTAGATGATAACAGAAAGTAAATATGTTAAGTATTAAATGCTCATTTAGGGGCTGCCATAACATTTGGATTAAGAAGAGAGAACAACTGCATCAACCTTATCACAAATTGTTATTACGATTCCCGGTCCGCCCACTCCTGCTAACATTT
Source organism: Hypophthalmichthys nobilis (assembly GCA_037950665.1). Classification (NCBI taxonomy): domain Eukaryota; kingdom Metazoa; phylum Chordata; class Actinopteri; order Cypriniformes; family Xenocyprididae; genus Hypophthalmichthys; species Hypophthalmichthys nobilis. The sequence continues at coordinate 5,068,932 of CM075475.1, read as the reverse complement.
TTTCCCGTCCGTCCGTCCCAATCACATGATTAATAGTGATTTTGTTTCCCACGGGATTCGAAAAAATGTCAGCCTCTAGTGTGTTCGTACCATTTCATAGACAGGAAGCCGACTGACGAACACCCTTACCCCGAGAAATGTCTCGGCCACGATGTTCGGTAAAGAAGTCACGCCTGGTGCTAATCGGGTTGTCAGATTCAGGTAAGCTAACTTAGCTAGCCATGTGCTTTTAGCCTAAAGTTAGATTTGTGAAGTCCGTTCTATGAATACATTTGAGATCAGTAACGAGCAGATAACAAAATACAATGAACCTTGCATTATTACCATTGCCACCTATATATTTAATATTTAAGATACATATTTACTGACAGCAGCATTATTGTATATTACAGTCTTACAATAGCTTACATTATTCCTGTAAATTACAGAGATTGCAGATGATAGCAGGCCAGCTAGCTAGATCTCTCATTCAGATATTGACCTAAGTATTAACACTAGAGTTAGAGATTGTGTGTATACTGTCTCGTTTTTAATGCATCTCTCTCACACACTGTTCTGTTCAAGAATGGGTGCCATCATATATTAATTCTCATGATGTATTTTAAGTACTAATGTAAAAATATGTTTATGGTTATATTATTTCCACAGATGCATTGATGAGCGTCAGTGATGCAGTGATCAACTGTGAGGATGATCACATCCACATGCCCTGAACTGTGATGCAGAAACACACTGGGAGGATCCATCTGTCTCTGACCACAACTACACTTCAAAATCACAATTCAACCTGAAGCCGCCTACATCTGATATGAGAACACAATGCGTTGAGCCGGCGCCATTATACACAACTCTGCTAAGAAACAACTACCATTCATTCAGTCGTCGAGCACCTTACCAATACATACACCAACAGCTTCCAGCTACACACTTGGGATCAGCTCCTGATGACTCTGATGAAGATGCGTTTTCATTTATTGCAGGGTGATCTTGCTGAAAGTTTTGGTGTTTCAAAACCTGGTGTAGTGATAAATTAAAACTGCAAATTCTTGGTTCCTGGAATACCTTCATCCAGGCAATGAAGTAACGGCAGACAGAGGCTTCACCATTACTGATCTCCTCTATGAAAGGAAGGTGAAACTTGTCATTCCAGCATTCACCAAGAGAGGTATGCAAATCTCTGAAGAAGACACCACCAACACCTGGCGCATCGCCAATGTACGCGTCCATGTTGAGCGGGTCATATGACTGAAAAACTTCAAAATCCTTTCTTAAAACAGTTCCACTTAACCTCACCCCTAAAATTGATAAAATTTAGAGAATTTTCCCTGTGTAACCTTCTAAGCAACATAATTTCTGATGTAGAGGATGAATAAGTGTTGATTTGTAGGTGCGTTCCACGTCTGTCTGTGCTGTGGTTTTGCTTTAACTAATCAGTGTAAATGATGTATGTAGTCATTTTTATAAACCTTTACAATGTTACCAGATGTTAGCTGTCAGTATTTTTATAAAACCATACATTGTGAGCTCTGTAGATTCCCCTTAAAACTTAAAGGAATTAAGTCTTCTGATTTAAATGGAATAAGTCATGTCAAGTTTGCAAATGAATTCCATTTTGGTTTATTACATATGAAAATTAAATGGTGAAATATTACCTCTACATGAAGGTCAATAAAAGGTGTCTCTAGCTTCATGATAACAACAAACACTCTTACAACTGATTTTATACAACTTATATTAAATTATACATTTTCTAAAACACAAATCACAAAGTTATCTCTTGTTTAACCAAACTGATTTAAAATAATTCCAGTCTTCTTCACCTACACCCTCTACATGCTGCTCCATCAACTCCTGACAGTCCCCATAGGTTACCTCTGGCCACTTCTTCATAATGTTGTGGCAAAAATCAACAGGACTCTTACTGCATAAGAGACAAACTCATACAATTGTCTTTAAAGGGTTTTATTTCTTGCAAGAAAGGTCAAACAGTCAACAGAGACACAAGAAGCTGCAGAGTGTAAGACAAAGATTACAGTCTCTCACCCTTCTCTTATACTTCAGTCTCCAAGGTTGAAAACTGTTCTCTTCCCATATTTAGACACGTGACTATGAAAAGAACCCTTCCACCTGTCACGTGACACTCACACCCCCTCACTCTACAAAACCCACACATTTGTCACTTAAAAACATGGTCTTTTGTTCAGGCCTGGCCAGGAGTCAAAAATAAATCCTAAATGTAGCTTGTTCTATGTGACTCAGAGAATGTATTCTTAAACACTTCTAAAAGAAACTATGTAATCTCAAGCACATAAGAATAATCATAAGAAATTTTTCAAAATTTCCCAACAATATCGTCTACCCACGTTAACAATGACGATGGATGGGAAAATATGAGACCATCTGATCGTTGTATAAAGTTTTCTCCGTGCTCCCAATTTAAAACACTTACGGTATTAACGTTAATTGTCATTTCGCTAAAGTTATAGCTAGCTATCAACAATCTGTGTCTGACTCTAGGTGTCATCACCTAGCGTCTGACGCCGACGGTTCCAGACTCAATGACGATGATGCTGTGGAGATCACATAAGTAGCTTCAGCTTCGTGTTTTTATTTCTGGAAAATAGTTTAAATATTTCGGCATAATGCGAATAACATTAGGTGAAAATAACTTACAACTCTCCAGCTGATCTGCCACATCCCGTAGCAAACTAGACAACGAATTACTACTTGCCGCCATTTTCTTTGAAAACTCTCATCTCTATCGCTTAGCTGGCCTGACGATTCTACGCGTGAGCTCTTAACCAATGATGCACTGAAGCTACAGAAGGACTACCTTTCTCATTTCCATGTTACACACAGAAAAGTAAAAATAAATTAATCAATAAATAAATAAATCTAAAAATAAATACATGTGGGAATAAATACATCTAAAATTAAATGTAAAATAATATATATAATATAAAAATATAAAAATAATTAACTAAAAATAAATGTTTAAACAGAAAATGATAAATTAAGGGGGAAAATGAATTTTATTAAAAATGACATTTATTTTATCAAGTCGTTTATTCATTTATTTATTTTCCTATTATCACATTTATTTACCTATTTATCTATTTATTCATTTATATATTTATTTATTCATTTTTAATTTCTGCAGGTTTGGTCCTCCATAGGTCTGCCCTGATGCTAAACCCTTTTTATTGTAAATAAAGTTTGTGTTATTTGACATCTCTCTGGTATTGAGACTCGCTTCTTTCTTTATGTTACGGCTGATCCCTAGCAGTCGAAACAGCTTGGAGCAGCTTAGACGAGAGCTGCATAGATCAAAAAAGTTTACCAGTGCACTTTCAGAAGACATGCATGATAACCAGGTGGAGTTGATGGTTAAAACAATGCACATATGGCACTTCTCTCTGTAATTCCTCTTGCAAGACTTTCTGTACCCTACCTTGTGTTCCTGACATGACACTTGCCCCATCATAGCACTAGCTTAGAATTTTGTCAATGCTCAATCCACTATCTTTAAGTTGTGATAAGACCAACTTGGTCAGAGACCAGGCATCAAAGTGCTGAGTCGTTGCCATTGAAACAAGCTCTCTTTCACACAGTTACTCTTGCCCACATAACGCAGCACAATGTTCTCACATCTAGTGGGATCTTTGGTGCCATCCTATGTGTACCACTCAATTCTAATTTTAATTTTTTTATTTCGATATTTGGCCTAGAAACAAGACAAAAACTCTAAGTAAGAAAAGCATTTCTTGCAGTGTGTTTCTTGGGTCAAGAAATGTGGCCTTTCTCAGGAGCTCTTGAAGTGGAGCTGGGCTATATATTTTCATCAAGTACAGCACACATTTTTTTCTTGATATTTATTATAAGTGTTGTGTCCTTGGAGTTGTCACAGACACGCCAGGCTCCACCATCACCCAATCACAGCGCACTCCTTCACCAGAATACTGATCACGCACACCTGCACCTCGTCAGCACGACAATCACCAGCAGCATAAAAGACACACTCACTCACACAGTCATCGTCTGGTCTTGTTAGCGTCTAGACTTACCTTCACGCTCACCTCAAGGACTCCTTCAAGCTACTTACCTGTCTCCAGCGTATTCCCAAGTCTCCTTCATTGTCCCTCATCTCGTGTGAGTTCTCCTGTGTCTTCTCTGCGCCAGTCATTCGTCAGCTCGCCATCACTGCAACAAGAAAGGACAGTATTTATCCAATTATCTATATCATTCATCTGCATATTCTCCGTTCACTCGCCTGCACTTCTGTTTTCTCATCTGGTTGTTCAATAAACTCCTGTTACCTGCATTCCTGTGTCTCCGACCCTTCTGTATTGTAACAGGAGTCAGGGGATAAGAGTTCATCTTTTGAAAAAGGTCCAGCACAGGCTTCACTGAAGACACTGTAACATACTTTTCCCCTGGTAGAACATCTGTGAAATCAGCCACAGGTTTCAGTGCTGCATTAATGGACTCTAGGACGGATACATCCTGCCAGGTTGGGTTTAGGTGTCCATGTTTTCTGTCATCAATCGGGACACATCTGATTGCAGGTATTTGCTCCAGAACTCTGTCAATCATTTGTTTCCCGGCATGTAGAGACCTCCTAGAGGAAATATGACATGTTTGTTATAGTTTTTAATTATACATGATTACATATACAAAAATTTTATTACAATATCAATGTTTATGCAGGAATTTTTTTTTTTTTTTCCTCATTTAATGCCCAGTCTGATAAAATGCACTTTTTCAGTTTCTGAAAGTGTATCACGTTGACACTAGAGTCCAGTCAGTTGTGAGGTAATGTACTGTAGGCTGATGTACGGGATTATATTTGCACTGGACTACATGTGTCTGAATAAAAAATCAATCTTTTCAAATCCTTGAATTTCATCCTTCACTTCTCTGTATAAATTTGGGATTGCTGTTTTGGAAATGTATGTTTTTCCTGGCAATTCATATTGCTTGTCAAAGTTGTGGACCACTTCTTTAAATGCTGGTTTCTCCACAGTATTAAAAGGTTGCATTTTCTTAGTGATGTATCTCGTTACACTGTCTGTCAAGTGTGCGCCATTTGATACCGTCGCATTTATATTTTGTTACCCGTTCGAAGGCCTGTGCTATTGTCACCTGACTGGAAGTATGAGCAGCTGCAGATGACTTAATTTCGCGAACTCTGTGGATTGATATGCCTTCAGGTAAATCCTAAGATTTGTGGAGTTGGTGCCTTTCACTGCAGGGCAATATCATTTGAACGTAATGAGTGTAACTGCAGAGCGAGACAGGTGGAAGTAGGGTGCTGCAGGTATCCATTTTCTTGTTTTATTGGTGTTCTTTTGCCTATGATGGAAGATGGCCAATGCGTGTCGCTTCCTACTGCAGTCACACTTCCTGGTGATTCACTAGTGCCCTCAGGGTGGTATGACAGCAAGTGAAAGCTGCCACAAAATGCGGGCTATTTAAAATGTTAGGACACTAGTGAAGTAAAACAAAACGCTTACAGCACCTGGTATTCCCAGGCGGTCTCCCATCCAAGTACTAACCAGGGCTGCATTTCCCAAAAGCAATCGTAGAGACCATTCTTAGACTTACGATGCTTTTGGGAAATGCATCCCAGGTCCGACTCATTTGGCTTTTTTTTTTTTTTCTGGAAATTCACACATTTACCTATCAATTTTCACATTGACAGTCAATTTTTCAAAAACTTCAAAACCACACTGCCTATCTCCCTTACTGTTACTGTTGTGTCATCAATGTACTGGTTTATTACACATTTCCCTCCATATTGCAACTCAATTCCTGTTATTCTTTTCTTTCTCTTAATTAATGAAGCCAGGGTTCTACTGAAATAACATAACATATAATTAAGTTGATAGGCAGCACTCGTCGCGCTGACCTTCCCACCTCAAATGTTTTAGTCAATATCTCGTTCAACTTTACACAGCATTCTCTTCCCAAAACCAAACTTTTCTAAAACATTAAATAAAAATTTGTGCTTGACCCTGTCAAAGGCCTTATTCCATAGCACTATCCCACCTTCATATACTCAATAGCTGTGTCCCAATTCAGAAGCTGCGCACTTGGAAGAGCGCAAAGGGTGGGGCCTTTGTGGAGGAAGGTCTAACTGAGGTGCAGGGTTGCCAGGTCTGCGCAATATAACCATCCCAAAAATAGCCTTCTCACGGTACAAGTGTAAAAGTAGCCCAATTTCAGACGTGGTAACAATGAGCTGAGCGTCCTTATGTGGCCTGGTAGCTGTGTGACAGCTGACAGCTGACATTTGTGTGTGCATTTAAAAAATGTATTTGTCCTTGTCCAAACTTTTATATATGATGGTTTTGCATTAATATTACTGCTACACTACTGTGTATGTTGCATTTTACTTCTGAATATGTTGAAAGTTGTTAAATTTAAAGTACTTAATATATTGTTGGGTAGTTTCATGTACAGCAATGCATCATATTGTGAAAGACCATGTTTTTATAGTGCTGCTTTCCTGTGAGAGGAAAAAAAGTACTTTACATTTCCATGTAGTTCCTTACAGTCCAACACTTGTTATTTTGAAAATGAAACTATCACAATTTATTGTTGCAATCCACTGTCAGTGTTCTGTGATTGTTTCCCTGGTCACATGCTCTTTTGTTCAGTTTTCCTACCACTTGTTTGTTTCCTTGGTTACCCTGATTTGAGTTTTAGTCCCAGCTGTCCCTTGTTAATTAGACTTGTTTGCCCCTTTGTCTGAGATGTACAGGTGCTGGTCATATAATTAGAATATCATTAAAAAGTTGATTTATTTCACTAATTCCACTCAAAAAGTGAAACTTGTATATTATATTCATTCATTACACACAGACTGATACATTTCAAATGTTTATTTCTTTTAATTTTGATGATTATAACTGACAACTAAGGAAAATCCCAAATTCAGTATCTCAGAAAATTAGAATATTACTTAAGACCAATACAAAGAAAGGATTTTTAGAAATCTTGGCCAACTGAAAAGTATGAACATGAAAAGTATGAGCATGTACAGCACTCAATACTTAGTTGGGGCTCCTTTTGCCTGAATTACTGCAGCAATGCGGCGTGGCATGGAGTCGATCAGTCTGTGGCACTGCTCAGGTGTTATAAGAGCCCAGGTTGCTCTGATAGTGGCCTTCAGCTCTTCTGCATTGTTGGGTCTGGCATATCGCATCTTCCTCTTCATAATACCCCATAGATTTTCTATGGGGTTAAGGTCAGGTGAGTTTGCTGGCCAATTAAGAACAGGGATACCATGGTCCTTAAACCAGGTACTGGTAGCTTTGGCACTGTGTGCAGGTGCCAAGTCCTGTTGGAAAATGAAATCTGCATCTCCATAAAGTTGGTCAGCAGCAGGAAGCATGAAGTGCTCTAAAACTTCCTGGTATACGGCTGCGTTGACCTTGGACCTCAGAAAACACGGTGGACCAACACCAGCAGATGACATGGCACCCCAAACCATCACTGACTGTGGAAACTTTACACTGGACCTCAAGCAACGTGGATTGTGTGCCTCTCCTCTCTTCCTCTAGACTCTGGGACCCTGATTTCCAAAGGAAATGCAAAATTTACTTTCATCAGAGAACATAACTTTGGACCACTCAGCAGCAGTCCAGTCCTTTTTGTCTTTAGCCTAGGCGAGACGCTTCTGACGCTGTCTGTTGTTCAAGAGTGGCTTGACACAAGGAATGCGACAGCTGAAACCCATGTCTTGCATACGTCTGTGCGTAGTGGTTCTTGAAGCACTGACTCCAGCTGCAGTCCACTCTTTATGAATCTCCCCCACATTTTTGAAGGGGTTTTGTTTCACAATCCTCTCCAGGGTGCGGTTATCCCTATTGCTTGTACACTTTTTTCTACCACATCTTTTTCTTCCCTTCGCCTCTCTATTAATGTGCTTGGACACAGAGCTCTGTGAACAGCCAGCCTCTTTTGCAATGACCTTTTGTGTCTTGCCCTCCTCGTGCAAGGTGTCAATGGTCGTCTTTTGGACAACTGTCAAGTCAGCAGTCTTCCCCATGATTGTGTAGCCTACAGAACTAGACTGAGAGACCATTTAAAGGCCTTTGCAGGTGTTTTGAGTTAATTAGCTGATTAGAGTGTGGCACCAGGTGTCTTCAATATTGAACCTTTTCACAATATTCTAATTTTCTGAGATGCTGAATTTGGGATTTTCCTTAGTTGTCAGTTATAATCATCAAAATTAAAAGAAATAAACATTTGAAATATATCAGTCTGTGTGTAATGAATGAATGTAATATACAAGTTTCACTTTTTGAATGGAATTAGTGAAATAAATCAACTTTTAATGATATTCTAATTATATGACCAGCACCTGTATATATTCCCTGTATTCTCCCTCAGTCTCTGTCGGTTCTCATCTCTGTAATACGTCTGTGTCGTGCTATGTGTATTAATCTCCATCGTCTGTGTGTTTCCCACAACCATGCTGTGTGACATCCACCTTATTCCTGACTAGGCTACTGTGTTTGAATTATGGGTTCCACTTCCGGTTTGGGGAACTTCCATTTAAAAAGACTGAAACGAATCATTTCAAATCATAAGGTTGCCCTACAAATAAAGCTTATCCGTCAGTTTGACTGAATGAGCTGTCAATTTTCTTTCATGTTTTAATTTCAGACATCATGAGAATAACGTAACACTTGGTATTTTAACATATAATTTAAAACGTTATATTTGATATGTTATAAGAATATCTATGGCAAGAGCTCTTTTCAGTTGCTGTTTTCTATCCTCGTGATTATTTTCTTTTGTCTCTTTGCATTCCACTGTAATAGTATGAAAAAGGACAACATATACTGCACATTTGTGGTCTGTTCTCCTGATGTAATTTACGATATATCCCATTAATAATTCACTGGAATGCACAAAGAATCTCTTGTTTTTCTCCTCAAAGCCTCACGTCTCTTTCCAGGTTTGTTTTCACAGGTAAATACAGTTTATTATCTGTAAAATGATGGAAATCACTTTGAAATAGTATCACGCAATGCTGAAGTTCATGAACATTTTTTTATTAAGGCAACGTATATTACATAATACAGATATATCACTATGGTTATATTTAACTTTCGTCTGTTATTGCTGTGGAAAGAATTGCGCTTTTTCATGGTCTGTTGAAAGTACCTTGTTGATGCTTTTACACTTTTAAATGTCCTTTTAATGTTCGTTGGTTGAAGGGTGAGTAGAATAATGTCATTTCATTGTGCCCAGTTTAAAAAAACATATTGCTTTCAAAGAGGGAGCCTTTCACTGATTCTTTACAGCTTAATGGAAGTTACACCCATAATTCGCGCAAAGCGTCATGGGGCGTAGGAATAAGGTGGATATTTAACAAAATGTTGCTAATTAACCCATGGAGGACTATTGCCTAGCAACTGTGACAGTTGCCAATGACGAGCGGCAGTAACGTCTGTAGCCTACTGGAGTTTATTTTTTTATTGTTTTTTTATTTTTTTATTTTTATGCTTCAACTTCCTACAAACAAAACAGGGTTGAAAACCTGATTATTCTCTTGGCCACAGTGAACATAATTAAACATAAATATAAAACCGCATGTTGGTAAGGTATAAGTCAACGAACTGTCTCATATGTAATTTGTATTTTCATAGGCCTATCATTAGATTACTGAAGTAGTCAAAGTTGAAACCATACTTCATAGCTACATTTAAAAATGCAATCTGCCAATTAAGGGCTTGTTCACACAGAACGCGTTGTTGCTTTGTAAAACTCGAGACGTGGGCAGTGGAATGGGAAAACGCAAGATCTCGAGACGCGTTTTAAAAAAAGTTGAATAGGCCCTTTTCACAATGATGTCAGTTAACTTCCGCCTATCCACAAAGCAGTGGATTTGTTGTTCCGTCTTACCTTCACGCCAGCGACTTCTCAGGAAAATGCTTTAATAACTTTAAATGTGAACTGTTTATGTCAAGAATTTACACGTTCTGGTTCTTTTGGTAATGTTATTTATTATTTCCTTTCTGTAACTGCCTTGATTAGGGTTTCATGAGCAGAAACTTTAGCAATGTTGTGTCCTTGAATTGCTGTTCGAGTTTTATCACAATGATTGTGTCCACACAAATCTGTTAGCGTATTTGGAATGCCAAGAATATTGTCTTTATCTTTAACAAATCTTTATTTTTAGAAATTGGTAGGCTATGATAACGGTATTGTTCTTGTGAGATTTGGACACCTGATAGTAACACATCCACATATAATACTCGAAGAATTAATGGTGTGAAGATTTTAGATCATTTTACATCATACCAGTTTAAACTGAACTGGTGCAATATATTAAGATTGTGTAATTTGTAAGAAGTGTATTGAAAATACAAAACGGAAGTGTGTGTTCATTTAATGTTATTCCCTGGAGAAATAATTTGATTTTGTTCATTTAATGCTGCTATCAGGGGTGGACTGGGAAAAAATTCAGCCCTGGCACTGTAGCCACACCAACACAGCCCCACCCATGGACACGCGCATTCCCAGGTGAAAAAGTATACTTTCGTAATGTACTTAAAGTGCTCTATTTTTACATGCTAATTGTGTACTTTGTATACTAAAAATTCTTATTTAGTACTTCTTAAGATAATTTTAAGAGCATCTAAGTGTACTCAACTGTGCTATTTTGAGACACCATGAATATGTATTTAGTTAGTACACTTGAACCCATAAGTGTACTACAAATGGCAACTTAAATACATTTTAATACAGAGATAGTAGGCCTATGTTAAAAGCACATTTTTAGTTCATATTCATGGTGTCTCAAAATAGCACAGTTTAGTACACTTAGATGTTCTTAAGATTATCTTAATATACAAAAAATATTCTTTGGTACTTCTTAAGTACAAAATTAGAGCGAAAATAGAGCACTTTAAGTACATTTTGGAAGTGTAAGTTACTTTTTCACCTGGGTTGCTATACGTTTTTGACGTGTTAGTCTATTGCAAGTAGCGTACAGCAGTCTGTTTACCCTAAATATCTGCTGATAAAACAAATAAACAAACACTGGAGCTAACTGGCAGAAGTAGCGTTAAAATGACTTGAGCTAGCTATATTTTCCGTGTTTTGTTTTTTTCTTCTTACCTCTACGGCACTGTCCTCCGCTGCAACAGCCGAATTTAATCCATTTCAGAAGAGTTCGGTTAATTTTATGCATTTGTCAGAGTCTGACTTAAGAGCACTTTTTTGCTTTCTCTAACCTTTTCTGCACCGCCTTTCCTTTTTATGGTCCATCATTAACTTTTACTGACAATTTGCTCGTGTTGCGCTCTTCTCTGATGACATGCTTGATTTTGACTGACCCTTCGCAGGGAGTTTGATTGACAGGCGATCTAACCAATCATAACGCCCGTATCCACATTTATGTCCGACAAAGCAGTTAGAATAAAGGTGCGTTCATGCGGCCTCATAATTCCTGTAGTTATGAGATTCTAGCTTGTAAAAAGTGTTCACGTCCTCGTAGAGCTCGTAATTACAGCTTGTAAGCTGGGAGTTTTCTAAAAGCTCCCAGATGTACCACGCGACGCTGTACCACCTGACCGCTGTAGATTAATTTAGGCGTTGATAGTGGTGCCATGGAAACGCAAAATTACCAGTCCAAGGACGTGAACAGCTCCGAATGTAACAACGTGTTGTCATCTCAAGATTCCGGTAAATACGAGGTGGCGTGAACGCGGCATTACGTGGACTTGAACTTGAAAAATGGTGTGTAGTGTCACGAGCTGCTTGAACTGAGGCACCACAGCAATCTGTCAAGACACATTAAAAAGCCACAAAACGGTATTTGTTTAAATTTCTCTTGTCTGTCGATGCATTGTCAGTGTCCTCTTTGCTCCAATGTATTTTTTCACTCTGAGAGAACTTGATGTGTGGCGTGACATACATAGCAATAACTAAAGGGGCGGGTCGGCCGGCCCATCTCGGGACTGGGCCAGCCATTGCCGACTGGGCCAAATGCTTAACATTTATTATTATTAATATTATTATAACCATAGTGAAATCGTGCTGGCAATAAAAACCCGTCCTGTGCGCTGTCGGCCTGTAAAAACTATTTATTAATATATATTAAAAATAAAACTTGACCGGCCTACATTAAAAAAATGGTCCAGCCCTCTGGCATTTGCCAGAATTGCCCGATGGCCAATCCACCCATGGCTGCTATAACAATGAGTACTGTTGTAAATCCTCTGTATATTTTTGTATGCGACAGTCTTGTTCTGCAATAAAGAGATGAATGATGACAGTGTTTTTACTATGGTAAAAGGCCATGTACAGGAGTCAGTTTTTACAACATTAACAGTCTTCAAGTAGAAATAGTATATTAAACACAATTTTTATTATGTATGTCATATTTATCGAAATAAAACTGAAAAAATAGACTGATATTTAAAAAGAATAAGCTTATGTTGATCTTCATTGTAGATACAGGCAGTAAAATAAGTAGTACATTAAGCATTGAATGAAAAGGGTTTTTTTGCACGTAAATGTCGGAAATGTGCATTTATTTCACAAATACTGACAAATACATATAAACAGCTTCATCTGCAATAAAGACAGCAAAGTTTGCAAGTTACTACAGGCAGCAAAGTGTACGGCTTCAGTGCTCCGTATTCAACTCCTCCTCCGACTTCAAACAGCAAATCTCGCCGATCGGTAAGTTCATTTAAGATCTGCCAAACACCTCGCCTTGAATTTACATGAAATTAGGCGACTACAGTCATCCTTTAACCACATTTGTGGCATATGTACAACTATTGAGTGCACTTCATTCGAGCGGCGCTAGTATTCCACTATGCTGACGGAAGTGAGGATCCACTGCTTCGAGTCCAAACGGAAGCTGTGTGGCGTCATGTGAAAAGGGTCTATTGATTTTAACTTGAGCGCCGCGTTTTAAAACGCCATGTCATGCGTGAGACGCCACGCAAGAGGTACAGTTATACACATCTGTCTAGCGTGTGTTTACATAGAAAAACTATGGAAAAGTAGCGCATTGGAATGGAAAATGCGTTCTGTGTAAACGGTCCCTAAGGACGCAGAAAACCATTTCAACTCACCTGGTCTTGGCTGAGCCTGAGATAAATCACCCAACAACACCGGGGTGAAATGTCCCCACCATCTCCTCCAGTAACGTATAAAAAATAAAATTAGCAATTCTGTCTCCATTATTTTAACTTTGACAAATGTCGTGTAGGATGGCAGCTCTCCTCTGTTGCTAGGCGACATGAGCAGATATCGGGAACACCTGGTGCCGCAATTAAAAATCCACAATTAACTTTGCAGCAACCCAATCCCAGAATAAATTGTGCGGAGATGACGAGACAGAATTTATATATAACAAGTTCTGTGGCGGCTGAGGAGTTCACATTTAAATTTAAGTATTGTGTTTTAATTTACTCAAATTTTAGTGCTATCATGCAAGAAATGTTTGCACGTGTATTAACCAAACTTGAGCACTTCAGTATTTTGTATGCATGCCCTGCTATGTTAAGAATGCACCCGTCTTAATATCTTTTTGGTAACACTTTACATTAAGGTTCCCTTTGTAAAGGGTTTATAAAGGTGTTTGTTAACAAGTAATAAGTCATTTATAAATGCATTATAAATCATTAATAATGCAGTTATAACTGCATGAATAAAAAGGCGACTTTAATGCAATACCTGCCAAATAGCCGTTTTTTTAAACTCATGTTATAAATGAGTAATAAATGTATTTATTAACACTTATTTAACCAGATTCCTGGTTTATTTATCATAATTAGACTGAAGGGTGTTGTATTTGTGCTTTTCTTATTAATATCTCATGATTACCACTTTTCTTACTATGTTGCTTACCAGAAGCTTCTGTCTTACCCATGATACTCTCCAAAAGGTCATTATGCCCATCCACAGCAGTATATAAAAACTGATTTCTTGTTTTTTAAGATGAAATTCCAACTTTATTTTGAAAATAATGAAAAATTTAATTCCAGTATTAGTTATCTGTGAACCTTAATGTAGGGTGGACACTTGTGAACCATTTATTTGTGAGTTATAAACATTAATAACCTGTGAAAGTGAACCTTAATGTAAAGTGAACACATGAGAACCATTTATTAATGAGTTATAGACATTAATAACCTGTGAAAGATCTTTGGTGAATGGAAGGTCTAGGCCGGAGCCTGGCACAAGCTTGGGGTTCCTTAGAAGCTTCTAGCTTCTTAGCATTATCTTCACATCAGCATTTCTCAGTAAAAGAGAAGAGAGAGGGTTTGATCTTGTGATCAGTGATTTTAAAGTGTGAAGATGTCACACCCTCGGAGGGAAACTTTACGAGTCTTTGTCCTGTAGCAAGATATTAGCATAATACTAATGTGTCACAGAGTTAGTAACATGTAACATAAATTACCAAATAGGAAACGGAAGTTGGAGTCCGTAGATACCAAACATGCTACCCATGTGATTTTACTTAACTATAAATTTGCAACTTTGAAACATTAATAACAAAATAGTTCAAAAGAGAGAATTAATACATAGAATAAACCCTATAAAAGGAAAGTCATGAGATGGGAAAATTGGATACATGTTTATACATTTCTCAAGTGGTTGTATATAGAATATATAGGATTAGGAGAGTTTATTTGTCCTTCTCAGAAAGAATGAAGTCAGAGTCACTAGTCTCTGCAAAATTCTTTCTGATCGTAAAGATTCTTATCAGTTTTTCTGTGTCCTGTAACAGGACACCTAGTTATGCCTGTGTGTTAGCTACGTTTGGGATGCTAGTTGCAGTTTTAGGGGATGGGTTCACAGAACTTTGATAGAGTGAGTTTCTGGATAATTCATTAAATATAATGAATAATTGTGTGTCTGATTGGTCCAGACACTACAATATTCTTGTGGAAACTGATATATTTTATTTGTCAGGATTCTTTGATGAACAGAAAGTTCAAAAGAACAGCATTTATTTGAAATGGAATCTTTTATAAAATTATAAATGTTTTTACTGTCACTTTTGATCAATTTAGGCCTAATGTGTCCTTGATGAATTAAAGTATTAATTAATTTCAACTTAAATGAAACGGTGCACTTATGTTTGTGATGTGATTTTTTTTTTTTTTTAATATAAAAAAATGTGTTTAAGAAAATCCTGTGAAATTTTAATAAAATCTGGTTTAAATCTATTTTTGTATAAAATTGATTGTTTATTGATCTCTTTAAATAGATTTTTAATGATATTTAAGGTCTTCGTGTCATTTGGAGTGACCACACATCATGTTGTGTGACCAATAATAGAAATAACTGTGTTCAATTAGAAATAAAATATCTAATTTCTGTGGCTGAAATATGAATCACTAATACAGTATGCTTAAGTGAGTGGCATTTTTAAAAGATTTTTATCAGTTTTATGCGATTTACAGTAAAATAAGTCTGTTAACTACATTAAGAAGGCAACTCTGAAGTTATAGTTATATGAACAAAAATATAAGATCATTTTTGCTGAATCTCAAAAGAACTGCAAATATTTTGTTTCTAAACACTTTAATTACTGAGAACTTGTAAAAAAATGTTAAGCATGTTAAGGAAATGAATTTAAGATAAATCACGCTTTCGCACCATATGACATTTTTTTAAGGCTATGGCAAATTTATCTAGATAAAAAAATCACTTAATTTAAAATTTTAATTTGTGTGTACAGAACATTCTTAATGTATGAACAATTGCAATAGATATTATTTTTGTATTTTAAAATTGGCCTGTTGAAAATCTTTATACGTCATTAACCCATATAGTAAAAAATATTTAACTTGATGAAATTGTCTGGCATTAATGATAATTACGTAGAATTATTTTTATGATTAAATTATTATATGATCTATATGAATATTAATCCATTACACACAAGCAATTTTAGTTTAAGTTATTAAGCATTTAGTGTATTTATGTATATTAATATACACAATTCATATGTAATATAAATAAGCTGTCAATAAACTCTTTAAATATGACAACATGTGACCATGCTTCAGTCTAATTCTTCATATTCTTCAATCTGGCTGTTCATCACTGATGTCATGCATTCATGTGCACGCACTCCACAAACTCAGGATCAAAGCCTGAGTTGACAGAGAAAGATGATGATCAGCATCATGGTACCAACAAAGCCGGATTGGAGTGGTTTGGTTTTGTCAACTCTAAACTAATCCTATAACCCTGAGTTTGTTCAACTACCATCTGTCATGATCACCTGCTGGAGTGCCCTTGTAAGCCACTAGAGGGCACTCCACCCGGACTATTGTCTCATGATCACGGACTCCATCTCCCATAATCCTTTTCCCCAGTCATCAATGATCATTGCACCCAGTTGTCATCGCTTATGTTTTTAGTGTCTGTCTGTTTATACCCACCCTGTGTCTCAATCAGCTCCATAGGTCGTGAATCAGTATATCGTAAAAAATGAATGTGACCGACTCCTGATCAGTGCCCTGACTACTGAACTAGGGAGCTGATTGAGACGCACCCCCAGTTTGTTTCTGTCATCATCATGGAGGATTTGTTCTATTGTTACCTGCACTTCTGAGCACTCTCTGGTTTTGTTTTCTTGTTTTTCCTGGACTGATTTATGTGTGTTGACTCTTGCCTGGCTGTGACAACAATTCTGGATATTCAAATAAAGAACTGCACTTGGATCTTACTTAAGTCTCAGAGCATCCGTCACACCTTCAGGGTACAGGCCCCTGGGTCATATGCCTTGCTAAAGCAGCGTGAGCAAGTGACAAGCAAACCAGTTGTGTTGCAACAATGGTTTCCTTACATGTTGATCAACTTCAAATTTGACTTGAGAGTTGTTGTGTATAGGTATAAAACGACTGCACAAATAGTGTTTTCAACCACAAAGTATTATTATTTAATCATAGTTATTCAAATTAACGCAGAAGTACTAAGATAATATAAACACTGATGTCTACGATCAAAATAAATTACCTTTGAAAGAAACTTGGCGCTTAAAATAATGCATTTATCGATTACATTGTTTCGTCAGCAGGTGGCGACAAGAGACTGAAATTTATTTGTCATTGAATCATTAGTTCAAAAACATTGATTCACCCAGTAATGAAACAAGAATATTTATGAGTGTTACATCATGTGACGTAGTGTGTACTGATTTGGGGGCAGTTATGTGTTTTGTTTTACTCTGTTATGTTTTCTTTTTCTTCTCTCTTCTGTGCTGCTGCTCTAACAGAAGCTGATTGCTGGCACCTGATACTCGTTTGCTGATAGCTAACTTCATTCTTTGGCTTTTTCAGTGAGGAAACCAGCTATTTATTCTTTTGTTAAACTGCAATGACTCTGTCAGACTAAAAAAAGAAAAAAAGAAGGATCCTAAATCAGATGATCTTCTATTTGGGATGCCATTCAGTCTAGGAACCCCCAGCTAAGTACTTTATGGCCATGCACGCTTGTGATGATCATAGCTAAATGAAGAACATTATCAACTTTGGACAGTTAACCCAAGTGTAACCCTGGTTAAATAATTATGAATATTATTATTGTTGTTTAAGATTGCTTGAATATAATATTTTGACTATGCATATGTCTGAAATTCTTGAAAAATGAACAAATATGTGTATATTCATATCTGAATTGAGTTAAATGAGTAACAACCAATCGGAGCGTTGGATTGTTGGCTCCGCACCCTTTGCCTACAGATAGCGTTGCGCAGTTTAGATGAGAGATGTAGAGTGACTGAGAAATCTGATCCGACTTGAGTGTTTAAATGTGAAAAATATTATTCTTAAACTGTTTAATTTGTTCTGTTTTGTGAACTTTAGAGTGTAACTTCAAGATATTGGATGATCCAGCATGATCATGAGTGTCGACTGGGCACTTCAGAGTTTACATTTTGATCCGGTGAGTTTACCAATGTTATTTAGTCTTAAAACGAATGACAACACACTAAGGCCCCGTCCACACGAAGCCAGATCTTTCCCTATCCAATCTTTTTTTTTTTCTTGTCTCAAGAAATATCTGCGTCCACACGAAACCACTGAAACCGGCTCAAAACAATGTAGTATACATGCCAGACCAGTATGTGGCACTGTAATTCTGCCACACAGATACACTTAAAACGGCGAATAAGACTTGGAGGATGCGCATAACCTTGTGCGCTCTATACAAACTTTAGTAAAGCTTAGAAATAACACTTTATTTTGGCTCAGTAGTTTCTGCAGCTCGAACACAAGCATCTAGAGTCTGCTATTGTTGTTGTTGTTGCTGTTAGCGGCGTCTGACTAGGGTCAACACGTGGGGTGATGACATCATCGTTTCACCAAATATACGGATAGGCTGTACACATGAAAACGCAAAGACGTCATTTTCAGATTTATCCACTCTGGGACCCAGTTTCAAAAAATATCGGATTCACCTTCTGAAAACGCCGGATTCGTCTGGATGAAACGCCTATCTGATACAAAATTTTTGCGTATACACAGAAACGCGTCTCCATGTGGACGGGCCTAAATGTTATAGTATTTTATTTGTTTTGTGCATACGAATCAAAATGGTGTTATATTGTGATGTTGTACGGGTCGGATTGTTCATTTGCAGTGTGGTTATGTCAGACCGCATGGTGAATGTTCACTGCCGTTCACTGACGCCATTTTGGTTGCGTGCCTGTGAAAGAAAAAAAAGAGAGAGACGTGAATGGACAGGTATTTGAATATAATGTCACTTGTTATTAGAGGTCGACGGTAGTGGATTTTACCGATTAACTAATTAATCAACCGATAGTTTTTAAAATGGATACTGACAATGCTGAACTGAAATGTGCAAGCTGAAATATAATATAAGACTAAATTAAAGAAGTTCTACAGAACAAATTCTACAGAAAATAATTTAAACGTTAAAATATTACAGGTCAAATGTGTTTCTTTAGCTATAACCTAGAAACATGTATTTCATAGGTAACTCTTTGCTCACAGGTAACTCTTAAGTCCCATTTGTTAACCCGAGGGCTGTTTAATAAAAGACGCTAAGAAAACCTAGAAATAAACTGACTTGAATGAACCTAACAAATAAGTTGGGGCTGAAGCGGTTTCATAAAAGTTAATTGAAGTTCACACAGTCCCGCTAATTCGATCCAGGTTTATATAGTCAAGATAATTGCGTGTGCACGCTTTTCTTAAAGGTTAGTTCACCCAAAAATGAAAATTCTGTCATTTATTACTCACCCTCATGCCGTTCCACAGTAAGACCTTCATTAATCTTCGGAGCATAAATTGAGAAATTTTGCTGAAATCCGATGGCTCAGTGAGGCCTACATAGCCAGCAACGACATTTCCTCTATCAAGATCCATTAATGTACTAAAAACATATTTAAATCAGTTCATGTAGTACAGTGGTTCAATATTAATATTATAAAGCGATGAGAATATTTTTGGTGCACCAAAAAACAAAATAACGACTTATATAGTGATGGCGATTTCAAAACACTGCTTCAGGAAGCTTCGAGCGTTGTGAATCAGCGTATCAAATCAGCAGTTCAGAGCGCCAAAGTCACGTGATTTCAGCAGTTTGGCGGTTTGACACGAGATCCGAATCATGATTCGACACGCTGATTCATAACGCCCAAGCTTCCTGAAGCAGTGTTTTGAAATCGGCCATCACTAAATAAGTTGTTTTGGCGCACAAAAATATTCTCGCCGCTTTATAATATTAATATTGAACCACTGTACTCACATGAACTGATTTAAATATGTTTTTAGTACCTTTATGGATCTTGAGAGAGGAAATGTCATTGCTGGCTATGGAGGCCTCACTGAGTCATCGGATTTCAACAAAAATATCTTAATTTGTGTTCAAGATTAACGAAGGTCTTACGGGTGTGAAACGGCATGAGGGTGAGTAATTAATGATATTATTTTCATTTTTGGGTGAACTAACCCTTAAAGCAGCCCTAGAGGTCGATCATGGATCAAATTGATCCACCATAGTAAACAGCATACATTTTGTGCTATTTTATGCGTTTGAGACATGGTGTTTTCCTCAGTGCATAACTTACTTTTCACAAGTTTATTCTCCATCTGTAAATGTTAGAAAGCTATTGCAAATATTTCCATTTTGCTGCTAAACTTCACAGTGAACAAGCGCTGCTGCGTGCTAAACAGACGGGACGCAATAGAAGTGCAATAATTCTGACTAAAATATACATTTGCTAAAATATTTGATGTTGGACATTAAATGTGCCTTATGTACAATTTTAAACCTACAAGTGTATTTTTATGATAGTAACTGTAAATGGACTATTGTAATTGTCATATTTTATTACCTTTTTTTTTTTTTAAAACTAGTCAACTATAGTGAATAAACTGTATTAATGAATGAAATGTTCAAGGTGTCTGAATAAATTTTGGTTTGAATGTGTGTGTGTGTGTATATACATGAGACCAGAGTATAGATTCCCAGAGGTCTATATTTTAGTAAATATGGGCCTTGGAAAAGGCTAGCTGACTTTGTGCTTTGACTACAGTGGGTAGTTCACAACCATGCATGTCACTTCTGCAGGCTGCATCTTACTCTGTCACTCTTTTCATAGCTTTTGCTGGCTCTGAGACACTCGCTTGGTATTTCTCCTGCTCTTTGTCTAGCAAAAAAAAAAAAAAAAAAAAATCCCTCATCACTAAATGAAAGCTTAAAAATGAAGGCCTGATTGTTTCAGGGGCCTTGTCACAGGTCCATTGTTTTTGAATTTCTGTGTTACTTTTGCTATATTTTCACACTTAAAACAATGATTTGGTAAACCTCTTGTACCACTGTCCTCTTTTGTCCTAAGAAATAAGTCTCCTGACAGTTCTGTCCCAAGTGGTTCCATTTTTGTCAGTATTAAGTCTGAGATTGATTCAGTGGGTTTATATAACACCTAATTTTTAAGAAATTACTTCTCTTTAAATGTTTTGGATCATCATACTTACATTTTAATAAAAAATTGGCTTAAACTTACACCATTTTTTTTTTTTTTAAATTAGCTCCATTTAGTAAATGTGTGTGTGTGTGTGTGTGTGTATATATATATGTGTATATATATATATATAGGACTAATAGTGGTTAATAAAGTCAAATAACTGTATGTGAGAGTCAGCTGTAATATCACTGTGTTCCTATTGGTCAGTGTTAGAGGAGCTCAGCTTAGGCTGACCGTTAGCCTGCTCCGGACCAGGTTAGTTTCCCAGCATAAGTTGCCAGAGTAATGGAGTTTGAACTAATTTAAGTTTGCTTTATGAAACAGAATTCACTGACAATAAGTCTGACTAACTAAAATAAGCCTGGCTTGTATTCTAATCTTGTTTTATGAAACAGTCCTCGGGTATCATTGTACTGATGTTAGGTTTTGAAAATGAATGTAAACGTGGAAATTGGTCTGTAAGTACACAGTTTTGATGGTGTTAATGAGGTTATTTTCCTTTCAGCAAACATGACACTATTTAACTAAAAAGTCAATGAATACTGTAATCAAACATGCTTCAATAGTTTCATTGAACATTAAAATCTCATTCATTACTTTCTAAAAAAATTATTTATATATATATAGAACAGCATATACACTCTGAATGTTTTGAACAATGAACAAAATGCTCAATTAACTCCCCATCACTCATGGCTCCACCTGCAGCCGGTTTATGGGCCAATAGCAAGAGGAAGACCCTCATCACCAGGCGCCCAGTGTCCTGCAGAAACCACTGTTTCCCACTCAAGTCCTTCAGCAAGAAAGCCCATTAATCAAAATCACACTATATTCAATAAATTAATAACTATATACAAAAATGAATAAAAATCTAAAAATATTAGTATAAATATAACACACAGACCTATTGTCCTCCAGCCCACAAGCCTCCTGGCTTATCAGGGACTGTCGTTTCTGTTGTGTGTCACCATGTTTGTTTACCCCAATGCATCCTGGGATGTGGTGTCCCACAGCACACATTACTGCCAACCAGTAATACTAAATCTGTATTTTTTTTTTTTCACTGTAGTCGTAGTCATCATATCTTACTCCATACATACAAGTGGAATTGTTACATTTTTAATAACTCACCTGGCCCACTGAGATGCTGGTGCTGGATGACTCCGATGAACCACTGCTCTCTCCAGGGGCCAGTAGAGCGTTCACCCACCACAGGATCCATTGCAAATTACCTATATACAAGAAAGAACAGCGTGTACATTAACATTACATTAACAGAAAGACAAACTAATTTTTACAGCACAAATATATTCGTACTGCATACACTGAGCAAGGACATGGATTCCCAGATGATAACAGTCTCTAGCAGAATAATCCCACTTATCAACATCTATTCCGTTACGTGGGACTGCTGTGGAACAGCCTTATGGAAGACCTTTAAACAACACCAACAGCCAGTGAAAGTTCACCTCCACCTTTTCACAAGGGCAACGTTTCTTGCTCTGCACTGCAGCAGGTTTCACTGCACAAACATATTCATTAGTCTATTGTACACACAAATACCTGCTGTACAGTAAATACAATTGTAAATTTTATTTTGTCCAGTCTGAACATTTGTAAATAAGCATGGCATTGTAATATTTAAGGCAGATGTCCTAACAAATGTCAGTAAACTGGGAAGATTTTAAAATGAGCAGTTCATTCATAAATATGTAAGATCGCTGTGGAAATACAAACCGAAAGTCAAAGACAACGAGCATAGCGCTGAAAAGGGGCGGGATAAGTTTTGGTAAAATATTTGGTCTGAGAGATAACTGAATGAGTTTGATTGACAGTTATGTAATATTTTGTTTGTTTTGGGGTGAGTTTGCGTAATGCCACATTGAAAGTTTGGATTTTGATTTGGATAATTTTGCTAGGAATGGACAGGAAAGAATTGTCCTGCAATCAAGGAATTGAGGCTTTGATGGTGGGTTAAGCTCTTTTGTACATGACCAGAGGTAAGTGAGACTTGCGTTCTAATTGCCAAGAAGTGTAAGTGAGACGAGTTAGACCGTCAGAGCCGCCCGTTGAGTGTTGTGGTTTTCTTTATGTGAAAAATCACTTCTCAAAGATCTTTGATTCCAGAAGTTTTATCACTTTATTGTATACAACAAAGGAGACAACCTCTTCAGGAGACAGCTGCAGATTTCTGTTCTGCACACATATTTATGGGTCAGTGACAAATATGGTGTGGGAAGATGAGATTGTTTTAAAAGCATGCATCAGGTATGTTAAAATGTATATAGTGTATTTATGTTGATTTTATGTTAATAAAAATGACATTTGCACAGTTTTACTAAAGTTAAGAATGAATGTACCTGAAAATGTCAAATGGTGTATCCGCCAAAGAATGAGAAATTTTAAATATTTTATCCACCTAGATGGCATGTAAGTGTACTCATAGAAATATGTACCTTCAATTTAAAATATCAAACGAAAAATAATGTGTTTTTGCAATATTTGGTGGGACATATGCTGAAAACACATCTGTTTACTAAACAATCTTTGACAAATTATGTAAAAATTGTTAAAAACCATGTTATTACACTAAACTAGATGATTACATTTTATTCCACATTAATGTTTCTGTATATAATTATATTTTTATGAAACATACTGGTTACGCTAACTGACACAAACCAGTTACACCACCTGACCATGTTGCTTCTACAGCCAAAGGCCATTGTTTGTTGAACAGATTGACACTGAAAATCAAGCATGACAGTCAACAAGTGGTTTCAGTGATGAAAAACAACATCTGGCAACAAGATTTTACAGTTAAAGGGTTAGTTCACCCAAAAATGAAATTTCTGTAATTAATTACTCACCCTCTTGTCGTTCCACACCCATAAGACCTTCGTTCATCTTCAGAACACAAATTAAGATATTTTTGATGAAATCTGAGAGCTTTTTATCTCCTATAGAAAGCAACGAAATTACCCTTTCAAGGTCCAGAAAGGTACTAAAGACATTGTTAAAACAGTCGACGTGACGTTCAACCTTAATGTTATGAAGAGACGAGAATACTTTTTGTGCGCAAAACAAAACAAAAATAGCAACCTTATTAAACTATTTTGTCTCTTCCCTGTCATTCTCCTATGCTGTTGACGTGGTAAACACAGTGCAGCAACTCCAGGTTCTACATCAAAACGCCGACTCATTATTGGCGGGTCCTGTGTCAGTATCACACGCATGTGCTGTGCTGATCACGTGATCAGCTTTGGCCAATACTGAGCCGGCATTCGACATAAACAAGGAAGCCTTCACTGCGCTTACTGTGTCAGCTGCGTGAGGATAATGACGGGAGAGAAGAGATTGTTGAATAAAGTCATTATTTTTGTTTTGTTTTTGCGCACAAAAGTATTCTCGTCTCTTCATAACATTAAGGTTACAATGGCTCTACAACCTTTCTGGACCTGTCATTTCATCAAAATGTCTTAATTTGTGTTCTGAAGATGAACAGAAGGTCTCACATGTTTGGAACAACATGAGGGTGAGTAATAAATGACAGAAATTTCATTTTTGGGTGAACTAACCCTTTAAGGGTACCCTTAAAGGGTAACCCTTTAACCCTTTAATAACAAGAAATCATCAAACTGATGAACAGTGAACTCATGTCTCGTATTGTAATTACAATTAAGAAAAAATATCTGATAGCAGGATCAGAATTCACTTGTGCTCTGTGATGAGCCACTGTTTCATTGCTTGAAACTATATCAATTTATCTATATGGTTGTTAAGTCTGATGTCACGGCAGCGCCCGAGTCCAAACGCTCTCTCATACCACAGGAAAACAATAAATGGTGCTAATATACACACATGATGTGGTGTAATACTACAAAAAATTATAATCATAACCTTTATCTCCATACCAAAATCCCAGATGGTCAGACAATGATTCATCTTTTATAAATTGTTAAAATATTAATGTCTGTGATGCTGTGAGCACAGAGACTGTTGTGTAGACTGTAAGTATTTAAAATGTTTAACTTTTTAATATGAATAGCGCTCATAAATGGCCATCAATGGCATTCTCAAGTAAAGCAGTCGAGGCTTGGACCCGGAAACGGCGTTCCTTACATCACAACTTCACAAGCGGATTTGGGGAAAAGGGGCTATGTTTGTCACGAATGTGGCTTCCACGCCCTCCTCCGCACCACCGGAGGGAGCCGTCACCTGAGTATTGACTGTTTCCCATTCGGACTACATTCCCCATAGGCCCTCATTCCTGGGACTGATTACGCACACACCTGCACCCCATCACACTCACACTATTTAAGCCACACTCACACGCACTCACATTGCAAAGTCTTGATTTGCCCGGTGATCATTTCTGAGCGTTTTCTTGTGGACTGTTTCTCTGTTGCCCGTTGGACTGTTTATACCCTGTGATTCTCTGCTGCCTGCCCGATCCTTGCCTGTTTACTGGACTGTGTTTGCTTGCCGCCTGCCCTGATCTCTGCCTGTGACTCGACCCGTTTGTCTGCCGCCTGCCTCGACCATTGCCCGTTCCTGTTTATGCTTCTGCCTTTGCCCTGTTACTATTGGTGACTATCTCAATAAAGCTGCAAATGGATCCCCACTCTGTTGACCCATCATTACAATGTTATGTCATTTTAATTATAAAATATTAGTAATTTAATGTAAGTAATTTAATTGTATTTTATAGATGTAAATTGTAGTCTTTGGTTAAATGCACAATATGTAAGATTTTTGGATTAAAATATCCAAAACCACTAGAACAATGTTATACATTTTGTTGACTTGTGTACTTATATTATGGCAGATGTTTCAAGAATGTTTAAACAGAGAAATATGAAATTATAACCAGGACACGAGCCGTGTCTGTGCGTCGCCTATCAATGACATCATACCAGCGTTAACCTCGGTTTCGGTTTTATTTTGTAGAAACCATGGAAACACCAAAGACGCTTTAATATATTATGTGTTTTATTAGACAGATGAACAACTGTTTGGATACATTCATCGACAGAAAACTAATCATGTTATATAGCTAACTACGTTTAGTCTTATTGTTTAAATCTTGTTTTCTTGATTTACTGCGAGCACGTTTTACCATGCCTAATATCGATTTAGTTGACTGCAGTGTGCAACAAGTGTCTCATAGCAGCTGCCGAGTGAACGCAGAGTGTAGCATTATAAAAATTTCAACACACAAATGTGTCTAATATGATAAAACAGCGCTGCTTTACCCCACATACGCTTGACCGGAAGAAGCAGAAGTGGCGACTGCGGCATAATAAAGCTCCGCTGCTCTTGATACGTTTGTCGCGCTTGTCTCTCATTAGCAATCGCTCCATGATTTTATATTGCTTAAATGTTTAAGTGAATGGAATAGAAATAAGCATTGAAGCAAAACATTTCAATGTTAAACATTAATGTTCTAAACATTAATGTTGTGCAACATAATTATATTTAATTTTATTGACTTACAGAGCTTTAATAATAAGGTTGTGGATAAAGCACCACTTTCTCAAAAAAATAACATTTGAAAATAGTTCCAAATAGTAGGTTAGTTTATATTACATCTTTAATCAGCATCATAAACTAGTGATTTTTGACTAAATTTGCCCTAACACAAAGGCTTGTAATAGGAGTCAAATGGTAACCAGTTACACCATTTGACATTTCAAATTTGACAGGTATTATCATGGACACCTATGTAAGCACATGGCCTTGGTGGAGATATTTCAAATTTAATTTTTAAGTTAATACACATTTTTATAATAATGATGAATAATCAATGTATTCATGGGGTCATACCATTTGACATGTATACCTAAGGAGACCTGACCATACCCTAAAAATGTCAAACTATCTCATATTTTAAAGACAGTTAATAACCTTTGCATGCAGCAGTTAGTGTCACAAGGGGTCCTTCACTGTGATATAATTTCCTGTCACATGGTTTTCTTGCACAATATTAACAAAATGGCTCCTTGAATGGTGGTTACACCACCTTGACACTTCAGGAATTTGACTTGACTCACATGATTCCCCAAATTATTTATAATATTCAGAACAATGGTGTTAAATTTATTTTTATTTACTATTAAATTGTTCTAATGTAAGATTATGCCAAACTAGCTGATATGGTGTTTTATTGAGAATTTCACCTTTTTAACCGTTTCCTAAACGTGCTTACAGCATAAATTGCAATAGGATTTCAGATCAGATGAATTTGGTTATTTAAAGCTGCTGTCCGTAACTTTTTTGTGTTCAAAATTTACAAAAATTATATAATGAGAATGTACAACATGAATCCCTTTCCAAACCATATTTTTGTCTTACCCTGAATAATTATGGTACACTTATAATAAATGTTTATATTCTGACTATTTCAGACCGGACTGGTAGGACCACGCAGAGTATCACAGTAACTGTGTGACTCGCCATAGACATACACAGAGAAAAGTAGCTCCGGCTACAATGTTCTTCCGCAAGGCAGCGTGCAGTTCTGTTTATTAACTGCTAAAAGGGCCAAAAATCGCAGACTGCAGTTTTAATGATGGTGATTCAATCATCATGGGGTGTCCTGATTCTCTCCAAATTCTAAACTCTAAGTGTATTAACTGTTAGTTTCTTTTTCTTCTTTTTTTTTAAATTCATTATACAGACAGTTTTGAACAATCTTTTAGATTCACACAGTCATCATGAATCAGCGTATAAACCTCAACAATGGTGACAATAAACAAAATTTTTTGTGACTTTAGTAGCTTGTTTTGTGATGCTCAGAACTGATCTGTTTATCTGAAAATTTTGTCACCGTTGTTGAGGTTCATACACTTAATCTTGATGTCTGTGTGAGTCTGCATGATCCTGTCTAAATCATTTCTGCATAATGATAAAACTTTCAAAATAGGATCGGTGATAGTGAATAAGTACTTATTATAGATTAGTAGATAAGTGTTCCCTTGCGATACTACACGAGTACTGCGTTGTTCGTCTTATTATTTAATATTGATTATTAATAAGACAAGACGCTATGGGGAAAACTCCTTTTTCTCCGATTCTGAAGCCTTTATACAATCAAGCAGTGTGAACTGCACAGCCATTGGTTCGTGAAGTTAAAGAAAACGAACCAATGATGGCGCGAACAGCGCCAAGTCAATGGTGAGCGAGCCGCCAAAAGGGGCAGGGTCTCGGGCTATATAAGCAGCCGTCTCACCATGGCAAATGGATTTATTCTCCTTCAGTGACGCAGATATCATCTCTTTGCTTGATCTACGAGACTTGAAGCCGCCTTCACCTGCAAGCAGCTGGATTCACTGATTAACTCGCTGCTCTGCAGCAGTTTGATCAGCTCGCTGCTCTCTAGAAGCCCGCCTCGAGCAGCCTGCAGCTCTCGCTGCCCTTTCAGCTCGCCGCTCTTGTGCAGTGCTGATCGCCCACCGCTCTCAAGCAGCTCTGTTCCCACGCTGCTTCCTAGCAGCCTGGTCAGCGCTTTGTCCTGAGCCGCCTGCAGTTTCTGCGAGTGCACTACGGTGTATCCTTTGCAACGCGGTTGCTTCTAAAAGAGCTTTTCTAAAGAGCAAATTTCTGCGACATTGTTACAAATGTCGCGCCACGATTGTGGCATGTGCAGAGCCCTCTGCACGCTGATGACAGGCACAGTGAGTGCATGCGATGTCTGGGCAAGTCCCACGCAGAAGCCGTGCTCACTGAATCGACCTGCTCTCATTGCGAGGTATGAGTCTCACCTCTTTGCACTCGCGGATGGCGTTCTTTTCAGAACGCGACTCCGCCCCTCACTCTCTCCCATTTTCTCCATAGACTTGGGCCTACACGCCACGAAGACCACGGCTCAGGCTATTGGGTGTTCGATGGCCAGCCTGGTGGTGCTGGAGCGCCACTTATGGCTCAACCTGACTGAGATCAAGGAGGCGGACAAGGCTGTCTTCCTTGATTCGCCAGTTTCCCCACTGGTCTCTTTGGGCCCGCCGTCAATGGTTTCACCGGCGCTTCACAGCGGCACAAAGTAGTCCCAGACCATGCAACACTTTTGCCAAAACGCTCCAGCTCCTCTGCTTTGAGCCGCGCTAAGTCAGCACCAGCTCAGCAGCAGCCGCCCAAAGACAAGCCGTCAACCACTAAGTCCGCGCCACGTTCTGAGCACAGGCGGCGCTCGCGCTCTGCTAGGCGCCACCCTCCTCCGGTGCGACGGGGACCCGGCCCAAGATAGCGTTGGACCCTGCGCCTCAGAAGTCGGCCTGATGTTCAAGAGAGGAAGAGGCTAAGTCCCGCCGCGGCCAGACCACCCTCCAAAATGCCTCGCCCAGTTTTCCTGTCACCCCGTTCAGTTTCAGGTGCTCAACAAAGTGTTTGTTGCCTGCACAGAGCCTGTTCAAACGCCCTGGCAGTGCACCGCTGTGATAGTGGACATAAAAACAAACATACTCAAAAAGAGTGCAGATTTCCTCTTCCACCCAATACATGCACCACAGTCCCTCACAGCGACTTAGTGCCAGAACCAATTCAGCCCCTCGCCACACAGGCGTAAGCCTGGCAGGCCATCCCCGGAGTGTCAGCTTGGGTTCTGAACATAATAAAACAAGGTTATGTACTCCAATTCACTCAAAGGGCCCCGTTTTTCAACGCCGTGGTCCAAACCTCTGTGGAAAGCAAGGATGCACATGTCCTGCGTTCCGAGGTAAACACCATGCTGGCGAAAGGAGCCATAGAGGTGGTTCCTCCAGCACTGAGCGAGTCAGGTTTTTACAGCAGGTACTTCCTCGTCCCCAAAAAGGATGGCGGTCTCAGACCCATTCTCGATCTCAGACATCTGAACAGGGCCCTGATAAAGCGCTCATTCAGAATGATCACTTTGAAGCAGATCTTTCCACAAATACACCTAGGAGACTGATTCTTTACTCTGGATCTGAGAGTCGCTTATTTTCACATCCAGATAGCCCCCATCACAGGTGATTCTTGAGATTCGCCTTCGAAGGGGTGGCATATCAATACACGTTCCTTCTGTTCGGGCTATCTCTGGCTCCCCACACTTTTACGAAGTGCATGGATGCGGCTCTCTCCCCTCTGAGACAGATGGGTGTGCGCATACTGAACTACCTCGACGACTGGCTCATTCTGGCCCAGTCGGAGGTGGAGCTAATATCCCACAGATCCATCATCCTCAACCACTTAGAGTGCTTGGGGCTCAGGGTCAATTTTACAAAGAGCTCATTATCTCCCAGCCAACGTGTGTCGTTCCTGGGGATAATTTTAGACTCGACCCACATGAGGGCCACAGTCACTCCAGAGCGTTCTCTGGCCATTCAGCAGCTCGTACAAACCTTTACGCCCGGGGCTGCTCTGCCGCTCAGAACGTTTCAGAGGATGCTAGGTCTGAAGAGTTCAGCATTTCCGGCTCTGCAGCTGAGCTTGCTTCACATGCGCCCACTGCAGCTCTGGCTGAAACCACGGGCCCTGCCCCTAGCCTGGCAACATGGTCGTTGCTCGCTCAAGGTGAACATGACGGTGGTGTCCTTCATAAATCACCAGGGTGGCCTCTCTTCAAAGCCCCTCTTCACTCTAGAAAACCATCCTAGAGTGGGCCCAGTGCAACCTGCTCTCATTGAGATCAGCACACATACAAGGCGTGCTGAACATAGGGCGGACATGTTGTCCCGCAGCAACCTTCCCTCAGAGGAATGGTCACTCCACCCTGCTCAGTCCAGAGAATTTGGGACGTCTTCGGGAGGGCAGAGATCGATCTCGTTGCCTCAGAAGACAATCATCACTGCCCAATATATTTCTCAAAAGCCAGGAACTGGCCCACGACTGACCCAGCCTCCTCCTTTATGCTTTTCCCCTGATCGCGCTGATTCCCCAAGTAATCAGATGAGTCAGGAAAGTGCTCACAAAGTCCTCCTGGTAGCTCCTCTTTGGAGGACCCAACCATGGTTCTCGGAGCTATCTCAGCTATCGCCCCTTGAGCCATGGCCAATCCCTCTGAGACGGGACCTCCTCTCCCAGGCGAGAGGGACAATATGGCACCCCAGACCCGAGCTGTGGGAACTTCATGTGTGGTTTCTCAATGGGAGCCTACAAGCCTCCCTGAGAATGTCTTAAACACTATCTCTCAGGCCAGAGCTCCGTCTACAAGACATCTGTACTCCCTGAAATGGGCCATCTTTACCGCCTGGTGTACAGCCCGGGCTAGGACCCATTGACATATCCCAAATATTGTCCTTCCTTCAAGACTTAATGGATAGAGGCCGTACTCCCTCTACCCTTGAAGTCTATGTTGCAGCTATAACAGCTTCTTACACTCCTATAGCGGGGCAGTCGATAGGGAGAAACGACCTTGTTGTTTGCTTCCTTAAGGGATCCAGGAGGTTGAATCCCCTCGTCCACTCACGGTTCCTTGCTGGGATCTTTCTGTGGTTCTTAGAGGTCTTAAAGGCCCTCCCTTTGAACCAATCCAGACTGCCGACCCTCGACCCCTGTCACTGAAAACTGCCTTGCTGCTAGCTTTAGAATCAGTTTAGCGTGTGGGAGATTTACAGGCACTCTCTGTGAGCCACTTGTGTCTTGAGTTCGGGCCTACCGACTCCTAAGTCGTCCTGAAACAGAGACATGGATATGTCCTGAAAGTCGTATCTACCCCCTTTAGGGCGCAGATGGTCTTCCCCTTCTCAGGATGAACAGGAGTTGAGCCCACTCTGGTCCTGTGGCGTTTCCATTGCCGACATCTGTGCGGCGGCCGGCCAGGCCTCACCATCCACATTTCTCAGGTTTTATAATCTGGATGTCCCTGCATTTCAATCGCAGGTCCTTTCTGCATGAATCTGCTGTGTCCAGCTTATGGTTTTCCATTACAACCCCAACCACGTCTGGGCGTAACTATGTTCTGTGCCCTCTATGTATATGTACCCTAGGCCCCTCCGGTGCCCTAGATATGGGCTTGGGCAGATGACTACAGTGTTTCAGTAGCCCGTTGTCTGGATTTCCCTGTCTTGAGTGTCTGTCGCGAGCCCTTTCTCAAGTGCTCTGCACTGATGCTCGGTGGTCCCCAGCGTAGCACGGCGTGATTGTACTGTCCCCATAGCGTCTTGTCTTATTAATAATCAGCATTAATTAATAAGGCGAACAACGCAGTACTCATGTAGTATCGCAAGGAATGTACTCGGTTACTAACGTAACCTCAGTTCCCTTAAATACGGAACAAGTACTGCGTTCTTTGCCTCATGCTGTCGCTTCAGTCGAATTTAATCGATTTGCCATGGTGAGACAGCTGCTTATATAGCCCAAGACCCCACCCCTTTTGGCGGGCTCGAGTGGGCTCGCTTTCTTTAACTTCACGAACCAATGGCCGTGCAGTTCACACTACGTGATTGTATAAAGTCTTCAGTATCGGAGAAAAGTTTTCCCCATAGCATCTTTTCTTGTTAATAATCAATATTAATTAATAAGACGAATGACACAGTACTCATTCCGTATCTAAGGGAACCCAGGTTACATTTTTTTACAATTTTTTGTAACAAATGTGTTTTATAAAAACACAGTTACAACAATAGGAGGAAAGTTAAAATTAAAATGTCAAGGGTCAGGAGCCCAACAAAAGCAAGCGCTTTTCTCCATAACGGTGACTTCAAACTTTAAAATTTTTAATAAAACTTCAACACCTCATTAAGAAGTTTTGAATGAAAGAAAGTCAGAGTGGTTTGTAATAAGTGCAGATGCTGAGATCTAGAGAGATCTGTTAGTGTTTAATGTTCTCTTTCTGTTATCTGAGTTTTGTGAGGTCACCATTGTGCTGAAGAGTAGAGCCTACCCGCTAGAAATTTTACATTCCCAGAACGTCCCCACTGGTGTTAAGGACCTTGCCTACTAGAGGTGGAAAGTCCAGGGTCAGAAAGTAAAAGTCCTGCCATATTTTTATTCCACCCACTGAAGCAGTGTTAAAGTTAATGAGATAATGAAGTGATTAATTGAGTGATGATTGATTGTTATTGAAGATACCTGATGTTAACAAGCAGAATCATCACAGGAGAAAATTACAAATTAAAGGACTTTGACTTTCCACCTCTGTTGCCTAGTAACGTTCCCAGGATGTTCAGAGATGTCACGATGTGGAGTTCTTTTAAGGGTTGGGGCGTTATTTGGTGGACCTTCAGGGAACATTCAGGATGTTCTGGAAATGTTTAGGGACTATCACTATAGGATGTTCTGATAACTTCCCAAATGTCCTCTTTAGCCCTATTCGGACAGGAGTTTTTCTAAATGACGTCTGAGTTACAATTCTTATCACTTGACATCTGTCATTTCATGTACTGATTTGTACAGGACTAACATCTCCGTGTTTATCACAGAGATGGGAGTGTGTGTGTATTCTGGATGTGGGCATTACAGAAACTCACGTGCAGTATTAACATGCATCATTTATGATGTATATATTTTTAATCCATTATTTATTGATATAATTTTAATTTATTATTAAACCTCTATTTAAGTAAACTTCACAAGTTGAAGAAGTGGCTATTTATAGTAAACGCACATATGTGAGCAGCAAAATCTATTATCTTTCTTATTTGACACTGAAATAAGAAATTGAGCCACCTTTACAATTTCCGCGATTTAGCTCTATTTGTTAGTTTTATTCTTCCGTCGGATACTATCCATATTGAAATGAAAGTCTACGGAAGATTGGTGCACATACGGTAGCTCATGTAGGTCAAAAGCTCATGAGGCGAAGCGTTAGTATAATACAATATCGGCAATCACAGACATTCGCATTTGGACAGAATTCGATTTCTCAGAGGACCGCTGAGTTCGCGAAAAACAGTAAGTAATTTGCTGTGGAATTTTTATAGAGGTTGTGTGAGAAAAACACAGACATGGCAGATTCAGACAGGACTAAAATCTCAAAGTATGTCTGTGAAATGCAAATTTCTCTAACAACCCCGTAAAACTAGTCCCGTCGAATAGGGCTTAATTAATGTTCTCGCATGACCATAAAATAACCAAAATAGAACATCCCCTAAACTCATATCGGGAACGTTATGACCAGCAGAGGACCATGTGGGAATGCTCTGTTAATGTCCCAAATATCCTCTTTGTAACATTCTTATGTGACCATAAAATAACCAAAAGTTATAGTCCCTCTAAAGTCATAAGGAACCTTGAACTGCAGCACTTTCATTACCAAAAGAGAACGTTTTAGGAACGTCCGAATGTTCTGTAAAGGTTCGAATTTTCGTCACCTTCTACGTGGGATTCATCTAGTGGAGTGGGCCCTCACTCCAATAGAACATGGAAATCCCAAGGAAGCATAGGCCAGTGCTATTGTGCCCACTCTCCACCATGATAGTCTTTGCTTCGTAACCAGTGGCCCCTCCGAAGCACACAAAAGCTGCGCTGATTGTCGTAATTGGCTAGAGCACTCACCATATACTCTAAGGGCCTGAACCAGGCAAAGTAGGTGTAAGAACTGCTCATCCTCTGAAATGAGGAGAGCAGAAAGAGTTATGAGTTATGAGAGTTAAGAGTTACCTGTGCTCTGAACAGAATGGAGAGCACCTTAGGCACATACCCATGCCTTGGTTTAAGGACGACCTTATAGTTGTTTGCCTAAACTCAAGACAGGATGCGCTCACCGAGAGCGCCTGCAGGTCACACACTCGCTTGACCGATGTCACACCTCATTCAGCAGAAAGCACACTCTTCTTGGCATTCAGCCTTAACCCCAACTTTCTCAAAGAGGCGAGGATGACCTCTCTATGCCGAACTGCCAAATGCTTTGATTGAGCTTGAATCAACCAATTGTCGATGTAATTCAACACGTGAATGCCCTGGAGTTACAAAAAGATAGTGCTGCCTCCACGCATTCCATGAAAGTGAGGCATGACAAAGCTAGGTTGAAAAGGAAGAACCCGATATTGGTACGCTCCGCCCCCAAAAGCGAACCTCTGGAACTTCCTGTGTTGTGGCAGGATGGATATATGGAATTATGCATTCTTTTGAGGAATTTAGTTGGCACACATCTAAAGTTGGACACGACTTTACCATTGTGGGTAGGACTCCATTGAACCTGGGTGGGCGAGACCCGGACTGAATTCTGTAACCCTTTTCTACTGTCTGTAGGACCCATTGAGATATATTTGGCAACACATGTTTTCACATAATCATTATTTAATCTGAATCACTAAACTCATTTAGAGTCCAATCTTTGAGTTAGATTTACATTATTAATTACAACAGCACTGTGATTCTACAGCAGAGGATCCAGCTTTTCAATATAATCCAAAGAATTTCTTAAAAGTTGTTCTGTTCAAAAAAAAAAAAAAAAAAAAAAACAACAACAACTTTATTTTAAGCACACAGACATCAAGAATCAGTGTATGAATCTCAACAACGGTGACAAGCAACTTATTCTGATAAACAGATCAACTCTGAACATCAGAAAACAAGCTATTAAAAAGTCACATAAAAACAAAAAATAAAATAGTGAGAATAAAGGAAATTAGTAAGACAATTCAGCTCATAACTTATTCATGCAGCAATGCATGATGGGAGCCATGGATGAATTTTGATTGGTGGCACCCAGAATGCACTGCAACATGGTTTTTGATGGTCACCACTGTTGAGATTCACAGGCTGATTCTTGATGTCTGTGTCTCGAAATGAAAGAGATTGTTTTTTTTTTTTTTTTTTTTTTTTTTTTTTAAATCAGAACAACTTTTGAGAAATCCTTTGGATTATATTGAAAAAGCTGATCTTCTGCTGTAGAATCACAGTGCTGCTGTAATCAATAATGTAAATCTAACTCAGAGATTGAGCTCTAAATGAGTTCAGTGATTCAGGTCAAATAATGATTATATGAAAACATAACCAACACCACCTGATCATCTTTTCTTGTCTGGCTGTTTTAACTTAGTTACAACAGCCCAAACAAAACCAAATATTAAAATGTCAAGGGTCAACAGTCCAACTAAAACAAACCCTGATCTCTATGATGGTGAACTGTGATTTTCTCCTTTGATTCTGCTCGTTAACAGCAGATGTCGGAATGAACACAACAAGTGTTGTCCCTAAACTAACACACTGATGTGTAAGAATCTAACACATTTTGAGTCCGTTTTAACACATTCTTTTTAAGAGTGTGTATTGCATTAATTTTAACTGGTCAAAAAAGCACATCTATGACACAAATTGTGTGATTTATGACACATTAGTATGTTAAATATTTTAACACATTGCCTGTGTTAAGAAGAATAATACACTGGTTGAGTTAAAAGTAACACAAAATGTGTTTGTCCTTAACTACACACACGGGTGTGTTAAGATATGAACACAGGTTGTGTTGTTTTTAAAGGTCCCATGGCATGAAAATTTCACTTTATGAGGTTTTTAACATTAATATGAGTTCCCTTAGCCTGCC
Source organism: Hypophthalmichthys nobilis (assembly GCA_037950665.1). NCBI lineage: Eukaryota > Metazoa > Chordata > Actinopteri > Cypriniformes > Xenocyprididae > Hypophthalmichthys > Hypophthalmichthys nobilis. The sequence continues at coordinate 5,032,501 of CM075475.1, read as the reverse complement.
TATGGTTCCCCAGTGGCTAGAAAAGGCGATAGGTGTAAACCGAGCCCTGGGTATCCTGCTTCGCCTTTGAGAAAATGAAAGCTCAGATGGCCCAATCTGGGATCTTCCTATATGTCGTCATACGGGGAAAGGTTACCTCCCTTTCTCTGCTTTGCCTGCCCATGAGAAAATGAGCTACTACTGTGCGAGGCGGCGCAATATTTTTTTCCTCGAGAGACATCATGGCTTGCAAACGAGCGCGAAGCATGGCAGTTGCTCAGTGTTTGGATGTACAAATGAACACGAAGTATTTTTAGTTTCTTCATCCGAGCCTATGAAGAAACAGTGGGTTAATTTTATTTTTACGTTTTACAGCAGAAGCCGACAAGCGCCCTTGTTGTTTGTGTTCGTTTTAGCGAATCAGCGCACAGTATTCAGGTCAAGTGACAAGGCTTCTAGTCACTTCAAAAAGCGCTAGCTGAGGAAGTTTTGTCAAACCCGACTAAAAGTGATCAAGGATTTATAATTTCGACTCCTGTAAGTCCTTGTACACCATACATGTCGTCTTACATGCTGAACCCTTGGTTGTCCTTTTGCGTGTGTGTGAATGTGTGCTGATCTGTTAGTGTGTTACTTGGTTTTGTTTAATTCTGAAACATGAAATGTGGAGTTGTCTGCTTTTGCTAAAAACAAACTTTTAATACATATAAAAACATACTTTCAATGAACTTTAATTTTTAATTTACCTGTATTTTTGGAGTTATTATTACTTAATCAAAACAACCCAACTGCAGTCTGATTGATATTACTTGGAATGCACAATAAAAAACATTTGTGAGAAATAATAAAAATGGAGTTAGCTAACTGTTTTTGCAAATGAACTCTTCATATATATATATATATATAATATATATATATATATATATATAATGATAGCAAATCAGAGCAACATGAAAAGCCAACAATGTAGGCTAGCATTAGCTACATGATAATATCTGTAACAGCATACATAATCAAACCAACTAAAGTACCATATCCAGACACAATATTTTATACTAACCATTCGGAGACGTCCTGCTGTAGCCGCTGATTTGCAACTTCTCCATCTGGGTCAAACTGAAAAGCTTGAACGACTGCGTGTCTCTGAGCTATTGCGATACACCCACTGTCAACATTAGCGCATGGTGTCGTGGCCACACCCACCCTCCACCTTGCCCCGCCTCTCTCCTCCTCATTAGCATTTAAAGCTACAGACACAGAAACGACACGTCCTAAGGAAAGCTCATTGTGGAACTGGCTCGTAGTGGCTGAAATTCTGCACCAAGGCTGAATTTCGGGAAAGAGACTTCAGATACAGTACTAGGGACCACTTAGGCCTATATAAAAGCATCCAAAAAGCAGCATGGGACCTTTAACACATCTGTTTTAAGAGTGTACAAAATGTGTAGGCCTATCTGAAATGAATAGAACACTTCATCAAATTATATAATTGAATGGGTTATTACTGCAGCTTCCATAGACATTAGCATATATGGATTGATTTTAACAAACTATAAATGTCTTTTTATGTAGCCTAGTACTTCATTCAAACGTGTTACTTAAATGTCTGAAACCTAAAATAAACCTGATGTGGCGTTGAAAACACTGAATAGTTGTGATATATGATAAGTGCTAAGTGCGTCTGTCTCTGGCTCAGCGCCAAAGCACATTTGAATTTAGCAGCGAATCTTTGCATTTTATTCTTTGCCATTATCCTAATTGAACACTGGGTGTCTTACAACTTCAGAATTTTATTCGTATAGATAGACTGTCAACAGTGATAAGGTAGCTATAGGTAAGAGTGGTCCAGACCAACCTTACGAAAGTATGACTTACAGAGGGTATACTTAATTAATAATGTTTCAGGAAACAAATATTAACGATAAGGTACAGCTTAAGGTATAATTTAAAAATGACGTTGAGTTAAGAAGGTTTTGGAAAATCCAGCCCTGAATCAGTTAAACTAAGTAATGACATAGTTAGAAGACTCTGTTAATTGTTGTGGAAATATTTACTATTTTCTGTGAGTGTACTAATTGACTAACATACTTTACTATTAAAAGGACAGTTCACCCCCAAAAATTGTCATTGTTTACTCACAATAATGCCATTCAAATTTGTATGCATTTTCATTCTACTCCAGAGCTCAAGTTTGTTTCAGCTCAGTTTAAAACAATAAACATCCCAGCTAGAAATTTGTAATGTTCTGGGAATGTTTTCAGCAGCAAGTTTTATTTTTGTTCCCAGAACGTTCTGCTAAAAGGTAGGAAAACATTCTCTAAAACATGCTAAAAATGTTTAGTGATAACATTGATAGAACATTATCCCCCAACATTCTTATGAAGTGTTTAACGGGAAGCTTTCCATTGGCTGCTGGATGTGGACTCAAATGATGCTTAGACTTCAGATTTTGGTAGAAAGTGAAAACCCAACCTTTGTTTGACATCAAGCTCCAACATTATTAAGCAACTCAAAAAACAGCATTACCAGCTTCACTTAAACCAGATTGACTTTATTTCTGTAGTGTACATAAGAGATTTAGATGTTGATGTTTTATTAAAAATAAGTTAGGTTTGCTGTCACAATTATGGAGATCAGTGTTTGCTTTAGTTGGGCAGTTTGACCTGACATTCAAAAGTTAATTTTTGTTTGGCTGATATAACTATGTTTGTTATGTAAAGAATAGCCAAAGTAATTATGATCAGATGATGTTGACTACTTGTTGATGATAAACATATGATCATCATAGTGATCTGATCAAGTGGTCTCAATCTGAGTCTAATCTATGTTATTAATTTCATATTTTTGATTGTGTTGATATTTTTCTACAGCATGACAACCAACAATTAACACAGACAAAAAAAAAAATCACTGTACACAAACCGTTTTAAACTACTGAGCCACTTAAACACACAGAGACATCAAGAATCAGCATATGAATCTCAACAATGGTGACATGCTTTATGCCGCAATGCATTCTGGGAGCCATGGATGAGTTTTGTATGGTGCACCCAGAATTCATTGCAGCATGAAGCATGTCACCATTGTTGAGAATCATACACTGATTCTTGATGTTTGAGTGTCTTACTAACAAAGGAATTTACAATTTTTGTGGGCATGTTTTTGTTGTTTTTAATCTGATTAAAAACACTGTTAGATCAAATACTACAGAATCACAGAGTTGTTATAACAAATAATGTGAAATTAATACCGTAGATTAAATTGGGTAAAGTCAGATTATCAAACCACTATGTAATGATAAAACGTTATCATCAGCAAATAGCTAACATTATCTGAGTACCTTTTCTTTTGCTGTACTTGCCATAATAAACAGTTACACCAACCAAAGAAAAACTAACATTAAAAGTTAAGTCAAACTACCCAACTAACGCAAACACCGGTCTCCATAATGGTGACATCAAACCAAAGTATTACTTTCAAACGACATCGGCATCTAAATGTATTTTTATCTCAATAAGAACTTTTATACACATATGACAGAAATAAAATCAATCTGGTTTGTAATGTTAAGCTGGTAATGCTGTTTTTGGAGTTGTTTAATGACATTGGAGCTTGATGTCAAAAAAATTGTGTGTTTAGACATCAACTTGATTTTCATTTTGATCAAAATTTGACGTCTATGGGTGACATTGGAGTCCACATCCAGTGCCCGATGGGAAACTTCCCTCTAAAAACTTTATAAGAATGCCAGGAGATAATGTTCTAACAATGTTATCACTAATGTTTTTAAATAATGTTATCCTACCTTTTAGGAGAATATTCTGGGAACAAAAATAAAACTTGCCGCTGAAAACATTACCAGAACATAGCATAATGTTCTCAAAACATTCTTAGAACAATAACATTTCTAGCTGGGATGTGAGGCCCCAAAATCATAGATGGACAACACAGTCCAGATTTATAGTAACACAGAGGTTTCATGTGTAAAGTATTTAAGGAAATATGTCTTAGAGGAAAAACTGTAATATTAATTCCAACAGGGTTGCTGCATTTCACAGTTAAATTAATACATGTAATCAATCAAAAAAAAACTCCTGGTTAAATTAATTTATTGATATAAGTGAAATACAAGCGAAAGCATTTCATAACATCTCTTTTCTCAATAATGTGAAGCATGAGGCAATAGCCAAAAAACTTAATAGAAAATGAAAACCACAGCTCAGAAATGTATAATCGTGTTTTCACCTGTTGGATGATACTCAGCAGTTTCTCATATGGCCTCTAGATGGCAGTGCTTAATAATACAGTTAAAATAATCTCTAAACAACCTCTTAGTGACAATGATTATTACATGCACATAATTTTATGATAAATAAAAATTTTCTGGTTATTTGTTTTTACATTATCACTGCTATATTTTTAATAGTATTTTGCTGCATAACCAAATATACAAACTTAACAGTAATCACTATTTTATATAAGTTAGATGCAGTTTATTTTCAGGATCCTATTTTCAGAATTTTAGAATTTCAGCGTCATTTGAGCTGAGGCGCTATTTGTGTTTTTACTGTTAAATAATCTTGTAAAGTATCCCAGAGCTCCTTGCTTTCTTTCTCCTGTTCTCTTCCTGATGTTTTCCAGTGTTTTGGCCTTTTCAGGTTCATTTATTTCCTTCAGCTTCTCAATCAGAAAATCAACATGCTGAAGTGTGATCAGTGAATTGGTGTTGAGTGCGATCATCTGCAGAGTTTCCACACAGTCAAAGCTTCATTCACCAGCTTTATTTTCTCTTTCACTAATTTTTGCAGTTCTTCTTCCAGTTTTTGACCAAAAACACACCGTCTCCAATTATATCTTCATATTTCTTCTTTAAATCTTCATATTTCCTCTTCTCTGTCTTGGTCTTTGCTACATATATTTTTGCTCCTTTGATATGTTCTCTATAGTGGCATTTATTTGTGCACACTGTACAGTGTTCATCTTTCATCACTATACACCATGAGAGACCACTGATCCACCAGCATCCTGGATAATGACAGTTCTCCTGACAGACAGTGCAGCACATCGCCACGCTAGCTAGAGAATAATCAATATCAACCTTCTCTTTGTAGGGCACTTCAACTTCATACTCAAAGTTTTTATTTTCTTCTACATCTTTCTTGTTCTTCTCCAGAGCTTCTTGAGTTTGTTTTAGCTCATTTTGTTTTAGTTCCATCATGTGAACACGTGATTGTAGATTGGAGATATTTGCCTCCAACTGCCTTCGTTGTTGTAACACATCTTGAGTCATTTTCAGGGTTTTTGGTTTTGTTGTCAAGAAATTTGAACAATTGCATCATTCCTCTAAAACTGCGATCCATGATTGATTCAGCCTCTGTTCACGGTCTTCCTCATCTTCATCATCTTCTTCATCAGCAGTGTCTGACTGACAGTTGTCAAACAAGAAATACACTGGCTTTTTCTTGTCATTCACTGCACACTTGATTTCAGCCTCTTTAACAGCCGTCAGGGCATCTTTAGGTGGAAATCCATCTGAGTGTGTGAAGAGCAAGACAATGTTTTCAGCAATATCTCTTCCAAATAAAGACTGAACAGCATCAAATATGTATATTTGTCTGTCAGAGAGTCGATTTTGGGTTGCTTTAATCACCAGACAAACTGCATCTATTTGTTTGATCCGTTCTTCAGATTTACTTAAAATAAGCAAACTCACAGCAATCTCTGTATCAAGATCAACTCCACGAGTGTCTCCATATCCTGGAGTGTCGATGATTGTTAAATCAGTTTTACTCTCTTGTAGATAAAACCCATAAACAGTGACGATAGTGGTTCGGCTTTGAACTAATGAGCGATGCTCACTCTGATCATCTGTGATCTCAAGCCAAACCTTGTCTTCTCTCTGAACACCCAACATGTAGTTGATCATCACATTGATCAGGGTTGTTTTTCCCGTTCCTGTTTCTCCCACCATCAGAATAGTTTTATGGGGTTTGTTTCTGCTTCTCTCTCCAAATGTTATTTTTCTATATAGTTTAGACTGATCCATATTGTCTGTACTCGTTTGCAAACGGTATCGAGCAGGATTTCCATCTTCATTTAAGATGCTTTTCTTGATTATTTCATCCATTTTACTTAATTTGTGTTGTAAACTGGTCATATTTTTGTCTGTGGTGTTAAAACAGAAAATGTTAATTTACACAGATTAAGTTGTTGAAGTTGTACATGTTTGATGTTTTGTTTTATTGCCTCATTTAAGAAGCAAGTACAATTGTCTTTATAATGAACAGACTTCAATGCTACCAAGATTGTTCGTCAAACTACTTACATTTAAACTGTAACAAATACTGTAAGCATTTCATTTGATTAAAAATGTAATTAATTTCATTTTGTTACATTTTTGTAAAATAAACTAATTAAACTAAATAACATTACAATATTGATGTGTTTTGCTATGAATCCTGGGAGCTGCTGTCTGGTCTTTATGGTTTATTGTGGAATTTACAGAAAAGGTCATGGACAAACATGTGCAGTGACTTACAGGATGACCAACACTGTAAATGTTCCTGATGCAGAATAGAGAAGAACTGACCTGTGAATCAAAAGGGTGCAGGTTCAAACCTCATGTGGGTTATTACTAGCCATATAAAATCATTCTGATTGATGAATTCGAACATAGTGTTTTATGATTAAGTTTTTATTCCGATTCAGGTGTTTACATTGAGCATTTTCTATCAGATTTCAATCAGGCCTTATGAGATTTTAAACGACTGCAATCAAAATTACAATGCTCTATGTAAATGTACCTATTGACACACAGTTGTCAATATGTGTCAACATATTCAGTATCAAAATACTGTGTAATTTTACAAGAAATCAAAGCATATTTGGTCCCCTTGTCTCAAAACACAGCTTTCCAGGGCAACTGGGGTGCATAACCACATGGTCCCAAAATTCCTGAACGGCAAGTTCCCGGCTGCCATGGGCCATTTGCTGTATGGACTCATTTACACTGCAGGTCTTGATGACCAATTCTGATTTGTTCATTTTTTTTTTTTTTTGAAATATTTTGTGAAATATGCTTGATGCTAGCTCTGCTATATATGTGAAGTTCGCCAAACATCACCATGGTAACTTCAGCCATCAACCACTGCCCTGCATTTTCCTCCTTCATAATTGTAACACGTGTGTGCTCCAAGGAAGACAAGGGCAGAAGATTCAAGTAACACAATGAAGTTTAATCTCAAAGACGCGCAGAATGGGCGACAGCAAAATCATGAAACATTAACAATACGGACACTGAACAGAACACAGGCAGGAACTTAAATACACAATGAAAATGACGAACAGCTGTGATGGTGATTAGTGTCCATGGTAATTGATGATGAGTGGCGGGAACTTAGAACAAAGAAGCACATGACAACCAAAACAAGCGGGACAAGACGGTGACTGTAACAATAATGTTTCCTGCGTTGTTGTCATTTACCACCTCCACATGTGCTTCCTCCTGATCACATCAATAACCCCTTAACTGTCACGATCCCGTGGGGTGCCTCCCAGCCAGCACACCCATGTAGGCCCCACATGGTTTAGCCCAGATGAAATAAACACTGTTCATAGTGCACACTACAGGCTGTTAAATGTAACACTGAATCAGTGTTGGAGTTAATGAGATAATTATGTAATTAATTAGGTGATGATTGAGCATTATTGAAGATAGCTGCCGTTAACAAGCATAATCAGCGAAGGAAAGAGAAACAACAAGAACAGGAAAAAATCGAAACACAAGAACTACAACTGACTTCAGCTGCAGCCTTAGATAAAAGAAAACATTAAATCTCTCAAGATCTCTCTCAAGATTAAACAACTCCATATACAGAAGCTCTTATTGAGAATTAAGAGAGTTTTTTGTTGTTGATTGTTTATTTAAATTTGTTTCTTTATGTCACCATGATGATCTGTGTTTACTTTAGTTGGCTAGTTTGACTTGTCTTTGTAATGTTAGAGTTTGTCTGGCTGCTGTAATTGAGTTTGTTATAACAAGAAAAACAAGAAAAACACAATCAGATGCTGTGGCTATTTCATGATAAGAATATAATCATTATGTAGTGGCTTAATTTACTGATCTTATGACTGAGTTCAATATGAGCAATATCTTACTAACTTTGTTTTATTGTGATTCACGTGAAGATCCAGCACAGTTTTAATCAGAAAATCTGAATGGGTTTTAAAACAGATTGTACACTAAGCACTTTAAACTACAGTGATATTTATTAACAAACATACATCAAGAATCAGTCTACGAATCTCAACAATGGTGACATGCGTAATGCCGCAATGCATTCTTTTGTGCATGATGCACCCAGAATGCATTGTGGCATGAAGCATGTCACCATTGTTGAGATTCATACGCTGATTCTAGATGTATGTTTGTTAATAAACATCACTGTAGTTTAAATTGCTTAGAGATTTCTCTCTCGGCATTACTGTTTGATTGTTACTTATGACATTATAGACTGATAAGCTGCATTCACACTAATGCACAGATCTGTTTTAAAATATAAGATGTGGTTTGTTCTGTCCATTTAATCCCTTAACCCACAGGGGTTTATGCGTGGTTATTGAAAAAAAAAAAAACTTAAGTCACTGAAATTCCGTTTCTCGGTATTGGAGATTATAAGCTAGAGTTTTTGCTTCAAAATGATGTAAAAATTATCCTGCCATCTCGTTCATATAAAACAATATAACGATTTAAATTTTGAAAGACACTTTTTGTCAAGAAAGACAATATGCGTGGAGGCGTGAATCTTCATGAATAATGTTGTGATTCACACCTGAGAAGACAAAGACCCGCATAATGACCTGCATAATGAGCTCTTTCAGGTAGGAAGGCTATGTGAGTGAAAATTAATCAAAGTACAAAATAGTTTTTTTCTGGTAGTTTATTCAGAATATTGTTAACAATATAAATGAAACACATTTAGAATAAATGAGGGTACATTTTGAGTATACAGTTTTACCTGGAAATAAAGCCTGTTCAAAGATATAAGTTAACATCACTTACCTGGCATTCCAAGGTGTTTGGTGTTTCTTTGCAGTGGAGAAAAAAAAAAATCCTGCTTCCAGTCAGTGATATTACCAGTGTTGGGAACAGTTATAATGGTATAACTGAGTATCAAATCAGCACATTAGAATGATTTCTGAAGGATCATGTGACACTGAAGACTGCAGTAATCATACGGACAATCATGCGGACAATAGCTCTTTGTGCAAAATGAAAGAGTTGGTGGAAGCAATGTCCAAGAAGTGCAGAAAAATCTTTCTGTACCACTTCATGGTTTTGTGCTGTGTTGTGTAGTACTTTATCAGCTGATCAGACAGGTCAACGCCCCCATGTGTTTGTTGTATCTCTTGGGGTCTTTTTGGAACAGGTGTTTGGAAAGTTTCATTGTCACATCTGTGTAAAAAAAAAAAAAAAAAAAGAAAAGAAAAAAAGCATGAGCATGCTGATAACACTATCACTATGGCCATACATAACAAAGACAGCAGTTATTGTTATGTCATACAGGAACATATACTTTTGTATTATGATGATGTAGACCACATGTATGATAAACTAACCAAAACTGGGTGAAATATATTATGAATGTGTTTAGAGAGTATCACATTACAAGTATTCACACTTGAGCATATTTAAATGTAAGTGACATTTTAAGGCAATTTTGTCAAAAGCTAGCCAAAACTAGCTCAAATAGTCTGAAAACTCATATGAGTTTTATATTATCACCATGCACAACAAAGACAACAGTTTCTGTAATGCCATACATGTACATATACGTTTTGAATTAAGATGATGTTTACAGTTACATCTGTAAAATATTATTGTGCACTTATGTTGATAACACAATTAAAGAAATTAAAATATTATCATTATCAATCAATAATGGCCATGCATAACAAAGACAGCAGTTTTCGTAAAAGAACATATACTTTTGTATTATGACGACGTAAACACTATTACATCTGTAAAATATTACGTCTGTGCACTTACTCAGATTCTCGATCGCACTGAGAACTGAACGACACCTGTGCGTGGTGCTGGTGAAGGCGAGCATGATGCAGACACATTCCTAAAGAAATAAAACACTGTTATCATACATTGTCCAAAGTAAACGGATGGGCAATTAGTGGATATGGGTGCACAATGTATGTATATATCTGCTGACGATGGGCCATAGGACGGACAAATATCTATTGATTGGCCATAGGCGCATGAGTGTCTGTTGATGGGCCATATAGACCGCTTGTATTTAGTGCATTTCAAACATTTACATCTGTATTCACTATAGGCACAATACAGTGTGAAAATTTATAAGAGTTTTATATTATCAGAAAAAGAAAACGACTTACCCCATACTTTTATCCTCCTCAGGGTCAATTCGCTGTTCGAAATACAACCGTTCGTCATCTCAATCATCCTTCAAGAAAAGGTGAATTCTTCTCGCTGTCCAGAATCATCTGAAGGGCCTCTTTACCAGAGTACCGCGCCATCCTCAAAATGGGACGAATGTTCAGTGAATCTGATGTTTTTGTGGCATTGACCGAGCGTGTGTGATGCAGACAGTTCACCTAAACTATTTACCATGTGAACGGCGCGGGGTGTGGCGGTCTCAGCTCATTACAGACAATGAGGTGAGAAGGAAAGGAAGGAACCTCTCCTTGGTTTCAAACAAATTATATAAACTGAGAATATTTATTTTTAATTGACTTACTATATATACATTTCAAGCATTATGTAGACAGGTCTCTCATGTCTGTGTGGCAAGTATTTGCTGAGTTTCAGTACATTTTAAAACGCATTTCAGAATTGACTTCACTGAGAGGGAGACATCAGATCACACATCATGTTCGTTTACTTTATTTTACGAGAAAAAAATACACACTTAACACTTTAGAATGATGTATAACACTGGTATGTGTGATCAAATTCGGCTGAGTATTTTGAGTCTATTTTACACTGATAAGAAAAACAGCGAGGTGGTATCGCCAGCGCGACCGCTGACCCAAAGGAGTTAAGACGTAACTGACTGTGTTGATATTAATTTTGCATCATAAAAACATTTTGAGATGCAAGTAGGTCTTTTAAACCACACATTTGCATGAGGGAGTCAACACCGCTCAATAGCTTTCCGTCCATGTGTGTTATTATATCCATTACCTTAATTAACTGTATGTCACAAAAGCATTTTAAGACACAACAGCTCAAAGTAAATTCGTTGGTGTTAAATTAACATTTTTTTTTTTGAAAGTTAATAGAGGTTTAGATGTTATTTTATTAAAAATGTTTGGTCGCCATTATGATGATCATTGTTTCATTTAGTTGGTCAGTTTGACTCTTTGATTTTTATGTCAGTTTGTTGGTTTGTTTTTAACAGTGTTTACGAAACATATTTTGTTGCAAAGGAAGCCACAAACAAAGATGATCAAGTGATATAGCTTTATTATCACAAAGAAAAAATAATTGACTAATCTCATAACTGGCCAAAAGTGTTTACTTGTTATTAATAGACAATATTTTTTTGCTACAGATCAAATATTCTAAATTTTAAATACATTCCAGGAATTAGAGCCTGTTTACACCTGGTCACGTCATGCATTTGATGCATCTGATTTATCAAAATGATTCCGTTTACACTTGGCCACATAAATGTGTCTACGCAAAACAGATATAAATCCGATCTTCAATTCCCGCGCTTTATACAGATTTAATGGAGTTCACATCACTGAAAGCAACAAATATGAGCGGCATTTTATTAATAATCAGCTAATTTCAAAATCAAAGACTGCAATAGGAGAGAGCACGGCAACAGCACATGTAAGATCATTTAGCCTCATTACTTTTAATGGAGGTGATTGTGTTTTGAGTGTCTGCGACTTTCAGTTTGATTCGTGGCAGTTTGCATGCCGGCTTGTTGAAGAGATCTGATCTGCTCATCTGTGGCGGCGATGCGTGATACAGTAGCGCTGTCATATCTGGCTATTACATGTTATTTAGCCTATAACACACTCTCACACATTTATTTTTAGCATTTTTGGGAGGGTAAAATTTACATATGTGGTTTCAACAACCAAATGCATCTAAACTTGTACAGTTTTGACTGGAATGCATCCCAGACTACCTCCTGAAATGGTTTTGATCTTTGGCAAAAAAATTAAATTGTTGGTGAAAATCTATTAATAACAAGTAACCACTTTCAGTCAGTGATGAGATTAGTTGATCTTTTGATGATGATAAAGCTGTATCACTTGATCATCTTTGTTTATGGTTTCCTTTGTGACAAATGATGTGTTTAAACAAACACTGTTGCAAAACCACAAACTGACATAAAAATCAAAGAGTGGAACTGCCCAATTAAAAGAAACACTGATCACATAAAGCATTTTTCAATAAAACATCAACATCTAAACCTCTGTTAATTCTCAAAAAGAACTGTAGATATATGACGGAAATAAAGTCAATCTGGTTAGCAATAAGAGATATTTAATGTCTTTTCAGTTAATTTCATCTAAGGCGGTGGCTGGAAGTCAGTTGTAGTTCTGGTGTTCTGTAATTCTCTTTTCATCAGTGACACTGCTTCAGTGTTACTTTTAACACCATGCTGGTGGTTCCCATATGAACACCAAGCAGTGTTAATTTAACACCAGGAATTTACTGTGTAGCAACCAAGGCCAATTTGGTTTGCATGAGATGAGCATCGTCGACAATCGCATTGACATCACTTGATTTAAAGTTAAACAAACGGGGGTTTGCGCTTTGATCTCTTGCAACTGGGCGTGATCTGGTTGTCATGGAAACATCTCTACGTCTCAGACAATACAAAATAAGGCTCAGACAATATTCATACATAGAGAAAAATCAGGAATGTTGTCTTACCCTTTTGAAAACAGTTGAGATCCTTATATCTCTAAGTTGAACTTGCAGTTTATCAAGCACTTTGAGACTAATAAACCTTAAATAAATTTTCCATAAACTTTACATCAGAATCAAAATATATAAATCCATATAAATAGAAGAAAAAACTTTCATAGGATTTTATATTTACAGTATTTTGTATTAGCAAATACCTTAGCATAAATATATTTTATATATATATATATTGTATAAATACTGATATCACAAATCATTTTATTACTCAATTTAATGACAAACTACATATAAATATAAAAAATTATGCATTATGTATAACATTTGTTTACTTAAATCACACTAAAGAATATTTTGACAGTCATCAGACATAATTCAGTTCATAATTCATTAAAATGGATCTACTTACAATGTGATGTTTTGATCAGTCCGTCCTTCTTCAGCTCACACTGAGAATAAGCAGCCAACTAGATCAGAAAGCATATTTTTATACTGAAGGCAACACCCTTTTTCTGAAGGTCATGTGATTTATGGGAACACATGTTATTTTTATACAAAATGGTCCAGGTAGACTGAGTGTGATAAACAAAACTCAGGATCCCTTAAGAGGTTGTTTAATGATATTTGTAGTAATTTTACATTGCACAAAAGTGTGATGCCAAATAAAGCATGTATAGACAACTTAATAATGTTTTATAACCTTTTATCATAATTACTAATAGATTAATATACATTTATGTCAGAGTTTGTTTTGGAGTCACCCTGAAGAACATGTGTTAGGTTTAATTTTCCGCCATCAAGATGTGATAATTAATCACCAACTGTAAAAAGAATTTTTGGTTTAACTTAAAAAGTAAGTTACCTGGTTGCCTTAATTTTTAATTCATTGAAATTAGTTAATACAATGAAAGCCATTGATTTAATCAACAGAAACTCAAAATATTATGTTATCTGAACTACATTAATTATCTAAGAAAACATTCTCTGAATGTTTAGAGAACCACATTTTATTTGCAAATGTGATGTTCCCAGAATGTTCTCAGAACGTCCCTGCTGCCCTTGTCAAAATATTGAATTGAAAATTAGAGCTGAATTACTTTAAAAAAGCGGTTGTTCAAACAAAAATTCAAATTTTTCTTTAATATCTTACAAAAAAATGCACTTTACAGGTATTTCCCGAATTATTTTTATGAAACCTTTTCTGGAAAATGCAAACCTCTTGCAGTAAGTCATTAACTGACAACAGCACATGCATGAGCTAATGTAACTACCGTATCACTGCATCAGCAACTACTGGCTTCTAATTCACTTTCAGCTTTATTTGGCAGTGTTGAATGTCAGGCATTCTGCTTAGATCTCGACTGGGAAGAAAGCACAGGGATTTTTGTGTTATTTTTCTGTAAGAGTACATTTTAATTTGGGCACTGTAAATCACGGGCCATTCGCTGCTGTACCTGTTTGATGCTGCACTCTAAGAAGAAATGTGTAGAAAAATGACACATTATGTGTAGCACTCTAGTTTACACGTTTTGTGTCAATATTGGATAAAAATGTGTTGGAAGAATTCAATTGTTTTACACATAGTATGTGTAGTTTTCAAATTATTTGTTCATAGCATCAACACAATCTGCAGCCAAGAACACCTGTAATGTGTTAATATTACACATTTACACATCTTTGTGTTAATTTCAGAGGTGAAGACCAGACCTCCAAAACCAAGACCATTCAAGACCAGACCTTTCGAGACCAATACAAGACCATTCAATCAAAATAATTAATTAATTGTGTGACTATTGAACATTAGTGACGAACACCTGCTGTTAAAATCACAATTTTTAATTCACCATCATGGGGATCAGGGTTTGCTTTAGTTGGGCTCTTGACCCTTGACTTTTTAACATTATATTTTGTTTGGGCTGTTGTAACTGAGTCATAACAGCCAGACAGGTGATGGTGATCAGCCAGACAGGTGATCAGGTGGTGTTGGTTATGTTTTCACATAATTGTTATTTGACCTGAATCACTGAACTCATTTAGAGCTCAATCTTTGAGTTAGATTTACATTATTGATTACATCAGCACTGTGATTCTACAGCAGAAGATCAGCTTTTTCAATATAATGCAAAGGATTTCTCAAAAGTTGTTCTGATTAAAAATAAAAATCTTTCTTGTAGGCACACACAGACATCAAGAATTAGCATATAAATCTCAACAACGGTGACAAGCAACATATTCTGATAAACAGATCAACTTTGAACATCAGAAAACAAGCTACTAAAAAGTCAGATAAACAGAACAAAATAAAATATTGAAAATAAAGGAAATTACTACGACAATTCAGCTCATAATTTATTCATGCAGCAATGCATGATGGGAGCCATGGATGAATTTTGATTGGTGGCACCCAGAATGCACTGCAACATGCTTTTTGATGGTCACCACTGTTGAGATTCACAGGCTGATTCTTGATGTCTGTGTCTCAAAATTAAAGAGATTTTTATTTTATTTTATCAGAACAACTTTTAAGAAATTCTTTGGATTATATTGAAAAAGCTGATCTTCTGCTGTAGAATCACAGTGCTGCTGTAATCAATAATGTAAATCTAACTGAGAGATTGAGCTCTAAATGAGTTCAGTGATTCAGGTCAAATAATTATTATGTGAAAACATAACCAACACCACCTGATCATCTTTTCTCTTTGCTTGTCTGGCCATTACAAATCAGTTTCTCCTTTGGTCATTCTGCTTGTTAACAGATCACCTTCCTGACACATTTACTGTGTTAAAATCATAACACAGTGAATGTGTCAAAATTAACACAAGTGTTGTCCCAAAACACAAGCACTGATGTGTAAGTGATGTTTTTGACTGGACTTGACAAAGAGACCATTGCAAATTTGGTCAGAAGTAGCACAGGTGTTTTATTTTGTTGTTGTTTTCCTCTTTCCTTCAATGATCCTGCCTGTTAACAGCAGGTGTCGATCACTAGTGCTTGATTAATGACTTAATTA
This sequence comes from Hypophthalmichthys nobilis, assembly GCA_037950665.1. Lineage (NCBI taxonomy): Eukaryota > Metazoa > Chordata > Actinopteri > Cypriniformes > Xenocyprididae > Hypophthalmichthys > Hypophthalmichthys nobilis. The sequence continues at coordinate 5,016,589 of CM075475.1, read as the reverse complement.
TCTCATTAACTTCCCTCTTGAATGGTCTTGGTCTCGACTACACCTCTGGTTAACCTTTCTGACACATTCACTGTGTTAACATCATTGACAGTGAATGTGTCAGAATGAACACAACAAGTGTTGTCCTTAAACTCACATACTGATGTGTAAGAATTTAACACAGTTTGAGTCAGTTTTAACACATCCTTTCTAAGTGTGTGTGTGTGTGTGTGTGTGTACGGGTAATGTTCAAATATCATTCTTTATGGCTCGAGGTGAGTAAATCATGGGATATTTTTCATTTTTGTGTGAACTATCTCTTTAATGTTAGTGCAACTTTATTTTACAGTTTTTTCAATTGCTAACATACTTTTTTCAAACTGTAGTCACATTTTCAAAAATTTAGTAGATGCAGTTTATTTATGCAACTTACATATAGAAATAATACAGGCAAATGTGATAGAAAAATGTTAGATTCATAAAACATTGCAATTACGATCAGTAACTACAAATTGTTAGCAGACAAGTAATATAACTTAACATCACATGAAGGACAAAGAAACATTTTCAGGATCCTATTTTCAGATTTTCAGAGTTTCAGCATCTGAGGCATTATTTGTGTTTATTTTTAAATGAACTTGTAATTTATCCCAGAACTCCTTGCTTTCCTTCTCCTGCTCTCTTCTTGATGTTTTCCAGTCTTTCAGCCTCATTTATTTCCTTCAGCTTCTCATTCAGAAAATTAGTGTGCTGACGTGTGAACACAGAATCAGTGTTCAGTGCGATCATCTGCAGAGTTTCCACACAATCAAAAGCTTCAATCACCAATTTTTTTCTCTTTCTCTAATTCTTGGAGTTTTTCTTCCAGTTTTTTGACCAAAGACACACCTTCTCCAATCTTCCCATCATATTTCTTCTTTAATTCTTCAAATGTCCTCTTCTCTGTCTTTATCTTTGTTACATATATTGTTGCTTCTTTGACATGTTTGCTGTAGTGGCATTTATTTAAGCACACTCTGCAGTGATTATTTTTCATCATTTCACACCATGAGAGATTTCTGACCCACCAGCATCCTGGATAGTGACAGTTCTCCTGACAGACGTTGCAGCACATCGCCTCTTCTGTGATGAACCATTTATTTTTATCTATGGGAATCTTTTCTTTGTAGGGCATTTTAATTTCATACTCAAAGTTTTTATTTTCTTCAACATCTTTCTTGTTCTTCTCCAGAGCTTCTTGAGTTTGTTTCAGCACATTTTGCATTAATTCTGTCATGTGAACACGCGATTGTAGATTGGAGATATTTGCCTCCAACTGCCTTCGTTGTTGTAACACATCTTGAGTCATCTTCAGGGTTTTTGGTTTTATGTTGTCAAGAAATTTGAAAAATCCTGTCATTCCTCTAAAACTGCGATTCCATGACTGATCCAGCCTCTGTTCATGTTCTTCATCATGTTGTTCATCTTCATCAGCAGTGTCTGACTGACAGTTGTCAAACAAGAAATACACTGGCTGATTCTTGTCATTCACTGCACACTTGATTTTAGCCTCTTCAACAGCCTTCAGGGCATTTTTAGGATGAGCTCCAGATGAGTGTGTGAAGAGCAAGACAATGTTTTCAGCAATATCTCTTCCAAATAAAGACTGAACAGCATCAAATATGTATATTTGTCTGTCAGAGAGTCGATTTTGATGTGCCATAATCAACAGACAAACTGCATCTATTCCATGAATCCCTTCAGCAGACTTACTTAAACCAAGCAAACTCTTAGAGATCTCTTTATCTTTCTCAATTCCACGAGTGTCTCCATATCCTGGAGTATTGATGATTGTTAAATCGATTAGGCTCTCTTGTAGATAAAACCCATAAACAGTAATGATGGAGGTCTGACTGTAAACTGATGTTTGGTCACTCTGATCATCTGTGATCTCAAACCAAACCTTGTCTTCTCTCTGAACACCCAACATGTAGTTGATCATCACATTGATCAGGGTTGTTTTTCCTGTTCCTGTTTCTCCAACCATCAGAATGACTTTGTGGGGTTTATTTTTGTCTCTCTCTCCAAAGGTGATTTTTCTATATGGTTCAGATTCTTTCATATTGTCTGTCTTTTTGCAGATTGTATCGAGCAGGATTTCCATCTTTTATTAATTTGCTGTTCTTGATGATTAGAGCAATTTTACTTTCTTGACATAAACTTGTCATATTTCCCCTGCCATTTTAAAACAGAAAAATATTATTTTACATACCTTCAGTTGTTAAAGCTGTACATGTTTAACGATTACAACTGTGTTTTAGTTGTGTTTAACTTTTGCCTGCCTGTTTAGCGTTTAGTGTGCATCAAAGTGTGAAATGTGTTTTAATGAGTGAGAAGGTGTTTAGAGTTTTGCAAAAAGAGTGCATGAGATTTGCAAATGGTGTACAGGAATTGGAATTGGTTGAATTGGGATGAATAAATAACAGAAAAGGCACACGGAACAGAATGTTACAGTTTAAGACAGATGAGTAATGACAGTCTTACCTTTCTGATGAAAACTTCTGTCAAACTTCTGAGATTCTGTCTTAACTGGTTCAGAGGGTGGGGGTCTTTCAGCTAACAAAGCAATTTGATGCTAAATAATACAATAAATATTTATTTTTAATGGATGGGAACATTAAATCTCCCTCTCACCATAATGCTATTTTATTAGTGTCAGATATTAACAAATATTATACTTGCAGTATTTCATTATTGGTTAAGATTGCCATCAATAAATGATGATAATACAGAGCAATGCAAATTCTTAGTATACACATACACACTGTTATATATGCTTCTTCATATAAAATGTTATGTTCTAATCCTTAAATTATATACTGCAAAGAATGTCTTGACAGGCAGACAAAATACAGTTTAAGATTATAATTCAGGAAAATGGATTTACTTACAATACGATCCGTGTTAAACAGTCCGTCCTTCTTCAGCTGATGAGGAGAACTAGACAAATAAACATTATCTATAGGATACTGAAGTCAACGCCCATTTTCTGAAAGTCATGTGATTTTTAGGAAAACCATCATAAAGGTGTGTGTCTTTCTTCCTCCTGCACGATGGCACTCTGTGTTTTCTCATATGGCTTCTAGGTGCCAGTGCTCAGTTTCTCGTTGCTATCACACTATAACTCATTCAGTTGGCACAATTTCCAAAACTGTGCATTCAGTTCTTAAAACAATTAACACATTTCACCTATTTTCACACATTCCAATTTTCCGCAAAATCATACAAAAATGCCCTCATTTTACACATTTATACTGAAGGCAGCACCTGTTTTCTGAAGGTCATGTGATTTATGGCTTAACATCTTGTCCATAAATCACATGACCTTCAGGAAACAGGCGTTGCCTTCAGTTGCCTATAAATAAGCATTCTGATCGAATTGTTGGTAAGTCTTCAGCATCATCTGAAGAAGGAAGCACTGCAACACAGATCACTGTAAGTAAATCCATTTTACTGAATTTCTGAACCTGTTAGCTCCAAACAAGACATGCTTCTTTTGCAGATGACTTAAGGATTGATTAAAGACAGGAAATATACAAGTTTGTAGCCTACATTATATGCTATGCTAACAATTTGTATTTCTCTTCATTTTACATGTGGTACTGTATCTATATTGTATATTATGTAATATATCTACTAACACAAACAGTACTGTAATGAAATCAGGTGATAAGTTTAATGTTTCTATGGAAAAATAATATTGAATATTATTTTTTCATATTTATTTAGTTTACAAATAGAAATCTCTATATTTAAATACATTTATTTATTATTTATTTTCTTTAGAATCGTATTATAGCTTGATTACCTGGAAGCATTCTTTTGGACCAGTCAAGACAGGTTCTGCTGTTTTCAGAAGGGTAAGATTACAATATTATTGCCTGCCATTGTTTACACTTTTTTCTGATGCTAGAGGTTGCAGCCTTTAGCCTCCTCCTTAGAGCATCTCTTGAGATCAGAGGAGTGAGGTTTACTTGCACAGCAACTACTAGCTGGCCTCAGTTTTATATATATATATATATATATATATATATATATACATATACATACACACACACACACACACACACACACACTCGTCCGTATTAATTTTTTTATTTATTATGACTTTGCTAATTATTAGGGGTGTAACAATAGATCGATACATCGATGCAACGCGTAAAAAATCGATACCTGTGAGCTATTTATAGAGGCACCTTCGTTTTAACACTCTCCACATTTTCACACAATGTCTGTTTATGCATTATCGCCAACCCATGCATTCTTGTTTAAACTACGTTACCTTTCAGAGCTTGTGAGAGCGCTCAGGACAGTAGATGAAACTGTCACTGTCCCGATCGAGCCAGTGCTGAATCTTCACTAAAGTTTATAATTTGCTTGTGTTTAAAGTCTTGCAAAAAGCAGCGCATACATCTCAGTGTCTGTTAGTTAGATCACAACACTGGAGAACGCTATGAATCGTTCTTCACACACACACTAACTGAAACTCAAAACTGTTAAAAGAAAATGCTCAATAAACTGCTGGATAGGAGCACTACACTCTGTGACTCTGTGTTGATTTAAGCGCATCATTCTGCACGCGGGATGCGCATAAGTGCTTTGTGCCGCTCTGTATTGTAGCCTTTATAATACTTTTGCACAATGAAAGAATATTAATACTATAGCCTGTCGTGTTTTGTCCTACCTTGTTGCTTCATTAAAAAGCTGAGCTATACATTTAAAAGAAATGCCTTTTAATTGTGTGTGTGTGTGTGTGTGTGTGTAAAAGTAATGTGTAAGTAAAAGTAATTATTTTAATGTGCAAAGTAAAAAAATGATAAACAATATTCCTTGTTTATCACTTTTTACTTTGCACATTTTAGCACAGAACTAAAATACTTTCTTGACTGTTGTCATGTCAATACAAATTTAAATGGTTGTGTAAAATAGGCTCATAATATCGAAATATTGATTGATATACCCTGAATCTAATCGTAATTGTATCGCTGAACTTTTTGAGATATCGGAAAATATCGTATCGCTGGCTATGAGAATCAATATTGTATCAAATCGTGATGAACTGTCCGATTTACACCCCTAGTAATTATGCCCTTTGAAGGTTATTGGATACTGTGAAATTTGTGCTTTAAGTTTGTGACAAGCACATAAAAATTATTACTTTTTCATTGGAGTAATAATAAAGAAGCTGTCCTACATTCATTAGTCTCACAGTGTTGTGCTTGGGAAAACTGCGACAAAAAGAAATTGAACTTAATAAATGTATAGGCATCGGTATCGTCAAGTACCAGAAACAAAATATTGGTACTCGTACTCGGTCCTTAAAAATGGTATCGGTGCATCCCTACTTTCAAATAGTTTTGGGCAATCTTACACAGAACATTTCAGTGTTACAAATGTTTAACAAATCGGTTGACTTTATTGTGGAGTTGTTTAATTCTCCTCTGCTGAGCAGTGCTAATTTCGTTGTGAATAATTTGTCATAATTTTTGTCAACAATTTTTTCATGGAAGAAAACAAGACGATGACTAAATAAAAATGCGTTTTGAATGACTAAAACTATGACTAAAATCTACTCTAATTTTCGTCAACAAATAAAAACAAGACGAAAATGAAGGAGAGGGACAATTTGGGAAGATATCCAGTCAGGATTGCTGTCCTGTGTGGAAGATGCGCACATTTGAAGTGTAACTTGCTGATCTAACCGCTGGAAAGCAGCGGCGCTGTTGCGCACTCTACAGGCTCATGCAGGCTTTTCAGACTGCTTCGCAATTAATGAATAGCGCACATTTACGGCAAGCGTTTGCTTATAAGCTAATGTTGATGAATTATGACAATGTTTACTACATGACGTTTATATGGTAGTATGTTTTAGACGGTTGTAAGAATGCATATTTTATCACCCTCTTGAGCAGCCTGCTACAGTGCAGACTGCAGACATTTCAGAATAAGAGTCACGGTGTATTTCGGGATGGTTTATAATTATTTTTCCTGGTATTTATTTTTATTTCGTTTACACAATAAGCTGTATTTAATTTAATTTCTGTTTAATTCATAGTAAACTACTGTATCTTCTGGTCACAGGAAGGAAAGACAAAGAACATTATTCAACACATTATTCAAAATATTTTACAAGTATAAGGGTTATTATAGGTAACTAAACCTAAAACCAAAGAATTCTTCATTACTTGAAATAAATATATACAAAAATGTAAACTTATTTTATTTCATCTAGTTTCTAAGCTTTAGCTTAACCTGAGGTATTAAAATAACAAATAGAAATAAAAACTAACTAAAATAACAAATAGAAATAAAAACAAATAGAAGCAAAAACTAAAAGACAAACACAAAAAAATTACTAAAACTTTTAACTAAAATTACAATGTAAGCAGAAAAATTTTAAACGAAAACTATAATAGTACCTCAATGATAAGCTGTGTCAATCCCTGAAAAGTACTGAATTTTGCTCTTTCGTGTCTTTTTGCACTTGAACTGTCAAAACGTCCGCTTTGGCGAGCAAAGTACAGCTGGGTGAACATAAACAGTTTGGGAATATCAGATGTACCTATATCAGTATATAGGATCTGTGTATTGTTAGAGAAATGCTTAATGCATTACAATTTAACTAAATTAGAATGATATTTAGTCACTAAAATTAAAACAATTTCCGATGACTAAAATTAAATGGCATTTTAGTCAAAAGACTATGATTAAAACTAAATCAAAATTTGCTGTCAAAGTTTTTTTTTTTATCTTCAGTTGAGTTTATCTAAGACTGTAGCTGAAGAAAGTTGTAGTGTTGTGTTCTTATTTCTCTTTCTTTCAGTGTTTGTTCACAGCAGGTTTTTGAATGAGTGAAAAGATGTTGAATTGTTAATCAAAATTAAGTTGAAAACGTTTGAGAAACATCATACCTTTTAAAATACGTTCCTCTAACTGGACATTTTTACATTCCCAGAACCAACATTGAATATTTGGAGAACATTCTTATAACACAAATATGTTAGCTGGGATAGTTGTTATTTCAGTAAACAGCTTGCCTCCTACATTCTGTGCAAAAGCACACAGTTGAAGTAAACTTTGTCATTTAACTGAACTGTGCACATGCACTGTCGTTCTATATCCATGCAATAAATGCACATCTTTGATTGAGGTGCTTATTTATTTATTTATTTAAAGCACATTTGCTTCTGGGCTGTGGGCCATTCCAGAGGCATCTATAATAAATAAGGCCTACAATTTAAAATCAATCAGAGTTTTTGAAATATTTCTTCATTTTACAAATTGGCTAAAGCTTTAGAGAGGGATCCTTTCTACATCCTTATATCCTGTGCATCATTTCGGGACTTTTTACTTTTATTTACTCTTTTATTTATTTATTTTTTTTTTTTTTTGGTGAAACATTTTTACACATAAAAATACTGATTAAATTTTAAAGCAGTGTAATCAATTACATACTCTGTATTAACTGAGTAAATGTAAGTTAAAAAATTAGATCTGAGTATTTGGTACATTAACAAATACAACTGAGTAGAAATAATTGGGGGAAAACATTTAAAAAACAATATTTATGAGTAATATTAACCTTTATAGTAGCTATGAGTAATATTAACTTTTAATTTCCTCTAAACCTTTGTAAAATAATCCACACAACCACAGGCATACATGACATTGGCCGATGTCGATGAGCACACTTTAAAAAAATGTGCTGTAAAATAACAGTAATCTTGGCATAACTGGCAGCTGTGGTTGCCAAATGTGTTGTTAATTTACAACTTTCCTTTTTACAGTATGTCTCCGTAATAATACAATGGAAGGTAAATTATTTCATTTGGAAAAACGATTGTTTCAAACAGTTTGAGCTTAAAAACTAGCATTTAAATATGGTTAGTACTGTGAACTTATTTCATTTGAGTCCACTGAAAAGGAATATTTTTAATATAAAACTGAAATAATCAAAAACATGACTTTAACTCAAATCTTTGTAGTTCATCATTAGCTAGCAATAACACACATGTATGTGCTAAAGTACTTAGCAAAGAGATTGACACTGCATCAGCAACTACACAGTTACTGCCTTTTAGTAAAGCAACATGCAGCATAACGGTGTTTCTGGCTCATCGTTGACTGAAGCACAGGCTCTAATCTTCAGCACAATGGTGACCCCAAAACTAATGAATTAAATCAACATTTTTACGGTAACCTACTGGTAGCAGGGTTGCCAGTACTATTCTACAGTTTGTTGCCGTAATTGAATATACAGTTTATTACTGTTATATTACGTTTCACTGGTTTTTTTTTTTCTCATCTTACAACTTTAACCCTTTTAACCCCACAGCAAAATCCTCGGTTTTAAATAAACAATTACATGTGTGCACACTACAGAGTGTTAGAGTAACACTGAAGCAGTGTTGAAATTAATTGTGAATTAATTGAAATTAAGTGATGATTGATCATTAGTGATGAACACCTGCTCTTAACAAGATCACTGAAGGAAGAGAAACAATAAGAACAGAGGAAAGACGAGCAGAAACACAAGAACTACAACTGACTTAAGCCACAGCCTTAAATTAAATCAACTGACGATAAAAGACATTAAATCTCTCAAGATCTGATTAACCCCTTAACTGTCACGGTCCTGCTGGCAGGACACCTCCCAACCAGCACACCCATCTAGGCCCCATGGATTAGCCCAGATGAAATGAACACTGCTCAGTGTGCACACTACAGGCTGTAACACTGAATCAGTGTTGGAGTTAATGAGATAATTAACCCTCAAAAACGAGACGGCCGCGCGGCCAAAAAGAACTATCGTTCTAAAATGTTTAATAACTTTTGAATCGCTAATCCAATCTATATGCTTTAAAATGTACCGTAAAGAGGAGATTCTCTGCTTTCCAGTGATATCTCATTCTGACATTCGGAGGCTCCATGGTGAGACTGGTTACGTCATCAAAATCTGCAGCATTGATTCGTCAAGGCAATGCATGTGGTTTGTTCCTCTAAGCCAAACAGGAACGATTGCTGATGCCTAGTCCCGCCTCCTATGCCTACATTGGTTCAAACCATCATGATCTCAACCATTAAACATAGGTTTTGGTCATTTGAGCCACAATACTATCATGTTTCTTTGGAAGTATGAATAAGCGCAAAGTGAAAGCATTTGAGTCTTGGCGTGTATCTGCGTGTATGAAAACAAACACAAAAATTACAGATTTGAATGAAAACACACGTTACAAAGCATGACTTTGACATAAAATGAACCAAAAATGAGGATAAAACAGTTTCACATCGGATAAGTTATTGCAATTTATGTTTTCAAACGTGTCTCTACGCAGTGAACTGGTACAACCATGTGATGCTTTCAGTGAGGAGTACAGCCACAGGACTGCTCTGTTTGGTTGTTATATTATCTAAATACTTATTTTATAGTTTGTGAAGTTCAGTTGAACTACTTATTTTTCTCTCTCATTTTGTGTGCATTTTGTGAAAAAAAAAAAAAAACAACCTTTGCACTGTTTTTATTTTCGTTGCACAAGACAATTTTCATAATTGTTTTCATTACTTGCAACACTTTGTTTTTATTCATGTTCAGATTGAAAATATATTTCTCTAATAAGTCACACTTGCTTTAGTGTTGTGTTGTATAACCTTTTTGTATTAATTTTAGTCCCTGGTCTTTTTGGACACACATTATCAATAAATTATACCTGTTTATCCCTAAAGAGTAATATTGTAACAAATGGCTATAACTTGCTTAGAGATTGTTAAATTTATACAAAATTTAATCTGAAAGTTTAAAACACCCAAATATAACTTTTTAAAAGAAAAAAAAAAAATCAAACTTCATGAGGTTTTGTGTGAGTTTACAGTGAAAAACACTAGATTTTTGCTGCCGTTTTTTTTTTAAATTCTGGGAATTTTCCATTCTCAGACAAAATAAATGTAAAATTGGCACTTTAAATGAGCTAAACTGAACCTTCAAGTTGTCCTTGATATATGGCACTTAATGCTGACTGCTAGAATGGGTTAGAAAACCAGAGAAAAGTGCAGGCGAGTCAGGAGCTCCAAAAATGCTCTAGGTCTTTAAGGGTTAAGTAATTAATTAAATGATGATTGAGCATTATTGAAGATAGCTGCTGTTAACAAGCAGAATCAACGAAGGAAAGAGAAACAACAAGAACAGTAAAAATTGAAACACAAGAACTAAAACTGACTTCAGCCGCAGCCTTTGAGGAAATCAACAGAAGGTAAAAGAAGACATTAACTTGTTAACCTTAGTGAGGATGCCGACACACTGAAGCTTCTTTGTTTAAATTAGCTTAAATTTACTGTTATATGTAATGTAATTACCTTGAAAAACTATACATCATTAAAAGATCTAAGACTCGAGCTTCAATTTTTAATCTCTGTTTTACTCTCAATATCGTTATAGTGACCATAATTTGTTAATATGCATCAGGAGTTATGAATATGAAAAACGGAGTCGTTACCTTTTCATTAAAATATGAACATCAACCAAATTGAGAAAAAACTCCTGTGAGATCGTGATGAAAACACTTGTCAAAACAACATCCTTCAGGGCTTTTAGCTTAAAAGCATGCACATTTTGAAAAATATTGATGGATTTTCATATGTTTATGTCAAATTTCAATACAGAGGAGTAATATTTATAAAATTTTTACCCAAAACGCGTTGTTGTCATTATTATGAGCACTGGATACTCTGATGTACTGTTTTCAATTCATACTTGCAGCTGGAGGGCGCTCTGTGCACATTAAGTCCACAAATGACACGTGGAGAAGAACAGGCTGTACCATGTGACATTAAGACATGCAAAAAATATAGTCTAGAAAATAAATATATCAGCCTATAGACAATATCTCTCCTTTGCAATGCCATAATTCCATGCAGTCCTAAAAGTGGCACTGACTTATCTGCTGGATAAAATAATAAATACAATATAGCTGAATCTCAAACAGTGTATCATTTATATCAGCAACATATTTCGTGATATCGCCCAGCCTTAAAACTGCTCAATATTAAAGCTTATAGACAATAACTTTTTGTAAAGCTGCTTTGAAAAGATGTGTATTGAATGTTATACAAATAAATTTGACTTGACTTCACTTGATTTAGTCCTGGCTCTATATGAAGAGTTTGGTTCCAAAACGCTTATAAATCCATTGATTAATTTGAGTAAAAATGTGTTTTCTTTACCAAGAAAGTGGCATATTTTGGTTATAAAAACATTAAACATTCAAATCTAGATTTTGATTTTCAAAGGTTTATTACAAAAACAGATTATTTTTTCCCAAAAGGCAATAAATCCATGATACGTTTTTTCTTTTTTTCAAAATGCAATTAATCCATCAATATATTATTTTTCATTTTGAAAATACAACAAAGTAAGTTGATTCACATATATGACAGCCTCTGAACTTTGCCAATACTAATCTTATATACAGGCATTTGACTAAAAATACATTCAGTCGTCGCTCCCAAAATGAATTCAATGAGTCATCTTGTTAATGTTATAAATGAATTATGTCTCCGTTTGTCATTACCGATTAAAGAGTATCTGGCACCACCGCACGGTTAAAATAAACACATTTGCTAAGTACACTGGTATTAAAAGCGGCTTTTAAAAACTATTCATGATTCAGTTTTGGGGACCATGACAGAAGTTTGATGCTGTCGTGTAACAAGCAACACCTCCTCTCGACTCGAGTTCCTCATCTTCTTAATCTCCTCACGTAAATGATTAAATTTCGATGACGTGCGTTTCTTCCCCACCACAGAAACCACCACAGGTTCATCAATGCCATCAAAATTATTCATTTTTCTGTTTTTGTTGATCCTAAAGTACAAAGCAGATAAGGAAAACCAGGATGCGGGTGTATTCAGAGCACCACCATTACTGTTTACAGTGCATGGAATGGTGCGCTGTGATTGGTTGAGCGGATATATCGTGTTCTGCAGAGAAAGGAGTATGGCATTTGTCGTGTTTTGGAAAGAAAGGGAGAAAACATGACAGAATAACACGACGGATGTTGCATTTTGCGCAAAATTAATAACTGATTTTTCAATAATGACCAGATACAATAGTGATTTTGGTGGAAACTAAATTTTTTTTTTTTTAAAAATGGCGTTCATCGCGTTTTGGAACCAAACTCTTCATATATATTGAATTAAGAATTTGTTCCCTAGATTTAGCAGTACAGCCTATTACACAGCGATTTTCTGCCTGAAGAACCCAGAGATGCCGTACCAAGCATACAGTAACTTCATCAAAACATTAGCCAATTGATCGTAACTGAAATCGCCATGGTTAGCACTTAATATTTATGTAGTACAGTCAAACAGCGTAGATCATTCATAAAGTCGTACATAAAGGAATGTGCATGCTCATGCCCCAGCGTCTACACCAATAAGCTCTGTGGTATTATAAATCAATGAAATTGGATGTAGGCGGAGCGACATGTGTCTCCCGTCGCCCGCCCCATTCATCCAGACTGCACTCTGTGGTTACTCAGATAATCGCCAGTTCGTCCCCTCGGAATTATAAGATTCTATCTGCGTTCTGAGCAGTTTGGAAATATTGAGCTTCAAAGTTTTTGCATTCCATATAGCAAAACCTATATGGGGAACAAGTTTCTTTCAAACATGAAAATGACAGGGACCCTAAATGTACAATATCAAAATCCTCTCAAATTTGTATTGGAAATTTTTGGAATGGGTCAAACGCAGATAGAACCTTGTAGTTCTAAAAAAAAAAAAAAAAAAAAAAAAATACTTTTGCTTGGAATTATAAGGTTCTATCTGCCAAAAAATTAATTGAAGCAATAATTTTCAAGAAACACAAACAGTTTGCTTATTTGTTTAAAAACATAAAATTAGTGTTGTAACAATGCATTGGCATGCATGAGAAAGTTACATTTAAATCATATTTTAAATGAATATTTTTTTAGTTACGAATATAAGGCAGTGGTAAATCTTTTGTCCAGTGCAGATGTTAAATTTTGGTAGGAATATGATGGGTAATTTAACACATTATTGCAGGAACTGTTCAAGTTTAAGTTTCCATTTGTTTAGACAGAAAGCAGCTACTGTAATACATCTGAGCAGGACTTTATTCCACAGAAAGAGGGACAGGTGAAATGGCTTTCTCTTTAGACATCAGTATTTCTGAAATAACATGCTAATGTTTATTGTTGTAATTAAGACCCCATCAATAGGTTATTTACTATTTCACCTTTAAGGCTTAATATTGTAAAATTTAAGACATTAAGACTAAAAACTGCAAGAAAACAGACAATGCTTCAGCAAAGGTGTTTAACAAAATGTAATAAACACTGAAAAATGTTTCACTGACTATATATAATTAAAAATATTTAAAATATTTAAACCATGCAACAACTCAGTTTTTACCAACAATGTAAAATTTAACATTTCATCTCACTTAATCTACACTGTTAAACTTTGCTGTAGAAAAACGGCCAAATTCTGACAGTAAACAACCATTTTCCATTAAAACAGTAATATACTTAAGGAAACAATGCATTCTGGGTAATATTTGTCATTTTCGAGAAAGTAGCCTACAGGAATATACTCTGAGTTAACATCGCTGAAAGTCGAAACTCAGAGGCTGTGTTCCAAATCACACCCTATACCCTTATTCACTATTCCCTACATTAGCTCACTAATATAGTACACTTGACAGAGAAAATGAAAAGAAGTGAGTGAATTCAGACACTGAAGTTGATCAGTTTTTGGCTATTGTGATGATGCTGTAATCCTCTTAGACTTCTCTAATTTACTGATCTTTTTCTGTGTCTAACCTTTGATTTAATGGGTATTTTATGTTAATACTATGTCTGTGATTCAACAGCATAAGAACCAGCAACATTTCAGTTATTTAGGAGAATATAAAGTCATGTAGTGCAAAAACATTTTGAGCTCCTGCATACCTTGGACAGCAGAGACATCAACAATCAGAATATGAATCTCAACAATTGTGACATCCAAAACTTTAATGTTGCAGTGCATGCTGGATGTCAGCATAGTACAAAACTCCCAGCATGCACTGCAGCATGAATAAATTATGCAGCTGAATGGTCCTTTTTATTGCCACCATTGTTGAGATTGATGTGCTGATTTTTGATATCTGTGTGTGTCTAAATAATGCTGAGGCTGTTTTTCGTGCATGGTGTTTAAAAATAAACTCTTTTTAGCTGATTGTTGTTGGAACTCTTGCTGTAGTTTCACAGTGGTAATAATGTAAAATTTTAGTCTGTTAATAATGTAACAAGGATGGTTATGTTTTCACCAATACATAACTATCAACACTCAACAATTTTTTTCTCCACATTTGTTTCTGCCACAACAAATGATACTTACAAAAATAGTTTAAGCAGCCAGAGAAAAAAAAAACCGATGTATAAAAAGTCATGGGTCAAGAGCTCAACTAAAGCAAACACTGATCTCCTCAATGGTGACATCAAACCAAACATTTTCAATAAAACATCAACATCGTCAACTTCTGTTAATTCTCAATAAGATATTCTGTAGAAACGAAGTTAAACTGGTTAGTAATAAGTGTAATAATGTGTAATGGCTGGAAGACAGTTGTAGTTATGCTCATAGTTGTAGTTTCTGCTAACTGTTTTGCGTTCTTGTTCCTCTTTTCACTGGTTCTGCTTGTTAACAGCAGGTGTTCATCATTAATACTCAATCATCACTTAAATATTAACTTAATTATCTCACTGCAACACAGCGTCAATGTTACTTTTACTCTGTAGTGTGGACACTAGAGGATGCTCCTGTGTGGTTGAAAGGGTTAAAGGTGTAAGAAAAAGACACACCCACAAAATGTATTTTAACAGTAACAAACTGTAAGTTAAAAAAAGTTATATACTGGCAACACTGTTAACGTGGTGTCTAACTGAAAATAACTCCTCAGCAATCAGATACAGCAAAACACAGAAAAAGGCTATAATTCCTTGGAATTTGGGCTGCTGTCATTGACAAGATTGTAAATAAAGTAGTCGATCATGAGGTTTCTAATAAAAAAAGTTGTCACTGAATATGTGAATAATGCAATTTTGACAAAAATGTCAGATAGAATCTTATAATGATTCCAAGGGGACGAGTTGTCTCAGAACCTGATTATGCCTCCAGGTGTACCGTCCTTGGGAAAGACTGGTTTAGCAGCCGACGGATATGTCTTAGCGTTGCTGGAGTTTGACAGAGAGAACATGAAGGATCTTCTCCAGTCCACTGGTTTAGGTTCTTGGGTGTGGGGAGAACATCATAGGTGGCTCTGATGATGAAGGTCAGTCTGCTTCCTTCCATCTCTCAAAGATCCTTCCAGGTGAGCTTACATTGCTCCAGATTTTCCCAGTTAGTCCACTGTCCCTGTTTGGACTGCGAGCCTGCCTTTGTGCATCTCTCTGCCTCCTCTTGCTTCCGGACCTCGGCTACTATCAGTTTTCTCCTCGGGCGGATGTTGCTTTGTACCATATGGGTCGGCTTGTCCCAAGTCCAAAACCCGCTCTTCCCTGCTGCATCTGTCCTACAATGTCTCCATGCCTGAAAGCGGATTTTCCTTGCTGTATGGCCTCAGTTGGGGTCCACTTCCTCCCAGTTGCCCATCTGGGAGCAGCCACTATATAATACAATCAATGTAACATACTTTAATATAATTATAGTGTTGCTAGGATGAAATTTCATATTTATATAACTTCTTAACACAATTATAAGGCCGTACAGAGTAAGTGCTTTTTGCATACGAGTGCTTTCAGTTGTTCCTATATTTTGTCGTAAATTTAGAAAGACTTTTACTTCAAAACTTTTGGTGAATCATGATTTGTTCTTAAAGTTCTTCCTATGCACATTTCACACACAAATTTGTGCATACGCATGCTTAGTGAATGAGACCCATGGCTACTATGATGATAACAACTGTATCATCAACAACAAGCCAGCATCATAAATTTTCTCTTGCTGTTCCCGCCATAACAAACTGTTACAGCAGCCAGAGAATAATTCATGTTAAAAAGTCAAGGATCAAGAGCCCAACTAAAGTAAATACTGATCACCATAGTGGTGACTTCAAAACTATTATTTTTAATAAAATATCAGCTTCTGTAGACATATAACAGACATAAAGTCAATCTGGTTAGTAATAAGTGAAGCTGGTAATGCTGTTTGTGGTGTTGTTTAATCCTCCTCTGCTGAGATCTTAACCCCTTAACTATCATGGTCATGCCTCTCAGCCTGTACACCCATGTAGGCCCCACATGGGTTAGCCCAGATGAAATGAACACACTTCAGTGTGCACACTACAGGCTGTTAAATGTAACACGGAATCAGTGTTGGAGTTAATAGGATATTTAAGTAATTAATTAAGTGATGATTGAGCATTATTGAAGATAGCTGCTGTTAACAAGCAGAATCAACGAAGGAAAGCGAAACAAGAACAGAAAAAATCTAAACTACATGAATCTCAACAACAACTGACTTAAGCCGCAGCCTTAGAGGAAATTAACCTGAAGAAAAATGAAGACATTAAATCTCATTTAAGATCTCAGCAGAGGAGGATTAAACAACTCCACAAACAGCATTACCAGCTTCACTTATTACTAACCAGACTGACTCTATGTCTGTCATATGTCTACAGAAGCTCTTATTGAGAAATAACAGAGGTTTAGATGTTGATGTTTTATTGAATATAATAGTTTCATTTGACATCACCATTGTGGTAATCAGTGTTTGCTTTAGTTGGGCTCTTGACCCTTGACTTTTTAACATGAATTTTTCTCTGGCTCTTGTAACTATTTGTTATGGCAAGAATAGTAAGAGAAAATTGATGATGGCTTGTTGTTCATGATACAGTTGTTATTATCATATAGTGACTTTATTTGCTGATCTCATGAGAAACATTGACCGTAGTAGCCCTGTGACTCTACAGCAAGAGATCCAGCAGTGTTTTAATCAGATTAACTGAATGATTCTTAAAGGGGACATTGGATGCAAAATTCACGTTTACATGGTGTTTGGACATTAATGTGTGTTGGCAGTGTTTCTACACAACCACACTATAATGATAAAAATCCACCCAGTGTTTTTTTGTTTGTTTGTTTTTTTAAATCCCCATAAATAATAAGCACTTTGTCAGATCAAGCCATTCACAGATTCTTGGCAAAATGACATCACTTTGCACAGGCCCCTCCCACGACTCTTGATGGACACTGCCGTTTTAGTATAGACCCACCCTGAGTGAGCTGAAAACAGTCCGCCATTGTTTCGACGCCGGAGCAGGTGTAGACAATAAAACCAATCATTCAGAAACGTTTAGTTCAAGCCTTTATTTATTTATTCATTTTTTACTTTGGTACAGCTTACATTTTTATTTTGGAAAAACCTTTTACTATTAAATTCAAACATGGTTGTAATGAGGTTCTTGTTAGGGAAGGAAGAGGACAGGGTCGGCTTGACTGCTGACGGTGCTTTATTGTAAAATTCACTCTCAAAAACCACGCCCCCTCGCCACATACCCCCACCGCCCAACTCAGGCCGGGAGCCGTCCGGCCTGCAGCCCCCATTTTCTGGAGAGGAAATCAGCTACAGCCATCTGAACACCCGGCCTGTGGACCACCTTGAACTTAAAAGGCTATAAAGCTAGATACCAACGAGTGATCCGTGCGTTGGTATCCTTCATCTTGATGGAGCCACTACAGAGGAGCATCATCCGAACAGAGGGTGAATTCCGTCCCAGGAGATAATAGCGGAGGGTGAGGACGGCCCACCTGATGGCAAGGCATTCTTTTCAACGGTGCTGTACTTAGTCTCTCTCTTAGAGAGCTTACGACTAATGTACAGCACCGGCCGTTCCTCCCCTCTATCTCCTGGGACAGGACGGCACCCAACCCCTGTCCGACGCGGCCAGTCTGCAACACAAAAGGGAGAGAAAAATCAGGAGAGTGGAGCAACGGCCCGCCACATAGAGCAGCCTTTACCTGGGTAAACGCCTGCTGGCACGGCTCCGTCCACTGGACCGTATCTGGCGCCTCCTTTTAGTAAGATCAGTCAAGGGGCTGGCGAGGTCCGAATAGTTAGGCACAAACCTTCTGTAATATCCCGCCAGCCCCAGGAACTGTCTTACCTCCTTTTGGTCTTGGGGTGCGGATAGGTCGCAACTGCTGCCGTCTTATCAATTTGGGGACGCACCTGCCCATGCCCCAAGTGGAAGCCCAGATACCTTACTTCCACACGCCCAATCGCACACTTCTTCGGGTTGGCCGTGAGTCCGGCCCCCCTCAGCGACCTCAAGACAGCCCTCAAATGCTGCATATGCCGCTGCCAGTCATTACTAAATATGATAATATCATCCAAGTAGGCAGCAGCATATGCAGCATGGGGCCGTAAAATCTTGTCCATGAGGCGCTGAAAGGTGGCCGGTGCCCCGAACAGCCCGAACGGAAGTGTAACAAACTGGTGTAATCCGAACGGCGTTGTGAAAGCTGTCTTTTCTTTGGATAATGGAGACAAGGGGATCTGCCAATAACCCTTCGTTAAGTCCAACGTCGAGTAAAAACGAGCCGCACCGAGCCGATCAAGCAGTTCGTCAACCCGTGGCATTGGATACGCGTCCCAACTTCGACACAGCATTCACCTTGCGGTAATCCACACAGAACCGCTCTGAGCCATCTGTTTTAGGAACCAAAACTATCGGGCTCGCCCAGGTACTGCTGGATTCTTCTATTACCCCCATTTCAAGCATCGCTCCAAATTCTGCCTGAACTACCTTTTCTTGTGTTCAGGCAAGCGATATGGTCGGCTGCGAATCACCACGCCCGGCTCTGTCTCGATATGGTGCTGAATGAGGTTTGTACAGCCAGGTAGGGGAGAAAACACGTCAGCAAACTCTGCTTGTAACTTAGTTAAATCAGTGAACTGGGAGGGCGAGAGGTGATCTCCCCTGGGGCCAGAGTGAGAGATTGTTTTTATATTTGCCTCCGGCCCGAGATCATCCTCTCCACTAATCACCATCGCCAGCATCACTGATTCTGCCTCATTCCATTTTTAAGGAGATTGAGGTGGTAAATTTGATGTGCTCCTCTCCTATCAGACCATTGGGACGTTGGGAGTAATACAAGCACTTTATCTCCCGGTGAAAATTTGCGCAAATTAGTCCCGTTATACAGCCGGCTCTGTCTGTCCTGGGCCTGTAACAAATTCTCCATGGATAGCCGCCCAAAAGTGTGGAGTTTTGTTCTCAAGTCCAGCACATGCTGAATTTCGTTTTTAGATCGAGATGGTCCGTCCTCCCAAGTTTCTCTTAGGACATCCGAGACCCCACGGGCTGACGTCCATAGAGCAACTCAAAGGGGAAAACCCGTGGAGGCTTGCGGGACCTCTCGCACAGCGAACAACAGGGGTTCTAACCACTTATCCCAATTTCTGGCATCCTCCTGAACGAATTTATGAATCATGGTTTTAAGCGTGCGATTAAAGCGCTCGACCAGCCCGTCAGTTTGTGGGTGAAAGACGCTGGTACGAATCGATTTAACGCCCAATAATTCGTAAAGCCTTGATCAGTGAGGATTTCTTTCGGAATCCCCACTCGGAGATTAGACTAAACAGTGCGTCAGCAACACTCTTAGCGGAAATGTTGTGGAGAGCCACTGCCTCAGGATATCGCGTTGCATAATCCACAATGACTAATGCAAAACGATGTCCTCTTGCTGATCGCTCTAATGGCCCGATGAGGTCCATACCAATTCTCTCGAAGGGAACCTGCATTAATGGGAGAGGGCGCAAAGGCGCTTTTGGAGCGGCCGATGGGTTTACCAACTGACATTCACGACAAGACGCGCACCACCTGCGCACATTCTCATGAATGCCCGGCCAAAAAAATCGGGTCATGAGGCGATTTAGTGTTGTCGTTTGACCTAAGTGACCAGCCATTGGATTAGAATGAGCCGCTTGGAAAAGCATTTCCCTGCGGCTCCTTGGAACTAACAACTGGGTTGTATCTTCTTTTGTCCGAGTGTCTTGGGTCACTCAATACAACCGATTTTTATGATTGCAAATGGGCGTCCAGGTTGGAGAGGCTGACCGTCGATGGTACGGACCTGTTCAAATGCATGTTTCAGCGTCTCATCCTGAGACTGCTCCAGGGGAAAGTCATCGCGCTCCGAGAGAATAAGTCTCTCGATTTCACTCTGTTCCCCTGATGCAGAACTCAGTGGTCCCCAATCAGTCTCTCCCGCCTGCACCCGCGCGTCCCTTCCCGGTGCATTTTTCCCCCAAGAGGCATCCGTGCATAAACAACCCAATAATTCAGTAAACGCTGGCCAATTCGTTCCCAAAATTAACGGATGCTGGAGGTGCGGGTTAACTGCCACCTGAACACTATGTTTTTGACCCCGAAATTGGATAATGACAGGCACTGCAGGATATTCCACCACATCCCCGTGCATACACCGCACCTTAACCATGCGGCTTGTATCCAATGCCCCAGATTGAATCAGGGCAGATCAGTGGGGTAAACAATTGGCGTGGAGAGAGCGGAGAAACAGGAGCGGGGAGAGAGAGAGAGACAGATGGCAGGGGTTCGCCGACCCCTGGGCACGCCACCATGTGGTCCTCCGCGAGGTGGATGGCTGAGTCCAGCGACGTGGGACGGTGGCACTGGACCCACTCGGCCATTCTCTTCAGGAGCCGAGTGATGAACTGCTCCAGCACCACACGATCGATGATCTGGTTCACGTCGCTTCCCTCAGCCAGTAGCCATTTGCGGCAGGAGTCCCGGAGCTGTTGGGCCATCACGAAGGGCCGACCGGACTCACCCAACTCCAGGGAGCGGAAGCGCTGACGATGCTGCTCTGGGCTCCGGCCGACCCGCTGGATGATGGCCCTCTTGAGGTCGTCGAAGACCAGGAGGTTCTGTACGGGAAGTTGCTGGGCTGCCACCTGAGATTCCCCAGAGAGTAACGAGATCAGACGCATCGGCCATTGGTCTTTGGGCCATCCGCACACTTCCGCGGACTTCTCGAACAGATCGAGGAAAACTTCAGGATCATCCTGGGGTCCCATCTTGTTTAAGGGCAGGTGGGTGGGCACAGCGCGCTGATCGGTGGCTTCCGTACGAACCTCCCGGTCAATCCAGCTCCGGAACCTCTCGCGGTCCTCCTGCTGGGCTTGAAGGATGGCCTGGAATCGCCGCTCCTGATCGGTTCTTAAGTCCAGCAGGGCCTGATGTTGATCTTGATGCAAGACCGCGAGACGAGATGATGTCCGCAAATGGCGTGGGGGAGGAGGCTTGCATGGCGGCGGCTCCCTTCTTCCTATCCGGGTCACGGCACCAGTGTAATGAGGTTCTTGTTTAGGGAAGGAAGAGGACAGGGTCGGCTTGACTGCTGACGGTGCTTTTATTGTAAAATTCACTCTCAAAAACAAAAGGCTGTGCAAACAGCACAACAGTAACAACACAGTCACAAAGTAACTTTCACTTCAGTAGCAACTTCCTTGGCACGTCGAGGTCCCCGTCAGCAGTCCTTCTCTCTCTCCACACTCCTGTTTCTCCTGGCGTTTTATACTCTCCACGCCAATTACTGAAACAAGAGACAGGTGTTCGTTATTTGCGTTTAACCCACTCACTCACTGTGCATCTCCCGACTCTCTCTCCCGCTGCAGACCTCGCTGAACCACGCCCCTTCGCCACAATGGTTTTTGCTTTTAAATAAATTAATCACAAACAAAAATCTAATTTTGCTTGAAGGCAATTTTATTAACTTGCGTAAAACTTCTGATTCTGTACAGTACAGTTGGATTAGCAATACTGTTTATCAGTATACACAATCTATATAACAAACTACTAAATAAAGACAGATGTCAGTACTGAGCAAAATGTTCAGTGTCCACAGCGTAAGCACAAGCACTACTCTTCACCACAATGGTAACCACAAAATTGGATGTAGCAGTGGATCTGTAGTTCCCAGCATGCTTTGCATGAGACTACATTAGGAGAGTAAATTTAGAGATTAAGTGTTATTTTATGTGTTTTTCAGTAAAGGGAAAGATGTTAGTTGTTTATGTTTATGTTTAATGTTCAGTTGTACATTTAGAGGAGTTTCTGTTATTGAATTTTGTGTTACCATTGTGGTGAAGAATATCGCTTTCAATTGCGATTTTCACTTTGATGCAATTTAACGTGTTAAGTAAACCCAAATCACAATTTCTTGTTGAATGTGTTCATCCTGAGCTTTAATGGAAATTGTATGTTATGTCAATGCAACTCAATTAAGTAAAAACAGCTTTCTCTTGTCTTGTGTTATATCAAACTGACTAAAGTAGGTTACAAATTAGAATTTGTAGGTAGAATCAGGTAGAAATACCTCCTTAAAGAAACAATTGTACATGTTCAGATCCTCCCACTGCCATACTTTCTCCAAGGGATACGCTGAACAGTTGTCAAGGCAGTGCTCCACCTGTCTTGTGTCGACATGCCCCATGGAAAAGAGGGGTTGGGTGAACGGTAGCTCATGCCACGAAACAGGTTGTTGTGAACAGAGCTGTTTTTTACAAGGTAAAAAGGGTGTTGTTTTACACAACAATTGAGAATTTTTACCAAAGTATGTTATAGACTTTTCAGGAATACCCTAAAGAATCATAATAACTTGTGTAAAATGGGCATCCAATGTCCCCTTTAAAGGGACAGTTCATCCTAAAATGAAAATAAGCTCTGACTCGCCCAGAAAAACACACAAGTTTTGCACAAGAAATCAAGATTAATATAAACACGACATGAAAAACAATGCCTAGAATCCATGTACTTTCTTCCCTGAGTTCAATATCTCCGGACTGGAACACCATTTATCTGATCTGATGACAGTCAGAATGACAGCTAACAGACGTCAACATGATAAATTATTGTTGCGACGAACACAATGGATATATTCATCTCAAAGAAGAAGGTACCTGAGATGTACTTTGTGTCATGTTTTTCTTAGTTTTAATTTCTAACAACTTTTTTATTTTTTCGTTTGTTTTTCGTGCAAGTCTGCTTTATAATAGTTATTGTTTACAGAATTAAAGGGAGTTATAAAATAGTTTGATATATAAGAACCATAAGCATACAAACATTAAAAGTTGGTTAATTATAAAGACTTTAGTAGTCTTTGACTGGATCATATTAAATGTACTTTAGCTTCTTCACTGAGTTAATAAAAATCAATGACATATCTTAACAAATAATTTGTTTTCTGTTTTAACATTACAGAGAAAAAAATATGACCAGTTTAAATGAAAAACTGTGCAGAATTGATGAAATCAGCAAGAAAAGTATCTTAATTGAAGATGGAAATCCTGCTCGATATCGTCTGCAAACAAGTTTAGACACTTTGGATCAATATGATCCATGTAGAAAAATGACATTTGGGCAGAGAGATGAAAACAAACCCCATAAAACTATTCTGATGGTGGGAGAAACAGGAACAGGAAAAACAACCTGGATCAATGTGATGATCAACTACATGTTGGGTGTTCAGAGAGAAGACAAGGTTTGGTTTGAGATCACAGATGATCAGAGTGACCAAACATCAGTTTACAGTCAGACCTCCATCATTACTGTTTATGGGTTTTATCTACAAGAGAGCCTAATCGATTTAACAATCATCGACACTCCAGGATATGGAGACACACGTGGAACTGAGAAAGATAAAGAGATCGCTTTGAGTTTGCTTAGTTTATGTAAATCTCAAGAAGAGATTCATGAAATAGATGCAGTGTGTCTGGTGATTATGGCACATCAAAACCGACTCTCTGACAGACTCATATACATATTTAATTCTGTTCAGTCTTTATTTGGAAGAGATATTGCTGAAAACATTGTCTTGGTCTTCACACACTCATCTGGTGCTTATCCTAAAAATGCCCTGATGGCTGTTAAAGAAGCTAAAATCAAGTGTGCAGTGAATGACAAGAATCAGCCAGTGTATTTCTTGTTTGACAACTGTCAGTCAGATGCTACTGATGAAGATAATGATGAAGAATATCAAACAATCCAGAAACAATCATGGAATCTCAGTTTTAAAGGAATGGCAGAATTGTTGAAGTTTATTGATAGAATAAAACCAAAAACCCTGAAGATGACTCAAGATACTTTACAAAAGTGGGAGCAGTTGAAGGCAAATATCAATAATCTACAATCACGTGTTCAAGTGATGGAACAAAAACAAAATGAGCTGAAACAAACTCAAGAAGCTCTGGAGAAGAACAAGAAAGAAGTAGAAGAAAATAAAAACTTTGAGTATGAAGTTAAAGTGCCCTACAAAGAAAAGATTCCCATAGATCCAAAAATGTGGCTCTTGACCAAAGAAGCGATGTGCTGCACCGTCTGTGAGGAGAACTGTCATTACCCAGGATGCTGGTGGGTCAGAAATCTGTCATGGTGCAAAATGATGAAACATAATCACTGTACAGTGTGTACAAATAAATGCCATTACAGCAAACATGTCAAAGAAGCAAAAATATATGTAGCAAAGACAAAGACGGTGAAGAAGACATATGAAGCTTTAAAGAAGGGATATGATAGTGAGACTGGAAAAGTGTCTTTGGTCAAGAAGCTGGATGAAGAACTGCAAGAATTACAGAAAGAGAAAATAAAGCTGGTGAATGAAGCTTTTGACTGTGTGGAAACACTGGAGAAAATCACACTCAACACTGATTCACTGTTTACACTTCTGCACATTGATTCTCTGATTGAAAAGTTGAAGGAAATAAATGAGCCTGAAAAAGCTGAAACACTGGAAAACATCAAGAAGAGAGCAGGAGAAGAAGAAAACAGAACTCTGGCACATACATAGTACATTTCACACTTATAGTAAATACAAATAGTATATAAAGTGGCAAGAAATTGTGTTTTTCCATGAGCACCTATATTTCATATAGTGATTAAATGCAGCAATTGATTACAGGATGCTTGAACAGGCTTCCATAAATATGCATCCTTATATGTGACGGTACGCTGGGTGTGTAATGTGATAGAGTGTAATTCATGAGATTTGTGGTTCTATAACAAAACAGATAAAGCCCAATTAGTTTCTCATTAAAACTTGAAGTGCCGACCCGCTAGAAATGTTACGTTCCCAGAACGTTCTCAGAACATCCCCACTGGTGTTAAGGACGCTGTCTAGTAACGCGTTCCCAGTACATTCAGAGACGGTCACAGTTCTTTTAAAGGGTTAGTTCACCCAAAAATGAAAATTCTGTCATTTATTACTCACCCTCATGCCGTTCCACACCCGTAAGACCTTCATTCATCTTCGAACACAAATTAGGATATTTTTGTTGAAATCCGATGCAATGACATTTCCTCTGTCAAGATCCATTAATGTACTAAAAACATTATAAAACGACGAGAATACTTTTGGTGCGCCAAAAAAAAAAAAAATAACGACTTGTATAGTGATGGCCGATTTCAAAACACTGCTTCCTGAAGCTTCAGAGCATTATGAATCAGTGTGTCGAATCAGCGGTTCGGAGTGCCAAAGTCACGTGATTTCAGCAGTTTGGCGGTTTGACATGCGATCCAAATCATGATTCGACACGCTGATTCATAACACTCTGAAGCTTCCTGAAGCAGTGTTTTGAAGAGTGTTATGAATCAGCGTGTCGAATCATGATTTGGATCACGTGTCAAACCGCCAAACTGCTGAAATCACGTGACTTTGGCACTCCGAACCGCTGATTCGACACACTGATTCATAATGCTCTGAAGCTTCAGGAAGCAGTGTTTTGAAATCGCCATCACTACATAAGTTGTTATTTTGTTTTTTGGCGCACCGCTTTAATATTAATATTAAACCACTGTACTCACATGAACTGATTTAAATATGTTTTAGTACATTAATGGATCTTGAGAGAGGAAATGTCATTGCTGGCTATGCAGGCCTCACAGAGCCATCGGATTTCAACAAAAATATCTTAATTTGCATTCAAGATTAACGAAGGTCTTACGGGTGTGAAACGGCATGAGGGTGAGTAATAAATGACATTATTTTCATTTTTGGGTGAACTAACCCTTTAAGGGTTGGGAGATGTTATTTGGCGGACCTTCACAGAACATTCAGGACGTTTCTCTGAACGTTTAGGGAACCATCATTTATTTGGAAATGTTCTCAGAACGTCCCTGCTGCCTTTGTCAAAAAATTGAATTGAAAATTAGAGCTAAATTGATTAACAAAAGTGGCTGTTCAAACAAAAACATTTTTTATTTTACAAAAAATGCGCTACAAGTATTTTTGGATTATTATGAAACCTCTGTAAAGTGCAAACCTCTTGCAGTAAATCATTAGCTGACAACAGCACATGCATGAGCTAATGTTACTACTGTATCACTGCATCAGCAACTACACAGTTACTGTCTTTAAATAAAGCAACATGCAGCATAACATCAGTGTTTCTGGATCATCACTGACTGAAGCACAGGCTCTACTCTTCAGCACAACGGCAACCTCACAAAACAGAAACAGAACATTAAACACTCACAGATCTCTCTAGATCTCAGCATCTTCACTTATTACAAACCACTCTGACTTTCTTTCATTCAAAACTTCTTAATGAGGTGTTGATGTTTTATTAAAAATAATAAAGTTTGAAGTCACCGTTACAGAGGTAAGCTCTTGCTTTAGTCGGGCTCCTGACCTGTGATGTTTTAACTTTAGTTTTTCTTGAAAAAATTTTGAGGAAAAAATCTGATTAGATTATCATGGTTGCTTACTGAATACGATATCTTCAAATAGTGGCCTTATTCACTGATCTATGGAAATGTATATCTTTAATGTTGTTATAACCCTATAATACTGCATAAAAGCTGGGGCGCAAGATGGCGGCTCGGAAGTAACAGCAGTTTTAAGTCGCTCCTGTCACGCTTATTCGTTTTCTTTTCACACTTGCTAAATAAAGGACGCAAGCTCTGATTTTCGATTATAAATCTTGTGTAGCATGTCGCTAGAGACTTTCTGTCCGCAATCTTTGCCGAAGATGCCAAGACCTGCTAAGAAAACGGCGAAAAGATTCGACTGCTGATGGATCAGCCGGCGAGCCTGAACACAGTCAGGCAGATGCTGGCAGCGAGGCGAACTTAGCCCGGCGCTTGCAAAAGCACTTCAAATTATGACTGAGAAAATTTCTAATGCAATAGATGAGAAACTAGGCCGCTGGCAGAAACAGTGCATAATCATACCCAGCAGCTGGAAAGTGTTAATAATTGATTGGATGAGGCAGAACGGAGAATCATGGCAGTGGAAGCATCCTCGGAAGGCGCGCAATCCAGCGCTTCGCTCTTGAAAAACAAGTTGCCATGCTTACCAAACATATCGATGACTTGGAAAATAGAGGCCGGCGTAAAAACACCCGAATTCTGGGCCTTCGCGAAGAGGTGGAGGTGCCAATGCGGTTACTTTTCTTGAATCGTGGATCCACGAATTTCTCGGCCTGCATACTAAGAGTGGTCGTATTAAGATTGAAAGGGCACATCGTACGCTGGCCCCAAAACCGGGTGCCAAGGATAGGCCACGGGCGCTGGTTGTCCGGTTCCACAACTATGGTGACAAACAGAGGGTTCTCGATGCCAGCAGGAGACGATCGGTGGATGGAGATTTGCGGTATGAGGACAGCAAGGTATCATTCTACCAGGATTTTTCGGCTTCAGTGATACGGAAGTGTAAAGAATTCAACGGTCAAGCAGCGACTTGAGATATGGGTGCTCGCTACGCGATGCTGTATCCAGCCAAGCTACGAGTCAATATTGGAAGTACCCTTAAAGTCTTCGAGACAGCGGCTGCAGTCTCGCAGTACCTGGACAAGAGCGACTCAAACTCCAGCACCTGATCTTTATCAGGCTTTCTGATACGCGGGTGATGAATTCACTGTAATATGCAGCGACGTGAGTTTTAGTTTGTGTGCTTTATTTTCTATTCTCTCTTTTATGAGTGACGGGGCTGTTTTAATAACTTTCGTTTGCATTTTGGGTGTGTATCACTTTACTGTATTGTTGTTACTGGAGATTCAACGAGAGACTGACCTGTTTTTGAGATGAGGATCTTTCCCCTTGATGTGGGGAAATGGCCCCTTTTTCTTATTTTTAATTTTCTTGTCGTGCTATTTTGTTCTTGTATTTTTCCCTTTCTTTCCACGTTGCCAGTTTGGCATGTTTTAATATGTGTTATTGTTTACTGTAATGCCTTGACATGCGTATTTATATACTGGACCTAATGACAAGGTAATAATCATGGAGATTTTCGATAGAGGGAAAGCACCACCTGATCTATTCTTTATTTGTTTTAAGTAACGGCTAGTAACTTAAGACTTTGCACATGGAATGTAAGGGGTTTACATGGGCGAATAAAAATTCGTAAAGTGCTCACACGACTCCATAAGGAGAATATAGATGTAGCCTTATTACAAGAAACCCATTTGAGTGATAACGAACATTTGAATCTAACACATAATAAATGGGTTGGTCAGATTTACTTTTCATCCTTTACAAAAAGCAGTAGAAGAGTAGCCATTTTGATTAATAAAAGTATACCTTTTAGGGTCACAGACAGTATTAAGGACAAACAAAATATTGCCCCCAAACTACTCCTCAGAATTTCTTACAAAAGCTTTCCTTGAGTTTAAAGAGCATGCATCTGGATTGTGCATTATTGGAGGAGACTTTAAAACTGTTTGTTGAATTCATTACTGGACCGTTTTCCCCCAGAGACTCTCTTTTCACCAAACAGTCTAAAGCTCTTGCTGCACTCTGATAATTTAGAATATTTGGATGTTTGGTCCACTCTTAACCCGTATCAGAAGAAATTCACTTTTTTTCTCACCCACATAATTGTCACTCTAGGATCGACTACTTTTTGCTCCTAAGACTATAATGCATGCAATTTCACACTGCAACATAGGAGATATTGTTGTCTCTGATCATGCTACAGTGGTACTAGATGTTTGTGTGAAGGGGTTTCTTAGACCTGTTAGAAGTTGGAGATTTAATAATTTATTACTCAAAGATGATACATTTCTTTCATACTTTAATTCAGAGTTTAAGATATTTTTATCTATTAACTCAGAATCTACAAATAATCCTCACTTCTCTGGGAGACAGCTAAAGCATATATTAGAGGCCTTGCTATTTCATACCTTACAACCAAAAAGAAAACAGTCAGAGAAGCAGAAACACCTAGAGTCAGAGTTAAATATTGCCACTAGCAGCTATTTGAATGATAGCTGATCCTCTCCCAGTTTCCAAAATAAGTGCTGTGTGGGCTTCTTTAAATTCATTGCTAACTCATCAGTCTCATTCAAATATATTATATTCAAAGCAAAAGCTGTACGAATGGGGTAATAAGCCTAGTAAATATTTAGCTCATTTGACGAAGTCTAATTCTGACTCACAATTTAATACTTCTATAGTAGACCCCAATGGACTGCGTTATTTTGATTCTCTTATTATTAACAATACTTTTAAACAATTTTACTCTGTTCTCTATCAGTCTCATTACTCTTCCCAAAAACACGATTATATGGTGTCATTCTTTGATTGCCTAACTCTCCCTGTTGTTTTAGAAGAACAGAGAGAACTTCTTAATGCACCTATTTCAAGAGAGGAAGCTATAACCGCACTCCATAGTTTGAAGTCTGGTAAATGTCCTGGGCCAGATGGCCTTGCATGTGACTTCTATAAAGAATTCGAGCATGTGCTTCTAGACCCTCTTTTAGCTATGGTTAATCATTCGTTTTCGACTGACAGGTTGCCCTCTCGCTTCATGAGGCAAATATTTCTCTTATTTTAAAAAAGGCAAGGACCCAGAAAATTGTGGCTCCTATAGGCCTATTGCTTTACTTCATTCAGATTTAAAATTGTTATCTGAAATTTTAGCACTAAGATTGGAAAAGGTTTTGCCATCTATTATTCATGAAGACCAGACGGGGTTTATTAAAGGTAGAAGCTCCACCCATAATGTCAGGAGGCTTTTAAACATTATTGAGCTTTCCCATAACCTCAGTACTAGCTCTTTTATTTTGTCCCTAGATGCGGAAAAAGCTTTTGACTCTGTGGAGTGGCCGTGTCTGTTTTACACACTGGAAAATACTCTATAAGGACCCCTCTCCGTCGTCATTACCAAGGGTCACAGATCTGATAATTTTTCTTTATCCCGGGGTACTAGGCAAGGTTGTCCCCTCTCTCCATTGCTTTTGCAATAGCAATGGAGCCATTTGCTCAGAGGATAAGGGAGAGTGCAGCTGTGTCGGGGGTGTCTCTGGGAGGTAGGCGGCATAAAATCTCCTTATACGCAGATGACGTGTTACTTTTTCTTTCGGACCCGAGAGTTCTGTGCCAGCGGTTGTTGACCTCATTCAGGAATTTGGGCAATTTTCTGGGTACAAGATTTATTTTTCTAAATCAGTCGTCTTATTTATAGGGAATAAGAAGTCCATAAATCAACCTTCCTCCTTTCCTTTTAAATATTCCGAGGATGGTTTTATTTATTTAGGCATTAACATAACCCTATTTTTAGGAAATTGTACAAAGCCAATTTTATACCAGTGCTTGAAAAAATCCAAGATGATTTGACCAGGTGGATGACTCTCCCTCTGTCTTGGCTGGGACGGGTTCCCTTGATAAAGATGAATGTCCTACCTCGTTTACTGTATCCAATGCAGATGATTCCTATTTTACTGTCTAATAAGGTCATAAAAGAGTTGAATGGGTGGTTAAGTTCATTTATCTGGAGCAAAAGAAAACCCAGGTTGAAATTATAAAAACTTCAGCTCCCTAGTGCAAAGGGCGGTTTGGATCTCCCAAATTTCAAACTGTATCAGTTGGCTTGCCAGCTTCGATTCATTGTTGAATGGCTTAATGAAGATCCTAAATCAGTTTGGTTTGATCTTGAATCTTCACAGTCCAAATGCCCTTTACAAAACTTATTATTTGTCCGTAATTCTAAGCTAAGGAGAGCTATGTGTGATAGTCCTTTAGTACGTAATACTCTCAAGGCATGGCGTGCTATTCAAAGATTGGAAGATAGGATCGACACAACCTCTCCTCTTTTGCCAATCCTGAACAATCCAGAGTTCTTGCCAAGTACTATGGACCCTGGTTTCAACCTTTGGCCTGCTCATGGTATATGTAGGATGGGTGACCTATTTGAGGAGGGATCACTATTGTCCTTTGATATTATAGCCTCAAAATATAATTTACCTAGGCAACATTTTTTTAGATTTTTGCAAATTAGAGATTATATATTTAGAAATACTACACTTACTTCCAAATATTCATTTTCAGTAATTGAGAAGATACTTTTAAACCCTCCTACACAAAAGTTGATTTCCTTTTTCTACAAAGCTCTGTGCTCTTATGGTACAGTTAACACCTCGCACCTCAGATTAACTTGGGAAAGAGAGCTTGGGGTGGATAAATGGGATGAATGGGAGATGGTTTGGTCTCTAGCCAATAGGCTCTCAGTTTGCAATAGAGCAAGAGCCATTCAGCTTAGGATCCTCCACAGAATACATATTACGCCTCATTTAAGACACAAATACAATCCAGCTCACTCACCACTCTGCCCAAAATGTAAATCTGACATAGGAGATTATATTCACTGTGTATGGGATTATCATGTGATCCAGACCTACTGGTCCAGAATCGTAGCTCAATTGAATAACATCTTAGGTTTGGCCTTGGATCCTGATCCTTTGTCTCTTCTTCTGGGTTTTCCATGTAAGCTTATTTCTAATAAGCATAAAAGACATCTTTTAGGCTGTTAACTTTTGCTGCCAGGAAGAATTTACTAATGTTGTGGATCAGTGATAAACCTCCCTCTATAAAGGGATGGCATTCAATTATTAGAGAGACTATTCCACTGGAACTTCTAACATGTTTTATTCACTCTTCAACTGATACTTTTATTCGCATTTGGACACCATATTTGGACAGCATAAATGCCTCTATTTGTGATATTCTGAGGTTTGGTATGATATAGTGTTTCCAGAGGTTTTATCTGTCTTCTGTTTTTTCCTTGTTCTCTGTTGGTCCTGTTGCACATTTCTGTTCATGGTACAATGCCTTGTTGTTATTTTACGTATACTTTTGTGTTTATCTTTGATGTGTGTCGGGCAATTTATGTTGTTTTGTGTTTGTTAAAATAAAAGTTATAAAAAAAAAAATACTACATAAAAACCTGTCATGCTTTGATGTTTTGAAGTCATTATGCAGAAATTATTCAGCCAGTATCATGCAGACACACACAGACATCAAGATTCAGCATATGAACCTCAACAATGGTGACAAAATTTTCTGATAAATAGATTAACTTTGAGCATCACAAAACAAGCTACTAAATTCACAAAAAGATTTTTGTTTGTTGTCACCGTTGTTGAGGTTCATATGCTGATTCATGATGTCTGTGTGAGTCTAAAAGGCACTTTTCAAAATGCTGTCTGTAAAATGAATTTTAAAAACTGAGCACTTGACGGTCATAAAAAGACAAAAACTAACAGATGACGCACTCAGAGGATGACGCCTGAGGATCATCATCTGTCTGCACTTTTCCCTTCAAGCAAGTGGATTTTTCCAAAGTCCCTTTAAGACAAGTCATTTCACTCCGTGGCCATCTTTGAAACGCCTCTTGGGCATGCAAGTGCAGCTCCTATCTCTTTGAATGGGGAAACATCAAATTCTCCAAAGCTGTTTGCCAAGCTTTCGATTAAATTTCATATTTGTAATCACCAATGAAATCTGACAACTGTCTCATAAATTTTTTCCAAACACTCTAATCATGACAAAAATCTATTTTTAGGCTGGATCAAGCTAATGCGCATGCGCAGACCTAAATGCGCGTCTCTTGTGCCATTATTTCGGAGGAGCGTGTCAGACTGTTTCTATAGAAACCGGTGCTTCTAACGGCTGCTGCAGTGACGCGATGACTTTACCAGTCGGCGATTGGCTCTTATTTAGAAGGCGGACTTATTCCGCTACATTGCGCGCTGCACTTACTCCCATTAGAAACAATACGAGTGGCACGTCGTGTGTTATTTTAGTCTTTGATGTTTCTCTGAAACTACTGCGACTTATTAGAAAGGAAGAACCTTTGTTTCCAGTACTTCATTGCCAGATCTTCACATCTCTGTATCTTTTGAATTCAAAGCCTGTTTCTGTTACAAGTCAGGTCATCTACATTTATATAGCGCTTTTACAATACAGATTGTTTCAAAGCAGCTTCACAGTGATAATAGGAAAATTAATGGACAGAGATTGTTTTAGCTAAACAGCAGCTCTAGGAAAACGTTATTATCGAGCTAAAGCACGCTTTTGATTGAATCACTTTCGTTGTAAAAATCGTTAATTATTACTTTAGGGGCCGCTTAAATGACACCTTTCCTACTGAAAACCGAATACTTTTAATGCATTCTTGTCGTTCATTTACATGTTTAGTCTATAGGTTTGCGTGTGTGAGTGTGTATGTGCAAAAGCTTGGTCTTTTTTTAAAAAAGTGATATTTGCCAAATTACTTGTCTGGTCCGCATAATACAGAAAAATTAGTTGTGTCCGCGGATCTATGCGAACTGGAATAATTTTGATAAAGTTTTATCTATACATAGGGAAAGTCAGTGATAGACAGAAATCAAAAGGTCCCACATGATGTGCCACATGCTCTTTTCATTAAATCTTCTGACTCCGGCTCAAATAGATGTGCCTTCAGATCCTCCCGCTGCCATACTTTCCCAAGGGATACGTTCAACGGTTGTCAAGGCAGCGCTCCACCTGTCTTGTGTCGACACACCCCACGGAAAAGAGGTGGGGTGAACAGTAGCTCATTATCATTTACCCTTAACTGTCACGGTCCCACTGGCCGGACGCCTCCCAACCAGCACACCCATGTAGGCCCCATATGGTTTAGCCCAGATGAAATGAACACTACATGCTGTTAAATGTAACACTGAATCAGTGTTGAAGTTAATGAGATAATTAGGTGATAACGAGCAGAATCACCGAAGGATAGAGGAACAACAAGAACTACGACTTCAGCCACAGCCTTAGATGAAATCAACTGAAGATAAAAGACATTTAATATCTCAAGATCTGATTAAACAACTCCACAAACATCATTACCAGCTTCACTTATTACTGACCAGACTGACTTTATTTCTGACATACTTCAACAAAACTTGTTATTGAGGTTTAGATATTGATGATTTGTTGAAAATAATAGTTTTGTTTGATGTCACCATTATCGAGGTCAGTGTTTGCTTTAGTTTGGCAGTCTTACTCTTTACTTTTTAGTGTTAGTTTTTCTCTGGCTGCTGTAGCTGTTTATGGCAAAAAGATGAGAGAAAATGTGATCAGCTACTGTCAGCTGCTTTATGATAAGAATATAATCGTCATGTAGTGGCTTAATTCACTGATCTAATAACTGAGCTTTATATGAGCGAAATGTTATTAAGTTTGTGTTGGATCTCTTTTAGAAATACAACTATAAAACAGTTTTAATCAGAAAAAATGAATGAGTTTTAAAACACATTTAACACTAATCTCTTGCAACACTTCCTCACACACAGACATCTAGAATCAGCGTATGAATCTCAACTATGGTGACATGCTTCATGCCACAATGCATTCTGGGTGTATCATGCAAAAAGAATGCATTGCGGCATTAAGCATGTCATCATTGTTGAGATTCATAGGCTGATTCTTGATGTATGTTTGTGAGTAAATCTCACTGTAGTTTAAAGCACTTAGTTTACAATCTGTTTTAAAACTCAAAGATTTTCTAATTATAACTGTGGTGGATCTTACACGAAACACGAAAAAAGATATTACTCACATTAAACTCAGTCATAAGATCAGTGAATTAAACCACTACACAGTGATGATATTCTTATCACGAAGCAGCTGCAGCATCTGATCGTGTTTTCTCTTGCTTTTTCTCAGCAGCCAGAGAAACTAACATTATAAAGACAAGTCAAACTACCCAACTAAAGTAAACACATTGAACACCATGATGGTGACATAAAAAAACCAAACAAAAACTCTCTCTCTTAATTCTCAATAAGAGCTTCTGTATATGAAGTTGTTTAATCCTCCTCTGCTGAGATCTTGAAAGATTTAATGTCTTCTTTTATCTAAGGCTGCGGGTGAAGTCAGTTGTAGTTCTTGTGTTTTTTTCCTGTTCTTGTTGTTTCTCTTTCCTTCATTGATTCTGCTTGTTAACAGCAGCTATCTTCAATAATTCTCAATCAGGATTGACGGAAAACAGACTCTGAGGACGCATGTGTGAACTCTGAGGACTCGCAAAATGACGGGCGAGATCTAACACGGCGACGCTCTGAAAGTAAACAACTTCTTATAACTCAGCAAAATACAACAGACAAATCACGGAAACGAAAGAAACTTTGGAATACTTCATAGACAGTTACTACTTGGGATTACTTAACTACTTGGGATTACTTATGCCCCAGCCAAAGAAAAAACAACCGCGCAGGGAAGACTCGCGGAATCAGAAGACAATACAACAACAAACATAGAGGTATGTGTACTAGAGTCAATCAACAATAAACTGGCAATCCTCGAACTATTACATCAAGACATAAAAGACCTAAAGACAAGCCTGGAATTTAGTCAAACACAAATTTAAACAATACAAAATGAGAACAAAGAACTGCAAAATAAGATAACAACAATCACTACACAACTGGTCCAAATCACAGAAGAAAACAAACTCATGAAAGAGACAATATTAGATCTTCAGTGTCGTAGTATGCACGACAATCTAATATTTTCCGGCATACCAGAACAAATACAAGACAACCAAGAAGAGAGAATAAAGGAATTTATGCATTCAGCTTTGAAGATCCCGGAAGAAACAATAGAAAAAAAACACCTTTCATCGCGTCCACCGTCTCGGTCAAAAAAAAAACACTCAATCAACAGGCATCAAACATCCCCAACCGATTGTGGCTAAATTCAAACACTACAAACATAAAGAACTAGTCAAAAGTAAAGGGAAAGAGCTACGCGGCACACACTACGGAATCAACAACCAGTTTCCACGAGAAGTACAGGAAAGATGTAAAAAACTTATTACAATCATGAAACGCCATAGAAGCGAGGGAAAGCGAGTCTCATTTGTCATAGACAAACTGTACATTAATGGACAATTATACAGAGAAACCAGCTCTGCTTGATCGAAGTGGGGACATAAATCGTGATCATGTCGCTTACTAAATTCATTGAATAACAAATGTCCGTCATATTTCTACCCAATCAATAACAACAATAAATTTAAGTCACAAATGTCTTATATGTTACACTGGATGTGTGATTATTGTAAAGTGAGAATTGTAATCTTGTCACGTTCTTGTTTTGTAATGTACAAATGGGGAGTTAAACAATTACACGTAAGGTTAACGAATTGGAAAATCAATATACACTCAAATGAAATGTATGTGTTCACGTGCTCGCATAAATGAATATATGTATGTGTATGAATTTACTTGCATATTATTTCATTAAGTATGTCACAGATTAAGTTTGTCAGCTGGAATGTGAGGGGCATCAATTCACCAATTAAAAGAAATAAGATACTAAACTACCTTAAACTTAATGCTGATATATGTATGTTACAAGAAACACATTTACTTCAGTCTGAAATGAAGAAATTACAGTCAACAAAATGTACTAATGTTTACAGTGCTTCATTTAACTCAAAAAGAGAGGAGTCATGATATAAGCAAAACTATATATACAAAGTAGAAATTTCAGATCCAGAAGGACTGGATTATATTATTATATAAGGACAGGCTATATTATTATAAATGCATCTATAAATAATACAGAAATGACTATTGCCAACATTTATGGACCAAATATAGACAATGATGAAATATTCCATAAGGTGTTTTCAATAGTGTCCACTTTTCCACAGTCCAAAATCATCATCGGAGGAGATTTTAACACAGTTCTTAATCCTTCATTAGATAAATCAAATAACACAATTCAATTTAAAACATGGCAATCTACAGATACATTAAAACAGTATATGACTGAACTTGGACTGGGCGACAGCTGGAGACTAAACAATCCCACTACAAGAGACTATACTTACTTCTCACCAGTACATAAAACATACTTGCGTATAGATTTTTTTAATAAGCAATTCAATCATCAAAGATATAACAGAAACAAAAATCAACCCAATGGTTATTTCAGACCATGCAAATATTTCATTGACATTCAACAATAAAAATCATGCAAAAACACCTCAACGATGGAGAATGAACACATCATTACTACAAGATAAAGAATTTAATGAGTACTTTAAAAAGAATGGACATCTTTTATAGAAATAAATGATACACCAAACATATCTGCATCAATACTTTGGGAAACTGCTAAAGCGGTGTTAAGAGGAAAAATAATATCATACTCAGCATATAAACACAAGTTAAATCAACAAAAGGAAAAGAGTTAGAAAATAAATTAAAAACATTAAATAATATATACTCCCAAAATCCTAGAGAACAGACATTAAATGAATTAAATAAAATCAAATTGGAATTAGAAGAAATTAACCTTAAGAAAGTACAATTTCAAAAACAGCAACTAAAATTATTACATTTTGAACATAATAATAAATCTGGGAAATATCTAGCTAACCTACTTAAATGAAATAAAGAAAAACTCTAATAACAACCATTAAAAACTCAGACAATAAAATAATACATAATCCACAAGAAATAAATAAGACATTCAGGAATTTCTACCAGTCACTATATAGTAATAAACAAAAGGAAAATAGAAAAACAATAGACACATTTCTTCAAAACATAACAACACCAACATTAAATTCTGTCCAAATACAATCCTTAGAAGAACCATTGACATTAGAGGAATACAGGAAAGCCCTTTTTCACTATCAAATAATAAAGCCCCAGGCCTGGATGGTTATCCAGCAGAATTTTATAAACACTTTTGGCCAACAATATCATCACTATTTTACAGAATGACAGAAGACATCAAACTCTAATCCACCATAACCACAACATATGAACACTGCACTAATTACAGTTTTACTTAAACCAAATAAAGATGCATCCTTGTGTTCCAGTTACCGCCCATTATCACTTATAAACACAGACTTGAAAGTAATTAGTAAAGCATTAGCAATATGTTTAGAATCAGTTATGCCAACTCTTATTCATCCGGACCAAACCGGCTTTGTTAAAGGACGTCAATCATCCAATAATACTAGCCGATTATTTAATATAATAAATAACTCCACTAAACAAAAAACTAATATAATAATTGTCTCACTTGATGCAGAAAAAGCATTTGATAAGGTAAATTGGCAATTTCTATATACAACATTGGAAAAATATGGCTTTGGGAAAACCTTTATACACTGGATTAAGTTACTTTACAATACACCGATGGCATCAGTTATTACAAATGATATCACTTCACCACCATTCCAATTACAACGAGGCACTAGACAAGGTTGTCCACTATCTCCTCTACTTTTTACACTGTTTATAGAACCCCTCGCAGCAGCTATCAGACAAAATAACAATATTGCAGGTTATAAATCTGACAATACCACCCATAAAATATCATTATATGCAGATCTATATACAAAATCCAGAAAAATCACTTCTAGAACTTATCAAACTCATTAACGATTACTCCAATATATCAGATTACTCTATAAATTGGAATAAATCAATAATACTTCCATTAAATAAAACTTTCAATTCAGCTAAAATAAAGAACAATCAATTTAAAATAGGCAACATTATCTACTTGGGAATACAGTTTTCTTCAAATATATCGGTTCTGTTTGCTCTCAATTTTACCTCAGTTTTAAAAACAATAGAAAATGACTTAAAACACTGGATGCATCTGCCATTACCAATCATCAGACAAGTAGCCACAATCAAGATGTCTATATTACCAAAAATAAATTATCTCTTCACAATGATTCCAATACAACCTCCCAAAAATGGTTCAACACACTTGACAGCATAATAAACAATTTCTACTGGAAAGATAAGAAACCAAAAATTGCACTAAAAACATCACAAAAACCAAAAGAGCAAGGAGGACTATCAGCACCCAATTTTCAATATTACTATTTAGCCGCACAATTACTTCATTTGACCAAATGGATCAATAATAATCACTTTCAAAACCCATGGATTCAGCTTGAACAATCAGCATGCAAAGAAATTCCAATATCTAATTTACCTGGTCTTAGCAATACTATTAAAAACATAGTCTATATCAAAATGCCGCAATCCAGACAACATTAACAGCCTGGTGGAAAACTAATTAAATAACTGGTCACTCTGTGTCACTGCACGCTTATTCACCCATATGGAATAATCCAGATTTTACTATTAATAAACTCCCACTTGTTAATAAAACCTGGTTGGCCAAGGATATTACATATTTACATCATCTATATTTGAACAACAAATTTCTATCATTCACAGAATTATCTCAGAATTATAACTTGGATAAAAATAAAATCTTTTTACCTCCAAATAAAAAGTGTAATTACAGCTAAAACAAAGCATACACAAATACAATCACAAACACTACTAGACAACATTGAAAATATCAGACAACAAAAATAATAAAAAAACTATACACTTTAATATTATCTGCAGATAAAAAATGCCAAATACCAACCAAAAAATGGCAACAGGACCTCAATATATCAACAGACATTAACTTTTGGAATCAAATTTGTAAAAACACATTCAGTGTAAATACAAATCTACAACTAATACAATATAAAGTCCTACACAGAACACATTTAACTCAACAAACAATGTTTAAAATGGGTAATGCAGCATCTGATAAATGCATACAATGTAATCTCAATACACCAGATACATATCTTCACGCATTATGGTCATGTCCATCTGTCATCTCTTTTTGGAAGGAAATAGTTGAAATATTATCAATGATGTTAAAGTGCAATATTCCAGTTATCCCATCACTATGTCTGTTAGGCGATACCTCCACAATACCTAACACAATAGAACTAGAATTTGTCTCTAGCTGTTGCCAAGAAAACCATTCTCATACACTGGAAAAATAAAACAAAAATTTCTATTGCACAATGGCTCCTCTTCTTAAAAGAACATATTACAAATGAAAGACAAACCACTATAGCAAAAACAAACTGCAGGATTTTACAATTCAATTCTCTCCCCTCACTGCCTATCTAGATATTTAGATGTAATTTAGGGTCACCTTTATATTGTACACAATGCATTAACAAACTATTAGTAAATTGATGCCCCAAGCTATATAAAACCAGAATGGATAGGTATATAATTTTACATAGACATCATCAGTGATATATATTACCTATATGTTTTTGTCTTTGTGAGTAATTATGTATGGATGTACACGCAGTTATGTATATATGGGTGTCTACGTGCATGTAGGTATGTGTATTTACTTATATATCTAGACATAGGTATGTACATGAGTATGGGTATGTATATATATATATATATATGTGAGAATGTATGGATGTATCTATATGTAGATGGATAGCATAGATATAGAAATGTTATCACATACTGTATACTGTTAACCTTTTCTATAGGGGAATAGGATGGAGTGGTTGCTGGTGGGCGACGGATCATGGGTGGGTAGGATCCCTTCCCGCCCTCAGGAATGATCGTGGATAGCCCAGTCAAGGGCAAAACCCCATAATATTCTTATTATTAGCATAACTATTAATGATATTAGTGTGGTTGCCGGGAAATTTGAGGAGGGGGGGGAAGGAGGAGTAAAGGGAAAAACATATAAAAGCAATTA
This sequence comes from Hypophthalmichthys nobilis, assembly GCA_037950665.1. Lineage (NCBI taxonomy): Eukaryota > Metazoa > Chordata > Actinopteri > Cypriniformes > Xenocyprididae > Hypophthalmichthys > Hypophthalmichthys nobilis. The sequence continues at coordinate 4,975,677 of CM075475.1, read as the reverse complement.
ATGTCTTTAAATACTACACACCTGTAAATCACCTGTAATTCTGAGATATAACTCCCCTCTTATCTTCTTGTTGTATTTGTTATCTTGGTATGTTTTGTCTTACTATGTAATATGTCAGTCCGTATATATATATGTTGTAAGTTTATGATTGCAAAAATAAATATAAAGATAAAAAATAATGCTCAATCATCACTTAATTAATTACTTAATTATCTCATTAACTCCATCACTTCAGTGTTACATTTAACAGCCTGTAGTGTGCACTCTGAACAGTGTTTATTTCATCTAGGCTAACCCATGTGGGCCTACATGGGTGTGCTGGCTGGGAGGCATCCCGCCAGCGGATCGTGACAGTTAAGAGGTTAAAGTGCCATGCACTGAAACGGGTCACTGTGAAAAGAGCTGTTTTTAAAAGGTAAAAGGGTGATGTTTTACACAACCATTGAGAATTTTTACAAAATTATGTTACAGACTTTTCAGGAATACCCTAAAGCAGTGGTTCCCAAACTGGGGTACGCAAAACAAAATGCCGAATTTTGCCATTCTTTTAATTCTTCTCCACCTTAAAATATCATTAAAACTGAGCATGTATTTCTAACAAGCACAATGCCCTAAATACATGACATCAAATCAAAATACCACATCTCAAAACTGAGTGCATCCATTTCCACATAAGCAGCGTGCATACGGGTGCCTTTAGGTTGCGTGCAGAGTCTGCTGCTAGAGACTACATCAGCTTCAGTTTGGATCCAGCCCAGTGTTGCCAGATTGTAAATCTCCAATTATCGTACCAGAAGCTCAAAATGATCGTATTTGGAACAAAATTATCGTACACAACTTTTTAGTATAGGTAAATTAACTAAATTAATAACTATTGATTTTCACAACGGAAAGAATCAATACTGAACTAACTTAAGCTGGACAATCACAGTATTTTAGCTGCTGTACAGCCACAATTATGTTCCTCTATCTCTGTAAAGCTATACTTTGACACAATCTGCATTGTAAAAAGAGCTGTATAAATAAAGGTGACATGACAAGTCAAACGTACAGAATACAGCTATTTATCTATTAGACCAACAACTTTTTGACATGAACTGCAAATTACCACAATACATAAATAATTAGGCGTACCTTAGTGGGAAACAACCGACCTAAGCGCGCGGCAGGAACGTTAACTTGAGCTCGTGAGAGAGATTCATTCTCCACGATGATTGGCCGAGATAACATGAAATGAGATGGAAGACATTCCTAACAAAGTTCACGTTCTCCTTACAATCATGACGTAGTAGAGGATCCACACAGCTAGATCAAAGAGCCGATTTATAACGACCATCATTTGAAGTGTCACAAAATACTGAAATTATCGTACATCATGGGATTTTTTTCATTATTGATCGTACATCGTACAGAGGTCAAAATTATCGTACAAATACGATAATTATCGTACGTCTGGCAACACTGATCCAGCCTCTTAAGAAGACCTCAGATGACCAACACCTTTGAAGAGACAGCGCCAACTCCTGCGAGGTCTTCAGATGACGCAATATCTGGATCAACATGCATGTGTTGCTCTTAGAAATCAAAATGGTATTTTTTGTGTATTATTTTACAATTTATTTGTATATATTGTGAATTATTTCCCCGGGACTTTTATTTTGAAATCGCGATCTGATATCGCAGAAGTGCGCATGTTCCAGTACGTTCAGAAATGAGAGAGACACGAAGATGACGCAGCACAGCTCATATATGCGATCTTTTAACAGTTTTCCTTGGAAATCATTTGACTGTAAGTAATTTACGAATTTACTCAAGTTGTTATGGATCTTTTATTGTAACAAGCGATTTAACTGACTTTAATGTTAAAACCTTGAACACTGTGATTGAAGAGAATAGTTGCAATTAAGAGCAAACAATTGACTGTGAATTAACAGCATTACTGCATTCATGTTTTCCTGTAATGTTTATTTACATATTTTATTTATTGTATTTGCAGTTTTACAGTAAAGAATAATCACCAAGAAAAGTATGCCTTGGGACTTCTAAATGTTCACTATCTGTCTAATGGAGCACAGTCACGTGCTATGAGGGCAGAATAATGCACATTCCCAAATTTCTACACATCCTAATTATTGTTAATATGTAATTCATTATTTCTAGGAGCTCATTGCTTCTATTCAATTAAACTGCTAACAGTGATTATAAATTAAATTGCCTGAATTATTACATTGTTAGTTAACTGCATGATTATATATGAACATTTCTGAAACCAAATACATACGACAGTCACCACCGATACCAGATACTCTAAATTGTAATGTTGACATGCATTCTCTGTAAACATATACAAATAAATGTGAATTGAAAAATGTGAATTGAATAATATATGAGCAAGAATGCAAATTCAATTATCCACATGATTGCAAATGTGACATTTTACAACAGTTTAACAAATAAAAATGATGTTCTTCACAGTATTTTTAGTATTTGCTCTATTTTGCAATAAAATAATAGTTCCAATGAAAGCCACAGCAGAACTACAACACAACGCTGTTTCGTGAACAAATCTGCGGTTTTGAACGAATAGTTCATGAAAGTAATTGATTCAATGATTAATTCATAAATACAGCCACTTGTTCGTTACTGAATGAGTGACACGATAATTCACATATTAAGACTTACCGCTACCTGTGGTGGTTTTAGTTTTTAAAAGAATCATTTTTCACGTTATTGCATATTTCTATATTGAACATTTTTATTTATTTAAAACATTATTAATGTTGTGAAGGTATTTATAAAGATTAAAAAATGCACTGGAAAGTCAATTTAGGGGGCAAATATTGTCTCTTAATGAAAAAGGTGCAGTCTAAGTGGAAGAGAGGGCTAGGGGTGTGCACTATCCGCAGAAGGATGGTGAATGCCTCAGGGGTACTCCACTCTAAAAAGTTTGGGAACCACTGCCCTAAAGAATCATAACTTGTGGAAAATGGGCATCCGATGTCCCCTTTAAAGCATACCATAGGGCTGGGCGATATGGCCAAAAATCATATCTCTTTCGATGTATAATCTCAGTATTTTGTACATTTTTCTATTTGAACTAAAAAAAAATCTGTATTTAATTAAAAAAATGTTATTTCACATCCTGCCCAATTGTCCTACAAACAATGTTCATATTGAAGGCTATGAAAACAAACATGAATGTAACTGTGTAGTCTATGCTAGAAGTATTCAATTTCAGACGCATTCGACTCTCTCACAGAGCATAATACTGAAAACGCTGCAACGATTTAAAATCATCTGTTTTTAAACTGCAGTGCAAATGATAAGCTTTCGTGACCGCAGAGCCAAAAATCTCTATGGGCATATCTTCCCTACGGAAGTTGAGCTTAGTGCAAAACTCAGCTTCCATAGGAATTAACTGAAAATGGCCAGTGGACAGGCAGCTTTATTGAAAATGAGGTAGACACGACTGGCGCATCCCGTGTGAAAAGGCCTTCGTGCTGTCAGCAAAGCTTTAATAAACTGGTAACCTGTACATTGAACCTCTAACAACCGTAGAGTCTCAATATTTACTTTTATGAAAAATACCTTCGCTTTAAAAATACCAGTTTTGCTTTATGAGGCCGACTGACTGTTCTCCACCGACATGCGAGTTACTGTTAGGCCTACGTTGACTCTTAATGCTAAACGAGCAAAGTGTTAAAGTGTAATTGTACTGTACGAAAACTGTAAACTAGTGGAAATACACCCTACTTGAAAACGAATATAAAACAATTTGATGAACTTACTTTTTAAAAATTAGTTCAATGTCCGTCTGAAGCAGCTGCATAGTATTGCACAGTTTTGGCGCAAATTGGCGGCCGATTCTCCTATTATGGCAGCTAGCATCCTTCTCATTGCATTATCGCCACCATCTGCTCCGAGTGCCCCATTAGTGTCCAAACACAATTATATTGATTTCAGTTTTCAATTCAGTCACTTTCAATCAATGTGAGAAAAATGTCTAAATTCAACACCTTAAATAAACATTTGAAATAAACTTGATTAAAGCATATTCACAAAAGAAAAATAAATTAATTGTGTTGTATATAGTGTATATGCATTGTCATTATAATAAATATACATTTGTGATCCTGGACCACAAAACCAGTCATAAGGATCTTTTAAAAAAAAAAAAAAAAGAGATTTATACAAAATCTGAAAGCTGAATGAATAAGCTTTCCATTGATGTATGGTTTGTTAGAATAGGACCATATCTGGGATCTGAGGGTGCAAAAAAGAAAATTGCCTTTAAAGTTGTCCAAATGAAGTCCTTAGTAATGCATATTACTGACAAACATTTTTGATATATTTACAGTAGGAAATTAAATAGAATTTATAGAACATGATCTTTATTAATATCCTAATGATTTTTGGCATATAAGAAAAATAAGTAATTTTGACTTTTTGCTACAATATTTACCCATGCAACTTATGTCTGGTTTTGTGGTCCGGGTTATTATTTGATGAAAGTGGTCCTGACTGAACAGTCGATGACTATCAAATAAAATATTATGAAAGAACAAATTAATAAATAAATGTTTGAACTTGTTGATGATGGTGGTTCTCTTGACTGAGTGCTTGATGTTGGTCTTTCATGATGAAATTTGCACATTCTGATTTTAGCAGTTTGACAGCCTCTGTCATCTTATTTTAGTTGAGGAAACCCAAGGTTTTAAACCTTGGGTCCAGCAAAGTTGCCATGCTCATTATGCTGAGCGACTCCATATTCCAGATTTGTTCTCTCGGATGCCTGATGAGGTTTTTCAGTTAATTCTTTTGGTTAACCTATGGCAAATACAATATGAGTTACTCAAAGCTGCAAAAAAAAAAAAAAAAAAAAACATTGATTACTTTTGTTGATGAGTACTCTAAATAAATACCTGATTTGTTCATCCTGTAAATAATGATGAATTGTTTTCAGTAAGGGAATGACACATTTTTCTTCAGACCGCTCTATTATGGCCTGGTGGATTGGGGAGAGAACGCACAGAATTTGCTCTATGGCTTCATAATCCTGTACATGAAGTGGAGTGACGTCAGTTTTAAGTGAGGCAAGGGATGCTCCCACAGTTTGTCTTTCATCATGCAGGTGTTGAAGCATGTGAAAAGTGCTGTTCCAGCGTGTTTCCACTTCATTGACCAGTTTAAGAACTGGTCTGTGCATCTCTTGTTGCATCTAGCCAACATTTCTCTGGCAGAGATATTACAGATGTGTGTGTATATTTACAGTTGAGCTTAAAAGTTTAGATACCCTTGCAGAATCTACAAAAATGTGAATCATTTTAACAAAATAAGGAGGATCATGAAAATTGCATGTTATTTTTATTTAGTACTGTCCTGAATAAACTATTTCACATAACAGTTGTTTACAAAAAGTCCACAAGACAAAAAAACACTTCACACTGAGGACAACTGAGGGACTCAAACACAACTTTTAAAAAGGTTCAAACATTCACTGATGCTTCAGAAGGAAACACGATGCATTAAGAGTCGGGAATATAAACTTTTGAATTGGATGAACAGAATAAATTGTACATTTTTGTCTTCTGGGAAACATGTAAGTATCTTTTGTAGCTTCCAAAGGGCAGAACTAAATGAAAAAATATGTTCTTTAAGTAAAATAAAAAAACCTTGCACATCAACTTCTGGTTTAAAAGTTTTCACCCTGACTCTTAACGCATCGTGTTTCCTTCTGGAGCATCAGTGAATGTTTGAACCTTTTTAAAAGTTGTGTTTGAGTCCTCAGTTGTCCTCAGTGTGAAAAGATGGATCTCAAAATCATTCCGTCACTGCTGTAAAGAGTTCAAATATGCAGAAGATGCTGGAAAACTGAAGAATCTGCAGGACCTGGAGGATTTTTCTTAAGAACAGAGCTCAGTTTAACTGCTCCAGAACAAACAGGGACTCATGAACAACCATCACAAAACAAAAATTATGTAGGAAGGGCCCAGGGCATGGATGAGCCCCTGAAACCCTCATCCTCAACCAGAGTTTTTAAACCATATTTATTTATGCCTCATCAATAATATATTTATTAATTGAAACCATAATGCATCTAAAATTATGAATAAATTTAAGAAACAATCCTACTATGCTGTGTGCATGTGCAATTGTTCTCAGGCTGTGCATTCTCATGGAAAGCTCTGAAATGCCTTAGCATGGATGTGTTGTTTCCATACACAAGCTCCTTGTCACACACCAAGCATCTCACCTTCTGAATAAAGTTACATGAGATTAATTAAAGCAATGACATGGCAAAAACTATGATACATAAATATTTTTTTCTTTCAGAATACCATATTTTGGAAGTTTTAAGCTGAAAATGTTCCAAAACAGGGGAAGTCTTTCTTTTTCTTTCTTTTTTTTTTTTTTTGTCTGATGCCATTGCTATAAACATTCACCCCTTCACCAAACACCAACACCAATCCCTACTCAAACCAACACCAAATTACCTAAACAAAGCCAAAAGTGCAAAAATTACCAAATAATTAGTGAAAGATAATTTGTGATGATTTAAACAGAATCAAAGTACAGTACTCTCCTCACAATTAACCCACCAACCAGACTGAGCCAACGAGGACTCGTGAAGTACGATCTGGGGCCAGTTGTTCAAAAGTTTAATCTGGATCAGAATGATCTGGATTTGGAAATCCCATGTTTTGATATCCAGGATCAGGTAATCCATCTTACTTTTGTGCTGTTTTTCAAAGCAAAATTGGATTGGATCTCCTGATACAGATACACACTTTTCAGATTACCAAATCTGGATTATTAGTGTTCTCTGGAGCCCCTAAAGGGACATGATGATACACTCTAAACAAAAATGGTGCTATATAGCACTAAAAGTGGTTCTTTGGCTCGTAATTATAGGGGAACCTTTTTAAGTGCTATATAGCATCTATCTTTAAAGGTGATATACAGCACCTTTGTCATATGGTGCTATGTAGAACCATAAGAGGTGCCATATAGCACCAGCAGTGGTTCTTTGGCTCGTAATCATAGGGGAACCTTTTTGGTGCTATATGGCACCTATTCTTAAAGAAGCTTTCTAGCACATTTGTCAAATTAGAGGTGCCATATATTGTTTGTTTGTTCTTTTTATATATATATTTTTGAGATAGTAGGGCCCATTATCATACCAGATACTATAGACGAGTCAATATGCTTCTAAATGACACTTTTACTTAAAAAGTGAATGATAATTAATCATTTCTTACCAAATTGTGGCTTTAAAGATTCAAAATACTGTATTAAATGCTTACTGAGAAACAAAATACATTACACTTTCAAAACCTTTTTATTGATTTCTTTCAGCAGCAAATAAAATCAGTGCTGACAAGTCAGGGAATATACATATACAACATTACAATATGCTCCCCTTTTATACACATACAAAATAATGCAACACACTTGAAATATGTACATTTTTGAAGAAGACAAGAGTCCTGTTTTTTACATACATTCTTTACTTTATTTGGAAAAGTTAGAGTTTTTAACAGATTAATGAGTGAGTGGAATTGCTCAAAAACCTTTTAATACAACCACTTGCAAACTGATTTATGCTCTGAAGTCATTTGTAAGTATTTCATGAATTTAAAAAAACAATATAGAAACTGGAACTAACACTGGAAGAAAGAGAAAGAGAGAATATAGACCCCTAAAGTCTACTCAAAGACTGAGTTGTACACCCTTCTACAGGTATTATAGACCTCTTATGGTTACTTTTCACCATTTGTATATTCAGAAAGAATATGACAATTTGTGTTCTCTCAGAAATGTTTCCCACAGTGTTCACTCTGAGAAACTTTGCGTTAGCTCGCAAAGAACTTTTGACTGGTTCATCTCTTATGATTGCCAATGTAGTTTACAAACAGTGATAAAAAAACACTTTAAATTAAATATAATATTTTTGTTTGATATTTACAGCTGTTTGGGGATTATTTTATGGCACCAAAATCTCTTTTACTTTACAGTATAGGTTGCCAAAAGGCTAAGTATGTAGCCTAATGTCTATTTCTAATTTATTACTTTAACAGTTAAACTAATCAAGAGCAAAATAAAAATATCTGTATGTATATTACATGATAAAAAAAGTTGTATTTTTGACCAGTTTTAAAATTTAAATAGTGATCAACTGGAAAATAATAATTCAATGATGCAAACAGAATTAAATTCTGTAATGCAGCAAAAGACTGATTATTCAGCTGAAGTCATTTCACTGTTGTTTCAGTTCAGTTCAATGAGTTCAATTCAGCTATAAAGCAGTAAAACAGTATAAAACAGTAAAGTCATAATCCAGCTCTGAGTTCTCATTCAATAGTGTCGATGCAGTCAGATCAATATTATTGAATAGTAGGTGTCCAACTAAGCAAGCCAGAGGTGACAGTGGCAAGAACCCAAACTCCATCAGATGTCAGAATGAAGAAAAAAACCCTGGGAGAAACCAGGCTCAGTTGAGAGACAGTTTTCCTCTGGCCAAACAAATACAATGTGATTATGATTAAGCTGCATCAAAAGGACTGATTTCAGAATTTTTATCCAATAGACGGGTTTCTGTGCAACTTCATCACAGAGATGCTCGCGCAACTTGGGGCAGAAAGCAATGTCTCACCATTACTGAGTTAATTTCTTAATATAATCGGCGGAGTTTGCGCTACCTAGGCTTTCAAAGTCATTGATGCTAGCCATTTCCTCACTGTCACACACCTAGCTAGCTGTCACACATCTCATGTCTTGTACAGTATGTTCACAGTATCAGTTTTCTTTCAAATGTGGCGGGTCGTGCGTAGCCTTGTCATAAACATTTAGGATAGAAAGGCTGAACAACCATCAAAACCAGGTAAGTTCATAAATTCATAAGGTGTGTCAGGTTTTTATGATTAGCAAACTTGAGACCTGAAGACTAACGTTATAACTTGGCCTACTAGTCAACTGTTTTTAGCTAACATTTTACATAATGTTATATTAACATGCAAATGTAACAAACAAACAGATCCAATTTTGAAATGGCAGTTTATTATTGAGTCAACAACAATTTACAAACAATGCAAAATCTATGTTAATTACAATGGCTGATTTACATTACAATCAGGAGTTCTGCATAACGTTACATGCCAAGAATTGCATGCACCTCCAAGTACTGTTTAAAAACAATATAACATTCTTTGTGCGGTTCATTAATCGTGATAAATAATTCTGCAGAACAGATGTTGTAGGCTACCTGCAGAGATTTGCATCCACCTCTTTTCCCAGCATAAATGACTGTTACCTCCCGTGAGGTGCATGCAGAACGTGAAAAAGCTTAAATACAATATTTACCCATGCAACTTATGTCTGGTTTTGTGGTCCGGGTTCATATTTGTGAAAGTGGTCCTGACTGAACAGTCAAACTATCAAATAAAATATTATGAAATTTCTTATATAAAAAAATGTCAATATCACAGTACTAATACATTTTTGAAACCATTTCATATTCAGAATATACAGTTCTTAAAGTGCTTGAACATATAGCTGATGGAAATATCTCAGATGTTGACTTTATGTGGAGTGATGAGGAAGGTGGAGATGGAAATGCAGATGATTCTAGATCTCCAACAATTGGTGAGTGTACAATGAAAATCAGGGATAGTTAGTTAAGACTTTTCATATAATTAGATGTACTTAAATTTATTGAATGTTGTTTTATTGGATATACAGTTTCATTTCTTTCCTGTAAAAATAAATTACAATATAAAACTTGTCTTAAGTTGTTTCGTAAGGGACAGTTTTTGCTAATAATTTCAGGGGAGGACAGAGATGAACCAGTACCAGTGGTAGGGGAAAAAATTAAGATTGAGGCAGAGGCAAGTCAGGATCAAGAAGACAGAGAAGATTTGAGGCAGATGTAGAACCAGTACCTGGTGATGATCCTTTTACAAATATCACAAAAAAGAGTGATATTCAGTGGCGTCATCATACCCGCTTTACCCCAGTAGAAACAACATGGGAAAGTCCCACCACTGACAGCCCACTATACCCTTTTATCTTTTCTCAAGTGGCACGCAAGCTTCACAGACTGTGAGTCCTTCCTGTATAAGGCCCTCCCTGATCCCAAACTGTTTCAAAGCGGTCAGTGGAATGGATGGACAGTATGTAACCGTCTTTGGGTCCTCTGGACCTGTTGATTGGGATTATAGAAACCCTTGAGCAGTCAGTGCCTCTATCTCTGAACACTGATTAATAGTTGGGATCGGGCAGAATCTCATCGCAGGCCCGCTATCCCTTTTCTCCATCTATAAATTAATATAATTTAATTTATTTTACAGTCATTGACCCCTCTTTTCCCCTCAGATTAGGGGGATAACTAGTGTTTGGTCCCATACACACTAGTTAGGGCACCTACCCACGCCTTTTCTTTACAAATAAAATCATTTTCACTTGAAACCGCTAAATACAGCGGTATTATAACAATTTGCATATACAGATCCAATTATACGGGCTACATATATTGTAAAAACATAGATCTTATATACATATATACAGTACATACCTTGTTATATACACATTTTAAAATTTAACTTATATGAAAAAACATAACTATATACACCTTTATTTTTGATTTTTTTAAAACTTCTGTCATGTTGTTTTTATTTGCATTCATTCAACGGACCCGGATACATTTCAAACGGTGCCGCTCCATATAAGGATAGTATGACGTCATCTGTGCGACGATCACCTCAAGATGGAAAATACATTAAAAACACTCTTTATCCTTCTGCTTAAAATAATTTTGGAACAGGATCATCTTTTACATCCCGTCCAACAGGTCGACTCATCTCCCGATTTTTACAGTGAGTGGAAAAGCTTATTTTTACATCTTTATTCACGACCTGGGGCTCCACCCCGAAAACCAGTTATATAAAGGGTCGTAATTTCCTCAGAGCTCACTCTCTGATATTTTCTAGCTGTCAACTTTATACAAACGCTTATATATTTCATTGTGCACATTTATATTTCACATTTAATAGTTCAAGCCAGCCTGAAGAAAACACTGTGTCGAAACGTCGCGTTTTGGCTTGAACAATCTTTTTTGAAAAATTATTTCTTTCATTTCTAATTTTATTTCTGTTTATATCCATTATTTTCAAAGTTTTTTATTTACATTTTATTTCACATCCTATATTCTACTTGACTCTATTTCTTAATTATTCTTTATTCTCTGATCTGTTTTGGTGCAAAGCCTTAGAGGACGAATGAGACAGAGTCCAGCATCATATTCTCATCCTAGGATTTTACACCCAACAATAGAACAGGAAGGAATAATAATTTTTCCTTTCGCCCTAAATATACATACCCTCAAAAAACAGGGTACACACAGAGAATGAGGTACAGATCCAGTGATCCATACAGACACACACATGATCTGAAGAAAAACAATTATACTGCAACACAGTATAATATTCCGAAAGGTTCATATCACTTTAATATTAAATGTCATGATTTTCAACAAGCAGGCCAGGTTTTTAGGCCCACACAGGCCTCCCTCCCATGTTGATCCCCCACAAAAAACATTCACTGGTCCATATAGACCTCCTGTAAGATGCTTTAAAAGACGTCACAGAAATAGAAACATTCAGACCAGAAATTAATTTTATTATAACACATCAACAGAATACCATGACGAACAGGAATACGAGGTTTCGGTCGAGGATGATTTTCCTCTCCTGGGAACGGAGTCTGCAGACGCGGACCCCACAGGAGGACCCGGACAGGACCCTCACTTCAGAGCACCAAGAAATGTTGGCGGTCGAGAAGAAATGTTCTTTCTTTTACCAACCATGGTGGTAGATTTAACAGAGTTGACATGTCCATAAACAGAGGTCCACAGAGACAGAAAAGGAATAGAAATATACGCTATTTCCCCCAGAAAAAGAGCAGGGGGAAGATCATACACATCGCACACAACAAAATAATGATTTCATCCCTGCTCCTCCCAGGCTGAAAAAAGCCATCAAATTAATGTACCAACTCTTCAGGTTACCTCACCACATGGGGAAAGTCACTACAAAAATTGATGGGAACCAGCCCATCACATTCAAGAGACTCACTAATCTCTTGATAAACACAGTGAAACCGGCCTTTTCAAACGACCATGTTGCCTTGATGCTGCAGGGCAATTGAAAAATTGGTCGCACACAACACAGATGGTCCTCAAACAGCATTATGAAGCTCTAATTGAGAGTAATATAAGGGGAAATTAGAGAGCAAACAGAGCAAGTAGATTGGCCTCAGGCCTTCGAGATAGCCATCACTTGGGCATAAAGGAACCATGGGGGCAAAATACAGGCAGACACTGTCGAAAAAGCTGAAGCTCTCATCACTGCTGAACTGTACGAAGTAGAAAGGTGACCCACCAGCAACATCTAGTGGGCGGAACTGGAATAACAACATCCAGCCCTCAGATATGCACAAGCAGTGGCTTCTCCACCGAACCATTATCATGGCTGATCACTGTTTTTCCCACCTTTATTTGTTTATTAAAAAGTGTATGGTTTTGTGATTATTAATTTTTTTTTGTGTGTGTGTTAGGCCAATGACTTGTCCATCATACTTTTTAAATAATTTATCCTGTGTATTATAACTAGGGCATTACTTACAGCTTTGCAGATTGTAATTACGGGGGAAATATTCACTCTTACCACAAGTGTGGTGTGGAAATGGTGTGTGCTGAGTTTTTTTGTGCAATAGTGTGGTGTATAGGAACATTTTGACTTTTGGGGGGGTTTAATTGTATTTAGTTTCTTTTTTTGCTTGTGTTTTCTTTTGAAGTGTTATGTTACCCCCTATAGTTACTTACTGCCATCTGTTATTAGCCAAAGTTGGCCAGCTTTTGAGTGAAATCAAATGAGACCAGAATATATGTATTTAATAAAGGTGATGTTTTGTTTATAGTCATTTTGCCTTAAGTATATTAATTTATTTGGATAGCATGTGCATGATTTCTAAATCGAGGGAACGAATTAGTAAATCGTGCGCTCGATTTAATTTCGTGCATGTCATGTGCGGGGCTCCGTAGCAATGCAATCTCTATGGGTTCCGGGAGGGCTAGCACTAACTTGCTTTCAACATCATACAGTACGTAACCTTAACTTGTGCAGCGATTTATAGGAATAAACATATCTCCATCTGTAAATGTTAGAAAGAAAATATTTCCATTTTGCCGTCGGGAGTGGATGAGCCTTCCGTATTTAACTTCTGCTTTAAAAAAACATTTTGCTTTTAGATTGTAGTGTTACAATGTTGTGTAGGCCTAATGTGATTTCACTCCTTTTTTGCACATAATATAGTACAAATTACATGGTTACATTTATGTTAGTTTTCATAGCCTTCATTATGAACATTGTTTGTAGGACAATATTGGGCAGGATAAGCAATAACATTTTTTTTTTCTAATTAAATACAGATTTTGTTTTAGTTCAAATAGAAAAATTTACAAAATACTGAGATTATACATCGCCATTCAGCCCAAAAATATGATGAGATAGATGAAATTGGAAAAATGAGATTTTTTTTTAGCCATATCGCCCAGCCCTATGGCATGCTTTAAACCAGGGGTGGGGAACGTTGATCCTGGAGGGCCATTGTCCTTCAGAGTTTAGCTCCAACCCTTAAAAAAAAAAAAAAAAAAACACTCACCTGCCTGTAACTTTAGTAATCCTGAAGACCTTGATTAACTTCAGTTGTGTTTAATGGGTTGGAGCTAAACTCTGCAGGACAATGGCCTTCCAGGATCAACGTTCCCCACCCCTGATTTAAATACTGAATTTTCCATGTTTTAGATAAGCAGTAATGATACATTATTATATCACTTGTTAAATGGTAATTTAACAATTAGCCTACATTCATTCCTGCATTTCTAATTAGTTTTTTTTTTTTGTGGCCCCCGCACGAGAACTTGGTGGAAGGACTGATGATGAAAGGACAATTGCATGTGGTCTATTTTATACATTTGCCCGCCTATATTAATGACTCTGAAATTTTAGACAAATTATTGAATTGGAGAGTAACACCTGCGTCAGACATCAAGAGGAGAATGTATCCGGGTTTGGACATTGTGTATGGTATAAGGTACCTAAGGGTGAAATGCCTGCCATACAATACAAAATTTGACACAGAGGAAGGAACACAATACTTCCGGATCATGAATGATCGTCAGGTTAAAACCTGTCAATTGTGCATGAATCTGGGACACGTGTTCAAAGATTGTCCGGAGTTCAGATGCTTTCAATGCAATGAATTAGGACATTTTGCAAGGGACTGCGATGCTGTAAAAGTGCCTGGATTGCAGAAAGGTGATGATAAAGATGTAAGTGATGGATAGAAAATGAGGATGGAACACAAAATACAGAGTCAGATGATGTGGGTGGGCAAATGTTAAAAGAAATGGAACTGGAAAATGCTGAAGAGAAAATGGTGGGAATAAAGAGGCTAGTGTGGAAAATCAGGAGGAGATGTAAGAGAAGGGACAGGAAATAGCAATGGATGAAGGAATATGGACACCACTGGAAATAACACAAGAAACAATGAAGGAAATGGAGGGACAAGGAAATAAACTTGAAGATAAAGAAAAAATAAAGAGACAAATGAGAAAATGGAGAAAATGGACTGCAGAAAGGACAGAAGAGAGTCATTAAGAAGAACTTTGAAGGTAATGTGGACGTTGCTAAGAAAAGGAGACTTTTAAGAAAGGAACAGAGCAAGGAAAAGATTTGATGGGAACATAGATTTCAAGTGTTGATGGAGGAGGATGGAGACTAAGAAAACGAGTGGTTTCCCGGACAGAGGAAGCCTAGTCCTAGAATAAAATGGCCCTTTAAACCAGATTAACAGAAATCTGCTTTCTCTGTCATGGGTTAAAATTGTCCTAGACTTAAATTTAATAATCTGATTTCCTGGAGGAAGACTGGAGCTACTCCAGGACTAAACTGAGGTTTAAATTAAATTTACCAGGAGGCAGGTTTAACTTCAGATTAACATTGTGTTTCAAGGAAGACACATGTATTACTTGGATATATATATACACTGTGTGTGTGTGTGTGTATATATATAGAGAGAGAGAGAGAGAGAATTTTTTTTTTTTTTTTTGGTGCTGTTCACTTTATTTGAACAATTTATTTTGATTTAACACTATTGTTTCTGGTTCAAATGTGA
The DNA here is from genome assembly GCA_037950665.1 of Hypophthalmichthys nobilis. NCBI lineage: Eukaryota > Metazoa > Chordata > Actinopteri > Cypriniformes > Xenocyprididae > Hypophthalmichthys > Hypophthalmichthys nobilis. Next base: position 4,960,446 of record CM075475.1, on the reverse strand, counting down.
TTGCTTCATGTTAAATTGACTTGAAATGGTTACTAGAACTCACCTGATATTTTAATTTTGAAATAACATGTTTCAGTCAAGAAACCCAATCAAACAGGACTTTCACTTCCCATCATGCTTTGCACTGGGCTGAATTGGGAGAGTGAATGTTGAAAAAGTGTTATTTTATGCATTTTTTAGAAAGATGAGAATATGGAGAAACTTCTTACTGTTAAACGTTCTATTATGTAAAAGTTATGTTAGTGTTTTTTGGAGATTATCATTATTATAATTTTATTACAGTGAAGATAATCAGAGTATGCACATATTGCCTGAACCACATATTATTATGTTTAATATTTTTAAAATGTAAATGAAAAGTGTCAGGTTGTGTTTTATATGTCATTTTGTTACAAATACTATACATGCAGTGAAGATAATGAATGAATGCGTTGCCTGACGACCTGACATTATCAAGTACGCTGCTATACCATTTGCAGAATCACCGGACTTACGTCCTCCTGTCCTCGGGAGTCCGTTCTCCTGAGTCGAACTTGCCAAGTCAGAACTACAGAGGACGCAAGTCTGAACTTTCCTGCTCCTGGAGCATGTTGCGCTGGCATGGGGAGTTGAAATATAAAGAGCATGGATCACGGAACCGGGGGGCCACCCGGGCAACTTTTGAGGTCTGGTACAAATATGATATACAAAAATACATAGGCTACAGGTCCATATGCATGCATTATTAATCATTAAAATATTGCAATCTCGATTCAAACATACTCACAAAAAAAAACGTGGAAAAATGGAAGTCAGAATGCAGATCATATTTATTTTGCTTTAGCATAAAGCTGCAGTTTCACAATTCATGAATTGTACTTACGAATAAACAGTAAAATGCTGCAAATCATTTTTTCTTACTCTTGAAATGCGATTTACATCTTTACAAATCTTTTCTTGCGCATGCAAATTTAATTTACGCTTACAATCTTGTGTACACTTCCACAAATATTACTTTGCGCATGAGATTCTTTATGTGAATGAATATGTTTGTGCAGTGAAACCTGCTGCAGTGCAGAGCAAGAAACGTTGCCCTTGTGAAAAGGTGGAGGTGAACTTTCACTGGCTGTTGGTGTTGTTTAAAGGTCTTCCATAAGGCTGTTCCACAGCAGTCCCAGGTAACGGAATAGATGTCGATAAGTGGGATTATTCTGCTAGAGACTGTTATCATCTGGGAATCCATGTCCTTGCTCAGTGTATGCAGTATGAATATATTTGTGCTGTAAAAATTAGTTTGTCTTTCTGTTAATGTAATGTTAATGTACACGCTGTTCTTTCTTGTATATAGGTAATTTGCAATGGATCCTGTGGTGGGTGAACGCTCTACTGGCCCCTGGAGAGAGCAGTGGTTCATCGGAGTCATCCAGCACCAGCATCTCAGTGGGCCAGGTGAGTTATTAAAAATGTAACAATTCCACTTGTATGTATGGAGTAAGATATGATGACTACGACTACAGTGAAAAAAAAAAAATACAGATTTAGTATTACTGGTTGGCAGTAATGTGTGCTGTGGGACACCACATCCCAGGATGCATTGGGGGTAAACAAGCCAGGAGGCTTGTGGGCTGGAGGACAATAGGTCTGTGTGTTATATTTATACTAATATTTTTTAGATTTTTTATTCATTTATTGTATATAGTTATTTATTTATTGTATATAGTGTGATTTTGATTAATGGGCTTTCCTGTTTCTGCAGGACACTGGGCGTCTGGTGATGAGGTGTCTTCCTCCTCCTATTGGCCCGTAAACTGGCTGCAGGTGGAGCCATGAGTGATGGGGAGTTAATTGAGCATTTTTGTTCATTGTTCAGAACATTTAGAGTTTACATGCTGTTCTTTCTTGTATATAGTTAATTCCATGTTTCCTAAGAGTTTATTGTGATTGTTTGTATTGTTTCATTTTGTCATTAATTTATTTTATTAATCATTGTGTGCTTTGTATATAGTTCTGTGTTCCCAAAATAAAATTTCTTTTAACCTACTGTTTCATTTCATTCTCATCTTTTATTTGTAGCAGCGTTATTATTCAGTATAAATATTATAACCATACATTATACATCATATAATAAATTTTTGGGTCAATAAGATTTTTTTTTTTTTTATTTGGAAAGAAATGAATGTGATTTTAATGTTCAGTGAAACTACTGAAGCATGTTTGATTACAGTATTCATTGACTTTTTAGCTAAATAAATAGTCATGTTTGCTGAAAGGAAAATAACCTCATTAACACCATCAAAACTGTGTACTTACAGACCAATTTCCATGTTTACATTCATTTTCAAAACCTAACATCAGTACAATGATACCCGAGGACTGTTTCATAAAACAAGATTAGAATACAAGCCAGGCTTATTGTCAGTGAATTCTGTTTCATAAAGCAACCTTAAATTAGTTCAAACTCCATTACTCTGGCAACTTAGCCTGCCCCAGACCAGGTTAGTTTCCCAGCATAACGGTCAGGCTAAGCTGAGCTCCTCTAACACTGACCAATAGGAACGCCATGATATTACAGCTGACTCTCTCACACACAATTATTTGACTTTATTAACCACTATCAGTCATATATATATATATATATATATATATATACACATACACACATTTACTAAATAGAGTTAAATAAAAAAAAAAAGTTAGTTTAAGGCAATTTTTTATTCAAATGTAAGTATGATGAACCAAAACATTTAAAGAGAAGTACTTTATTAAAAATTAAGTGTTATATAGCCCACTGAATCATCCTCAGACTTAATACTGACAAAAATGGAACCACTTGGGACAGAACTGTCAGGAGACTTATTTCTTAGGACAAAAGAGGACAGTGGTACAAGAGGATTACCAAATCATTGTTTTAAGTGTGAAAATATAGCAAAAGTCAGGCCTTCATTTTTAAGCTTTTATTTAGTGAAGAGTGATTATTTATATATATATATATATATATATATATATATATATACACATACATACACACATTCAAACAAAATTTATTCAGACACCTTGAACATTTCATTCATTAATACAGTTTATTCACTATAGTGAATAGTTGAAATAGTTGAAAAAAAAATGGTAATAAAATATGACAAGATCTCAGAGTTAAACCGTGTCAGAAATTAATCTTAATTATGTCAGATAATACTTAAACAAAGTGATCAAATAACACAGGTCAAAGTGTCTGAATAATTATTGGTGTCAATTTTTTTTTTTTATCAATTTTACTGGTAGTCCAATGTATGAAGAATTTTTGGGTATAATATATCACAGTTTACTTTATTTTGCTATCCTCATTTACATAAATGAACTATAGTGTCCTGTACCCAACTTGTAAAATGTCTGAATAATTTTTGGTTTGACTATTTATATACATATGTATGTGTGTGTGTGTGTGTGTGTGTGTGTAACCTACAGGTTTTCTTTTCTTACTGGCTAAATGTTTTGTGCCCAAGATTTAATTAGATTGTTTTAAAATATATGAATACATTTCTCTCTGGTTTTGTTTGGCAGCTGTAGTACATTTTATGGTTATTAGAAGAGCAGATATTAAAATCACAAAATTAAAAATTAAAATAAATATGCACAAAAATTTTAATTAGTAAGATGAATCTAAACTCAGTAGTTGGCCTAAAGTTTATTGATTTACCCCATTACAATAGTCCATTTACAGTTACTATCATAAAAATACACTTACTTGTAGGTTTAAAATTGTACATAAGGCACATTTAATGTCCAACATCAAATATTTTAGCAAAATGTATATTTTTATTATTGCGCTTCTATTGCGTCCCGTCTGTTTAGCGCGCAGCAGCGCTCGTTCACTCTTAAGTTTAGCAGCAAAATGGAAATTTTGCATGACTTTCTAACATTTACAGATGGAGAATAAACTTGTGAAAAGTAAGTTATGCACTGAGGAAAACACCATGTCTCAAACGCATAAAAAAGCACAAAATGTATGCTGTTTACTATGGTGGATCGATTTGATCCATGATCGACCTCTAGGGCTGCTTAAGAAAAGCGTGCACGCGCAGTTATCTTGACTATATAAACCTGGATCGAATTAGCAGGACTGCGTGAACTTCAATTACCTTTTATGAAACCGCTTCAGCCCCAACTTATTTGTTAGGTTCATTCAAGTCAGGTGTTGGAGTTTAATCCTCATCCATGTAGCGCTACCTTTAATGCTCATTTCAATGCTCCTGTAGCACTTTAGAATGTTTTCTTTCTTTCTTTCTTTCGCTAGTCCAAATATAATTCGCTGTATTACGATTACAAATCAGACCAACATGCAACAGCCAATCAGCTTTCTGTTATTGGCGCGAGTTTCTCTCGGATTGCACCACAGACGTAAAAGGGGTTTTACATTTCAGCTATGGGGAAGTGCAAGTTTAGCGATACTTGGCTTGAAAAAACTGAATTCAGGGCTTGGTTAAGGCCAGTTGCTAACAACATATTTGAAGCCTACTGCTTAGTATGCAAGAAAGTGATTAAACTGGGAACGTTGGGTGTATCGGCGCTGGAGTCTCATGCAAAAAGCGAGAAACATCTAACTGTTGTGAAGGGTCTCCAGCAAACGACAGTCATCAGCCAGTTCAGCCAAGCATCTGGTGGCTCCACACTGCCTAGGCGAGAACCACACCTCTGTGAGCGACCTCCATGTCCCTTTTGGATCAGAGCCAAAAGCGGAGGTGCTCTGGGTCCTCCGCACCGCGACTGGACACCAGTCCTATGATGCGAATGAGGAAATGAGTGAATTGTTTCAGACGATGTTTCCGGACTCTGACATCGCTAAATCATTCAGGTGCGTGAAAGATAAAACTGCCTACATTGCGCGCTTTGGACTAACAGATTTTATCAAGAGAGCCCTAATTTCAAAAGTGACGGGACCGTTCGTGCTGATGTTTGATGAAAGTCTGAATTGCACCTCCAAAAAGAAATAGCTTGACCTTTACGTACGTTTTTGGGAAGGCGGGCAGGTTCAGTCAAGATACCTGGGATCCCAGTTCATGGGGCATACTACAGCCGAGGACTTAATGAAGCATGTGAAAGTAAGTAAATGTTTTATTTTAAAAAATTGTATTGTCACGTGTATAGTTTTTCATTAGCAGATGAGTGATTGGGCTTACTTTTTCTTTTGTATTAAGTGAATTGTTATCAATATTTCCTATTTATACTACCTGTTGAACAGTATGGTGTCTACCATCCTTAGCTATAACTGTGCTAGATGGCCATTTTGCATTAAATAATTCAATTGTATTTAATTAATCTTAATTTGTATAACATCAATAACAGTATAAAGGATAAAACCTTGAGCAGATCCATGGCTGAAAGGAAAAGACCTATCTGCCAAGGACCAGATAGTTGAGTATTAGGACAATTGTGTTGAACATTAGATAGTAAAAAAGTATGGACATTGAATATACACACAATTAATAGAAAAAGGAAGGGTGGCAGCATTCATAATATAATGCATGCTTACTAATTTCTTGGTTAATTTTAAACAACACCAGAAATAACAGAATATGTGTAAATTAATATGAATCAAAGTGTTATGTTTTTGTTTTTTTCCTCAGGAGTGTGTGGACCCCCTTGACCTAAGGAGACTGGTGTCCATTTCAATAGATGGGCCCAATGTGAATTTTAAATGTTTTGAACTCTTCCAACAAGAACACGCAGATAGGTATGAAGGTTTTCAACTTGTTGCTGTGGACTCCACGTTACATAATGCAGTCAAAAGTGGCTTTTCCATATGGCAAGTGGAGAAACTGCTGAGAGCCATGCACACATTATTCCATAATGTGCCAGGAAGCAGAGAAGACTACACTGCTGTGACCAAGTGCACCATCTTCCCTTTTTTTCACCATCTTCCCACCATCTTTCTGTGGTCATCGGTGGCTTGAAAACCAGCCTGTGATAGAAAGGGCTCTTGAAGTTTGGCCATCACTTACACACTATATGGATGCGGTGAGAAGAAAACAACTCCAAAACCCTGAGACAGCATCGACGAATACATTTAGTTTGCCAGTAAATTTAGTTTGCCATCGATGAATAAATTTAGTTTGCCAGTTTTGTGATTCTGCATTTTCCTGTGTGTGTGTTTTTGATGTCGTGATATAGGTCTTAAAAAGTCTTAAATTTGACTTGGTGAAACCTGCAGAAACCCTGGACATAACCACACTGCAAATGAACAATCCAACCCGTACAACATCACAATATAACACCATTTTGTCTCGTATGCACGAAACAAATAAAATACTATAACATTTAGGCCTCGTCCACACGGAGATGGGTTTAGTTGTAACATTTTGTCCAGACGAATCCGGCGTTTTCAGAAGGTGAATCCGATATTTTTTGAAACCGGGTCCCAGAGTGGATAAATCTGAAAACGACGCCTTTGCGTTTCCGTGTGTACAGCCAATCCATACATTTTGTGAAAAAAAATGATCCTTGTGGAGTTTATTTTGGACCAAGAAAAGAGCAGGACTTTTCAGTATATACCATTACTGCAGTGTTAAGAAGTGTCATCAGTAGCCACAGAACACAGGAAAATCTGCTTGATAACCAGCAGTTCTAAATAACTTACTGCCAGGCTAATGAGAAATTCATGAGAATTCAACGCTCTCTTCAATTTTTTGAGTGTTTTGTGCAAGAGTGACGATGTAAAGGTATATGGCTACAGACAAATATTAGAGCCACCTCTACAAGACCTTTGTAATTTGGAAGAGCATGGCGTGTTCATCACAAAACTTGGCAAGTTTGTCAAAGGAACAGTCCATTGTGTTGTAGCGGATAATTTGGGAGCCCACGGATTGGCTGGTTTTGTGGAGAGCTTCTCCGGACAGTATGTTTGTCGATTTTGTACCGCTCAGAAAATATAAATTCAGGCGACGGACGTTCAGTCAGGTGATTTTTTTTTTTGCTGTGAACAAAAGAACTGCATGAAGCACATGTAAAGTCTGCAAACGAAACTGACACAAGTTGCTTTGGAGTAAAAAGAGCTTGTGTTTTGACAGAAAATCTTCACCACTTTCATGTTTGCACAGGCTACTCCCCAGACATAGTCCACGATTTATTTGAGGGTATTGTCCCTCATGAACTGGCACTGTGTTTGAGTGTTCTCATCCCTAAGAAGTACTTCAGTCTTGAATATCTTAACACGCAAATCCTCGAATTTCCTTATAAGTGGAGCGACAGAAAAAATCGACCTCACATCATACCAAACAGCTATTCATGTAAGAAGACAATAGGTGGCAACGCCCACGAGAACTGGAATTTAATACGTTTGCTTCCGTTTCTTGTAGGGGTCTTGGTACCAGAGGATGAGCTTGCTTGGCAAGTGTTACTAGATCTAAAGGAAATTGTGGAATTAGCTGTGGCACCTGTTCATACTGACGAGACAGTTGCCTATCTTGATGTGAAGCTGTCTGAACACAGACAGAGACTACTCGAGCTTAACCCAGACATAAAGCTTTTACCCAAACATCACTATCTTGAACATTATGTGCACCTAATTAGGTGTTTTGGGCCACTTGTATGTCTATGGACAATGCGGTTCGAAGCTAAACATAGCTTTTTTAAACAAGTTGCTCGACACACAAACAATTTTAAAAATATTGCACTCACATTGGCAGCGAAACACCAGCAATTCATCAGTTACCACATATATTCCTCTAGTCTCAGTACATCTGATTTGGTAGTTACAAATGTCTCCACAGTGCAGGTTGATGTGTTGAATAAAGAAGTTGTATTGGCTCTCCGGCAGAAGTATCCAGATATCAGTCAAGTTAATCTTGCAAAAAGTGTCACCGCAAGAGGAATTAACTACCACAATGGAATGATAGTTGCATGTGGTTCAACTTCTGGAATGCCTGAATTTGCAGAAGTTCTCCAAATGTGCGTAAGGGGAGATGAGCTAAGTTTTATTGTTCGTTTATTGTGTGTGTCACAGTTCCCGTGTTCCCCGGACTCCATTTCCCAGGATCCTCTTGTCTCCACACCTGCACTCACTTCCCTCGTCTTCTCCCCATCAGCACTCATCACCTGCACCTGGACTTCATCATCAGCACTCCCTATATAATGGACACTTTCCCTTCACTCCTTGTCTGTTCTTATGTTTAACTAATTGTGTGTTGCTGATCATTCTACCCCTTGGATTAAATAAAGCCTGCATGTTTGTGGATATCCGTATTTGCCTCATCTCTACAGCACAACCATAACAGAAGAACAGACCAATATCAACTGGACATCCACAAGCTAATAATGGGCTTATTCATCACAGAGATCCCTTTTTCTCCCGTGCCTCCCACGCCAGCCTCTGCCGTTGATCGCCTTATTGGGCTCCTGCAGGACGGTCTTTCGCTGGAGAGGTATGTGGAGGAGTTTGTCGAGTTGGCTTGTCAGACGAATCTGCCAGATGCCGATTTGAACGCCCTTTTTCTGGAGGGGCTGGACGAGAGCATGATTCGTTTTAAAGAACCTGCCTGTAGTTATTCCCTAGTCGATTCAATCAATCTGATTTTGTTTCTAAATTGTTCTGATTTCGTAATTGAAGAGGTTCTTGATGAATCGTGCGCTCCTCGTCCAGTTCCTCCAGAAACACGGGTGGCCTGGCCGATTCGTCAATCTCCATCCTCCTCCGCTTGCCTCTCCAGTGAGTTTTTCCCCGGTGTCCTGCCAGACCCAAAACCTCTGAGGGCCGATGAAAAACCCTCCTCTGGGCCAAGACGGCCCAAAAAGAAGAGGAAAAAGCCCCAGTCTCCTGAGTTTTCTGCCTCCGAGCAGCCCCAGTCTCCTGAGTTTTCTGCCTCCGAGCAGCCCGCACCTGTATCAGTGGGCCTATTGGTGGAGTATGAGGGGATGGACTGGGCTCTATTCTCCGCACCATCTCCAGCCTGTCACGAGCCTTCTCCTGCTCCTGCCGCCGCCGAGCCCGCTGCTCCTGCCGCCGCCGAGCCCGCTGCTCCTGCCGCCGCCGAGCCCGCTGCTCCTGCCGCCGGTGAGCCCACCTTGCCATCCACGGGGAAATCCCCCAAGAAAATTTTGGGGGGGGGGCCAGGTACCCGTGGGTGGGGAACTCCTGGGTGGCCTTCCAGGTTCATCAGAACCTGCCACGTCTCCAGACCCGCCATGGCCACCTGCCACGTCTCCAGACCCGCCATGGCCACCTGCCACGTCTCCAGACCCGCCATGGCCGCCCACGGCCTCTGACCCGCCATGGCCGCCTGATCTCCTAGATCCGCCCTGGAGACCTCCAGTCCCGTCTGCTCCTCTCCCTGCACCTGCGTGAGGTCTTCAGGGCGCCCACCCCCTCCCGGTTGCTCCTTCCACGGTTGCTCCTTCCACGGTTGCTCCTTCCACGGTTGCTCCTTCCACGGCGCGAGGCCGCGCCTACCGGGAGGGGGAGGTACTGTCACAGTTCCCGTGTTCCCCGGACTCCATTTCCCAGGATCCTCTTGTCTCCACACCTGCACTCACTTCCCTCGTCTTCTCCCCATCAGCACTCATCACCTGCACCTGGACTTCATCATCAGCACTCCCTATATAATGGACACTTTCCCTTCACTCTTTGTCTGTTCTTATGTTTAACTAATTGTGTGTTGCTGATTATTCTACCCCTTGGATTAAATAAAGCCTGCATGTTTGTGGATATCCGTATTTGCCTCGTCTCTACAGCTGCACCTGTAACAGTGTGCTTGCTATCAGGACCACTTCAGAGCATTTGAGTTGACTTCTTCACCAGGGAAAGAAGTTGCCCTGGTTCATCTTGAGGAACTGGCAGATTTTTATCTGCTTGTGGCCTACACAGTTGGTTCCAAACGTTTGGTAACACTAAAGAGACACATCGTTGTCAAAGGTAAGATTTGTATGTACTTTCAGTGCTTTGAGAAAAAATTTTAGTGACTTTACCATGTGAACGTTTTATTTATTGTTTCCTACCCTGTTTGGGCCTGCCTTGTAGATCAATAAAGCAGGATGGCAGCACCAGTTATCTTCCTTTTTGGATGTGAAGATGATGCACGAAAACTAACCATTTCATCCGGAATGCCGACATCTGTGGATCACTTGGCTCTTGAAATTAAGACTGTCTTTGGAGTAACAGAGCCATTTAGGCTTCAATACAAAGATGCAGAGTTTGGAAACAAATTTATGAACCTCTCATTAATTTCAGACATTTAAGATCGCAGTACTTTGAAAGTGGTATACTTACCTTGTGAGTATACCAGCTCTGTAATACCTCCAGCTCCACCCACTACAGATATCTGCTCCACAATCCCAGTGACTCGCAGTAATGCATCTACCAGCTCCTCGCAGCAAGAACCAAATGATTCGGGATCTGTTAGCTCCTGTAGCAGCAATGTCCTGTAGCAGACAACTGTTCTGTTGTCATCTCCTGAGTCCCGGTCTTGCACTTGGCCTAAGGTCTTTGTAGTGCCACGCTTTTCATATTGTGCTGAGATACAGCTTCAGAATGGAAATGATGAATTCCATGCAATCTCTTACCCCAAAACTCAGATCCGATATACTTGAAGGCCTTGCAGAAGAAATAATTAAGTATACAGCGTATCCAAAGGATGATCAATTTGAAAAAGTAGCTGAGGCCTTAATACAAACCCATCCATGTTTGCGTGAGAAAGGAACTCGCACTGGGTGGTGTGGATGGAAGCACTACATTAAAATCAAGATGGTGAACTTCCGCACCAAACTCTGCCGAGCTGGACACCCAGGAGTCACCGTCAACTCGCTTAAAAACAAGCAGAAAGGCCAGGGGAAGCCAGCTGCAAACATAAAAAAACCCTGGAAGGCTAAGGTTAATTTCTGTCAAAAACATCCAAGTGGTGAAACCACAGAGAGCCTGGAGGTGGAATGGGTTGCTCTATTGAGTGAGATAAAAAAAAAAGAATAACGAGACTGTGATTAAGGAAAAGATGCATCGGACCTTCTCATACCGGCGACAAGAAATTCTTCAGGAACCAATGATAATAGAGGTCCGAAATTGATGGCCTGCACTGTTTCAAATTGGAGAAGTAAGTGTAGGAAACCATTTGTTTCAAATACAGATGCAAATTCATAGTTGCCAAAATTGTTTAAAGTGAAGTGTATATATATATATATAAACACAAAAAAAAAAAAAAATAATATATATATGAAGTATATATATATATAAACATAAAAAAAATAATATATAAATATATATATATATATATATATATATATATATATATATATATATATATATTTATATATTTTTTTTTTTTTTTTTTTGCTTTCAGGTGAACTTGGAGTTTATGCGCATCACTACTGTTCCTCTGATCTCCAAATTTATCGGTCAGCTTGACAAGTGCTCTGATGATCTGGTAAAGGTTTTCCGTCACAAGGGAGGATGTGCAGGACAAAAAATCCGTACCATAATGGCACTGACAGCTCAAGTAAGTGTGTTTTTAATGTATTATACATTCCATTGATTACTCTTCCTTGACAGGACTTCAGAAACCCCCATCACTCTCTTGTTCAAACGGAGATATCTGTTCCTCCATTGACAGTCGACACAACTACCACTTAGATTCTTCAAAAAGTTTATAAAAATATTATAGAGAATAAACTACTTGAATTGAAATGTTTAGTCCAAATTTCTATAGAGACTTGAATGCTTTATAAGATTCATAAATTAAAGCAAATTAAATTGAAGCAAAAATGTAAAAAGTACATTAGTATATGCTTGATGTGCAAGAACCACTGAGGCTCTTTCATGTGTGTTACACAGCACATTTGAGTGTCCTCGTGTCGTCAAAATGGACTAAACCACTGTAATTAGTTTTACAGTTTCTTTATGCACACTTTGGAGTGTTAAAGTGGTAATTGCATGGAGTGTCAATGGATAGACCCTGGATAGAAGCCTGGAAAAACCCATCTAAAGTAATTTTTTTGTGATTTACTGTTTTTGGCAAAAAATGTATACATAATGTAAAGAATGTTCTGTGAAAATATAACCTTGATATGTTTAATATCGACTGAGTAAGGTCATGTCATAAATTGAAATTATAGTGAAATTAATAGGTGAAGTCACTTTGATGCTCGTTACCTCAGAATTTACCACTTTAGCTTGGATTCCACAGACAGGGTGACACTTGTGTTTTGAAGAAGAACATTATGATTTCATTTAAAATCTCCAATTTTTTAGAATAAGGCCAAAAGAATTTGGGGGAGTTGAACATGTTTTAAAATTCAGCCTTAAATTATTTTTTAAAATTATTTTGTTAAGCTTGTTTGAGAATGAAGACATAAACATCAAGCGTGTCTGAGCATGTATCTCAATGAAGACTTTGAGACACTCATCAAAGAATATGTGGTAAGTGTATGCCTGGCTACTATGTGTACATTTATATGTTAGGGATAGTGTACAGGCATACGGCTGTTATCGCAGAATAATTATTTTGCAATAACAGCTGTATGCCTGTAAATTATCCCGCTTATTAAACAAGAAACATTGTTTTGAAATATTTTATTAGCGCATTATTAATGAATACATACCTTCCGCGAGGTAAACTCGTTTACTTTTGGTTTTAAGGTAAGACACGACGTTTAAATGACACAAACACGCAATTTGGTTTAATCATTTGTAAATATGTCAAACATGTTTTTAAAAGACATTTATATTTATTTTTTGTGAAATATTATACTGGGCCTGTCAAAATGATTTGCATCATCCGGGTTATCATGTGTTATTAGTTCAGAGCGGTTGTTATCGGTGAATAACACAAACGAATGAGTAATCAGAATCAAGCATTCCAGAGCGCCGTGTAATAAATATATATAAATATGTATTTATTATTATTTTGAATTTTGTTATATTACACGACGATCAGAAATGTTTTTGACTGACGCAGTTTAACATAAATTAAATATAAACATGCCTAATTTATAATGTGTATGAGATATTTACAAATGATTATCAGGTTTGTCTTTTTAGTCATATCGTGTTTTAGAACCGAAAGGAAAAAGGGTTTTCTTTTTCATGTTTTCTTTGAACATTGCTTGGTGTACAGGGGCATCGTCATGCTGGGATAAAAATGGCGCTTCCCAAAGTTTTGCTATAAAATCAGAAGTTCACAATCCTCTAGAATATTATGTACTGTAGCATTAAGTTTTGTGCTCATGGAAATGACTAAAGTAATCAAACCTGGTCATTAGAAGGGGCTGTCCCAATACTTTTGGCAATGTAGTGTATTTTCTTTTCTTTTTATATATATATATATATGTAAAAAATGCAGAGAGAGAGAGTATATGAAGGTTTGCAAAACGTGTCTTTAAAATGTTTGCCTGGTGTCATAACTTGTCTTTGTTCCTCCTCCAGGACTGTGAAAGAGGCCAAGTCTGGGATTGCACAGACAACAATGGGCATCTATGTTATTTGGGCCGAGGGTTCTGATCCTGGAGATGAGCCTGCAGACGTTGGTGTGGTTCTTGAAGGTTTGGCAGTCCTCCAAAACCAGCATCCATGTGTGATGCTTTTGGGACTCATTTATGCCCTTAATCTTAATTACCCAAAAGACCTCAAATGCACATTTGAAGCATTTCAGAAAATTCTCATGGAACTGGATTCAGCCAAGCTTTCACCAAAAGTCCAAGCGCTCAAGATTAAAATGCTTCAGTAACACATATACTCCCCAAGTAGGGTTTGACTTTTCCATGTACCTGAGTGAACATTGACACTTGTACATTGCAGGACTATATTTTCAACCTGTAAAACCTTTAAGTTTTTTTTCTTGTGTATTTGTAGTTTTATTTTTATGAATGCCAAACATGTAAACATGCTTAAAAAGTGTTGCTTTTAAAGCCCCTCAGCCACTGAACTGTATGGCACTTTTTGTGACCTCCAGAGACTCGTTTCAAATATTTTCATGTCACAAATGTGTGACTCTGTTAGTGTTATGTAAGAAATGTTATTACTAAATCGGGTGTGATCTGATCATTGTTTACCTCAAGTTTTATACTGTTTTGAAAAGCAGTTCGTAAGGACATTTCTTGTTCTTTTTTTGCTGTTGAATGTTCTTTCGATACTATTGCACTTATCTGACATATTAACATGCATGCAAGTGTGCTGGTCCTGACCACTCAAACACTGAGACTTTTGGATCTGTATCTAGATTTTTGGCAATTTTCAAAGTTCTAAAGTTTTGAAGTTCCTGTATGATTATGGATGTTTATGTATGCCCAACATGTAAACATGCTTGCCCTAACAACATGCCCTAACCAATCAAGCATTGTTTTACAAATCTATGACATGCATTTTTTTTTTTTTTTTTTTTATAAAAACTGTCAGAGTGATAAAACTATTTTATACTGTTTTGAAAGTTCTTAAGAAAATTTGAGAGATATATATATATATATATATATATTTTTAATATACCTTTGATACTATAGTGGTGCAAAACCACTCATAATCAGACTTTTTTCTTGACTACCACCATTTCATTTCAGATAATGTCACAGATTTGTCAAAACGTTAGTATAAGTAATACTGTTGTCATTGACTCATATGTAACTTGATTTTTCTGTTTACACAAGTGTCCAAAGACATTGATTGTGACTACAGTGTTTATTTTTTTTTTTTTCCCTAAACAACATATGGGCACTGGCTAGTTTTATTTGCTTTTTGATCACTTTTTTGTTTTTTTGTTTTGTTACATCTAAAATGTGAATATCAATAAAAAAGTGAAACCATTTGGTCTAACAGTTGTTTTTTGCGTGTTGCGGTTAGATTCCTTACAGGAATAAAATAATTCATGAATATGATTTAAAGACCATTTGGTTTATTATTAAAATAACTAAATATGATGCATTTTAATTAAATAGAGTTTATTATGTAAGAATACATAATCCTGATTCTAATGAATTTGAAACACATTTGATTTATTAATATTATTACATAAATCTTATTCTTGTTTCATTTACATGTCTTACAAATTTGTATCACAAAGTTTATTACTTAATTTAGGTAAAAAATATGTAATCCAAATGGATGGAAATTTTATATGCAATCAAAATACATAAATCTTAATTATTAGAGACAAATATTTTTTTGAGTGTGCACAGAGAGGCTGCGCGGCAGCGCATAGCAGAAGCAGCAGTGCCGCGATTGTTTCAGCATTGGGTCTATTTTTGCTGCGCTGCTAACGCTCAATTAAAGTGAAAGTACACCTTTGATGGACAAAATAAATATCAATTCACACAAAAAGTGTTCAAAATGCACAAAACAAGCATATCTATTGTGTTTTAACAAGAACTGAAGTATGTTATAAAAGAAAATTCATATTAAAAAATATTTATAGAAGATTTACTCATTTAAACTTGTTTTTAATTATTCAGTTTGGGTTAAAGTATGGTGTATTATAAAAAACTAAAGTAAACTGGCCAGAAAATATGATATATAAACATTATTTTAGTTAATACACAGACAGCTATATAGACTCTAGCATACCCAAATTAAAACTGAGTTTGCTGACTTTTTTCGCAGAGTTTGCTGTCTTGTAAACGTGCATGCAGCAGATGATGTAAAACACAAAGCTTACCTCATTCATGTGCAGCAATGGATAACACAAGGCTTTTATTTATTTATTTTACGTTTATATGCGAGTGTTGTACACCTCCCCATGTTAAAAACTTTCAAGACTATCAAGTTTATAAATAACCAACAACAAATTTATAGTTGTCTTTTTAAAGAAATGCTCACTTTATATGCATGGAGCCGCTGCTGTGACGCTGTACAAACGTTTCCAGTGTGAATTTAGGTCTACCCACATGTGCTTTCTGAGAGCATTTCAATAATCAATTCAAGTCTTTACCTGAATAATAAGGACATGCCAATGCTTTATTGTACTACTTTGCAAGGCTATGTTAATTCTCTTAATATTGCACTCCAGTATCTTTACAATAAATGTGGTATTCTTATGACTTTCTTAAAAAGCAGACAAAGATTAGCAGAGGCCAAGACTTTAGTCAAGTGAGTTACTATACGTTTTCTTTGAGTCCCTCATCTTCAGGTCCATCGTCTTGAGGTCCCTCGTCTTGCAGGTTGCCTGCTGATAGTGGAAAAAAAACGAGCAACAATATAAAGTACAGCACAGTGACTCATGCAATCGCTGAAATGTACATTTCCTATCCAGTGTAATTATCCAGAGTAATGGAGTAAAAGCAGAGCTGGAGGAATAATAATGTATAGAACTGGAATAAACGCATGTACCATTCACATGATCCTCATACTCTTGACTTCTGCAGCTTGAAGTTTGCGGTTCTGCTTCATCACTGGAACTGTTGCTGGACACATCCATTTCATCTGATTAAGACAAAAGCATAAAGCTGTTGAATGCCACTATCAAACCATTTCTACTGTGGCCTTTTACAAATATCTGTGAAGCTAAACTTCTAGTACATTGCTTCTGTATTAAATTACCTGCCAATGTTTGATATTTTAGGAAATATTGACAACACTCCTAATACTCTACAGAATATACATTATTGTGAAATACAACTAATCATGATTACCGATTGTATTAAAATGCATATTACACAACTATATTTACCTTGTGGATCTATGGTTATACCATCCAATCCTTTACCCTGGAGTTCGGGCAGTTTCCCTTTTTCCATTGCACTGAGGAGTTTACTAATTTTTGCAAGCTGTAGAGTGCTTTCAGGGAGGCGGTAGAACTCCCGATGAACTCTGATATCATGGCCAAGGAAGTTGGCCAGTTGATCCATCTCATTGTCTTTTAGGTTTAATACTGTGGACAATGTAGCTACTTGCTTACGCAGCTTTGTTGAGCAAAGGGCATCTGGATGCTTTGCTCCACTGGCTTGGGCATACTGGCGAATGCAGTCCGCACCATGATAATGAGACAGAGCACCTGGACGAGCAAACAAATGCTGGTTTTCAACAGGAACTTGAGACTTTTCTCTCATGTTTACAAGGAGATCCATGGCCACAACCATATTAGGCGTCAGCAACACTGGTACCTTCCTCCCCCTCTTACCACGTATTTCCACCCTTTGGAAGTACTCACAAAGCTTTTTCTCAAAGTCACTGAGTCCCACAGCAATATCTTTGTGCACTGGTGTCTGGTCTCTAGATGTGTAAGATTGAATATTCATCTTGGAAACTTCACCCTCTCTTCGTCTATTAAAAACGACGATCTGTGTTAGCATGACTTTGCAAAGATTGGACGTCTTGTAGGGCGTCCACATACTCCTGCTGTTTTGAGTTCAGTAATGAGTGCATTGTTTTGACATCCTCTGTAAATGGTAGGATTTGTGGCTTATTCCATTTAGCTTCACCCAGAGTAGTCAGTGCAGCTGCAGACACTACCTCATTCCATCTGCTTTCATACAAACGTCTGAAGTTCCGTGCAGACTCTGCAGCCTCGTCGCGTCCTGACATCAGTGCATTGCATTCCCCGAAGTTGGCAATCTTCACCAAGGTGTGTCCAAGCGTCAGTGCCAGTGATGGAATCTTGTAGGTGTTTGTCTCCTCACTAAATCCTGCCACTGCTCTTACTGCTTTTATAATGTGAGGAAAGTTGTAGGGTTGGATGAAGTCCTCCATATTATGAAGGGGTGTCAGTGATCTGGCAGTGATGAGCAACCTTGCTACTTCCCTCATTTTCTGCTTAATGTAGTCATTTCTTCCTGAATGTGACTTTAGCCTGTTGTACATCTGCTCCCCTAAAAGAAGAATGCATCGATCATTTCTGACAACATTTGAAACTTCATTATTCGTCAATCTCACAAGCAATGGTCCATAGAGTTTTGCTAACATCCACTGGTGGAGGAAGGGTCAAGCTGTTGATTGATTGAACTCTCTTCTGCCCAATTATGCGGTTTTCACTTTTGGGGTCCTGGGGGCATGTTCGGATGTGTCTCCATAGTGTCTTTCTGTTATACAGACCTTGACAGTGGATACAGTGAGTGAAGTCATAGGTAGATTTTACTTCTTTGGGCCTTCTGCAAGCAACCATTTCCCCATATCCGGCTCTTGAAACTGCAGCATTATAGGCAAAGTTCCCTCTACTTTTCAAAAGGCGTAATCTCACTCTTCTTTCCTTTGACCTTTTATCAAAGCTGAATGTCTTAGCCACCTCAGGTTCTTTGCGAGGAACAAACTCCAATTGCCGTGCGATTTTAGAGTATGGCTTATAACAATAGATGCAGTATTGTTTCTTCTTGTATCTATTTTTTTGCACTTTAGTAGGCATCGGTGTCACAGATGTGGAACTGTGATAAGATGAGCTTGTACTCGCGTCCGTTGTACTCTTAAACTCTACAGCACCTCCCTTCACTGGCTCAACATGCAAAATATTTAGTTCTTTACTTTCACAACTGTTGTCTGATGAGCTACCGTCTGAATCAGGGACATAGTCTTTGTCACTGTAGTCAGAAAAGCAGGATTCCTTAACAAGATATCTGAGGGGAAAACATTATTGTATTAAATTCCTCTATGAGGAATATTAAGGATATGAATACTGAAAGCCATTTCAATGCCCCCACCAACAATAAAAAAAATAGCACATACCTCAGATTGATCCTTCTGTGAGTAATCAGTCACCCCTCTTTCAGTTTCAAGTGTTCTAGTTGACAGTTGTTTATAGCGTTGAGCACATTTGTCATGATGTTCTTTCAGTCTGTTTACCCGGGCAGCAAACCTAGATAGTACCTGTGGTTTATAAATAGGTAGTTCAGAACTTGAAGTATGTTGAAATTTTTTCAAAAAAACTGGCCAAATGACTACTTAATTGGAGCTTGATTAATGTAACACATGGCATTACTTATTTAGTTGGCTTCTTGCTCATTTTGGAAGGAAGGCATATATCTTCCTCCAAAGGTGTGTTCTCCACACAGCAAGGGACTGCTCTGTTCACCTGTAAAGAGAGAACAGCATTCAAAGATTTGTTTAAATGATATAAATGCACATTTACTGAATGTTGACGGTAAATGAGAAAGTGTTTGCCTTTCTGTTGCTAATAATATAAAAGCAAACGCTATAATACTTTTTCGCAAACCGTTTACTTTCTTTGTTTTAATAGTTCTATCTAACGTATTAGATATGATTTGACTATTAAACAGAGACCGTAAACTAATGAACACAGAGAATGAGCACTGGTCAGGCGTTCTCGGCGGCATCAAAATAAATGTTTAAAGTCCAATCTTTAGAACTGTTTACTACGGAGCCCCGCACATGACATGCAAGAAAAAAAAAATTGTGCACGATTTACTAATTCGTTCCCTCGATTTACTAAAACATGCGCACGATTTAGCCTACTATTTTTTCCTGCATGTCATGTGCGGGGCTCTGTTGTTTACTGTGTTACTGCTGGCCAACACACTACTCATTTGTAGTCAACCACTGGCTAGATAGCTAGCCATTTCGATTTCCTAACTGTGAATTTTTCTTAAGTGAAATGTTAGATCATCTCTGATGTCACTTCCTGTGTGTGTAAATGTTTAGCGCAGTACCTCACACTTCCCATAGTTGGCGTATCAGTGAGTGAGCAAAAATGTGATACACACTTAAGGGGGTCGCACACCGGACGCGAAGCTCAGCGCCGTGCCGCGTCACGTCTCGGACAACTCACAGGTATCGCGCACCGGCCGTGCACATTATATACGTGTGAGCTCAATTTTGAATTGACTCCTGATAGAACAGCTGAACGATGGGTGAGTTTTAAGTCGACGGGGAAACGTTACATTTGCCTATGCTTTAATATTTCGCACTGAGGTTAGTGTACATGGAAAAATGACACAACAGAGCAAAATGAAAGAAAAGGCTACGTTTATTTTACATTTTTAGACTTTATTCAAGCTGTTAAACTAAGAATGTAAAAGTCAGTATGTACATTAACGACAATTTGAGATAAATATAATATAAATTTAATGTAAAACAATGTAGATGGCGCTCTGTGGCGCGGCAGGATTTTGAACAACTTCCTGAGTCGTAGCTGTGCGCCGCGGACAGGCGCCGAATGTCGCCGCCGGTGTGCGTACACTCACTGAAAACAACGCGTTCGAATTTTAAAGACGTGGTGCGGCGCTGAGCTTCGCATCCGGTGTGCGACCCCCTTTAGCCCACCCCTACCGCTGCTCCTGGTGTAAATGTCACATTGACACGGAATATTGTGTTTGAATATTTACATATCTTATTTACCGGAGGTAAATTAAAAACAATACTCACCTATCGTTGCTCAATGAAGAATGAGACGGCCGTTAGGTCGGTTGAAATTTAAAATGCTGATATTCAGGGCAGTGACGAGTGTATGTCGTCCAGTGGTAGTCCAGACAACCTAAGCGCAACCTTAAGCAATGGAACTGAGCGGTGGTCAGATGTCAACATTGTGACAACGCTGTAACAACCTTCACAACGCAACGTAGTTATAGCAACCTTTTGGCCACGTTGTTAAAAGGTTGGCTACGTTGTGCCAACGTTATGTGTTTGTTGGCTTTGCCGCATTAGCGCAAATGACATCACACTAGAGGTCTTCATGGGTCCAAAAATTCATACCCAAACCCGAAGAAACCTGTAAATGTGCTACACGGAACCGACCCGGGCCCAACTATTATTTTGAAAGTTGGACCCGGATCCGTGCAGAACCGAGAAATGCCATAAATGTACTACCCGGAACCAACACAGACCCGTCTATTATTTGAAAGCTGGACCCGAACCCGGCCGGGAAGACACAGACCCGACTGGACCCGATCGGCACATAGGTCTATTCCACAGCAAATTGCTATTAATAAGTCAATAAACAATTTAATTTAAATAAATTGGTAACACAAGTCATACTCACAGACCTGTAGCAATCCAAAACTGAGTGGGCAACGCACGCGATGGGCAACTGGGGCACTGATGGCAGCTTACATACCCTCTTCCAGATTCGCGGGCTTTGCACGCGAGCGAAAATGTAAAGTTTAAATATTTTCTTTATTTTTTAAAATGTAATATACATTTATTCCTAACTTGTGTTATATTACCCTGCCATTAAATAAATAATTTAAAAAAATAATTAATTAACACACTGCCACGGGGCTTCCATTGTTACTAATTAGGGCTCGACAATAAGAACAGCCCGATGGCCTCGGGCCAGTGTGAAGGACGCTCGGGACAGACGGAACGGTCACTTGTCCGATCGGGTCAGTGATATATATATCGTAGGCTAATTGTTGATTTGAAATTATCGAACATGTCCCTCACTTTACAAAAACCAAACAACACCCACTGAGTGCACGCATGCACTACGTGGCATAGTCTATTAGGTTAGACCACTAGTGCGTGTGCATATTTAGAGTGCACGCTTTCACTGCGTGATTTAGTCTATTAAAATGTCTTTAGAATGCATCAGAATTCAAGATAAGGGGCAAAAATGATCCTGTATATCTTTAATATTTATATAATTTAATATAGTTAACCAATATTAAACAAAGAGCGCCGTTTTAGTCCAAATATCAGCATGATTACAAATGTGATACTGATTTTATACAGTGTTTAATGAACAAGAACTTAATATCAAGTGACTTACATTTTAGACACATATTCGCCTGTTTCACTCTATTTCGCCTACGGAAATAGTTCCAAAGTCCACAGGATTGTTTTGCATCTCTGAGCAACACTTCCTGAATGAATCAGCCACATGAATCAATATTATCTGCCTGCAATACCGGAGGCTGCACTTTTAGGACGGCATTTCTAGTTTTTGTGACACACTTCCTGAATGAATCAGAATGAATCGGTTGAATCTCAATGACATTCGCTGCCACCTACTGGCGGGTTTAATTTCACATTTAAAGTGTTTCTTTTTTTTTTTACTTCAAATAACAGTATTTAACGTTTTATATTTTCAACATTTCAAAACATTATTTATGCATCTGTAACTGCTCTTGACTTATTAACTTTAATAAAGTTTAATCTATAGTTATATACTTAGCTATAGGCTACATTAGATTTCTGTACCTGAAAATCTCCTGTTTAAACCTACATGAAAAACTTGAAAAGCACCGTTTATTTCATTTATATGTTTGTTCTGTTGTATTTATTTTTGCTATTACTCATAATTTGATTATTTGTTACTATTTTATTACTTACTGTTTATTTGTCTAACAATATTTAAAATTCAAGTTAGTTATTCTAGTAGCTTTTGGTGTCATAACCCTATTTTTTAAGGTTACATGTATCAAAAACAATAACTAGGCCCATTTTCTTTTCTTTTACTTTTTTTTGAGTGGGGCCAGTGAAAATTTTGGCGGGGCAAGTAAAAATTTGAACCACTGGCCTGACGGGGCCAGTAGAAAAAATCCTTAGCGCTGAGCTCTGACTGATGGAAACAAAGAGTTGTGTTTGATCCAATAATGTGTCTCTCACTACTGCCTCTGCCATTGGCAGTTAACAATTGGCGAGCTTATAGGATCGACGTTTTTTTTTTTTTAAGGATAATTAATTAGGTACTTGTAAAGATCTTACATTATTGTAGGACAATATATTAAATTAGTGGTTAATTATTTTATTCCTTTTTTTTTTAGATAAACACATAATACAAATTTTTCATACAAAATTAACTTCAGCCATGATATACAGCCATTTTATATTGCTGTAAGCATGCTTGTACATTTACAATATGATACAGCATTCATTCTTAAGGTCAATCATATATTCATGGGGGAAAAAACAGTTTAAGTGATATCTTTGTCATAGTATCCTTCCAGTGGTCAAGAATGGTTAAGGGAATGGCCCATGACTTAGACAACACTGGTCAATGGATTGATCTCTTTAAAGTGAAGTGTCAATAGCTTCACCCCAGAGCCACTTTGCTTCTCGGTTGCGCTGTATAAAGTGTTGTTCAATGTTAAAATTATTTTCTTGTTTACAGTCTTGTTTCATTCCAGAATGAATCAGTGTTTTAAATGAATGGTCTGCCAAATAAAAATAAAATAAAATAAAAAAATAAGATTGAAATAAATAAATTAGACTGAAATAAAAATGAAATGAAATATGATTAAAAATTGTTAATTAAATCTATTAAATTAGGTTGCAAAATAAAAAATAGTAAATAAAAATGAGTAAAATTATATAATACATTTAACATTACTGCTGCATGTTACCTATCTATAATTGTAATGAATAAAAACTAATTTTAATAATGTTTGGGTGACGATGCCTTTAAAATTTTAGGATGGGGTTCCTTAACACAAGGATGATCAAATTTTAGGTGTCCATGGCATCTAAAAGATTGAAAACCCATACAGACTCACTCTAAAAAGTCAGTCCCTTGCCGCCACCTACTGGCGTAACTATGTAACCTGCACTGAAGTCATTGATATACAGACTATTTCTCAATACCAAGTAGGCTACGCCAACAACATAATAATATGAAACATTATTTATTGAACAATAATAGCTGTTGTAATGAAAAAAAATTGATATTTTGGTGCAAACAAGTCATTACATTGCAATATGATTGTTACAATGAAATGCTTTACATTTTACAAACAAAATCCTTTTTTCTGTTGTTATATTTTTTAATGAAAATCATGTAAGGATGCCTTCTTAATTCTATTTGCTGTTTTATACACTAAAAGATCTATATGGCTTTGTTAATGTTACCACACTTATAGTTGCCACAGTCAATCTGCATTTGCTTCGCTTTTTGTGCCGTTTTATTTTATTTTATCTAGGCCTATTTATTTACCTGTCTTTTTTTTTTTTTTTTTTTAGAATTTGAGAGACAAAGATGTTTGATAAGTGCAACGTCTTAAAAGTAGCCTAATTGCAATCAGTGTGCATCATGAAGCAGCAGAGAAAATACATTATAAAGGAATTTAACAGCAGTCGTTATTTATGGCATGGCTACATTTAATTTGTTTGGCTCCATTATACAGGCTATTTGTAGGCTATACAAATTTGAACTGTATATTAACATAATGGACGTAACACACGTTTCCGTCGAGAAATGACTGCAATATGATTAAATAGTTGCATATTAGGGCTATATGTGTTCCAAAACAGATGTCCGAACTTGGGCTAAATTTGGACCAAATCAGACGGACCAAACAACGACCAATTTTCAACGTCTATTTTTGGTCTAAATGAAGGCCATGACGGGCCGACTTGATTTAACCCAAAAAACAACATCGAAATGACGTCTTGTGCTGGGTGGGTGGGACACTACATAGGCCTACAATTTTGGTTTTAATAAGATTTTCCCAATAAATAGGCAAGAATAGCCTAAACCTGGTGTCCTCCATGAATCCTGTTCATTCCGACAACAAAGCACTTAAATGCAACAATCGTGTAATCACGACTTCTTAAGTGGGAATTTCCGATAGCACGAAAAGGCAGCGTCAATTCTCAAAGTCCCCTGACTAGTTCGGATTCAATAGCCAGCAGGGAGAGTGCAGACAACCACTTATGTCTCATGGTTTTGGCCGACTTTTATTTGCAGCTTTTAGTCAGTCAGTTGCAAAGTGCCAGGGAGCGCACACGATGCCAATGTCCTCAAGCAATCAAAGCTTTACACCAGAACGGACTTGTTTCCAAAGGTATCCATCTTGCAAGATTCACAAACACAATTGATATTATGTGGTATAATACATCTTACTAACAATTTTTTTCCCTCGCTTATTTACCTGTTTAAACTCAAGAACGTGAAGGTCATTGAGGGAACACCAGTTGGCCACTTCCTTCTCAGTGACCTGGCATATTCTCTTCTTGACTGGATAATAAAGGTTTACACAGAGAGCAGGGATCTTACTCCATCGAAAGAGACTTTCAACATCTACCAAAGTGCTGCCAGAACTATTGTGGAAACCGCATTTGGCAGACTGAAGTCAAGATGGAGGGTTCCACTGTGATTTCCACTACACCTTCATCCCCAACATGGCCACCACTTGATTTGCTTTTCATAACTATTGTGAAAAAGATAAACAAAGTGCAAACCCCATCTGGATGGAGGACACACTGGTTTTGGAGAATGCATCAGCCCAGCCCAGCGGGGAGGGGAGGGACTGGGAGAAAGAGTTTTTATTTTTGGGTGAACTATCAATTTAAGAATATAAGTAAATAGTTATTTCACTGAATTAATGCTTTCTACAGCAAGTACTGTTTGCAAGAACTGTCATTTCTTTTTTTCAGTTACAATGTTAAATGTTGGTAAAAAAAAAAAAAAAAATCTGTCTTATGTCTTGCTGAAACTTTTGCAATGCACCAACAGTACATCAAGGTGAAGAGAAAATAGAAAAACTAAGTAGAGAAGTCAGTAAAAACAGTCTTCATTTAGTTAACTGTCCTATAATGAACAAAACAAAGCAAGGATGCTTCCGCATATAAACAAAAGCAACTTACTGTAAGAACACTTTTGTACTTTACAAAACAGCATATGCATAAATGCTGAAAAAAATTATAAGTTAAGGAACTGGCTCTCTTCTTCATATCACTTGATTGAGAAACATGCAAACCATACATGTTAAGTTAAGAAAACACATGGCAATTAAAGCTGCAAGCAGCATTTATTGGGGTTCAGGCATTTCCGGCCTTTAAGCACATAAGCATCAAAAGACATTAAGTTTTATTTAGCAATAATGTAACCACCTAAATCACAGAAGGAAAAGACCATTACAGGCAATTTACCATAGGAATTATATAGTTTTCAAAGCTTTTTGAAAGTTATAGTGCCACCTATGGTCCGATCTCCATGAAATTTTGCATGCTTCTTTAGAATGTTATGTCTCATATGCTCACCAATTTTTGTGAAGTTCTGAGTTTCCGTTTAGGATTTATAGGCTTTTGAGTGTTTTGCCACGCCCATTTTCTAAATGACCCTGTTATGGCTACCCAAATGGTAAAGTTCAACTTTTTTTAGATCATTATTGATCTAGAGAGTCCAGAGAATTGTACTGCACTGGTTTGGTTGCGATTGGGTGAAAAATCTAGGACTAGTTCGCGCAAGTAGGTTTTTAAGATGATAGCGAATTTTTGATGAACAATTTGACTGACAGCAGTAGTTCCTGAGGCAAAGTTGTTCAGTATGAGGATATCTATCAAATGATATGCATCACGTGATTACAGAGCCGTAAAACTTATAATAATAAAAAAAACCTAATAATAAAAATCAGTACAATTACAATAGGGTTTCAGCTCTTCGAGCTTGAACCCCTAATTATGTATCTGTATTGTTTTTCTTTGCAGAAGGCCAGGCTGCTGTGTCTGTGGAAGATGTTTTGATGTTTGCTCCTGGGCTGTCTTCACTTCCCCCATCTGGCTTGGAACCACTGCCACAAATAGAGTTCCTGGATGACTCTGCGTTCCCAATGGAAAATACATGTACAAACTCCTTGAAATTACCACACCTAGACTCATACACTTTGTTTAAGTCACAAATGGACTTGGAATTCACAATAGTCCAGGATTTGCTGTTTTTAAGCTAAATGATGGATGACCCCTAGAGTTAAGACTCTGAAAACATTGTTGTTGTTAAAGGTTCACTTTAAAGTGCAGTTGCCAAAATTGTTTTTATAATGTAACAGTATGTGAGCATGTTTTTTTCCTCACCATTAACATTTTGAAAATGTTTTAGATTCGTGACTCTCAAACTGGGATCCCTTTGTGAATCACTGTTTTAGATAAAGAAACAAGTAGTTCAAGAAGTTTTGTTTTCTATACTACAAAAATTTTATAAATACTTATTACTATTTTTGATTAATTTACTTTACACTTAAAAACAATTAAGCTGTGAACTCCCAGTTCTCTGGCTTCTGTAACTGATTGTGTTCCATGGCAAAGTCCAAGTACTCCTGCATGTTTGGGTCCCCACAAGGAGTCATTGACAGGCTAGCCTCAGGAAGGGCATCCAGTTCAGCCTGTTCAATTTGAAATCCGCAGTCTCTGGAGCCAAACCTATGTTAAATAGGAAACATAAGCATTTATTTTCATTTAAGCTAAAACGTTAGAATAATACTTTTATCTGTTTATTACCAATGTATCACCTGTGTGGTAAGTAGTAGAGTTGATTGGGCACTGCTCCTGGACATGCTGCTGTTCTGGAAGGGCGAATCCTGTGACTGTTCCACAGTCTCACACACTCATCCAAGTCTTTCTGAATAACATCACCAAAGCAATATCTCAATAGGCACTGATGCTCATGACTCCCGTTGAAGTATCCGGCTTCTCTAAGGTCTGCAAATAACTCCATCCAGAACTGAGACCTGTAGAAATTGATACAAATTGTAGTTATACTTTTAAGCATATACACATGTTTGAATAATAAAATCAAAGGTTAGTCGTAATGAAATTTGTAGTCTGCATCTTTTGGTCATTCGATTTTCTTTTCAGGAACAACTACTTTTCCTGGCGGGCTGTATTTGTTTTACATTTTGTATTGATCTTTATTGTGCTGGTTTTTTGTTTTTCATTACTCGTTCCTGAGAAGAAAATCGAATGACCAAAAGATGCAATGACCCTTTATGAAGACCACTCACCTTCCCTTTCTAAATATAGACCACCAGGACTCAATACGCTGGTTATTTATAGATGAGCCGTACATGTGGCTGGACGCGCCAGAGTAGTAGTCACTGTGATGGTAGCGTAGCGTACATTGAATTGCAGCCATTATGCCGTTCTCAGTGCCGCAATCAGTCCTCAGTCTCATGGGGATGACACCGAGGTTTCGCACACATGACATGAAATAGTGAGCAATCACTGTTGGGTTATTATTTGTTGGTCCACATTCAAGTCACAGTACTTTACGTGAAAATCCATCTATGCATCCCGATATGGCCAAACCGAATGGCTTAAGTTTATCATAACCATCTGCGTGCCTCATATAGTTAGGTCCCATTGAGTGGTAGGTTCTTCTTGTAAACCTTCTGGGTGTTCTGCTCTCACACCCTCGAGGATTAAGCTCCCGGAGCAAATTCATCCCATCATCTCTCTTCACTCGAAAATTGTACTTTTGTTCAAGCACCTGCCACATCGTGCGGTAGCCAAATAGTTGTCCAGGTCCACGAAGTTCCAATCTGATGGCGTTACTCACGGAGTTTAGAGAGGAATAATCCTTTCTTCGGTACAACCCGGCTTCGTTCAGTTTACTTTTAAGAGTCCTCAAGCTGTCCTTTACACCGTGTAGACTTGACATCATGTCCACGATTACAGCGTGGCCCTCGTTAAAATATTGAACACATTGATGCAGTATGTCTGGTGTTTCCGTCTGGTCCGCGTCCTTTAGAAACTCCAAACACTGACCACAAGTAAAGCAAAACCGCGTTAAGCTGCTCATGTGTTTGCCACAAAACGGGCAAAACATCCCTCGGCCGCAGTCCATGTTCGGTCACCATAAACTTTATTTACGCCATTTACTCCACAACCACAACACAAATTTACCGCGCTCACCAACAACAACACCTTTCACCGCGTCACTTCCTGTGTGTGGTACATTCCCTTTCCGTGAAGAATCTGTCATTGTAAATTTGTTTCGGGACTGGTAGAAGTGTTTTGCATCTTGTTAATTTGTTTTCTAAAATGTAAATTTGTTTCGTCCTTGGGAGAAGTGTTTTTCCCATGTAATTGTGTTTTATGATAGGTAAAAATGTTTTCCAAAATGTAAATTTGTCTCGAGCTTCGTAAAAGTGTTTCACACTTTGTAATGTTGTTTTGCACTTCCCGGCCACCGTATCTGAGAGACGGTCTTCAGTCAGCCAAAGCGCACACACATAAGCCGCCTCTCGCGAGTGTCAATTTTCGTGGTTTATTACACATAAACGTTCAAATACACAGTTATGTCAAAATGCCCGTTTTGGCATATATTCGCGTTGGTTATGTGAATGTGAACAGCGTGTAACAGCATTGTCTCCGTCCATTAGGTGACAGCAGTCTTTAAAACATGCTACTGTCTACTATTGGCTGTCTGTAAATTATAAATGATAATCAAACAACAAAGCTTTAATAGGGATTAATCTATATTTAATTTATACAGTTATGACTATGCAGAGTTATTTTATATTTGATTATTAAATTTCTGTGGTATTTTTACTTACTACTAGACCTACCTGGAAAAAATAGCCTATATAGCATTGTTTTATTTGTATTTTTATATATTTTTACCGTGGTATCGAGTACTGTGCACTTTTGGTGGTATTGGTCCCGACTACTAGATTTTTGGTATAGTGACATCCCTATTTGTTACTAAAAAAAAATGTAAGTATTATAAAGTAAATAAAAGTATTATAGTATATGTTTTAATAAAGTTAAAATGTTTTAAAAAGCTATAAAAGGCTAAACTATTCCATGTTTGACTAAATTATTAAAAGAGTTTCCTTTCTATTGTCTATCCGGTCAAAGTTTATAGGGATTTTAAGAAGTAATTAGTAAGTTACTTATTGAGTAATTAAATTACTTTTCAGACAGACTAATTAGAAAAGTATTTTAAATACAATATTGATGATGTAATTAGTAATTAATTACTTTTTTGAAGTAACTTACCCAACACTGGTGACAAGGTGTACAGCAAACAAGCTAAAAACCCAGAACTAAGTTTTTATAAGCTACCGAATCGTAAAAGCCAGCCTTTAAGGAGACAAAAGTGGATACAGGCAATAAGACGTGAAGCATCAGCAGGAAGAATGGGTAAATTTTGGAATCCTGATACTCAGTATGCCTCAGTAAGCCTACGTGTGCAGTAAACATTTTGTCACTGTTACGTCAAATATCCAAATGTCAGTTTAATATATTATATTTCCTGTCGCTGATTACGTTACCCTCCAGTGGGCGTAGTTCTCATAGTAATATGACATGTCGCGCTCTGTCTCAATCGCCTGTATCCACTTTTTAGTCCTTAAACGCTCGTTTTTTGGGTCGACAGGTTATAAAAACGTCTGGGTTTTTGGTTCTGTGTTTTTTTTTTTTTTAGCTTATTTTCTGTACACCTTGTCACATAGCAGATTTTAGACATTGTTCTATTTTTTGTTATAGGTCAGAAATGATAAGGAGGCAGCCTCACGCTATACAAAGTCAATGGAGACGGTTGGATTGTTTCCCCCCCTGGTGGGCGTGGTTTACAGATTATGACGCGTGTCGCTCTGTCTCTATTGTATTAGAAAAAAAAAATCTTTGCGTGCCGTAATTTACACAGGACTGGTGGGAAATTTGCATTAATAGGCCTTTATTCTACATGTTATGTGGTTTATTTTGATAGGTGAACTGTATTTGTAGTGTTAAGAGAGGGAAAGTTATGGCTTTTTTTCACCTTCGCCGGGTGTGTTCTCAAACAGTAACGTACAGAAACACGCACATCCTGATTTTGCCAAGTGGTTGTTTTCCTGAGACCAATATTTTTAATGATGATCCTGAGACAACAACAGCCTCATCCAATCAACGTTTATGACGTCATCACCGTGTGCCCCCTGCAGAGCCCGCCAAGTTCAACAGAAAAAATAATAATAATAATAATAATAACGCCTCTGCCAAGTTCAAAAAACTGTAAAACCGCGCTGCTGAGCGCTCAAGTTACAAGGTAAGACTATATGATTTTTACTTTCTCTTATTAATTTACAGCAGTTAGGTGATGATAATAGTGATAATAAAATAATGATAATAAAATTTGTTTTTAGATGAGCATTTTTCCACCATCGAAGTAATATACTGGCGAGTTAAATTTGCAGCTGCTACCAGCCTAAACTGATGAGCATTGCTAATTTTCTGGCTGCAACTAAAACAATCTGGAAGAACAGTTTAGGTTTTTATTTTGTATTTTTTTAATGTGCCTAAGTTACCTATTAAAACGGCTACGGACTGCATCTAAATGATAGTATTTTGCGAGCTCATTTCATGCTGACCGGTTTATTAGCACCAGCACTGGTGCCACAGCAAAGTTTCCTAAAATCTGTTTAATTGGCATGTGCGGTGCCACTGCCAGTTTCTGTTGCGTCCACATCAAAACGCAAAAATGCGGAACAAAACAGCGCTAGTTTGCGCTCCGTACAGACATTTCAGCTTGTGATTAGATTATTAATTCTGTTATGATGTTGACTTGAGTCCGTCATATGAATATGATGACCTCAAGTCATCACTGATTTATTGTTACACGATGTTGACTTCAGTCCGTCATATGAATATGATGACCTCAAGACATCACTGATTTATTGTTACACGATGTTGACTTCAGTCCGTCATATGAATATGATGACCTCAAGACATCACTGATTTATTGTTACACGATGTTGTCTTCAGTCCGTCATATGAATATGATGACCTCAAGACATCACTGATTTATTCTGTTACACGATGTTGACTTCAGTCCGTCATATGAATATGATGACCTCAAGAAATCACTGATTTATTGTTACACGATGTTGTCTTCAGTCCGTCATATGAATATGATGACCTCAAGACATCACTGATTTATTGTTACACGATGTTGTCTTCAGTCCGTCATATGAATATGATGACCTCAAGACATCACTGATTTATTGTTACACGATGTTGACTTCAGTCCGTCATATGAATATGATGACCTCAAGACATCACTGATTTATTGTTACACGATGTTGTCTTCAGTCCGTCATATGAATATGATGACCTCAAGACATCACTGATTTATTGTTACACGATGTTGACTTCAGTCCGTCATATGAATATGATGACCTCAAGACATCACTGATTTATTGTTACACGATGTTGTCTTCAGTCCGTCATATGAATATGATGACCTGAAGTCATCACTGATTTATTGTTACACGATGTTGACTTCAGTCCGTCATATGAATATGATGACCTCAAGACATCACTGATTTATTCCGTTACACGATGTTGTCTTCAGTCCGTCATATGAATATGATGACTTCAAGACATCACTGATTTATTGTTACACGATGTTGACTTGAGTCCGTCATATGAATATGATGACCTCAAGTCATCACTGATTTATTGTTACACGCTGTTGTCTTCAGTCCGTCATATGAATATGATGACCTCAAGTCATCACTGATTTATTGTTACACGCTGTTGTCTTCAGTCCGTCATATGAATATGATGACCTCAAGTCATCACTGATTTATTGTTACACGCTGTTGTCTTCAGTCCGTCATATGAATATGATGACCTCAAGACATCACTGATTTATTGTTACACGATGTTGACTTGAGTCCGTCATATGAATATGATGACCTCAAGTCTTCACTGATTTATTGTTACACGATGTTGTCTTCAGTCCGTCATGAATATGATGACCTCAAGTCT
This sequence comes from Hypophthalmichthys nobilis, assembly GCA_037950665.1. Classification (NCBI taxonomy): domain Eukaryota; kingdom Metazoa; phylum Chordata; class Actinopteri; order Cypriniformes; family Xenocyprididae; genus Hypophthalmichthys; species Hypophthalmichthys nobilis. The sequence goes on along the minus strand of CM075475.1, from coordinate 4,928,156 downwards.
TCACTGATTTATTCTGTTACACGATGTTGTCTTCAGTCCGTCATATGAATATGATGACCTCAAGTCATCACTGATTTATTCCGTTACACGATGTTGTCTTCAGTCCGTCATATGAATATGATGACCTCAAGACATCACTGATTTATTCCGTTACACGATGTTGTCTTCAGTCCGTCATATGAATATGATGACCTCAAGTCATCACTGATTTATTCTGTTACACGATGTTGTCTTCAGTCCGTCATATGAATATGATGACCTCAAGTCATCACTGATTTATTCTGTTACACGATGTTGTCTTCAGTCCGTCATATGAATATGATGACCTCAAGACATCACTGATTTATTGTTACACGATGTTGACTTCAGTCCGTCCTATGAATATGATGACCTCAAGTCATCACTGATTTATTGTTACACGATGTTGTCTTCAGTCATTCATATGAATATGATGACCTCAAGTCTTCACTGATTTATTGTTACACGATGTTGACTTCAGTCCGTCATATGATTATTTTGACCTCAAGTCGTTATATGAATGTTGACTTGTACATAACATCTCTGTTTTACAATTTTTGGAAAAAAGACCTTACAATATGCATTGCTTTCTTGAGATCATGGAATTTTAGCTCTTTACATTATTGATATTTTAGCCTTATTGTTTGTGTCCCTTTGGTTTTTAGGTGTTGAACATGAAAAATGGAGGAATTTATAAAGAAAACTGTGTACAACGAAGAGAGATTTAAACGAAACAAAAAAGAGACTGATATAACAGTCCATGTTTTAGAAAAGGATTCGGATGCTTATGAATTTATTCAGGAAAGGCTCACTACCATAAACACCTTCAAAGATGCTAACTTCAGAAATGTGAATTCTGCAAGTGTGCAAAATCAGAAAAATGGATACTTCTTGTTTACATGCAAACGCTCTGGAGTATGCACACCCCGAAGTCGAAGGGCCAAAGGATGTAAGGCATATGTTTCATTTAAAAAGAGGACAGACTGGCTCAACAAACTTGTTATAGTTGAAAGGATTTACAACATTCATTCAGGACATGACCCAACAAGTTCTTCTGAGGGTCACTCAGAGAAAATTAGTCAAGAGCTGGTTAAGCATATTCAAGATTTAATATCTCTTGGTGTTAAGCCGGATACAATTCTCTTAAAATCCCATGAATGTTCGAAGGAACAAGGACATACTGATGTCAACAACCGAGCATATTTTGTTACCCCAAAAGACATTGAAAATATTCGGACATGTATGATACGAAAAAATCAGCAACACAAAGATGATGCCAATAGTACCACACAACTTCTTGAGGGCCCTTTCAAAGACTGTGTTATTTTTTATCAGCCTTATAGTCCACAAACAGATCTTGTCATAGTTCTACAAACACCATCCATGAGAGACCACCTTCAAGAATATGGACGAGATATTGTTTTTATGGATGCAACACATGGCGTGAACCAGTATGGCTTTCCTTTATTTACATTAGTTGTCAGGGACAGTCATGGTCATGGCATACCCGTTGCCTATATCATCTTGGGAAATGAAAAGCAGGCCACGCTTCAGTTGGCACTGGAAAAGCTGAAACCAACATTTTCTGTTGCTCCAAGGTAACACAAACAGATATAAACAAATTAAACTGAAATTATTCAATAATCCAGGAAGGAATAGTTGCACCCAAAAATGAAAATTCTGTCATCATTTACTCACCCTCAAGTTGTTCTAAACCTGTAATTTCCCAACCTAGATGTCAGCTTCAGAGCAAACTTGTATTGATTTATTAATTGCCTTCTATGATTAGCCTACAGTTGGTGTTGATCTCAGTGCATCTACAATGTACAGATTGGTTTGTAATTTTGATTAGTAACTTTTTAAAGACTCTAAATAACACAAAGTATTTTTTTTGCCAGCAAACATCTATGATATAATTTTTCTCTGTTTTGAAGCTTAAAATGTTTTTATTTTTATTAGGTGCTTTATGGTTGATAAAGACCAAGCTGAAATCAATGCCATCCAAACAGTATTCAGTGAGTCAGACGTTCTCCTTTGTTGGTACCATGTAACACAAGTAAGTAGTACTAAGTTGAGATTAATTGGCTTTGATTTTTGTTCCTTTTGATAGAAATGGAATATTATTCTATTATTGTAATATACTACAATTTTCAATTAAAACTGTTCTAGGTTTTACTGCAGTTATTCTCTAGTTATTTACCTACAGTGGCTAATGAATAATAGATATAAAATAGATTAATTTCGCATTGCAAAATACCCCTTGCAGAATATGCAAAAATGTTAATCATTTGAACAAAATAGGAAGGATCATGTAAATTGCATGTTATTTTTTAGGGTGCGTTTGGTCCGGACCAAAAAAGAAAAAAAAAACATTTAGTCCTGGTCCGATTAGCGTTCAGATTGGCAATTTTATCACCGAACCAAAAGATACGCGTCTGACGCCTGTGATGGGCAAACTCACGACTATGACGAGAAAAACCGATATGCGTGAGGATTCTGTCCTTTTTAGGGTCTCATCTTCCTGTTTTTGGTTCGTTTACATGTCTTTGGCCCGTGTTGCGTTCATATATCATTCGAACCGCACCAGAGTTCGTTTGGCAGCGGACCGAGACCCATCTTTTCAGCGGTCTCGGTCCGCTTGTTTGGTGCGCACCAGGGTTCGGATGGCAGCGTTCACACATGTTCAAATGAACCGCACTAACAGAGCAAGGGTTCGTTTTAAACGAACCAAACATGACAAGTGTGAACGCACCCTTAGTGCGGTTCATTTGAGCATGTGTGAACGCTGCCATCCGAACAAGCGGACTGAGACCGCTGAAAAGATGGGTCTCGGTCCGCTTCCAAACGAAATAGTCATAGTCGCGAGTTTGCCCATCACAGGCGTCAGACGCGTATCTCCATGCAGCAGATAGTGTGTGTGACGGAGGGATTCCCGTCGCTGTTTTGACTGTTTAACACATTTTATATGCTCTTCATGAGTTCCCAGCTGGCCAAAATACCATCATATGCAGGCTACGCACACACAACGAGCGCATTTACCTCAGCACACAGCATTGTTTTGGATGTTCAGTAAGTTCCGTCTCAAAATAGGCAATACGTCATAAAATCCGACCAATCAGGTTGTGAATATATCCCTATGCCTTTAGGTTCGGTATCTTTTGGTTCGGTGATAAAATTGCCAATCTGAACGCTAATCGGACCAGGACTAAATGTTTTTTTTTTTCTTTTTTGGTCCGGACCAAATGAGCCAAACGAACCGAACTACAAGTGTGAACGCATCCTTATTTAGTACTGTCCTGAAAAAAGTATTTCGCATAACAGATGTTTACATAAAGTCCACAAGATAAATAGATGAATTTATAAAAACGACCCAGTTCAAAAGCTGAAATAGTCAAGTCAAGTCAAGTCAACCTTTATTTATATAGCGCTTTTTACAATGCAGATTGTGTCAAAGCAGCTTTACATTGATAACTGGTATATAATTTTGGCTGCACAGCAGCTCTTAAAGAATAGTGTCAATGCCGGCAGATCAAAGCACTGTTGAATATCAAATGTCAAGTGTCCCCAACTAAGCAAGCCAAAGGCGACAGCGACAAGGAACCCAAACTCCAACAGGTGACATCAGGTGGGAAACAGGTGGCAAATAGGTGTTAAAATGGAGAAAAAAACCTTGGGAGAAACCAGGCTTAGTCGGGGGGCCAGTTCTCCTCTGGCGAACAGTGCTTTGTTACAATTCAGGTTGCTATCATAAGTCAGATAGGATCGCAACATTCAAAGTATTTATTCCAGTTCAATCCAGTTGAGGATCGTATTCATTACACAGGTATGGACGGTTTGTTGAGGAGCTGTGCCACTGGCTGTCGTGTCGATGAGGCCTTCACAATGGATGATCTAGTTGACTCAATCTCTGCTGATACTTCAGGGCTGCGTTGTGGTCATATCAAGGCGTAGGTCCTCAATCTCACCTGGATACGGCCCGGATCCAGTTGAATACTGTAAACCTCGGGATAAACAGAAAGACTAATATTAGCGTAGATGCTATATTAGTCAATCCTCATACCCTGTCTTAATACTGTGTGTGGTTACCTGGATGATCTACGACTGTGGTTTTTTTTGTTTTTTTTTGTGATGGTAGTCCCTTGTTTGTCCTGAGCAGTTAAACTGAGCTCTGTTCTTCAGAAAAATCCTCCAGGTCCTGCAGATTCTTCAGTTTTCCAGCGTTTTTGGCATATTTGAACCCTTTCCCACAGTGACCATATGAGCTTGAGATCCATCTTTCCACACTGAAAAGGAAACATGATGCATTAAGAGTCAGGGGGTGAAAACTTTTGAACAAGATGATGTGCAAGTTTTTCTTATTTTGTTTAAAGATCATATTTTTTCATTTAGTTCTGCCCTTTGGAAGCAACAGAAGATTCTTGCATATTTACCAGAAGAGAAAAAAGTATAATTTACCCTGTACATCCAATTCAAAAAGTTTACATCCCCGCCACTTAATGCATCGTGTTTCCTTCTGGAGCATCAATGAATGTTTGAACCTTTTTTAATAGTTGTGTTTGAGTCCCTCAATTGTCCTCAGTGTGAAAAGACAGATCTCAAAATCATTCAGTCACTGCATATGCAGAAGATGCTGGAAAACTGAAGAATCTGCAGGACCTGGAGGATTTTTCTGAAGAACAGAGCTCAGTTTAACTGCTCAGAACAAACAAGAGACTCATGAACAACCATCACAAAACAAACATACAGTCATGGATCATCCAGGTAACCACACACAGTATTAAGAAACAATGGTTCACATACTTATGAATGGGGTTATTTAATAAATTCAGTGTTTTTTTTTTTTTTTTGTCTTGTGGACTTTATGTAAACATCTGTTATGTGAAATACTTTTTTCAGGACAGTACTAAATAAAAAATAACATGCAATTTTCATGATCCTTCTTATTTTGTTAAAAAAATTAACATTTTTGCATATTCTGCAAGGGGTATGTAAACTTTTGAGCTCAACTTTACAACTGAGAATACAACTATAGAATTACTGTAGAGTTATATGTGTTAAATCTCAACGTGGGTTCACATTAGTCTGCTAGTCATGGAAGCAGTTCCAGACATAATACCTGATGACATAACAAGTTTGTCTCTTAATTCTCTGGTTTTTAGTGTTGAGAGAGAAGCTCATATTCACAAATATTAACTAAACTTTTTTTGGGCTATAGCAATAATATATTTCAATTGTTCATTTGTTTTGAGTTCCCCTGTAACTGTTGACAATTGTTGCCATCAATTGACCACAGTAATTCTAGCTAAATGTGTCAGACCAGTGGAAGTTCTCACCAGTTTTAACAAATTATTTATATTTCCCCACCATTTACTACACACAGGCAGTAACTCGTTGGCTGTCAAGATCTGAATCTGGTGTATGTGGACCTGAAAATGCTGATTCAAGAGCGCACATCATGCAGTTTATGGCTGAGCTGAAGTCTTGTTCCACGGTGTGTTGCTTTGTTTATAGTGCAATTGAAGCTTGTAGCCTGAAAAGTGTTTTTGCAACAACATGCATTATATTTGGAAAACCCCCACAAGATGTCAGATTCTTAAATGTTGATGATTAGACTGGCTTCATATAAAGTTTAATAACTATCAAATCAGCATATTAGAAGGATTTCTGGAGGATCATGTGACACAGATTACTGGATCACAGAAATAAATTATATTTTAAAATATATAAAAATAGAAAACCATTTTAAGTTGTGTGTGTGTGTATATATAGTATATACAGTATGTGTTGGTAACACTTTTAAATAACTTTCATTAATAAATTGTTAACAAATATAATGCTTAACGGATCATTAGTAAATATATATATACATACATACACACACGCATATATATATATATATATATATATATATTCAAATAGCTTGAAACATTAGATAATGTGCTTGTTAATGTTTACTAATATAAACAACTTTAACTTTAATTAAACTTTAATTAAACATTACCTAATGATTAACAGATCATTATTTCATGTAAACTAAAATGGTTTACAATTGTCATTAAACTTTCAATACATATAATCATGCACTACTTGAAAATCTACAAATGATTTCAACAGATGTTAAAAAATCATTTTAACAGACGTTATAAACAAATTTTTAATTATTGTAATTATTGTACTTTTTTAATATTGTACTTTTTTATTATTGTAAATTATGTCATATTTGTTTATTCTACCATGTTTCACATAGGCCTAAATAGTTTCAGTATAATCAATCAAGAACATGACCGATTCTCAGTTCACTAACAGCACATTCATTTGTACTAATAACACAAAGCATGATTTTCTTTGTACATTTTTACAGGAACATGATTTCAAGAAAAAAGCTGAGATGTTTCATTGCCAGTTCAAGTATTTAAAAGATGTGTGCAAGTACTTTAGGAACCACTGGGAGCCAATTGGTCATCTGTGGTCTAACTTTGGAAGATGCTATAAGCATGGAGACTCTGACACAAACAATCTAATAGAACGGTATATAACATTTTTATGCATGTTCACTTCATTATTTATTTGTGGGCTAGCTGAAAGCTAGCATAGTGCTTTAAGTAATTTGTTTAAATATAGATGCAAACTTCTCACCTTTTTGAGATCAAAATGGGTCACCTATGGGATCTGCATCGATCCAATGATAAAGTGTTTTTATTGGGGAAGGGGGGTCTTACAAGGGTACTTGTGGAGGGGATAAAGAACTGGTTGTTTCAATAAGTACTGTACACATTGTTTCCTTTACTCTTTACTTTAAAAACTGTCTATAAGGGGTAATATTTATATTTGAGGTCTGAGATGTGGGTGAAGAGAGAGAGGGCAAACAGTATTGCTGTCTAATCAAGCAATATTGTCTTAAATAGCCTACATAGCACTTTATCTTTTATAACATGAGATTTTAACCAAATGTTGTTTTTTTGTAAAATTTTGCAACAATGTAATCATGAAAATTTAATTTTGGACATGTAGGGTAATAAAAAAAAAAAAAAAAATAATAATAATAATAAAAAACCTTAAGTAACTACAAATGAGCATGTAAAGCAAGTAACTTGTGTGGAGCATGTCCCCGCCCCACGCAATGTTCTCATCTTTTTTCCCCCTTACCTGTTTGCATCCCTGTTTAAAAGAGTGCATTGTAATAGTCTCAACCAGTTGTTGTTCCTCATTCTGATCTCTCTGCTTTTCTTTCCTTAGTTTCTTCCACCGTTTAAAATACCAATTCCTTTGTGGCATCCGAAATCGTAGATTGGATCATCTGATTGATGTACTTTTGAACAAAACTGACAAGTACTTCAACATAATACAAGATTTGCAGTCTGTTGGTAGGATCTATAACCCTCTGGAAAGCAAAATGGAAGAAATAAAGAAATCTGCTCAGAGGATGCTAGACAAAGGTTGGGCCACTACAGTCACCATAGCTTCAACGGAAACATATATGTACAACGTTCCATCTGAGAATAATCCACATGTAGTTTACTGTGTTTGCCCTGCAGAACAGTTCTGCAGTTGTGTAGCTGGTACAAGAGGACGTACATGTAAGCATCTCATTTTATTAAGTCTTCTCACTTGTGGTGGTGGTGATGAGACTTTTCCAGACATGGACACACAACTACAAGCCCATGCCAACAACTTGATTCAAAAGATTAAGTATACCATTTATGCAAAGCCTCCAGAAACAATAGAGGTTGAAAGCTTACTTAGAAGAACAGTATCAAAACCATGTGTTGTGACAAATGTTTGTGACTGCTGTACTTTCTGCTATCATAAAAAATGTGCTTGTCTACTACTTGCGAAGGGACTTTTCAATGAAATGAGTGCGACATCAAAAGATGCTACTGACAATTCAGTGGAGCCCATACAAAATGAAATTATGGATGAAGATAGGTGTAGTACAACTATCAGGAAACTGGAAAGCATACTGAAGACTCTACAGACATGGGAGAGAATTCCTGAGGATATTGCCCATAGAGTCAATGAACTAGAAGTGCAAACAAAAGAAGAAAATGTGAACTTTAAAAGATTTGGGAGACTTTGTGATGTGGACAAGTCACGTAAAATACGTCCACTGTTTGCAAACAGAAAAAGAAAAACTAACAGAGGCACTGCCTCTAAGACAAGGACAGATGTCACATCAAGTTTTCCTATTAAGTCAAGAAGAAAACACAAATCAATCAGTGGTTCAAAAAAATAATACAAATAAGGTTTTTTAAGGTACTTTGTATTTGTTCTCCACTACATCTATGAGTTCTCCAGTAAAAGTTACTAGAAAACAATGACTATGAAAATAAAAACCTTGCATTTTGTATTCAATGCTAAAATTAAATAAAAAATCAAATCAAGTAATCTTAACTTTTTGTTGTTGTTTACAATCTGAGCTGATAGCACCCACACATTAGTACACATGTGCCCCTCATGGTCGCTGAGATCATTTCATACAGTCCTCTAAAAAGGAAAAGAAAACATCGGCCGCTGAAGGCCCAAAGCGGTGAGTGGCCAAATCCAGCTCTGATTCAGGACCAAGGTTTTGTACATTAATCTTCATTCGTTCAATGCTCCTCCTGCAAATAAATTAAAATGTTCATGTTAGTTGAGTGACTATACAGACAATGGTGGGTAATACCAGAGCTGCTACCAAATCAGTTGTCCCTTTATTAATCAGAAAACTGGGATTGTAACTCTGTTTCATCATAGCCCTAGTCATGAGGAATATATGGAATCGCAATACACTTGACATTTTCATTCTCTAGTTCAGTGGTTCCCAATCAGTGATCCTCCGGGTGGGCCGCGAGATAAATGAAAATTAATTTAAATATATTAATATAATTAATTAAATCAATTATTAATGTTACTTTTAATAAATATTAATAATTAATATATTAATAATGAATTAATAAATTTAATTAATTAAAAATACATTTAAAACAACGCACCCCTCTCTCGTATGTATTCTGTGATTGTTTCAGTTCAGCCCAGGCCGTTTCTCATCAGGGGCAGTATTGATTCGGAGAGGAGGTGGGCCTTAAAATGCATTTAAATGTCTAAGCAAAGCAGACCTGAGTTCTCAAATTATGATTCAAAAAGATAAGAATGTCAGGTTGAACAGGATGTTTAATTCTTCTTTTTAGGATGAAAATATTGACATACTGCGTCACATTTTAACTAATTTCTTATAAATAAATAAATAAAATAAAGGTGTAGCCATTAAGATATTCTAAGACTTAATAAAGAGAGAGAGAAATAGAGCTTACACAGGCATACTTACAGTGTTGCTGGGATGTCCTCTTGGGGTATCCCAGAAAGTAGTTTCTCTTTCGGCACATGTTTGGCCAGTGCCATGCCAAACCCCTTGGCAATGTCTTCCGCCTCTCCCTCTGTTGAAGTGCTGAATATTGTCACCTTTGTCTTTGCCTTTCTAGGCTGCTGCAGCACATTGGGTGGAACATCTTTTTTTACCAACCTATGTATGAACAAGTACAGTGTAACAGATGCAAAGCATGAGTGCAGGGCTCATGTACCAGGCTTGTATGCATATAATAGAAATACAAACCCTTATCAACATTCGGAACATGTTTGTGGACATGTTTTCTCCTTTGACCCTCCTCCTCAACTCATCTTCATCTACCTGGTAGGTCTTTCCTTGCGCTGTTAGCCTTCCTAAAACTTTGTACACTTTACTTTCTTTTTCCTCCACTCCCTTGTCTTCCCTATGTCTTTCTCCATTGTGCTCATGCTTCTCTTCCTCCTTGTCTTCCTCCAATTCTTCCTCACTGCAACAGGCCATAGGTTTTCCTATGGCCTCCAACATGGATATAACTGTCTCTTCTGTTCAAAAATATGTCAGAACCCACATCAACATCACAGGTTTACAACATGAGACAGTATACCACAAATATAATCAACACTTGTTTCCAAGCAAACAATACTTGTTTCTAACATACTTTATAAACAAACTGAACTCAAGACACTCCTAGGTGTTTCCGACATTAAACACAAGCTTTATTGCAGCAAGCTAAACTAGATAAATGTTGAGATTAAATGAAATGTACAAATAATTAGAGAAAGTTCATAGAGCCAATTTATTTGTTCAAATTAACTTGATTTTGTCAAGGTGAATACTGTTCTTAGAAACAGCATAGTTAATTAACATATACTGTATTTAAGCTATTGACCTTATTCCTGACGAGCCTACTGTGTTTGAATTATGGGTTGCACTTACGGTTTGGGGAACTTCCATTCAAAAAGACTGAAACAAATTGTTTCAAATCATAAGGTTGCCCTACAACCTTAAAGCTTATCTGTAAGTTTGACTGAATGAGCTGTCAATTTTTCTTTCACGTTTTATTGTCAGACATCATGAGAATAACGTAACGCTTGGTATTTTAATGTAACATGTTATAACAAGAATATCTATGGCAAGAGCTCTTTTCAGTCGCTGCTTTCTATCCTCATGATTATTTTCTTTAGTCTCTTTGTATTCCGCTGTAGTATGAAAAAGGACAACATACAGGTGCTGGTCATATAATTAGAATATCATCAAAAAGTTGATTTATTTCACTAATTCCATTCAAAAAGTGAAACTTGTATATTATATACATTCATTACACACAGACTGATATATTTCAAATGTTTATTTCTTTTAATTTTGATGATTATAACTGACAACTAAGGAAAATCACAAATTTAGTATCTCAGAAAATTAGAATATTACTTAAGACCAATACAAAGAAAGGGTTTTTAGAAATCTTGGCCAACTGAAAAGTATGAACATGAAAAGTATGAGCATGTACAGCACTCAATACTTAGTTGGGGCTCCTTTTGCCTGAATTACTGCAGCAATGCGGCATGGCATGGAGCCGATCAGTCTGTGGCACTGCTCAGGTGTTATAAGAGCCCAGGTTGCTCTGATAGTGGCCTTCAGCTCATCTGCATTGTTGGGTCTGGCATATCGCATCTTCCTCTTCACAATACCCCATAGATTTTCTATGGGGTTAAGGTCAGGCGAGTTTGCTGGCCAATTAAGAACAGGGATACCATGGTCCTTAAACCAGGTACTGGTAGCTTTGGCACTGTGTGCAGGTGCCAAGTCCTGTTGGAAAATGAAATCTGCATCTCCATAAAGTTGGTCAGCAGCAGGAAGCATGAAGTGCTCTAAAACTTCCTGGTATACGGCTGCGTTGACCTTGGACCTCAGAAAACACAGTGGACCAACACCAGCAGATGACATGACACCCCAAACCATCACTGACTGTGGAAACTTTACACTGGACCTCAAGCAACGTGGATTGTGTGCCTCTCCTCTCTTCCTCCAGACTCTGGGACCCTGATTTCCAAAGGAAATGCAAAATCTACTTTCATCAGAGAACAGAACTTTGGACCACTCAGCAGCAGTCCAGTCCTTTTTTATCTTTAACGCTTCTGACGCTGTCTGTTGTTCAAGAGTGGCTTGACACAAGGAATGCGACAGCTGAAACCCATGTCTTGCATACGTCTGTGCGTAGTGGTTCTTGAAGCACTGACTCCAGCTGCAGTCCACTCTTTGTGAATCTCCCCCACATTTTTTAATGGGTTTTGTTTCACAATCCTCTCCAGGGTGCGGTTATCCCTATTGCTTGTATACTTTTTTCTACCACATCTTTTCCTTCCCTTCGCCTCTCTATTGATGTGCTTGGACACAGAGCTCTGTGAACAGCCAGCCTCTTTTGCAATGACCTTTTGTGTCTTGCCCTCCTTGTGCAAGGTGTCAATGGTCGTCTTTTGGACAACTGTCAAGTCAGCAGTCTTCCCCATGATTGTGTAGCCTACAGAACTAGACTGAGAGACCATTTAAAGGCCTTTGCAGGTGTTTTGAGTTAATTAGCTGATTAGAGTGTGGCACCAGGTGTCTTCAATATTGAACCTTTTCACAATATTCTAATTTTCTGAGATACTGAATTTGGGATTTTCCTTAGTTGTCAGTTATAATCATTGAAATTAAAATAAATAAACATTTGAAATATATCAGTCTGTGTGTAATGAATGAATATAATATACAAGTTTCACTTTTTGAATGGAATTAGTGAAATAAATCAACTTTTTGATGATATTCTAATTATATGACCAGCACCTGTATACTGCACATTTGTGGTCTGTTCTCCCGATATAATTTACGATATATCCCATTAATAATTCACTGGAATGCATGAATAATCTCGTTTTTCTCCTCAAAGCCTCACGTCTCTTTCCAGGTTTGTTTTCACCTGTAAATACAATCTGTAAAAATGATTGAAATCACTTTGAAATAGTATCGAGCAATGCTGAAGTTCATGAACATTTTTATTAAGGCAATGTATTACATAATACAGATATATATCACTATAGTTATATTTAAACCGTCCGTTATTGCTGTGGAAAGAATCGCGCTTTTTCATGGTCTGTTGAAAGTACCTTGTTGATGCTTTTACACTTAAATGTCCTTTTAATGTTCGTTGGTTGAAGAGTGATTAGAATAATGTCATCTCATTGTACCCAGATTAAAAATAAAATGTAAAATTGCGTTCATAGAGCAATATTTTCACTGACTGTTTACAGCTTAACGGAAGTTACTCCCATAATTCGCGCAAAGCGTCATGGGGCGTAGGAATAAGGTGGATAGTATATGAGATGCAGTATGTTACAGTAAATAACATCAAATATAGAATATATACAAAGTAACTGTAATAGTGTAAATGAGATTTAGCCGAATTTCACTTAAGTCAGAACACATGCAAGAATTTGAACATTTATCGTGTTGTAGTGCAAAGCCTTCTGCAGATCCAGAGAGCTGGACTACCAGGTCTGGGTCAGCTGCGTTAAAATAAACAAGATATAAATTAGTGAGATAATCTAAAAAGAAACTTCTTCATGACTGGTGCAAGAAATCCAACCAGTCAATAACAAAACCGTTACCCAAGTGTGGTGCAGTGTCTGGTGCAGGCAAAGAGATTTGGGCCAATGGGATGCTGTCATCTGTACAGAAAGTAATACAATACACACAATTTGGTGACATCATCTACAACAAATGTGCTTATGACTAGTGCATAAAGACAACACCACAGTCATAAAGAAAACAGGGCCACAGTGCAATGCCTGTTTTAGGTGTCTACTGTTAATGGAATGAGTGTGTGAGTCTATGTGTATATGTATCTATACATGCACTCACCGGCCAAAGGGACTGGGCAGATGAAAAATAAATCCGCTAGTCAAGCACTTTATTACTAGCTTAAACAATAAATTGCCTTTTTGTGTCACATATACATATGTAGAGTCTCTCCCAACAGAATGCAGTAGACCTCTACATGACCTCTGAGATTTACTCACTAAACAGAAAATCTACACACATTTGGAGCTTGGCAGGTGTTAATTTTAAACCCTGTATACACACATTGTACAGTATGTGGACTGATAACAGGACAAAAGAGATTGTTTAACAAATATACAGTATTACCTTCACATATGTAGCACATGGGTGTGGCTGCACACTCTACATGCAGCATTGCCCCACAGGTACATGCCACCTTTTAAAACAAAATACAGAAATATCATATATACAATAGGGATGTGAACCATATATATACACCTATATATATATATATATATATATATATATATATATAAAGTTTCTGTGGGCATAGGGGTGCACATAATATCACTTTCAAATGTGAAAACCACACTTACTTTCTTTCTCCCTGCAACATTTTTGGCACAAATTCCACGTTTTTGTTCGATCTGTAAAAAAAAAAAAACATTGCTGTTTTTTGGTTGTTGTTGTTGTTATTATTATTAAAGGGAAAGTTTCACATTTTTAACCACTTGCCCCATTTCTGGTTTCATGGATTGATGGATGGAATTTTTTTTTCTCTCTCTGAACAATTTATGCTGTGCTAATTCATAATGTGGTGACTTTCAACCTGTACAAAAAGCTGAAATAAATATGGCAAGGGTCCAAAATTCTTAACTTTTAACTATATAAATATATACCCATTATAAATAACATTTCCATCAATAAGGCACATACCTAAAGAGTGAAACAAAAGTGAAGCTAGGCGCATTCTCTCTTCTTGTATCGCAGGGCACTGGAAGGAGGTAATGCAGCCACCAGACTTCATAAATTCAGTGGCAAACTTCAAGGAAAACAAAAGTTTTTTTTTTTTTAAATGAAAGCAAGATAGAGAGAAAGATATTTGTCAGAATCTGACAAGTATTGGCACTTTAATATAACTATGTACAAGGGAAGTTTATGTATGATACTAGGTTAAAATTCAATTGATTAAAAACACATGCCTGCAGTGATCTACACTTGGTAACAGAACATAACTTACTGCAAGTGTATGGATGCCACATGACACTGAATCTGTTTGCAAATTGTGTTTTGTGGTTTTGAGGTCCCATTCTCTTTTCACTCCCCTTGAAGCTGCAAATGCACTGTAATGAACAAAATCACAATTGCCACTAGCATCCAACTCCAAGAGTTTATTATATATATATATATATATATATATATATATATATATATATAGTCATTATCTACTCATGCCTATGTCAGTCAAAATTCTATTTCAGCTTTTGCGTCTCTGTAACAAATCCACAGCTTAATTTACAGTGAGAAGTACTTGTGCTAGTCATGTGAGCATGACTGTGCAACAGTGGGACTGTATACTGTATATAGTGAGAGTTGTGAGGCAGTTGGTTAGAAATTGGTTTGTTGGAAAATGACTGAATGAGGCAACATAGTGTTAATGGCAGGTATTTCCATTTATATAAATTGGCCCTTAAAGGGAAGATTATGTATGATAATTAGCCCATTAGACAACTGAAATCACTATAGTAAACAAAACAATGAATACCTACCACCAGTTATGAGCAATTGTTTGGCACTGCCACTCCGTCTCTCCAAGTGAATTAAAGTAGGTGATGCACCTTCTGTCAACATTGCAATGCTAAAACAGAAATATCTGAAGTTATAATAACCATAAGACAATTATTGCAATACCATTCGCTCTGCCTTCTGTCCAAACATGCAGCCCTGACATGTTCTATGGTCTAACACCTCATACCAGCAGCAAACTGTACCAGATTACCTGATTCTGACACCCTAGAGTTTAAAGTTAAGTGGGTCTGAAGACACATGTGGTGTTTAAGACAAGTTTTTACATAAAATAGAAGGCTTTGGAAGTGGTAAAATGGCAGATAATAACTAAGATTTTTGTATATAGGCAATAATAAATCCCAAGGTTTTTTTCTCCATTTTTATCACCTGATGTCACCTGATGGAGTTTGGGTTCTTTGCCGCTGTCAGCTTTGGCTTGCTTAGTTGGGGACACTTGATATTCAACAATATTATTGATCTGCCTGCATTGACACCATTGTATGTGAACAGAGCTGAGCTGGATGATGACATCACTGTTTTCTCCAGTGCTGATATATAGATAAATTAACTAATTATTGATTTTTACAATGGAATGAATCAATACTGAATTTAGGCTGGACAATGACACAATTCTCTTTAAGAGCTGCTGTGTAGCCAAAATTATATACCAGTTATCACTGTAAAGCTGCTTTGACACAATCTGCATTGTAAAAAGTGCTATATAAATAAAGGTGACTTTGACTTGAATAAACCGAAACCCATGTGTGAAAATGTTTTATCCTCAAAAAGGTTTACTCACAAAAAAGCTCCAGTGATTGCCACCCTCAAGATACACGCCAAACACCTCTGTTGCCTTTTCCAAAATGTTATTCTGTAATTCAGAGAAATAGAAGAGATAACCTAGTGCATTATGAAAATCATCTACACAATCAGAATGCTGTTTAATTAAGCTCACTGAAGCCTAGCAGCTATTCTTTATACCGAACATAATATCTAAAAAAAATGCAGGTCAGTAGCAGAACCATTGCATCATACCTTGAGAAAATAGTGACTCTTTGCCCTTTTAGATCCATCCAGTATTTTTGTGAGTGCCTGGGAATTGATATGCACAACAGTTGGGCGATCCTGATTTAAGGTAGAAGAACAAAATATAATTTTCCATTTCAAAAGAGTTAAAGAACCAAACATGTTTCACATCAAGCCTAACAGTACAGTTTACAAATTACATTCCTTTGCATATCATTAAGATTTTTTTATTTTATTTTATTTTGTTATGTATCCTCTTCAAGTTATTGCTGATAAAATTACACCTACCTTGCTAAGGACATTACATATGGAATCCATGACCTGAAAATTTCAAGGAAAATTGTGAGGTAAAAGAATTTAACTGCTCTATATTTCGGCAAGCAAAGAAATATCATTGTGGAAAAAAACATGCAGAACTTACAGATTTGAAGGCTAAAGGCTAGAAAAGGCCATGTTTTCTTTTTTTGGTGGTAGGGTAAGTGGACAGGAAATAAGTGTAAGAATTGACATAACTTAATATAAGGATGGTAATTTACCTCATCAGAAACCTTGTTGTCCTTCATTAAAGTGCTCAAACTTTCCACTTGGATTTTATATGGCCCCACACTTCCTACAGTGAATGTTGGCCTCTTATATTGGAGACACCTTAATACCTTAACATCTACAAAGATGAAGAATGAGTCATAAATGACACATTTTGAAAGCACATTGGGTTTTCATTAACAATAATAATTAATAACAATAACATAAAAAAACTGTTCAAAATGCCCATCTGATAGCATTGCAAAGGTCTGTTTATGACAATTTCCCCCCCCCCCCCTCCCCAAAAAAAAACGTTGTAAGATTGCATTAAATAAATTCATACCTTCCATTGTGTGCTCTTATTGCCACTTGGTTACCTTTAAATACAGAAGCAACGGTTAGACAATTAACACTATTAAATAGCCACCAGGAAAAGCAATATCTTAAAAACACTGCAATGTGTTTTATAAATCTGAAAATCTTGATTCTACTATGTTAAATAAACACTGAAGTGTTCCAGATTATTGTCATTCATGTTATGAAAAATCATTAAAAAAAAAAAAAAACATTATATGATATTGTGTTTGACCTATTAACAGAAAAATATAGCAATTTCATTATGGAAGTTGCAGGGAATAGGTGCTGCCACACCCACTTCATTACAAGACAACAATGGCTGCAGACAACTGTGGGGACATATTCTAAAATAGTTTGAGATCAACATCATGGCAAAACAAGTCATCATAGCAGTCTGGGGTAATAAGACAACATCATGTGACAGCATAAATCAGTGATGACTTGATAATTCATAGAATATTCATAGAATAAATCAGTGATGACTTCAGGTCATCATATTCATATGACGGACTGAAGACAACATCGTGTAACAATAAATCAGTGATGACTTGAGGTCATCATATTCATATGACGGACTCAAGTCAACATCATAACAGAATTAATAATCTAATTACAAGCTGAAATGTCTGTGCGGAGCGCAAACTAGCGCTGTTTTGTTCCGCATTTTTGCATTTTGATGTGGACGCAACAGAAACTGGCAGTGGCACCGCACATGCCAATTAAACAGATTTTAGGAAACTTTGCTGTGGCACCAGTGCTGGCGCTAATAAACCGGTCGGCATGAAATGAGCTCGCAAAATACTATCATTTAGATGCAGTCCGTAGCCGTTTTAATAGGTAACTTAGGCACATTAAAAAAATACAAAATAAAAACCTAAACTGTTCTTCCAGATTGTTTTAGTTGCAGCCAGAAAATTAGCAATGCTCATCAGTTTAGGCTGGTAGCAGCTGCAAATTTAACTCGCCAGTATATTACTTCGATGGTGGAAAAATGCTCATCTAAAGACAAATTTTATTATCATTATTTTATTATCACTATTATCATCACCTAACTGCTGTAAATTAATAAGAGAAAGTAAAAATCATATAGTCTTACCTTGTAACTTGAGCGCTCAGCAGCGCGGTTTTACAGTTTTTTGAACTTGGCAGAGGCGTTATTATTATTATTATTATTTTTTCTGTTGAACTTGGCGGGCTCTGCAGGGGGCACACGGTGATGACGTCATAAACGTTGATTGGATGAGGCTGTTGTTGTCTCAGGATCCTCATTAAAAATATTGGTCTCAGGAAAACAACCACTTGGCAAAATCATGACGTGCACAGAAACACGGTCTTTTCAGCTTGCCACTTTAAATCGCTATTTTTCTGCACTTAACAGGCGAATTTTGCCAAGATATTTTCAGAGATGATGGACAAGATGTTATAGAATAATAATTTAATGAAAACCCAATTTTGACAAAAAAAAAAAAAAAAAAACTACATTTACATTTTTTGACTTTACTGAAAACGTTCTATCGCAGCACAGATGTTTGCTGGGGTGGGGTGCCATGGGATTTTTTTACTTGTCAAAACTGCCGTGGCAAGAAAAAGGTTGATAAACAAACACTGGTCTAAGGTAATTGCCAAGTCAAGTTCTTGTCAAGTCTTGTTTTCCCTCAGTGGTTAGTTTTTGTCTGTTTTGTTTACTTTCTATTAATAATAAAAGCCTATTTTTCTGCATTTGAGTCCTCACTATTTTCATCAACAAAAATCCCTGACAATTAGTGTTATTTTAATATAGTACAATACACATATTGACTTGAAGAAGACAATGTTTTGAGTAAAAACTAAGCAAAGTGTGGCGTGGAGCGGTACAGGTTGACACACACAAGCCCAAGTTTATCTACTTGTAGAAAATTCGACTACGCCACCTGGGAGGGTTTCACCCAGGAAATAGAAATAAACCCCAAAGTTTGATTATTAGGTCACACAGGTTCAATTCTCTTGCAAAGAAGTGTAGGCAGGAAACGTGGGCATCATATAAAAAGGACAAACTTTATTCACAACTTGAATTCAAAATAGAAAAATCTCTTAAAACAGCCTCAATGATATGGCTCCAGTAACAACTCAAAGAAAAACAATTACACAAAAACAAAAAGAAAATATCCTCACTGTTAGAAGATCCAGTGACAGACAGCGATACAAACAACAAAAAGAAACCAAAAGAAAAGACGTTAAACAAAACAAATTTATACAACTTCCAAATAAACAAGACAAAATGTATACTTAATTACAGGGCTGAGGTTACCCACCGGAGTGATCACCAGCGCTAGTTATCCAAAAGTGCACTTCCACACACACCCCACCGTGAACTCAGATCACACACTCGTACACTTCAAAAGTGTCACACGGCAAACGTTGAAGCAGCACCACCACCGCCACAAGAGATCTTTCACCCGTGGGACCCCAGCTCCTGAAAGAAATCAAAAACAAAATACATAAATCTCAAACAGAAATAAATGAAAATCAAAATAAATCACACTTCCACCGTAAATCGATGGACAACAGTCACCACAACACAGCACAATTAACAATATACAAATATTCAAAAGAAAGTATAAACAACGAAAGAGCTTGGTTAAAACCAGGAGAAAAACAGGACTCGTAAGGAGCGGCCACGACGTCCTTAGGCCAGCTCCAATAAACACACGATCCTCCACCCCGAAGTAAACCAATAAATGTAAATTAGAACGATCACAGAAACCAGACAGCAGCAGCAAAAGTCCTCTTAAATAGTTGTAATCCAATATTGTTCGTGCGGCACGCAGCGGAGAAAGAACAGAGTTGCAATAGTAATCGCCAGGACGAAAAGGAGAATCCTATAACAAATATAAATAATACAAATACATACACAAGGTTACAATTAATTACGCATCCCATACTGAAAATCCCCCCCAAACAAACCCAAGCAAAAACTTACCAAAATGCGGATAGATGAGTTTTACAATCAGTTCACCGCTCCGGATACGCAGCCTTCAAATAACCCGCTGTTAAACTGGAGTACAGGGACTGCACATTACTCAAACCACCCGCCCCTCCGTAAAGCCAGACGTTGATTACAACAAAACTTCCTCATACCTGAAAGGAGGGCAGTAATCAAATCCAATACAGCATCTGATGGGAACACATCCAAACCGATGAAAAACAGGCTGGGGTACAACAAACGAGCCGTTAGTACAACGAACAGTGATAAAGAAAGATTAGCACAACACTATGTGCTAACAGCACATACCTGCAACCACGGTAACAACAGAAAAAGGGGAGGATCCGGACGTGACGCATCCCAGGCTAAAACTGACCAGCCCTGAAATAGTGCACACTCGCTGCTGATTGGTGATCCCGAGTGTCATTCACCACCCTTACCTGATTCATACGGTCACAAAAGCAAACAAAGAAGTAAAGCATGTTTTATTATTATTAATTTTATATATATTTTTCAAATATATAAGTCTGGATATAATCAGTTATAGTTTATTTGCTTTGGTACTATTTTCACAAGTAAGGTGTACATTTTCAAAACTCTTAGTTCAAATCTCTAAACTGATCACACTCGTAACAGCTAGTCATTCTGTCAAAACCTGATCTCATGCTTTCATTCTAGTTGTACATGTTTTCATTCTGCATAATCACTGCTTCTAAACACAAGATCATTGTGATATGCAAAGATAACATTTGGTTTAATCACCGAAACACAACAGTATGATCTTCTTTCAATTTAGTACTTTTAACAATCAGTTCATTTAATAGCTAACAATGCAAGATACATGTTTCAAATCACCCTTGTTACTGAAATAATTACAGTTACACAGGCTACAGATGCCACATTAGAAAATACACTTACATTACCTAAATTACATAATTGGCATAAAATCTCTAATGCTTGTAATAGTATTTATTTAGTGTGTTTTCAAAAGGTGTGATGAAGTTATGAAATGGCCATGAGGTTTTGTGCTAGAAACAGCGTGTGATGGCAATACAGTAAATGTTCTCACTGTACCATATGACTGAATCTATACTGTACTCGACCTTTATAAATGTGAGTTATAGTAATGTGGCACTTCCTACCATGGTAATCTGTTTGTATCGCATGGCATACATGCCATCTGTCTCTCTTCTTCTGCTGTATCTCATCTAGGATCCAATCTGTTATACAGTCACATTGACTTCCCTGTACTCTATCCTGCTCTGTTCTTGCAAATCTTTTGTCACACACACACACACACACACACAGTTACTGTGAATGAAACATTTATATAGATGAAACACTTATTTTGTGTTGTGAAAAGGATACTTTGTGATTTTGTGTTTGTACTAACACAATTGAAACTGTTTTAAAAAACTTCACTTTTGAAGATCTGTTGTGATATTAGTACTAAGAGTACTGAATATTTACCAGTTGCTGAAAACTGCACCAAAGCAATTTTTAAAAAAAACTGTAAAACAGTCAATCCTTTGGGAACTCTATAACCACACTTAATTAGCTTTAGTTGAAAATAAACCTTTCTGAAAGTGATTCCAATGATATTTCCCTTTTGAAAGGGAACTCACACTGCGTCTTAACGCATATGGGGAACGCCTTAGCGGGAACCGGTGTCTGAAACGCTATCAAATCACTGCAATCGTATTGGCCTGCAACAGCCTATGACGTCACTACTAGTGCGAACCGAACGCACATAATAAGTGCCTAGAGAACAAGTCATCCTCTTTCGTCTTTCAGGGACTGTTTTGTTTGAAGCGCTGTTTTGTTTGTGTGCAAGCACACATTACTTGTGCATTATTTGTTTGGACTAGGAGCACACGCGTTCGCCTGTATAAGGCTGTTATTCTCACACTTGAGTTTTCCCTTGGCAACCCTAGTTGCGTGTTTCCTTTCTGCACTAGAATATGCGTTATGAAGCAGAAAACGGTCCTGTCTGTATATGGCAGGACATACGCGGTGGCAGATTATGCTGTGCATTATTAGAGCCCTTCTGTTGGTCCAGCGCAGGGCTTATTAGTAAGTGTTTATTCCTTTCAGTTTACAGCAGTATGGCAGTCCTCATTTACGTTAAGGCCTCCGCTTTTTGTTGTCACGGGTTGAGCTTTGTAGGTCGCCTCACTGTTGGTGAGAATTGTTATATTTTTAGTGACCTCAGCTCCCTATGGAGAGGATTAAAGGGGGTGTTTATTCATATTAGGTGCTTTTTATCAGGCCTGAGTATGGACCGATGTTGGGTTCTGTTCCATTATTATTAACCCTTCTGTTGGTCCGGCATAAGGACTTGTTATTGAGTGCATCCTTTCAGTCTACAGCAGTATGGCAGGCCTCATCTACATTTAGGTCTCCATTTACTGTAGTTACAGGTTGAGCTTTGCAGGTTGCCTTTTCTGGCATGAGCGCCATTTTACATTTAGTGACCTCAGCTCCCTATAGAAAGGAATAATAGGGGGCTTTTATTCTATTATATCCCAGGCGCTTCACACCAGTTCTGAGGCTGGACCAATGACGTGTTGGTTCAATCTTTTTTAACCCGTCTGTGGATCTGGCACAGAGCTTGTTAGTGAGCGCATCCTTTCAGACTGCAGAGTATGGCAGGCCACTTTTACATTTAGGCCTCTGCTCTTTGAAGTCTCAGGTTGAGCTTTTAGGTTACCTCTCCCTCTGTGAGAGCCATTACAAATTTAGTGACCTCTGCTCCCTGTAGAAAGGAATAAGGGGATGTTTATTCTATGTTTTTTGTATTGGGGCATTTAAACTGGGGCCCTGGAGCTTCCATTATTAGGGAATAATGGAAGGTCTTAATAGTGGGTAGCATTAAAAACGAAATATCACCTGTAGTGAATGGCATGGCCTCCTTTCGATCTGAGAGTTGGTTTTTTAGGCTGCCGCTCATCCGAGCTTCAGGTAGTTGATATGTCAGGTGTTTGGCCCTCAGGGGCCGCCCTGATAATCCTCCTGGGTTGAGTGGGCTGGCTTCCTCTTGTTAAAAAGAGTTGTTTGTCAAAGCCACTGCTCTGCTGAGCTCCAGGTAATATCACGATTTGAGGTGTTTGGCCTTTGTTAGGCCCCCCTGATACCTTCCCTAGGTCGAGTTAAGCGGTTTCCTCTCACTTAGAGAGTAGAAGGCGATATGCTGAAGCCTCCGCTCCCCCGAGCTCCAGATAGATCATGACGGTAGGTGTTGGCCAACTCTGGGCCACCCTTGATATCACCCTGTGATGAGAGAGCTGGCTTCCTCTTGTTTGAGAATCTCTATTCAAGGCTGTCGCTTCATTTGAGCTCTAGGTAGTTGAGGTCTTTGAAGTTGGCCTACTGCAAGGCCACCTTGACAATCACTCTATGATGAGTATGTTGGCTTCCTCTCATTTGAGAGTTTTTATTGAAGCCTCTGCTCCACTGAGCTCCAGGTAGTTGATGTCCTCAAGTGATGGCCTGTTAAGGCCACCTTGATATTCCCTGTGGTGAGTGTGTTGGTTTCCTCTCACTTGGAGAGTCGTTTTGTTGAAGCCACCGCTCCACTGAGCTCCAGGTGGTCAGTTCCCCTGAGTGTTGTGTGAGCCGGCCTCCTTTCTTTAGAGTTGTTAGGCTGAAGTCTCAGCTTCATTGAGCTCCAGGAAGGTCATGAGTGCGTGTGTGCCGGCCCTTCTTTTGGGCCGCCCCGATATCCGGCCTAGGCTTGTACTCAGGAATACATCTTTTTTGTGATCCTAGTGATCCTAGCTAGTGATCCTAGTATGCCTCCTCTCTTTGTGAGAGTCGTCCCCGGCCGGGGCCCGCTTTCTGCATTAGGCTATTAATGTATCTAGGTTGAGCTGAAACTCCTTTTGATATTAGAGTATAAGTGATATGCTGAGCTTCAGTTCCCTGGTGGTGTTAGGCACAGACAAAGAGCCAGGTGTTGTAGGCTTTTCGTTGAAAGCCTCC
The DNA here is from genome assembly GCA_037950665.1 of Hypophthalmichthys nobilis. NCBI lineage: Eukaryota > Metazoa > Chordata > Actinopteri > Cypriniformes > Xenocyprididae > Hypophthalmichthys > Hypophthalmichthys nobilis. Next base: position 4,904,364 of record CM075475.1, on the reverse strand, counting down.
CCTGTGGTTGTCCTTGAGCGTTGTTAGACTTCCTCTCGTTTAGAGAGTGGAAAGCACTATGTGGAAGTCTCCGCTCTCCAGAGCTTTGGTAGTAGCTAGTTTGAGCTTGGAGCATCTCTCCACCAAAAGGTCCTTGATTATTATCAAGTCACGGGGTTGAGTGTTGCAGGCCCCTCCTGTGGAATTTCTTCCTGTTGGGGCCTCCATTCCTCCAGAGCTGAGCTCAGATAGCCTTTCTCGTCTTGGAGTGAGAGTTTTTGCTCAGGTTTTTACCTTTGAGCCTTTCTTGGGTTATCTCACTTAGCTCCCAGAGCTCTGTGCCCCATATGTGCCCAACACCAGTGACGCTTTAATGTTTAATATAGTTTAACATAATATGGTTTGTTACTTTATTTAAATTCCCTTATTATAAGAGAAACACAGGACAAGTTTAACAAGTTAACACTTTATTAAAATCTTGAATGTATAGAAGGGTGCACACTTCTTATATTCCTTGCTGATTAACTTTACCTGAGTCCTAGATTGCTCAGTACCATGGAGTGACGACCACATTCCATGTGGCAGCAGACAAAGGGAGAGGCGGTGCTTCAATCTCCTAATTTGTGCTGTGCCAGAGGAAGTTGGACTGTACCATCATGTTCTGAGTTAGAGGGGATCTTTTGTGTTATGTCATGTAGGTTATCTTTTTGTTGGTTTAGTATTTTCTTTTATGTATTTTAGGTAGATGACTGTATTGTTAGGTATGGTCGTGTATATTGTTCTGCGATCTGTTATTTTGTTTGAGTTTATTTGGTATAGTTATTATTTGATGTTTACCTTTACTTGGTTTGGTTTGTGCTAAATAGGTATTTATAGCCATGATGAGATGAGCAGAAGTTAGTCAAATTTGTCCAGCCACTGTAACATCATGGGCTGCTGATCTTAGTTGTTGTTGTTTTTTTTTTTTGGTTATTATTTTGTTAACAGGGGAGTTATTTATTTTCTCTTTGATTTAGTTTTGTTAGTTATTTCTTATTCTTTGTATATACTTTGAAAATGGTTTTGAACTTCCCTGTTAAGTTTTTTTTTTTTTTTTTTTTTTTTTTTTGTTGGAACAAATAAATCCTTTTCGTTTGCCTACTACCTGTCCAGCTTGTTCTTGGCCTGACCACCACACCCTGACAGAGGCCTCCTTGTCAGCCCGGTCGCATAGTTTTGTACTCCCCTTGTTTTAAGGGTAGAAAGCGATATGCTGAGTACACGGCTCATTATGGCAATGCGAACGAGTATTCAAAGCCTGCATACCTCTAGTGGCTCTCTGCTGGAGTTAGATTTGCTACCAAGTAGTTGGCCCTCCTTGGGTCACCTTGAAAACGATCCTCTGGGTTGAGCTAGGTTCCTTAGTGTCCTAGTTCCCTAGAATTGAGCAGATGGTTCTAGATCTTTACCAAGTAGTTGGCCCTCGAGCAGGCCACCTTGAAGGAGATCCTCTGGGTTGAGTAGGTTCTTAGCAGTTCCAGCTAAGATAGTATTCTGACTCCCTAGAGTTATATCAGAGTGTAGGCTCTTTAGGAGCCTCCCTGGTACTTGCATTGAGCTTGGTCAATACTTGTGAGAGGCATCGTGCTCCCCAGGATGCCTGTCTCTACATCCGGTCTGAGTTGGTTACTTCCAGTTACTGCCAGTTTGCAGTCCTTCTTTCTGGACCCCTCCTCTGGAGGCTAGTGCGTTAGAAATTCTGTTTTGGTAACAGACAGGTTGCTGGCCAGACTAGGTTTCTACTAAGTAGGACCAGGTCGGCCTCCCTGGTGGCAGTCAGGGTAGACTATGCTCCCCTGAGAAGTGACTGGCCAGGGCTCCTTTTGACTCCCTGGCCACATTCCCTTAAAGGGACCCCTTCTGTTTGAAGTTGTTGGTTCTAAGCTTTTGAGCGGCCTTGGTAGGCCTCTAGATGTTTCTGGAGGCCTCTTTGAGGCTTATAGCTTGGGTGGTGGCCGTAAGGAATGCTGTCACTGACAGCTTTTGCGACCCTTAGGAGGAGTGTTTTTTGGCATTTCAGATGAAATGGTTTCTGATATTTGTCACAGTCATTCTTTGGCATGCACTCCCCTCAGCATGGCGGCGTGGGTATTTGTTCCCCATATGCGTTAAGATGCAGTGCGAGTTCCCTTGCGAAAGGGAACGGCTCAGGTTACGCATGTAACCATGGTTCCCTGAGAACAGGGAACGAGACACTGCGTCTCCCTGCCATGCCTCGGGGCCGCCTGCTGAACAGTCCCTACAGACGATAAGTGGATGACTTGTTCTGTAGGTGCTCCTTATGTGCATTCAGTTCGCACTAGTAGTGACATCATAGGCTGTCGCCGGCCAATACGATTGCCGTGGTTTCAGACACCGGTTCCTGCTAAGGCGTTCCCCATTTGCGTTAAGACGCAGTGTCTTGTTCCCTGTTCTCAGGGAACCATGGTTACATGCGTAACCTGAGACGTTTTCCTTGGTTGTTGTCGTTATAGCTCTGGTGTAAACGTCAATATTTTCTTAAAATTAGAGCAACTTTTAAAACTTTAATTGCTATAGTTTTTGTCCTTCATGTGAACGGACCTACAAACTATTTTACTTGGCAGAAAATGTATTCCAATTTATACCAATATATACTTCTGTTGACGGATTCATCGTGTTGCTGTTTATATAAAAGCAATAAACCATGATCATGCTGTTCTCATTTTCATTCATAGATTTTAGACTCATTCACGTTACAAACTTAATATTGCAATGTAATTCTAGATGTTTCTCAAAAATATGGTGCTTTAAACTGACTCGCCTGTTATCCAGCAAGCACACTGAGTGACTGTGCAACTAGTGTCTTTTGTATTATTCATTAGAATTCGTTATTCATAATGATGTCATTATCTGTGCCTTTTAAAATAATATTTATAAAAATATATTTCTGATATTTTCTAATATGTAGATGCAATTACACTAAGATTTTGTACAACTACAACAGCGGAAGACTATTATTCTGTCGCACAGGACTGAGGATGAACTGATGACATCACGGGGTCATTTCTGCATGACCAATCAGAGGAAAGGGGCGTTTCATTCCCGTCCACATCAAATATTATCAAATATTCAAGCTGATTATCCATTTTTTATATAATAGCCTAATTTATTAATCTATTAATTAACTTATTGTAGGGAACAGCACATTCCAGGGCCCAGTTTATGGCCGGGCCCCTCTCTGTCCGTAACGGTGAACAAAGGTTTCCTACAGTTTGATTGGATCTTGGTGGACTAACCCAAACAAACTGTCCAGCGCCATCAGATAAAGATGTAAGGACAACCTCTTGTACCAAGCCTGGGAAGGACAGGACTTCTCATTGGTCCACATGCAGTTTCTGCCCCTCACCCATCTAGACACTACTTTCTAAGGTTGGCCAGAGACTGCCATAAAAATTCCTCGGGACCTCACCAGCAATGGGTGAAACAAAGAGAGATCACAAAGATCCATGCAAATTCATTCAAAACTATGTTTGAAAACCTTAGAGCTGATGCAAACTACACATCCATGTCATACTTATTATATACAGTTTTTGTTATCAGTTATGTACATTAGGGTTTTATGTTACATCTTCTGTTGTTTAATGAATGTTTATTGCATTATGTAAGTGTTGTGGGTTACCATGATGGTGTTTTGCGTTTGCGTGAATGACTCTTTGCACCTTCTTTATATTAACATACTTCAGCTCGTGTAAAAAAGCTACTTGTGATGAACTCTGATTCTTCATGTGGCTTTCTCTTTTATCACCTGCATTATTATGGTGGTTGTCAGTATATGTTAAAGGTACAAAACAGATTTTAGTAGTAGTGTGCATTGTTGAATTTACTGGTTTACATTCAAATTTTCTTGTTTGTAAATTAGTTTTATACTGTAAAATTTATAGTTTGTTCTGTAAATGTGTTTACAGTTTTTCTGTATTTTTTACAAAATTATTCTGGCAACCACAGCTGCCAAAATTATTTTGTAAAAACTACAGAATATTTTTTACAGTGTATATAATTTCCTAATTCCCATTAGATGTAATATAGCTGATGTTAGTTAATAATAAATAATCTTTCATTTATTTGTTTAGTGCATAATAAGGTTCTCCACCTTATTATTTTCAGAGAAACAGTTTATCTTTCCATAAGATAACATAACTCTTCCATAGCCACACTCAACTTAATCACTTGTATTCTATGTATCTTATGCACTTTATTCCTTTATTCATGGTATTCATTCAGTAGTTGTGTTAGTTATTCTTGTTTATCTTTTGTTAATAAAATTTGGGGGGTTGTCATCTGATATACTCATAACCACACCTTAAGAGACGTGTGATCCAAAAATCACAACGTCAGGGATTGGTACTCGCGTCACCACTATTTTACTTTGCGTCCTTGGATGGGCGAAGGTTAAATCACTACATTACTTTTGTTTATTTTCTGAAAATACAAGTAAAGGCGGAGTTTGAGAATGCATCTTAATTTAAAACCATATCAGACTGAGTGCGTGTGCTGACAGGTCTGACACTCATTCTTACCCTGAAAACATTTACTTCATCTGTAGGAGTGAAGGAAATTTCAGAGCTACTGTTCAACACAACAGTTCAGGTGGAAACAAAGATTTGAGGTGAGTCATCTTTCTTTAGTTGTTTTCATGTATGTGTCATCTTATGATGTGTCATTGGTCATTTCTGAGACTTTAATGCTGAGCTGAAGTAATTCTGATGATTTTAAACCTCTTTATATCATGATCAAGTGTGTCTTTGTAAGTGAATCACAGAAAGCTACACATTCTGATATTGTTGTCACATGCTGTGAATACACTGTTTTTATGTTTTACTGTGTTTACTGTGACTGAAGGGGCTCAAATAGTTTGTTAACAGTCAGGTGAGCTCTTAATTGAGAAGCCACCACTTGTTCTAAGATTTTAGAAAGAAAAGGAAGGTTGGAGATGGGTCGAAAGTTTTTAAGGTTCTCAAAATCAGCGTTATTTGTCTTTGGTACTGGGGTTACAGCAGCAATTTTAAGTGCAGCTGGCACCACACCAGTACTCAGAGAATCATTGACTATACTCAGTACAGCAGGACAGAGAGATTCAAAACATGACTTAAACAAACTAGTTGGTATTTACTGTGAGTCTGTGATTTCTCAAACAGTATTTCTGATCATGCGCTCTTCACTCTTTGAGAGAGAAACTATCACTCAACAGCTTCATGCGTCTGCAGACAGTTTTGATGTAATACTGCCTCGTTCTGTCTATATGCTGAACTCTATATGAAAGAGCAGCATTTCTCCTCCATTAACACACTCTTCTACATCAGTGTAGTTCACTGTAAGTGTTGAACATCAGTGACACAGTGGTAGTGCACTAGATCAGGACACACAGGTTCTGCAGGTTTGAGTCCTAGTTCCTCCTTGTCTGTTCACTCTCCTGTCAGTTAAAAACAAAAAAATAACATACATACAGAAGTGTGCAAAACTGATGCGTGGTCTCCATGTACAAAATAAATTACAAAATAGAATACAAAAATACAGTAATATAGAGTGTTTGCTTTGTGTTCATTAAGTGTTTCTTAATGTGATTTAATGTTAATTTAATGTAATGTAAATGAAGCTGCAATCAGCAATTTAGGATCCAAGCACAAATCGGTTATGTAGTTCATGAGCCATTCCACCGAATGGGTGTAACAGTCCAGTCCAAACTGAAGGCGAGCTTAATGAACCCAAGTGCAGTTTATTGAAAAAGTGACAAACAAAGCAACCATTTGACATGAACATAAGCAGACTTAAACAGACTTGACTTGAACACTCACCAACAGCAGGGTTACATTAACAATACACGACAAGGTAACAAGGGGAACAAGAAGCTTAAATACAAGAGCTATATAGCACCTAGACTAAGGGAGAACATGAGGAGCAAGGGAAGCATGACACAAACAAGAAACATGAATCAAACTACAAAATAAAAGATATGAAATCATAAACATGGGACCAGGGCCGTAAAGAGCGCGGGCGGACCTGGGCCGTGGAGCATGGGCGGACATGACGTGAGGGGGCTCTGGCATTGCAGCCATGGCTTGGCAGCCGTGGCAGCCATGGCATGATGAACAGGCCTGGGTGTGGGAGGCATGGTGCGAACAGGCCCAGACTTAGCGTATGCCTCAGCCTCACTCACTGTGAAACTTGATCCACTTAAAAACAAAAGTCTATTTTTTGGCATAGCATAGAGGGATATTCTACCGAGGTCATGAGTTCAGCGAATTCATCGTCCAAACCAAATTGAAAGCAAGATTTTAAATAAGTCTCATTCCAGTGTACATGATCCATGAAACAAAGAAAATCCTTAACATAGTTCTCAATAGAACGCCCTGCTTGACGAGGACTCACGAGGCAATCTGCTAGATCCATCTAAGTAGATTATTCTTGACAGAGATGAAGTAGAGTAACTGCTAGGTTTATGATGGGTCATGTATTCTGTAACAGTCCAGTCCAAACTGAAGGCGAGCTTGATGAACCCAAGTGCAGTTTATTGAAAAAGTGACAAACAAACAAAGCAACCATTTGACATGAACATAAGCAGACTTGACTTGAACACTCACCGACAGCAGACTTACATTAACAATACACAACAAGGTAACAAGGGGAACAAGAGGCTTAAATACAAGAGCTAGTGAACACAAGACTAAGGCAACCAATGGGAAAGTGACACAAGGAACAAGGGAACCAATGACCAAACAGAACTGAAAACCACATGACCATAAAAACCAATCATAACATGACACATAGACTAAGGGGGAACATGAGGAGCAAGGGAAGCATGACAAAAACAAGAAACATGAATGAAACTACAAAATAAAAGACATGAAATCATGAACATGAACAAAACTATACATTACAATGGGTGACATTTCTATCCCCAGACGTATAAATATGTATGACAATTAACTTAATTAAATAGCATTTGTTACATATCCCGCTATTTAAACCTTAACTTTATTATGAAATAGAATCATTAATTTTTTATTCATTTAATTATTTTTTATTAATTTTTGCATTGGTGTGACTCCCAGGTTCTCACTCAGTCCTGTTACCCTCACACATTGCCCCCTCTAAAAAACATGCCACAAGACACATTTTCAACAGGAAGTTGCATCATCTGGATCTCATGCAGCCATGAAAACACAGAAAGTAAGTCCTCACATTTTTATTATTTCTTAGATGTTATTTGTTTATAAAAATATGAACTTTAGGTAAGTCACTAGAATTTGCTCAGTGTCCTCATGCTATTAGCATGTACTCCATGTGGCCATATGCCATGTATTTGAAATACTCAATCCTGTTACTTGCAGTCCTGTTACTCATATGCAGGGGTGTAGCACCGATTCCTGGGCCCTACGCAAAGACAGTGTGTGTGTATATATATATATATATACACCCCAGTAATATTTGACATAAAAATGACAGTTTTGTGTTTTATTAACAGACATTGTGCCTACATTACATTACAATCTTTCTAAACTATTTAACATTGTAGGTACCTCTACAAGCATGATGAACACAGGATTGATATTATCCTGAGCCATATATTAGGCTACATGTCTAGATAGATAGATATAGATAGATATAGCACTTTATTGTCAGACGAGTCTGAAATTTTTCTTGCATAACAGTATGTTTCTATGTTTGCAACAATCAACATCTCTTACACATCAACATCACTTAATCCACACACAAAAAAACAAAACAAACAAAAAAACACCTTACTACATCCTACTACACTTATACAACAACAGCACTTTCACAATACTCTTGGTTTACGATTAAGTGTCTTATTCAGCTCAAGGATCGCCTGATGCACAAACGAGTGTTTCAGCTTCACTTTGTTGAATCTTGGAATTCTGTACGGTAATAATTCAAACTCATTATGCAGGACATGATTAGGATCAGAAACTATATTATGAGCCAGTCTTAACAAATTATTATAATAAGTTAAATCATATAGCTTCTCTAGAGGCTGACCAACAATCCTTGAGCAGATTTTTAATTGATTAAACAACTTTGTTTTTAGCGTAACAGACAAACTCTTATATCAAATAGAGTTGCAATATTGCAGTACACTCATTATCACATATAAAAAATAACAGAAGAATCTGTTCTCTTACTCCGAAAGACCTAAGACGACGAAGAAAATAGATTCTCTGCTTTGTTCTTATGATCTTTCCATGATAACATATAATAATAATAATAATAACTTTATTTTATATAGCGCCTTTAAAAGCAGCTTCTCAAAGCGCTGTACATAAGAACATAAAATCACAACAGAATATAACAACAATTTCAAAAAATTACAACTAAAAGCAACTTACCAAAATAAAATTACATAAAAGCTTCCCTAAAAAAGAATGTTTTTAAACTGGATTTAAAAATGTGCAAGGATTCTGCATTTCGTATCTCTACAGGCAAGGAATTCCAAAGTTTAGGTGCAAGATTTGAAAAAACCCTATCACCCATAGATCTCAGGCGAGTTACAGGGACGGTTAAAAGACCAGCATTGACGGATCTAAGATTTCGAACTGGGGTGTAGGGTGTCAATAGGTCAGCCAGATATTTAGGTGCCAAATTATTTAATGTTTTGTAAGTCAGTAGTAAAACTTTAAAATCAATACGGAATTTAACTGGCAGCCAGTGCAGTGATTTAAGAATAGGTGTAATATAATAATGTTCTAGTTCTAGTTCTAGTTCTAGCACTGGTTCTAGTCAAGATGCGTGCAGCGGAATTTTGTACCAACTGTAATTTGTTGAGAGTAGTCTTGGGAATTCCAGCCAACAAGGAGTTACAATAGTCAATGCGAGAAAAGACAAATGTGTTAATTAGCTTTTCTGCCACAGTAAAAGTTAACATTGGGCGCAATCTGACAATATTTCTGAGGTGAAAAAAAAGATACTTTAACAGTGTTTCTAACCTGCAAGTTGAACGTTAGGTTGGGATCAAATATCACCCCCAGATTTTTTAATTTGTCTTTAAACTGTACAATGGAGTCATCCACCTGTAAGGATGGCGGCTCCATTCTACGTAACTGATGTGATGAACCAATAAGCATGACTTCGGTCTTATCACTGTTAAGGCAGAGAAAGTTCTCAGACATCCACTTCTTTACCTCAGAGATACATTGAGACAGAGTAGAGATATCAACATTTACATCTGAATTTGAATGTACATATATCTGTGTCATCGGCATAAAAATGAAAGTTAAGACCAAGCGACCTTAAAAGCTGACCAAGGGGAAATATATACAGACTAAATAGTAATGGACGTATTGATCCTTGAGGAACACCTGATTTCACAACTCCGACTTCAGATCTTGAACCCCCCAATACAACAAATTGTTTACGGTCAGAGAGATAAGACTTGAACCAGTTCAGAGCAATCTCAGAAACACCAAAAACATACTCAAGACGTGAGAGTAACGTACAATGATCAATGGTATCGAATGCTGCACTAAGATCAAGTAGAATCAATATAGATATATAACCAGAATCTGAAGCAATTAATAAATCATTTCAAACCTTTACCAGTGCTGTTTCAGTACTGTGCAACTTACGGAAACCAGACTGAAGGGGCTCAAATAGTTTGTTAATAGTCAGGTGAGCTCTTAATTGAGAAGCCACCACTTGTTCTAAGATTTTAGAAAGAAAAGGAAGGTTGGAGATGGGTCGAAAGTTTTTAAGGTTCTCAAAATCAGCGTTATTTGTCTTTGGTACTGGGGTAACAGCAGCAATTTTAAGTGCAGCTGGCACCACACCAGTACTCAGAGAATCATTGACTATACTCAGAACAGCAGGACAGAGAGATTCAAAACATGACTTAAACAAACTAGTTGGTATGGGGTCAACAACAACTGGTTGCTTTCATACTTGTGACAATGTTACGCAGAGACTGTAAGTCCAAAGTAGGAAAGTTGGAAAGTGGAACACCAGTAAATACATAACCATTCAATGTGTTAACAGATGACACTTGTACAGTGGCAATATGATTTCGTAAGTCCTCAATCTTGCTACTGAAGAACGTCTCGGTTACAAAGGTAACCCTCGTTCCCTGAAGGAGGGAACGGAGACGTACGTCGGACAGACCGACGAATAGGAATCTCGCTAGAGAGGCCAATCTACTTCGAGTGTAACTACAACGAGCCAATGCACATTGGCATGCAATCATATGCAGCAGCTGCTCGCCTCGCAGCGCGGGTACATAATGAGCAGCAGGTGCGTTGCATCTTCAGCTTTTCGCTGAGGAGCCGAACCGGATAGGCGGCAGCATCAGCGGGGTACAGGGCCTGTGGCGACGGGACGTACGTCTCCGTTCCCTCCTTCAGGGAACGAGGGTTACCTTTGTAACCGAGACGTTCCCATTCAGTTGGTCACGTTCGACGTACGTCGGACAGACCGACGAATAGGAATCCCTACCAAAGTGCCACAGGAGCTGCCCCCTTCCAGCGCTCTGTTGTAAGCCACCTGAACCCCCTTGCCAAAGGACGGTGGGACAGGGCTAACACAGAGAGTGTCGATCACTGCTGTTCCCCAAAACCCATTCAGTGAGACTATTGGATAACGCTGGGAAAGCGTACCCTTCCGCTGGGAAGGAACGCTGCGGAAGCCACATCCTTCCCCGAAGGAGTTATGTGGAGAAGAACATATGGACTAACCGCGTAGGGCTGTAATACATATGGAAGAACTGGGGTGACTCCAACTCGGTGAGAGGTGGGTTCTCCCAGAGGGAAAGACACGGGCTTCGTTTAGGAGCAACCGTGGAACTAGACATATGGGATCCCCGTAGGGTCACACATATGAAACCCAGCCTAAACCCGGTTCTCAAGGATGCAGCGGAGTATAGGCCTGGCGCCAGACGCTCCGCCACGTCGGCTGCCGAAGGGAGAACGGAGGACTCAACAGGGTCTGCCTTGTAGGGACTCTCTGGAGAAGAAGCGCGTGTAGCGCAGCAAGCCGACACTAAGCCGGGGCCTCTCCGTGCCTCTGACCTGAGGTGAGAACACGGGAGGAGACCGGCTCGACACGAAGGCTATAAAATCTAGCGAACGTGTTAGGTGTCGCCCAGCCCGCAGCTCTACAAATGTCTGTTAGCGAGGCGCCACGAGCCAGCGCCCAGGAGGATGCAACACCTCTCGTAGAGTGAGCATGCAACCTGAGCGGGCAGGGCACGCCTTGGGCTTGGTAAGCCAAGGCGATGGCGTCCACTATCCAGTGGGCCATCCTCTGCTTGGAGACAGCCTTTCCCTTCTGCTGGCCTCCGTAACAAACAAAGAGCTGGTCTGAGGTCCTGAAGCTTTGAGTTCTGTCTATGTACAGTCGCAAGGCGCGAACTGGACAGAGCAAAGCTAGGGCTGGGTCTGCCTCCTCCGAGGGCAGCACTTGCAGGTTCACTACCTGGTCCCTGAAGGGAGTGGTAGGAACCTTGGGCACGTAGCCAGGCCGGGTCTCAGTACCACGTGGCCGCCACCCGGCCCGAACTCTAGGCACGATTCGTCGACCGAAAAAGACTGCAGGTCCCCTACCCTATTGATGGAGGCCAATGCAACCAGCAGCAAAGTCTTCATAGACAGAATCTTTAAGTCTGCTGATTGCAAGGGCTCAAAGGGAGCAATCTGGAGTGCTCTCAGCACCAGAGCAAGGTCCCAAGAGGGTATGGAGGGAGGACGAGGAGGATTTAACCGTCTCGCCCCCCTAAGGAACCTGACGACCAGGTCGTGCTGACCAACAGACTTGCCATCTATGTGGTCGTGGTATGCGGAGATAGCAGCAGTATGGACTTTAAGGGTGGAGGGGGACAGCCTACGCTCCAACCCTTGCTGCAGGAAGGAAAGCACGACACCGATCGAGCATCTTCGGGGGTCTTCTCGGCGAGAAGAACACCACTCGACGAACAGGTTCCACTTCGAGGCGTAAGCACGTCTCGTAGACGGTGCACGTGCCGAAGTGATGGTGTTAAGTACCTCGGGGGGTAAGTCACCTAGAACCTCCGCGTCCCGTCCAGGGACCAGACATGGAGTTTCCAGAGGTCTGGACGCGGGTGCCAGAGAGTGCCCCGTCTCTGAGAAAGAAGGTCCTTCCTCAGAGGAATGGGCCAGGGAGGGGCTGTCGCGAGGAGTGAGAGTTCTGGGAACCAGGTCCGGTTGGGCCAGTAGGGCGCAACTAGCAGGACCTGCTCCTCGTCCTCCCTGACTTTGCACAGGGTCTGTGCAAGTAGGCTCACTGGGGGAAACGCATATTTGCGAAGGCCCCGGGGCCAGCTGTGTGCCAGCGCATCTGTTCCGAGTGTTCCCTCGGACAGGGAGTAAAACAACTGGCAGTAGGAGGTTTCTGGTGAGGCAAACAGGTCTACCTGAGCCTCTCCGAACTCTCTCCAGATCAGCTGGACCACCTGGGGGTGGAGTCGCCACTCTCCTGGCAGCGCAGCTCGTGATAGCTCGTCGGCCACACGGTTGAGCACACCGGGGACATGAATGGCACGAAGCGACCTCAGATGCTTCTGACTCCAGAGGAGGAGATGGCGGGCGAGTTGCGACATGCGACGGGAGCGTAGACCACCTTGACGGTTGATGTACGCAACGGTCACAGTGTTGTCCGTACGGACCAGTAGCAGTCCTTTGAGGTGGCTCAGAGCAAGGCGTACTGCCAGCAACTCGAGGCAGTTGATGTGCCAATGCAGATGGGGGCCCGTCCACACCCCTGAGACTGCATGCCCGTTGTACGTGGCACCCCAGCCGGTGGCAGAGGCATCTGTGAATACCACAGCATGCCGGGACACTTGCTCTAGGGGCACTCCTGCCCGAAGAAACAAGGGGTCCGACCACGGGCTGAAGGCTTGGCGACACTCCTGAGTGATTGCCACCCGGAACGTGCCACGTTGCCACGCCCATCTCGGGACTCGGCCGTGAAGCCAGTGTTGAAGCGGCCTCATATGAAGCAGACCGAGCGGGGTTACCGCCGCTGCGGCCGCCATATGCCCCAGGAGCCTCTGAAAGAATTTCAGTGGAGCCGCTGTCCTGCCGTTGAACGTATTCAGGCAGTTCAACACCGACTGAGCACGTTCCTCTGTGAGGTGTGCTATCTGTTCGACCGAATCCAACTCCATACCGAGAAAAGAGATCCTCTGCACTGGGGAGAGTTTGCTCTTTTCCCAGTTGACCTGAAGACCCAACTGGCTGAGGTGTCTGAGCACAACTGATCCCGGGACTGTGCTAGAATGAGCCAGTCGTCGAGATAGTTGAGGATGCGAACACTCTGTTCTCTCATGGGAACAAGGGCTCCCTCCACGACTTTCGTGAAGACGCGGGGAGACAGGGCCAGCCCGAAGGGTAGGACTCTGTACTGATATGCTCGACCTTCGAACGCGAAACGCCTGTGTCGCGGAAGAATTGAGACATGAAAGTACGCGTCCTTCAGGTCGATCGCTGCAAACCAATCCTGGGGACGGATGCACTCGAAAATGCGCTTCTGTGTGAGCATCTTGAACGGTAGCTTGTGAAGGCTCCGATTCAAGACTCGCAGGTCCAGGATAGGCCGTAACCCACCGCTTTTCTTGGGTACAATGAAGTAGGGACTGTAAAACCCTGACCTCATATCGGCTGGAGGGACCGGCTCTATCGCGTCCTTCGCCAGTAGGACCACGATCTCCGCACACAAGACATGGGCATCGACAGCCTTCACTGCAGTGAGGTGGATGCCCCTGAACTTGGGGGGGGGGACGCCGGGCGAACTGAATCGCATAGCTGAGCCTGATGGTCCGAATGAGCCAGTGAGACGGACTGGGGAGCGCTAACCAGGCTCGCAGAGACCGTACAAGCGGGACCAAAGGGACCGCAGGCGTACCCGCAGTGAGGCAGCGAGGTGGAACACAGGGACGCGGCTCGGGAGCCTCTCTCTGCGAGGCGGCCCGAAGCGGGGTCAGAGTGTGCTGTGCAACACCTACCTGGTTCCACAGTCGGGCAGGGGGTGCAGGAGAGGCTTTGCTGCCTTCAACTGCACGCTGCTGCCCTCTGGCAAAAGAAGAGGGGGGATGAGAGTGGTGAGGTTTTTCTCCTCCCACTGCTCTCCACGCCCTCTTCAGACCCAAAGATGGAGGAACTGCTCTTTTTTGAAAATTTGGGTACCGCTGGCTGTTGGGCCAGCGGCAGAACAGAAACAAACCCAACAACAGGATTTACCACCCGGCCCTCCTCCGGGGGGGGGAGCAGCCCCACCCATCTCTGGGTCACCCGTCTCAGGTGATTTTACACTAACCACTTAAACAGTAGCAGAGACGGGAGGCGTCATCTTCCTGCAGCGGACCTAGTAGAGCAGGCTGGGCCGGAGTTTTTGCAGGGGACGACACCCTTGGCAACGAGCAGACTGAGGGCCCACGAGGAACTCAATGGTTTGTCGGGGGAGGCTCCCCGGTCTGCTACTAACTGAGGAGAACTGCTGGGCTCAGTCCCCGACAGTGTCACCGAAGAGGCCACCTTGTGAGATGGGAGTGTCGAGAAAGTGTTTTAGCTTGACGACCTCTCGCACCTCAGCTAGGTAAGCCAGTGGGGCGCTTCTGGACCACTGAGGTGGACATCGTCTGGCCGAAGGCCTGTGCTATGACTTTGATCACGGTTAGTCAACAGCGCAGCTCAACTCCGGCTCAGAACTACCCTCATGCATAAAGTGCCTTGGCCTCACATGCAGGGTGGGTGTGGTCTGAACAGCCACCCCACCCAAAAGGGTAGTGAGAGAGTGAAAAAAACTTTATGCAGATTTTGGCACTTTTGGCGTTCCATATTTATGGCACCAATATAGCTCCATACTGCCAAGTTTTCCCATGCACATCCGGAACACCCGGGAAAGCATGGCTGTAAACTCTGAATCTGAGTCAGCATAAGCACACACCATTACAGTGGGCAGCGTCACCCTCATTTCCAGAGCATAACAGCCCTCTCTCCGATGCTGCAATCGACATCTGACCCTCAGCTGGAGCCCTGAATGAAATGCTAGGTTCCCTTATGAGAAGGACCAGCAATCCAATCCAGAAGCTACACAGCATGCAATGCGCTAGAGAGGGAGGAGCCCTAGGGGTTGGTTCCCAAGTAACCCTCAACCTCAACTCACCCAAGCCATTTCACCAAAGTAGACCTCTTCTGGTGCACCAGAGAGGGCACTACAATGGAGATTAGGCAAGGAGACCGCTGCATCTAGAGCGCCGAGCGGCGCTGGGTTGCCGTGACAACCCGCGCTGCAGCCCGACAGCTCGACGGCACACGACACGCAGAGGAGCGAGAGGTTTGCTCTCGCTGATCTCCGCGGTCTCCCAGAGTGTCGGGCAGACCCGCGGCTGTGCTTTTACACACAAGCGGCAGCTGGCCAACAACAGAGGGGACTCAAGCTTCCCGGAGAAAGAAGAGTCACGACCGGCGTGTCGACGTGATCATGTTCTCACACGAAAACATGAACCACCCACGAACATCGTTTCAGCACGCCCAGACATGTGAAACAGTGATCGTGGCCGTCAGTGAGGACAGAAACGACCGCATCCAGAAACACACAAATAGAATGTCATCTTTAAAAGACGCAAGCTCTACTTGTGTAAGCTCTTTAGGGACTTTACTCTTTTAAAGTGCTGAAGCACGCAGGGGAACGGCCGCCGCAACACAGACAGGGATTGTGTGCAGCCTGTCGTGTGCGCTCTCTCTTTGAAGGTGCTCACTCTTATCGGCTGTAAAACGAAAATAAAGAGAGGACTTCGACCCGCTGCTGTGCTGTTCGCCCGCACTCTAAAAAAAAGAGAAGTTCAACCAAAAAGCTTGACTCGTCTTCTAGCAGACACTTGCTTGCAGAGAACAGGAACAAACACCGTTTGGCTCCGAAGCGAAAAGCTGAAGATGCAACGCACCTGCTGCTCATTATGTACCCGCGCTGCGAGGCGAGCAGCTGCTGCATATGATTGCATGCCAATGTGCATTGGCTCGTTGTAGTTACACTCGAAGTAGATTGGCCTCTCTAGCGAGATTCCTATTCGTCGGTCTGTCCGACGTACGTCGAACGTGACCGACTGAATGGGAACTGTAAAAACCTGTTGTACAGATGAGCTGAAGCTGGCACATTAGACATATTATTCCTATTTAGGAGTTTGATCAATCATCACACCTAAATACTTATAAGTTTAGACTTGTCTGATTTTTCCATTATGAATGAGAACAGGCATTGTATGAGTATCAGATGTAGACCCAAATATAATCTCTTCTGTTTTACTTGTGTTAATGACAAGATCATTATTCTCACACCACTCAACCGAATTAGTCACACCCTGTTGATGAAACCTAGGACTGTCCAAATCATTTAATACAGATATTAACACGGTGTCATCAGAATACTTTACAATGTACTGATTTAACTTGTCAGTTCGACAGTCATCTGTATACAAGGTGAAAAGTATGGCAGAGCTGACGCAACTCCGACATTTGTTATGATAGCAGATGACAACGTTTTATTCACTTTAACTCTCTGAACTCTATTATTGAGGAATGAGATATACCAATGAATCAAATGGGGATTTACACCCAACTGTACAAGTTTTGACACCAATACGTCAACCTTTATGGTACTGAACGCAGAAGAGAAATCTAAAAACAAGGTTCTTATAGTTGTATTGGATTTATCTAAATGTTTAGAGACGATATACACCAGAGCAGCAACTGCATCTTCAGTACTACAACCTTTCTTATAGGCAAACTGCCAAGGATCAAGTTTATCTTTTACCATCTGAACTAAGTGTGGAAGTAACAATCTTTCAAGACATTTCACAATTACTGAGGTAAGGGCTATTGGTCTACAATCTTTATATTCTCTTGGACATGGAATTTTAGGTAATGGTTTTATATGTGCGGTCTTCCATAACACAGGGACAGTATGTGTGTCAACTGAAGCTTGATATACTGATTGCCACACTGAAGCCAATTCATGTACAAAATTCTTTAAAAGACCTGCACTACATCCATCTGGACCAACGTTTTTTTTCATGTTTATAGACTGAAACATTTTTCTAACATCCTCAACCTCTAAAACAATTCTATTCAATGATGATGGAACCACAGTATCTATTATTTCATTGCATTTGACATGTTTATCTATTGATTCAAATCTTGTAAAAAAGGTGTTTAATTCATTCCCAAAACAAAATTCATTATCAATTACAACAGATTTATTTGAAGATGCCAATCCAGTCATTGTTTTCATGATGTCCCAGACCTTTTTAGTATTATTAGTTTTAAAGGCTTCCTCCAGACGCTTCTTGTGAACTTCTTTTGTTTCCTTTAATTTGATTTTTAACTCTTCTTTCTGTTTGTTTAAGTACCCTAGTATCCTTATTCCTAAATGCTACTTTCCTCAGATTTATAACTTTTTTTAATGTCTTTAGTCACATATGGTTTGTTATTTGGATAAATGATAAAATGGTCTTAAAGTCATGCCGAGAATTTCCACATTGGGATCACACATCTTATATTTTACTGAATAAGCTCGACACCATTTATCATTTATATATACACAGATGCTGCCTCCTTTACTTTTACCCGAAACTTTCTCTGTCAGCTCGTACCAATGTAAATCCAGGGACCTCAAAGAGCAAGTCAGGCATTGTAGACTGCAACCAGCTTTCCGTAAAGCAGAGCAAAGATGCCTCATGAAATTCATTACAGTACCTTGTGTGTGATCTTATCATATCCACTTTGTTGTTCAGAGAACACAGATTACTGAAGACAATAGACGGCAGAGGTGGCCGATTAAATCTCCTTAGCAATCGACTCCGAATGCCACCTCTTCTTCCTCTTTTCTTTCGCTTTGTTCTCACCAACTCGTGAGGAATATTTTCAAACAAATCTCTGAATTGACTGTTCTCATCTCGAGTCATCGTAGAGTTTAGCTCCAGCAATGTTTCCCGGCTGTACGGGCGTGCAGACGGCACTGTGACGCTGCATGTGGTCAAGGTTCCATGTGCAGTTGGAGATTGCATTGCCAAACATAATCCATAGAGGCCTATCGTCCCCAGAATCCAGATCAAGAGTTCTCCCAGCCTTCATCTTTCCACTTTTACAGGGCCACAACCAAACACTTAACAAACCACAAATAAACGAACAAACGAACGAACAAAACCAACCAAATAAACCGCAAACATAGTATACTGAGACGCAGTGCGCCACTGAGCAGCGCACTGGAAATCTAAATTGATCCGCACCGGATCTGATATTTATGATAACATAATATATGTCTGATATTTATGCTATCATAATATGTGTATATTTTAAGAATAGTTGCTGAATAGTAGCCTATACATGGTAGAAATAATGACACTTGTGATACTTTAATCTTTAATGACTGTTACTGAGATGGCCAATTTTTATATATTTTAAATCATTTTTGTCATTTCTGTAGAATGTTAAAAGTGTGTTGGATTTGTAAACAATAGCTGCCTGGATCTTGTGATGAATTTTGTGAGTGTTTAATGTTTTTAATTGTTTTTGATATACATTTTTTTAGTTTATTATCATCACACTATCTTAAAATTATCTGACCAAGTTTGCTCATGTTAATATAATGCAAGATCCACACAAAATTCGTTTACATATTGTTTTCCATATTTACAATTTATCTCTTTGATTTGACACACACTTTTCGTGTTACTTCGGCGTTTAGAGTACGATAAGAGCGTTTATTACCGGCTAAGAAACAAGCTGTTTCTTATTATGTAGGGAAATGCAGACTCCCGTTCAGCAAGCATCTATTTACACAACGTAAACAGCGGCATATAGGTCGCCGTCGCCTCACTCGAACAATATAGGTTCTCACTTGGTCTTTTTGGAAAGAAATTTATGAGGAATTGTTTTCCCTTACTGTTTACTTTTTGCCTGATCTTAGCTTGAACGGCGGCGGCGCGATCACCACACTCCGGAGTCCGGCGCGTCCGGTCTCCCTCATAGCCATTTAGCGCTTTGCAACGTTCCTAGACAACCAATTAAATCATGCGAATTGCGAGCATGCTGTGCTTGTAGCAGGCGCCTACACAGACGTGTGCCAAAGCTTGCGAACAGAGAAATAGCGCAGACATAGTGTATATGCGCACAATTGTATAATAATAATTATAATAATTTCAGGATCGTTGAGGGCCCCTCACACACCAGGGCCCTATGCACTCTGTCACCCTTTTCCCCCCACTTACGACACCCCTGCTCATATGAAACATAACAGGAGTGAGTAAAAGTAACAGGAGTGAGTAGAGTCCTGCTTTAGTTTTACAGTTGAAATTGCGGTAACACTTTAGTATAGGGAACACATATTCACTATTAACTATGACTTTTCCCTCAATAAACTCCTAATTACTGTTTATTAATAGTTAGTAAGGTAGTTGTTAAGTTTAGGTATTGGGTAGGATTAAGAATGTAGAATAAGGTCATGCAGAATAAGGCATTAGTATGTGCTTAATAAGTACTAATAAGCAGCCAATATTCTAGTAATATGCAAGCTATTAAGCAACTAGCTAAAAGACCCTAAAATAAAATGTTACCGAAATTGCTTAAATAGTAGACATTTAGGATCAGTTTTACAATGTGAATACTATACTTGCAGGGAGCCAGTCCACCACGAAGTGACTTAATCTTTTGTAGAAGTTTGAGAGAACCCATACTATGCAGTTGCCAGAAACACCCACTCATGGCAATTTCTCTCTCTCTCTTTTCCTCTCTCTTCTTCTGTCTCTTTCCACCTTTTTTTCATTTATATTATAAAACAATAACTTGTCTCTCTTTAGTAGTATATGTTTCATGTAAAATCCATTCATTCAACAGAATTTTCATGTTTATAACCATTATAGCACTTTGCTATCTATAATATTATTACGTGACCGGGAGGGGGATATATTCAGTTTTGTCGTGGCCACAACATATCAACTCGTTGGAACATGTTAGTATGTTGTGGCCTCTGAATGTTTAGCACATTTATATTATTTATTTGTTTATTTTCAAATAGTACCTTTTATTTTTTGAAAGTGCTGGACTTATTGTAAAGCTTTTTCTTCATGTCCAACAGCAGTGAGTCAATGAAGGACAATGGCATCTGCTGAACAGCTTTATGACACACCAGATGAGCAGGAAGAAGAAAAGCTGAAACACAAGGAAGGTAATAAAGGAAAGAATATCAGTGTATAATAATATTAAAATTGTCATTTAAGAAATGTCATAAATCTCTCTTTATTTTAGCCCAGATGAGCAGCAGCGCTCACAGTGGAGTCAGTGTTGATCTGAATGCTGAAACAGGAGCAACTGTAAATGCTCCTGTACTCACTGGAAACACCATCACAGGCCCAGTGACCTTCATCTACAACACTGCAGGAAACGGTATCAATATAACAGTGCCCACTGAGACACAACCAATGAAGTTTGTTTTATGGGGATATAGCTTATGGATAGACATGCTTTAGCTACATGCAACAAAAGGTCTTTGGAAAAACATACCTGTGGGGACATTTTTGCAAAATGCAAAATACGTACAAATACACACATATCACTGCAGTTTCCAACAGAAATGAACACTAGAGGCTGTAAAGCATCAAGCACTTTTAATCACAGTTAAGATTACAGGGTCAGATTATGGATTAATAAAGACTTGTTTTCATGGCTCCTTGCACAATATTATGTTATGACCTCAAGCCACTTTTTACCATAGTGCATGATTTGTAAACTAATACACTTTGGACTTTGCATCACTTATCTAAGTCCATTTGTTTCGCTTTTTTGGTATAGTAAGCTTGCTCGGTAGCTCAGATGGTTTAGAATTGTACTTGGGATGCGGAGAGTCCGAGTATGAATCCCATGAAAGATGAGTCAACAAAAAAGAATCTCAAAGACAAAAGCTCAAAAAACAAGCTAGAACAGCATAGTTATGATTGCATTTTTATGTCACATTTGCTTTTTTAACACTATCAGGTAGGTTTAGGTTTGGTGTGGGTGGTACGTTATTCAACTAAAGTTATATAAACTAAAGTTATAAAACGTTGCCATTTTAACGTTCATCTGTTTCGAAAAAAAAATGAACATGCTTTTAGCGCCACTCGGAGGACATTTCACATTGAAACTGTCATGAAACTTGAATTACGCTACGTATTTTCTTTTTGCAAAAATGTTCCTACAGGTACGTTTTTCTAATGAGCCTGGGCTGGCTACATGACAGTCTTTTCTTTAGTCTATCTCTGTATTTTGTCATTCATTTTTTACTTCTATCCTTTTCTCTTTCCACACAGCGCAACAAAAAGCCTCAGAGAGAGAGACGGAGAAGCACACAGTAGAACAAGGTACAACAGTTGTATTCTCTCACACTGCACTGGCAGATGCTGACCAACACCAACAGACACATTCGTTGGGTTTGGTTGGATCATTGTGTTGCCCCTGTTGACATTGGTTGGTGTTTGTTTTAAGCATCTTAAGCCCGGAACACACCAAGCCGAAGGTCGGCCGACAAAGTTTTCTCAGTATGTTCTACTGTTGGTCCTCATCAGCTTTTTTTCCGGCCGATTCGACATGTTGAATCGGCGTCAGAGCTCGTCGGTCAGTCGGGCCATCTGATCATTCTGACTGGCTGTTCAGCTACTGCCACCTGCTGGTACGGAAAGGCATTTCTTCTTACACAGGCACAGAACGGACGTGCTACTTGGCCGTCGGGTGTCGAGCCTCGGTTTGGTGTGTCAGGGCAACTTTGGACCCAGACCCAACTCTGCAGTCTGCTTTCGTCGCCGCCAGGTCGTCGACATTGGATTGGTGTGTTCCGGGCTTTATACAAAGCAATCTTATACAAATAAATAGAATAGAACAGAGTGGTAGTTTCACAAATAGTCGTCTAAAATAGAGGTGTTCAACCCTGCTCCTGGGGACCCACTGTCCTGCAAAATTTTTTCCAACCTGCTTCAGCACACCTGCCTGTGATTTTCAAGCGTTCCTGAAGAGCTTGATTAGCGGGTTCAGGTGTGTTTGATTAGGGTTGGAGCTAAACTCTGCAGGACAGTAGGTCCCCAGGAGCAGGGTTGAAGACCTCTGGTCTAAAAGCTTTAATCAAAACTTTTTACACCCTGGTAAAATTGATCATAAAGGTTGATCAGTAGGTGTCACTATGACGAAAATTATTTGGTATCGTCAAGGGATTGTACCTGTAAAATCCCTTTGTTTTTGTTGATACTCTTGTACACTTTGTGGTGATACTGATCCGTCTTGACTTGTACAAATGAGATGCTCAAGTAAATCATCTTCATTGATATTTATTGTTGAAAAGAAATAAAACAAACTCAAATATTAAGTCCTATAATTGTGTCATGCCAACAATACATGCTTCCAAACACTCATTCGCACTTATCTTGTGGTCAATGACTGTTATGCTGGTATCAGCACCCCCTGCTGGACTGGAATTACAGCCTTTATACAAATTTCTCCCACTGCCTTCAGGAGAAAGATATATTTGTTATTAAAGTTTTACATTTAGTTATTATAAGTTAAAGAAACAAAAATTAGAGATCATGTGACCTTTCGGCAGCAACGTACACACAGTCCTTCACTCTATTGTGAACCGCTCTTTATCTAGCCCTCTATGAGTGCCCCAGCAGTCAAGGGCATTCGGAAAAGAGAGATGAAACAATCGGCAATAAAGAAAAAATTCAAAGATCCCACCATCTCCAGAGAGGATCTCGACACTGCTATTGCTAACTGATATCAAGCTAGCGCTCAAAGAGCAACAAAGTACTCTTGATTCGGTTGTGGCTTCAACTGTAAGAGAAGCGATAGACTGACCCCAGCACTCCGTGATCTACATTTAGATATACAAATGACCAGCGATTCTGTTAAAGAACTAAAAGCAGAAGTTAAAAAGCTAGCCAACGCGGCAAAACAGACACGTGACCGGGTCAATTCTGTTCAAGCAGCTGCACGCAACGATAGGAGGACAGTCACAAACTTAAAGATGCTATATGTAAGATTTTCACTTTAATAAAGTATAAAAATACCCCATTATGTTTGCAGATATTTAGGAAACATGCTAAGTTCACCTACTTGTTTATCAGAAAAACAATGCTACAGCCAGATATTCTACTTTGAAATGTGCGTTCCGTGTCGGAATGTCTGTCTTTGTTTTGGTCTGTGCGAAACCGTGTGCTGCCAGTTTATCCAATAGTATTTCGACATCACAGGTTGCCAGTTGGCAGAAAACACCGCGTATTGCAGCCATGGAAACCAGCAAACAAAATGGGTCAGAGAATCACAGATTCTACCCGACCTAAAAAGCCTCTGCATCTCTATGAACGACAGCATATTAAAACACAGATAAATCAACTCATCAACTTAGAATGTGTAAGTCTCCTCAGATTTCATTGTCAATTGCGCTCCCTCTTGTTGCATGTCCTAAAGCTGGCAACCCGCGTCTTTGAAGGAGGGGGTGGGGCAAACAATATTTTGAATTTGGACTGCAGTACCTATTTTGACCACTGGGTGTCATTCCTACATACAGCACCTTTAAGAAATCAGCTGGAACAACTCACTGAAAAAATGACGGACATTGAAGACAGGAGCAGGAGAAATGGCTGGCTTCCTCAGAGCTAATCTGTCACGCTACTATTTTTTCCTGACTTTAATCCAGCCTCAACTACCAAGAGAAAGAGCTTTAATCCAGTCTTGAAGAAGATGACGGCACTCGGTCTCCAGCCCTTCCTCATCTGCCCGGGGGCAATTAAACTACGGCACAAAGGTGAGCTGATGCTGTTCGACTTTCCTCAAAAGGCATAGAATTTTGTCAGTTCCTTCTTAGAAGACCGTCTCCATCCCTTCATCCCACAAGTTTGTGATGATTCTAACTGCCCTGAAGAGAACATTAACAAGCTGGCCATGGAAACTTGTTAATTTCTTTTTGGAATCTTGTTCTGTATGCTCGTCCGCTGACTGGTAAATAATAACCCACACTCCACCGTGATGTGATGCTGCTGGTGGGTTAAAGCTCCATTGTACTCCCTTTTGAAATTGGATCTTGCTTTGGTTCCAGTGATTAGTAGATAAGTTACCATTGATTCTTTGTGGCTCTTTCTTTGTTCCAATCAGATTTGTTCCATTATCAGAACACATATGTGTAACTTGACCTCTCTTATATGCAAAGCGTCTTACTTTTAGCCACTTCTGTGTACCACCCTGTTTGACATACATGTGAAGATAACGCCATATCTTTTTATGTGACCACTTACTCTTCTGGTTTTAAAGGGTCCAAAGTAATCCACTCCCACATTGGTGAATGGCAGTAGATCAGCTCTAAGTCTCTCCTGTGGGAAGTCTGCCATTTTCTATAGCCCTGTCTTTCTTCTGACATGTCTAAATACAACACATTTAAATAAGAAGGTTCTGGCTGCAGAACTGGCATTTATAATCCAAAACTTTTTCCTGAGTTATGACAAAACATGATTTCTGCCACCATGTCCTACATGCTCATGAATGTTTGTAGAATTAAAGACAAGACATGAGTATCCTTTGGCAGGATAACTGGACTCTTGGCCTCCTCAGGCATCGCTGACTTGCTCAGAAACCCTCCAACTCTCAAAATGCCATCTTCCAATATGGGATCCAGTTTAAAGAAGCTGCTGTTTTTACTCACACCTTTACCAGTGGGTAATGCCTTGAGCTTTGTAATATTCAAGTTCCATGCATAAATCTTTGTAATCAACAAGTTCCTTGCATGGTATTGTAATCTGCTTGAGAGGAGCCACTCTAGCTTTTCCTAGCATGAATGAAACATGCACACTATTCTTGTTAGTGGTCAATCTTAAATAATTTACTGTCCCATATCCATTGTCACTGGCGTCAGAGAAATGATGCAATTCAGCTTGTGTTGGTGAATCAAATCCTGCTGGTTTCACACAATGAGCCACCTTGAAGTCATCGAGTTTGTTCAAGTCGGCAATCCATCTTGTCCATCTGTTTGCTGCCAACGCAGGTATCTCCTCTTCCCATCCGTGTTTACCTTTGCATAGTTCCTAGAGAAGTAACTAAAAAGGCAATGTTACTTGGAGAAGAAACTGCACCAAAGAGGTGCACCACCATACAATGTTCTACAGGAGTTTTGCTGATATCACCATATGGCCACCAAAGAAATTGCAAAAAGTCAGCATGTGATTTAGACACCCTGACTTGATGGAACATTGACTTAATGTCTGCCATTACAGCAACAGGCTCTTGCTGGAATTTTGAGAGAACACTAAACAGTGTGTTGGTTAGATCTGGACCTGGCAGTAGTACTGAGTTGAAAGATGTGCCTTGGAAAGTTGCACCATAGTCAAAGACTACCCTGATGGTACCTTTTTTGGGATGGACATACCAAACCTTGCCAGAGGATCTATCCAGCTCCTCTTGGGGCACTACTTCTGCATGTCTTTTAATTATTACCTCAGTTAGAAAGTTTACATATTCTGTTTTGAATGGTTCATTCCTTTTAAATTGCTTTTGCAGACTTGAGAGGCTTTGCACTGCAGCTGGGTAATTGTTGGGCATAAATATGTCCTTCTTTCTGAAAGGCATGTTTAAACTGTAATGCCCGTCTTGCATTTAGATAGGTTCTTCTGCCATTTTGAGGATTTTTTTTGTCTTCCACTGAAATTTCTAAGTTGTTTTCAGTTGAATGTTCATTAAAGTCATGATTATATTGCAGAACTATTGTATCAATAGTTCTTCTAATTCTGTTTGCAGTAACCCCAGGTGAAAAAAAAGTACACTTCCATAATGTACTTAAAGTGCTCTATTTTCATGCACTAATTTTGTACCTAATATACTGAAAATTCTTCTTTAGTACTTCTTAAGATAATCTTAAAGGTCACCTATTATGCAAAATCCACTTTTACAAGGTGTTTGGATATAAATGTGTGTTGACAGTGTGTGAACACAACTACCCTACAATGATAAAAATCTCCTTAATTTTTAATCCCCATTAAACCAAAGTAGTCTCATAGACAAACCATTTTGATTCTCTGAGTAATATGACGTCACATTACTCATACCCAGCCCATGGCCGCTAACTGACAGTCCTAGTTTCTGCCCTCAGTGAGTTGTACACTGTCCACCATTTTCTCCACACTCCAGTAGCTATATAGTTAAACAATGTCTCGTCAGCAATCCCGGTGTTCTGTTTTTAGATGTATGAGTGAACACAAGTGTTGATCTTCTCCCAGCATCTGAGCCACTGAGGACTCAGTGGATTAGTTTTATTTTTGAAGATAAAGTACCTAAAAAAACAACTAAAAGCATATCTGCGTGAATCATTTAATTCCTGACTGCTTTATGAACGAGGGGCAATACAAGGCAGGCTTTGCTAAAAAGTTACTTCTCAAGGATAGATCTGTACCAACTCTTCGTCATCCTCCAGAAGAAATAAGTGTCACACTGTTTATTTTTTATAATTTTGGAGCATTTTGGATGTTGTCGTCCAGACAGATAGGCCTGTCGTGATAACATTATGGCCTGCTTTTAACATTAATTATTATTAAAGCTGCAGTCCGTAATTTTGCCTCTTTGTCACCATCTCTGTTTGAAACCTGCAATTGCAGTTGTTTGCGGAATTATTATCTGTACATGCGTTGTGCCTCGGCACAGCTCCTCAGCGCGGATTAATCTAATGTTTGCTGTCAGTCAGCACATCGGTGTGGATACTGTACTTCAGAATCACAGATTGTAGTCTTGGAAATATGACCAAAATAAGAATTTTCACCGGAGATTGTCATCTGAACAAGTAAGTAACATGTCTGCCACTTTTGTTCTGACTAGCTGAGGGTAAAAAAAGCATTACAGTAAATCGCGCTGCCAGTGCTGATTTAAATATAACGATCGCTTAGCTCATATCACGTCAAACCGTTCAAATTATTATTGTTATACTTTGTTCTCAAATTGTTAATGTTAACAACATCAGCATTGTGTGTATTAGCGTTACCTGTACATTTCAATTTCTGTAGCCACTCCGCAGTCCGACGTCTTTTGCTCTTGACTACGTGTGAATGTCCAGTTGTGACAACTGATCGAGATTTCCCGAAATCATGCTTGAATTTCCCGAAACCCACCAGTACCACCCAATTTATAAAACATTATTATAAACTTACCGTTGTGAATCGGGCTAAAGTAAGGAGATAGTTTTGAACACTGGCTGGTTATGTACATGCACAAAAATTGATTTTGGATCATTTTTAACCAAAAAAAGTTACGGACAGCAGCTTTAAGTATTAATACAGAGATAGTAAGTTAAAAGCACATTTTAGTTTATATTCATGGTGTCTCAAAATAGCAGTTGAGTACACATAGATGTTCTTAAGATTATCTTAAGAAGTACTAAAGAAGAATTTTTAATATATTAAGCACAAAATAAGTGCACGAAAATAGAGCACTTTAAGTACATTATGGAAGTGTACTTTTTTTTCCACCTGGGACATAAGGAAAACCACTCTTGCCTGTGATGCTACTGTCTTTCAGAGAGCCATTAACCACCCACCCCAGTCGGGTTTTCACTGCATATGATCTGTCACATAGACTGTAAAAAAAGATGGACGACGCACCTTCACTCTACACCAGTAGTTCTCAAACCTGTCCTGGAGTACCACCAGCCCTGCACATTTTGTATAACTCCCTATATCTGACACACCCATTTCAGGTCTTGCAGTCTCTACTAATGAGCTCATGAGTTGAATCAGGTGTGATAGATGAGGGAGACATACAAAACGTGCAGGTCTGGTGGTACTTCAGAACAGGTTTGAGAACCACTGCTCTACACCATTGTAGTAACTGAAGCCGCCAGTGTGCCAATATGGCGCTGACATCTTGAGTTTCAAGTCTGCGCAGTAGTGAGCACGAAGTGGAGCCGCGATATCAATGTCCCACCCAAACTCAGAACAACTCATTATGTCGGTGTGAAATAAACAGGTATGGAAATGTAGAAATTAAAGTTAAAGCTCCAGTCACCTCGCGAAGATCCAGAAAAAAGTCTGTTGGCGCCTCAGTGACTGCTTCACTCAAAGAAGCTGTCAATCATGACGTCTCATCCCTGTTTTTATAGCATCAAATAACTAACTAAAACCAAACTTTTTAAAGAACGAACACTTGAACTAACACCAGCGTGATTAAAAGCAGCCTAAAAATATTTGAAGTGTAATTTAATTGTTTAGTTTGTGTAACGTCCAATTGGAATACATGGAGAGGGTGGGATTTATGACCTATACTGCATCCAGCCGCCTGGGGGCGATAGAGACGCTTTGGCTTCACTTTTCAGGACTCGTGTGGCACGCTTGATCTGTCATCATGACTGTTAACAATTTCCCATGGGTCACTAGCTTTGGGTGCATTGTTTCCAATCAATAAATCAACTTCCGCTGCAATGACGGGAATTCTCACCTTATTCAGGTAAGGCCATCTGGAGAGTTCATCCTTTGTAGGTAAGCTGTTTGTATCTACTGGCATGTGCTTTTGTGTATACACTTCTGGTAATGGGAATGACTCTGCTGATTCTTTTGCCTTAAAGTGAATATGAAGAAGACTTGGATGTTGCTTGTGGCAAATTTTGCAAATGAGATGTCTAGGACAGTCCTTACTCATTTGTCCATCCCATCTGAGACATCCAAAACATACTCCATTCTTTTTAAAGAAGATTATCTTCTCCTTGTGTACTTGCTTTCCTACACGAATCTCAAGCTGTCTGGCGGACATCTCGGCATGGATGAAAGAACATCATCTGCAGCTCAACCTGGCTAAGACTGAGCTTCTCGTCTTCCCTGCCAATTCGACTCTAAATCATGATTTCAGCATCCAGCTAGGTACATCCTCAATTACCCCATCAAATTCGGCCAGAAATCTTGGAGTAATCCTTGATGACCAACTGACCTTCAAAGACCACATTGCAAAGACAGCTCGTTCATGCAGATTTGCACAATACAACATCAGGAAAATCAGGCCCTTTCTAACAGAACATGCAACACAACTCCTTGTCCAGGCCCTGGTCATTTCTAGGCTTGATTACTGCAATGCTCTTCTGGCTGGACTGCCATCATGCACTATCAAGCCTCTTCAAATGATTCAGAACGCTGCAGCACGTCTCGTCTTTAACGAGCCCAAAAGAGCCCACGTCACACCTCTTCATCTCCCTGCACTGGCTACCACTTGCTGCTCGCATCAAATTCAAGGCGTTGACGCTTGCTTACAGATCTACCACAGGCTCAGCACCCTCCTACTTCCACTCACTCTTACGAGTCTACACTCCGACCAGAAACCTACGCTCATTAAAGGAGCGAAGGCTCGTGGTACCATCACAGAGAGGCACAAAATCACTCTCCAGGACATTCTCGTTCACTGTCCCTCGCTGGTGGAATGATCTTCCTGCCTTCATCCGCAATGCAGAATCCCTGGCAATATTCAAAAGACAGCTGAAAACTCATCTCTTTCGTGAGCACTTATCCTCATCTTAAAAAAAAAAAAAAATTCTATACCTTTCTATCCCTTCACTTCCTTTAATCTCTCTCTATTGTAGCTTATGATACTCTGAACACTGCCTAAAACTTGTATTGTGAGCACTTCTTGTCCCTATTTGCCTCATGACGACTCGCTTACTGTATTCCTCACTTGTAATTTGCTTTGGATAAAAGCGTCTGCCAAATGAATAAATGTAAAATGAATAAATGTTCTTAAACTGTGGACAGCCGGCTAATTCATGTTCACCACTGCAGAACAGACATGAGAGATTTGGGAGAGAATTTCTTGGTGTTGTCGGCTGTGATGATTTTATATTCACACTATCAAAGGTTATTTCACACATGCAAAGGTTCATTTAAGCAGGACAAAAAATGCTGAAAACACAGCCTCACATCCTGATTGGTGTGCTAGCTGTCAATAGTTTCATATATCAAAAAGCTTTTAATAACTTATTGGCTTAAATATGATCTGAGTCTAATGGAGGCAATCCACTGAATGCTCTGGAAGGAATTAGAAAATATGGTAACACTTTTAGGGTCTTTTAACTAGTTGCTTATTATCATGCATATTACTAGAATATTGGCTGTTTATTAGTACTTATTAAGCACGTATTAATGCCTTATTCTGCATGACCATATTCTACATTCTTAATCCTACCTAATACATAAATTTAACAACTACCTTTCTAACTATTAATAAGCAGTAAATTAGGAGTTTATTGAGGGAAAAGTTGTAGTTAATAGTTTATATGTGTTTCCTATACTAAAGTGTTACCAAAAATATTTTAGAAACTGTTAAATTTGTTAGGGTTGGGATATATACCGGCAGACACAATTAACCATAGAAATTTGTCAAGCAGTAGAGATTTTGCGGTTATCTATCGGGGTTATACTCACGTGACATTGTAGTGCTGTGCCCTCACAAAAACTTATAATTTGCATGCATTTTTAAGCAGCATGGTTTAAAATCAAGTGATTTTAAACTGCGCAAGCGCAGTAAGCTATGAAAAGGAATTCAATTCAATACTCTTACTCTGGCTGAGAGCCAAGAACGTTTTTTTAATTATGTTAGTTAGGCTAGTACAGTATGGTGGTTTTCAATCCTGATCCTGGTGACCCACTGCTTAGCACATTTTGTATGTCTCTCTTATTAAACACACCTCATTATAGATCATCAGCTCATTAGGTGAGAGCTACATGAAATGAACTAAGTGTGTCATATAAGAGAGACATACAAAATGTGCAGTGCTGTCCCAGGACCAGGATTGCAAAAACACTGGGCTAGTACTACTTTTTGCTGTGATATTGGTTGAGAATTAAATTAAATGGTTAATTTAAACTACATCATTTAATGTAATTTAAATGTAATTAACACATTTAAACGATCAGGTAACACTTTACAATAAGGTTCATTTAGAGGAACGTTAGTTAACTACATTAGTTAACATGAACTAATTATGAACTGCACTTATACAGCACTTATTAATCTTTGTTAATGTTAATTTCAACATTTACTAATACATTATTTAAAATCTTGTTAACATTAGTTAATGCACTGTGAACTAACATGAACAAACAATGAACAACTGTATTTTCATTAAGTAACTTCAACGAAGATTAGTAAACACAGTAACAAATGTGTTGCTCATGGTTATTTCATGTTAGTTAATACATTATCTAATGTTTAACTAATGAACCTTATTGTAAAATGTTACCAATCATAACAACCTTATCTTAACAAAAATAACCACATTGTGATATATATTGTTAACGTCAAATAAAATCACTAATATCATAATATGAGATGATATAATACTTTGATTACCCACCCCTACAAGGTGTGTATGCAACTTGACATGAGTCAAGACATTTCCATGAACACACTTGTAGTTAACTTAAGCATAATCTGTGTAAGACTGCATTTAAACACTGTTACAGTATGAGTGTGATTAATTTGAATATAGTAGAAGCACAGTTTTCAAGTTACCACACATGTGCGGTAGTTATTTTTGTAATGGGAATCATGGACTAGATTAGAATTTACATAAAGATTTTATTATTTTATTAAGAACTGATCACTTATTCTTTGCTGACTTTTCCCATCTTTCTTAAAGGCTCAACTGCAGAGGACAGTAAAGCTGCTCTTCATGAGATCAGCCGCAGACTGAAGGACAAATTAAAACAGGAGTGTGAGCGAATATTGGTTGGTAATTCTCAGACGGGTCATCAGAAATACCTGAATGATATTTACACTGATCTATATGTGGTGAATGAGACTGGAGGAATAGTGAGTGAGCATGAGGTGAGACAGATCGAATTCAAACAATTTGATGCCAAGGACACACCAATCCAGTGCAATAATGTTTTTAAAGTCCATAACGGTCGACGAAACAGAAAAGTGCTGATGATGGGCATCGCAGGGGTAGGAAAAACAGTCTCCGTCAATAAATTCATCCTTGACTGGGCTGAAGAAAAAGAAAATCAGGATATTGCCTTAATTTTTCCTCTTCCATTCCGTCAGCTAAATTTGATCACAAATAACTGTAGTCTCATGGGACTGCTTCACGAATGCTTCTTTAGTGATCCTAAAGATCTGTCCTCTCTTCCTGATGGTGATGGAAAAATCATGTTCATCTTTGATGGGCTGGATGAATGTCGCTTCCCTTTGAGCTTTAAAAAGGATGGCAAATTTACAGATGTTCACAAAGAAACAACAGTGAGTAAGATAGTTACAAGCCTTATCAAGAGACATCTGGTTCCCTCTGCTCTCATCTGGATCACATCCAGACCAGCAGCAGCCAGTCTGATACCCCGAGACTACATTGATCAAGTGACAGAAGTGCGAGGATTTAATGATGAGCAGAAAGAGCAATTCTTCAAAAATAACAGCAGTCCTGGGGTTTCTGAAATCATTATCCGTCATATAAGGAAATCTAGGAGCCTGTACATCATGTGCCACATCCCCATCTTCTGCTGGATCTCTCTCACTGTTCTTCAGCCTCTACTTGTTCGAGAGAGCAATGACAAAACACCAACAACCCTCACAGGGATGTACACAAACTTCTTACTTACTCAGCAGCAACAGATGAAAGCAAAATACAGTGATGATTCTGAATCTGAAGCCAGTATCAGGCCTTTTGATCAGATTATTCTGAAGCTTGGGAAACTGGCCTTTCAACAGCTGGAGAAAGGAAATCTGATTTTCTACAAAGAAGATCTTGAGAAATGTGGACTAGATGTCAGTGAAGGGTCGGTGTTCTCTGGCTTATGCACTCAGATCTTTCAGGAGCAAAATGCTGTTTCAGCAAGAAATGTTTACAGCTTTGTACATCTCAGCATGCAGGAATTCCTTGCTGCTCTCTATGTGTTTTTTCTTAACAAAGACAAGAAAGCAAACCCATTTCTTAAATCATGGAAAAAGCTGACATGTAAACTCTCCACAAGGCCACTGTTTAAACTCCATAAGGCTGCAGTCAAGAAGGCTTTGCAGAGCAAGAACGGACACCTGGACCTTTTCCTTCGGTTCCTTATGGGTCTCTCTCTGGAATCCAATCAGAGAGACCTGAAGGAACTACTGCCAGGACTGGAAATAAAAACAGAGAATCTTACAGACACTGCTACCTATATCAAACAAACAATAGAGACAGAGAAATCAGTGGAAAGAACCATCAATCTCTTCTACTGTCTGAGTGAACTGAAAGATGACTTTATGGAGGAAATCCAGAAGAATATGAACTCAGGAAATCTTTCAGTACAGAATCTCTCCTCTGCTCAGTGGTCAGGTCTGGTTTTTGTGCTACTGATGTCAGAAGAGACTCAAGAGAAGTTTGAACTGCAGAAATACAGAAGATCTGATGAAGCCATCATGAGACTGTTGCCAGTGATCAAAAACACCAGAAGAGCACTGTAAGAGTCTACTTTACATTCATTTATACACTGTTAGTTGTTTTAATTGTTCTTTAATTTTACAGGTGACTTGCTTGCCAAGCAAAATGAATAAATGTATAAATCTGTGGGATGATAATAAATACCAAGGAAGTTGAACTTGAGTTTTACCCATTTTATGGTTCTTAAGTGTATCATAAATTAAGGAAATTGGAAATACTGGTTTGATACTAAAATACTGGACCCTACCTAATAAGCATTAATATTGTTTGTTTTGTTCTCTACATAGGCTACAGTGCTGTAATCTCACTTCTCAGTGTTGTGAGAGTTTATCTTCAGTTCTACAATCCTCAATCTCTGTCCTGAGAGAGTTGGACCTGAGTAACAATGACCTGCAGGATTCAGGAGTGAAAATTATTTCTGATGGACTGAAGAGTACAAACTGTCAGCTGCAGATACTAAGGTTTGAGTTCAAATACTTTATTTTTGCATTAAGTTAATTATTAAAAATTACCCTGCTAAGGGTAAGATGGTGGCTCGGAAGTAACAGCAGTTTTAAGTCGCTCCTGTCACGCTTATTCATTTTCTTTTCACACTTGCTAAATAAAGTACGCAAGCTCTGATTTTCGATTATAAATCTTGTGTAGTATGTCGCTAGAGACTTTCTGGCCGCAATCTTTGCCGAAGATGCCAAGACCTGCTAAGAAAACGGCGAAAAAATATTCGACCGCTGATGGATCGGCCGACGAGCCTGAACAGAGTCAGGCAGATGCTGGCAGCGAGGCTGAACTTAGCCCGGCGCATGCAAAAGCACTTCAAATTATGACTGAGAAAATTTCTAATGCAATAGATGAGAAACTAGGCCCGCTGGCAGAAACAGTGCATAATCATACCCAGCAGCTGGAAAGTGTTAATAATCGATTGGATGAGGCAGAACGGAGAATCATGGCAGTGGAAGCATCCTCAGAAGACGCACAATCCCGCGCTTTCGCTCTTGAAAAACAAGTTGCCATGCTTACCGAACATATCGATGACTTGGAAAACAGAGGCCGGCGTAAAAACATCCGAATTCTGGGCCTTCGCGAAGAGGTGGAGGGTGCCAATGCAGTTACTTTTCTTGAATCGTGGATCCCCAAATTTCTCTGCCTGTATACTAAGAGTGGTCGTATTAAGATTGAAAGGGCACATCGTACGCTGGCCCCAAAACCGGGTGCCAAGGATAGGCCACGGGCGCTGGTTGTCTGGTTCCACAACTATGGCGACAAACAGAGGGTTCTCGATGCCAGCAGGAGACGAGCGGCGGATGGAGATTTGAGGTATGAGGACAGCAAGGTATCATTCTACCAGGATTTTTCGGCTTCAGTGATACGGAAGCGTAAAGAATTCAACGCGGTCAAGCAGCGACTTCGAGATATGGGTGCTCGCTACGCGATGCTGTATCCAGCCAAGCTACGAGTCAATATTGGAAGTACCCTTAAAGTCTTCGAGACGGCGGCTGCAGTCTCGCAATACCTGGACAAGAGTGACTCGAACTCCAGCACCTGATCTTTATCAGGCTTTCTGACACGCGGGTGACGAATTCACTGTAATATGCAGCGACGTGAGTTTTAGTTTGTGTACTTTATTTTCTATTCTCTCTTTTATGAGTGACGGGGGCTGTTTTAATAACGTTCGTTTGCATTTTGGGTGTGTATCACTTTTCTGTATACTGCTACTGGAGATTCAACGAGAGACTGACCTGTTTTTGAGATGAAGATTTTTCCCCTTGATGTGGGGAAACGGCCCCTTTTTTCTTATTTTTTAATTTTCTTGTCTATTTTGTTCTTGTATTTTTCCCTTTCTTTCCACGTTGCCAGTTTGGCACGTTTTAATATGTTATTGTTTACTGTAATGCCTGTTTACAGAGATGCTCAATTGGGTTTAAGTCAGGGCTCTGGCTGGGCCATTCAAGAACAGTCACGGAGTTGTTGTGAAGCCACTCCTTTGTTATTTTAGCTGTGTGCTTAGGGTCATTGTCTTGTTGGAAGGTAAACCTTTGGCCCAGTCTGAGGTCCTGAGCACTCTGGAGAAGGTTTTCGTCCAGGATATCCCTGTACATGGCCGCATTCATCTTTCCCTCGATTGCAACCAGTCGTCCTGTCCCTGCAGCTGAAAAACACCCCCACAGCATGATGCTGCCACCACCATGCTTCACTGTTGGGACTGTATTGGACAGGTGATGAGCAGTGCCTGGTTTTCTCCACACATACCGCTTAGAATTAAGGCCAAAAAGTTCTATCTTGGTCTCATCAGACCAGAGAATCTTATTTCTCACCATCTTAGCAAACTCCATGCGGGCTTTCATGTGTCTTGCACTGAGGAGAGGCTTCCGTCGGGCCACTCTGCCATAAAGCCCCGACTGGTGGAGGGCTGCAGTGATGGTTGACTTTCTACAACTTTCTCCCATCTCCCGACTGCATCTCTGGAGCTCAGCCACAGTGATCTTTGGGTTCTTCTTTACCTCTCTCACCAAGGCTCTTCTCCCCCGATAGCTCAGTTTGGCCGGACGGCCAGCTCTAGGAAGGGTTCTGGTCATCCCAAACGTCTTCAATTTAAGGATTATTGAGGTCACTGTGCTCTTAGGAACCTTAAGTGCAGCAGAATTTTTTTTGTAACCTTGGCCAGATCTGTGCCTTGCCACAATTCTGTCTCTGAGCTCTTCAGGCAGTTCCTTTAATCTCATGATTCTCATTTGCTCTGACATGCACTGTGAGCTGTAAGGTCTTATATAGACAGGTGTGTGGCTTTCCTGATCAAGTCCAATCAGTATAATCAAACACAGCTGGACTCAAATGAAGGTGTAGAACCATCTCAAGGATGATCAGAAGAAATGGACAGCACCTGAGTTAAATATATGAGTGGCACAGCAAAGGGTCTGAATACTTAGGACCATGTGATATTTCAGTTTTTCTTTCCGTACCCACTGTATATTGACCCCCAAACTACTCCTCAGAATTTCTTACAAAATCTTTCCTTGAGTTTAAAGAGCGTGCATCTGGATTGTGTATTATTGGAGGAGACTTTAACTGTTTGTTGAATTCATTACTGGACCGTTTTCCCCCCAGAGACTCTCTTTTCACCAAACAGTCTAAAGCTCTTGCTGCACTGTGTGATGATTTAGAATTTTTGGATGTTTGGCGCACTCTTAACCCGTATCAGAAGAAATTCACTTTTTTTTTCTCACCCACATAATTGTCACTCTAGGATCGACTACTTTTTTGCTCCTAAGACTATAATGCATGCAATTTCACACTGCAACATAGGAGATATTGTTGTCTCTGATCATGCTACAGTGGTACTAGATGTTTGTGTGAAGGGGTTTCTTAGACCTGTTAGAAGTTGGAGATTTAATAATTTATTACTCAAAGATGATACATTTCTTTCATACTTTAATTCAGAGTTTAAGATATTTTTATCTATTAACTCAGAATCTACAAATAATCCCTCACTTCTCTGGGAGACAGCTAAAGCATATATTAGAGGCCTTGCTATTTCATACCTTACAACCAAAAAAAGAAAACAGTCAGAGAAGCAGAAACACCTAGAGTCAGAGTTAAATATTGCCACTAGCAGCGATTTGAATGATAGCTGATCCCTCTCCAGTTTCCAAAATAAGTGCTGTGTGGGCTTCTTTAAATTCATTACTAACTCATCAGTCTCACTCAAATATATTATATTCAAAGCAAAAGCTGTACGAATGGGGTAATAAGCCTAGTAAATATTTAGCTCATTTGACAAAGTCTAATTCTGACTCACAATTTATTACTTCTATAGTAGACCCCAATGGAGTGCGTTATTTTGATTCTCTTATTATTAACAATACTTTTAAAAATTTTACTCTTCCCAAAAACACGATTATATGGTGTCATTCTTTGATTGCCTAACTCTCCCTGTTGTTTCAGAAGAACAGAGAGAACTTCTTAATGCACCTATTTCAAGAGAGGAAGCTATAACCGTACTCCATAGTTTGAAGTCTGGTAAATGTCCTGGGCCAGATGGCCTTGCATGTGAATTCTATAAAGAATTCAAGCATGTGCTTCTAGACCCTCTTTTAGCTATGCTTAATCATTCGTTTTTGACTGACAGGTTGCCCCCCTCGCTTTGCGAGACAAATATTTATCTTATTTTAAAAAAAGGCCCCAGAAAATTGTGGCTCCTATAGGCCTATTGCTTTACTTAATTCAGATTTAAAATTGTTATCTAAAATTTTAACGCTAAGATTGGAAAAGGTTTTGCCATCTATTATTCATGAAGACCAGACAGGGTTTATTAAAGGTAGAAGCTCCACCCATAATGTCAGGAGGATTTTAAACATTATTGAGCTTTCCCATAACCTCAGTACTAGCTCTTTTATTTTGTCCCTAGATGCGGAAAAAGCTTTTGACTCTGTGGAGTGGCCGTATCTGTTTTACACACTGGAAAATACTCTATAAGGACCCCCTCTCCACGGTCATTACCAATGGTCACAGATCTGATAATTTTTCTTTATCCCGCGGTACTAGGCAAGGTTGTCCCCTCTCTCCATTGCTTTTTGCAATAGCAATGGAGCCATTTGCTCAGAGGATAAGGGAGAGTGCAGCTGTGTCGGGGGTGTCTCTGGGAGGTAGGCGGCATAAAATCTCCTTATACGCAGATGACGTGTTACTTTTTCTTTCGGACCCCGAGAGTTCTGTGCCAGCGGTTGTTGACCTCATTCAGGAATTTGGGCAATTTTCCGGATACAAGATTAATTTTTCTAAATCAGTCGCCTTATTTATAGGAAATAAGAAGTCCATAAATCAACCTTCCTCCTTTCCTTTTAAATATTCCGAGGATGGTTTTATTTATTTAGGTATTAACATAACCCCTATTTTTAGGAAATTGTACAAAGCCAATTTTACACCAGTGCTTGAAAAAATCCAAGATGATTTGACCAGGTGGATGACTCTCCCTCTGTCTTGGCTGGGACGGGTTGCCTTGATAAAGATGAATGTCCTACCTCGTTTACTGTATCCAATGCAGATGATTCCTATATTACTGTCTAATAAGGTCATAAAAGAGTTGAATGGGTGGTTAAGTTCATTTATCTGGAGCAAAAGAAAACCCAGGTTGAGATTATCAAAACTTCAGCTCCCTAGTGCAAAGGGCGGTTTGGATCTCCCAAATTTTAAACTGTATCAGTTGGCTTGCCAGCTTCGATTCATTGTTGAATGGCTTAATGAAGATCCTAAATCAGTTTGGTTTGATCTTGAATCTTCACAGTTCAAATGCCCTTTACAAAACTTATTATTTGTCCGTAATTCTAAGCTGAGGAGAGCTATGTGTGATAGCCCTTTAGTACGTAATACTCTCAAGGCATGGCGTGCTATTCAAAGATTGGAAGATAGGATCGACACAACCTCTCCTCTTTTGCCAATCCTGAACAATCCAGAGTTCTTGCCAAGTACTATGGACCCTGGTTTCAACCTTTGGCCTGCTCATGGTATATGTAGGATGGGTGACCTATTTGAGGAGGGATCACTATTGTCCTTTGATATTATAGCCTCAAAATATAATTTACCTAGGCAACATTTTTTTTAGATTTTTGCGAATTAGAGATTATATATTTAGAAATACTACACTTACTTCCAAATATTCATTTTCAGTAATTGAGAAGATACTTTTAAACCCTCCTACACAAAAGTTGATTTCCTTTTTCTACAAAGCTCTGTGCTCTTATGGTACAGTTAACTTGGGAAAGAGAGCTTGGGGTGGATAAATGGGATGAATGGGAGATGGTTTGGTCTCTAGCCAATAGGCTCTCAGTTTGCAATAGAGCAAGAGCCATTCAGCTTAGGATCCTCCACAGAATACATATTACGCCTCATTTAAGACACAAATACAATCCAGCTCACTCACCACTCTGCCCCAAATGTAAATCTGACATAGGAGATTATATTCACTGTGTATGGGATTTGTCATGTGATCCAGACCTACTGGTCCAGAATCGTAGCTCAATTGAATAACATCTTAGGTTTGGCCTTGGATCCTGACCCTTTGTCTCTTCTCTTGGGTTTTCCATGTAAGCTTATTTCTAATAAGCATAAAAGACGTCTTTTTAGCCTGTTAACTTTTGCTGCCAGGAAGAATTTACTAATGTTGTGGATCAGTGATAAACCTCCCTCTATAAAGGGATGGCATTCAATTATTAGAGAGACTATTCCTCTGGAACTTCTAACATGTTTTATTCACTCTTCAACTGATACTTTTATTCGCATTTGGACACCATACTTGGACAGCATAAATGCCTCTATTTGTGATATTCTGAGGTTTCGTATGATATAGTGTCTCCAGAGGTTTTATCTGTCTTCTGTTTTTTCCTTGTTCTCTGTTGGTCCTGTTGCACATTTCTGTTCATGGTACAATGCCTTGTTGTTATTTTATGTATTCTTTTGTGTTTATCTTTGATGTGTGTCGGGCAATTTATGTTATTTTGTTTTGTGTTTGTTAAAATAAAAGTTATAAAAAAAATTACCCTGCTAAGACTGATTCTGTATGCAATTACATTTTGTTTACATTTTGTTTATTTTTGTTCAGATTTCCCATATGTAATCTCACTGCTCAGTGTTGTGAGAGTTTGTCTTCAGTTTTACAATCATCAAACTGTGTTCTGAGAGAGTTGGACCTGAGTAACAATGACCTGCAGGATTCAGGAGTGAAGCTTCTTTCTGATGGACTGAAAAGTCCAAACTGTCAGCTGGAGATAATGAGGTAAATGGTTTTGCAATAATTAACTAAATGCGATCACAATTATTTTGTCAATGAATGTGACATCTGCTCTCGGTGGAATATCAGAACAAGAGACTAAACAACATTTGTGGGGATGTGATATTTTTTATTACATATTTATACAGATGTGTATATTTAAAAAGTATGACCCACTTAGACTGCATAAGTCTGAGAAAAATATTATTTGGTGTTGGGGGTGGGAGTGGACTGTGAAGATTTTAAATATGCACACATTCACTCTTTTTTGTATGCCTAATATGCTGAAAATTATTTCATCATATTCATTTACAAATTACATTAATCACATAAATATATATTTTCAATTCAAAACAATGAAATTTGAAAAAAGTAGAGTAGTCACTGGAAATTAGTGACTATTATTTAAGTTTTTTAACCCCTTAAGCCCTGAAGGCATTTTCAGAGTTGTTTTTTTCTGAGTGTCATACAAAAAAGTAAAGACTCGTAACTCCAAATTATAGCAAGGAGAGTCAAAAGGTTGGTATTGTTTAAAAGAAAACGAAAAAAAAAAAAAAAGTGTTTTCAAAGGAAATTTTACATATCTTTCTAATTTAACATGCAATAACTCATGAAAGAAATAAGGTAGGGGTATAATTCTTTTTTGGTGATGTTCCTCTATATGTGAGCTGCATCTGATTCAATTTTTTTTTTTTTTTTTGGTGATAGCATAAAGTAATCAAAAGTTACAGCATTTGGAACAAAGGTAGGCATTTTTAAAAAATTTTACATTGCACAAAAATAATGACTCAACTCTTACTCTGTAGCAAGGAGAGTCAAATGGTATTGTTTAAAAAAGAAAAACTTTTTTCATTTTTAATTAAAAAAAATAAATTAAATTTGGACATTCTCATGCTGAGAAACTGCTGATAAAAGACAAAAAAATAGAAGTTTGTCTTTAAAATGAAAAGTTTGTCTTTAAAATTTGACATATCTTTCTTATTTGACATACAATAACTAAGATAGGAGGACAATTCTTTTTTGATGTTTCTCTATATGTGAGCTGCATCTGATTCAAATTTTGTGGTGATAGCATAAAGTAATCTAAAGTTACAGCATTTGGAACCAAGGTAACCTTTTTGTTTAGCCCTTGGCACCCCTAATGGGCATTTTTAAAATCGTTCCTTCACGAGAAATATCATGATCAAAGGGATTATGTTGATTTTGGACTCATTTTAATTGGGAGCATCCAGTGTAAGTAATGATGTGGCATTTTCTACAATCTATGCATGCTTCATTAAGTTCTAAGCGAAAATTCCAGGTGAAAGCTACATTTTAGTTTTAGTTAGCGCCTGTGGGGTTTTATGTGTCGTAATTCCATGAGGAATATTTTATGATCGATTTATTGGATTATGTTGATGTCATTTTAATTGTGAGAGGCTGCTATAAATAATGATGTTCAAATTTCCACAATCGGAACATGTTTTATGAAGTTATGAGCAAAAAAGTGACATTAACGCTGCATCGGTTTATTATTTACATATGGGTCTTATGGGGCTTCACGTACAAAAACTTGCACAAGTTTAGTCAAAGCCCAAAACAATTATGCTTGTTGTATTGTACTCCGTGAGACCTTTCAAATGACATATGACACATGATTATCTGAGCTGTATGTTTTTGACACACTGCAGTACATAGTACAAAAAGTATTTAATAAATTATGAAAACATTTTTTTTTTCAGCAAACAACTTAACAGTACCTAGGAGTTAATCAAATTGGCTAGATTCATTGTAAAGTTCAGACTTCCTATCTTTCAAATGACACCTATTTTGTGATGATCAAGGCAGGAGTTTTGAAAAATATGATTACTAATTTTTTTATAGTTAGGTGGTGCCCTCGGGCGGTACACTCCAGTTTAAAGGGATGACTCAGCCCTCGTTAAGAGTTGAACAAAATGGATTCGTTAAAAACGCATTAAAGAGCTGAGTTTCTAAGCTTTACAATGACACCTATTTTGTTTTATTCCTGTCAGTGGTTGCTTAGTAATTTGATTATGAATTTTTCACAGTGGGTGGTGTACCGTCGGCAGTACACTTCAGGCTCAAGGGGTTAAACAGTTAAAAATAAATATTATCTAATGTATGGCTGAAATAGGTGTAAATGTTCAAATAATTTCTATAATGTTGAGAAGTATAAATGTGTCTGATGATTTAACTACATTTAAAAAAGTAAATTAGTACTTTTACTCTGGTACATTTCCACAGACACTTTTGTTACTTTTATGACTGAATCTACAGAAAATAACAGCATACAAACTGCACAGGTCAGTGTGTGATAGTAACATCTGATTGTCAAACTAATGTCATGTGGACTGTTGCTGTGTGTTTGTAGGTTGTCTGGCTGTATGGTGACAGAGGAAGGCTGTCGTTATATGTCTTCGGCTCTGAGTTCGAACCCCTCACACCTGAAAGAGCTGGATCTGAGATACAATCACCCAGGAGATTCAGGAGTCAAACTGCTCACTGATAAACTAAAACTCAAGTATGTTGAGCAGGAAAAGTTTGACTATTTGTTTCATACATTTACAAAAGTTCTTACTGAGAATAAACAGAGGTTTACCTGTAGTTACACAACAGGGCTGTTTAATGCTTGATTCTGATTGT
Organism: Hypophthalmichthys nobilis; assembly: GCA_037950665.1. Classification (NCBI taxonomy): domain Eukaryota; kingdom Metazoa; phylum Chordata; class Actinopteri; order Cypriniformes; family Xenocyprididae; genus Hypophthalmichthys; species Hypophthalmichthys nobilis. The sequence goes on along the minus strand of CM075475.1, from coordinate 4,861,520 downwards.
TTGACAAACGTTCTAAGGTGTGCAATTATTTCCAGTAAATGCACTGCAAAAGTAGTTCCAGGCAGGTCTCGACTGCATTACAGTTCCATATCACTTTACCAAATTATTTCAGTTATTTCAAAAGTCCTTACATCAAACAATAGGATAAAACTTATAAACTATTTCATGATTTTCCCACAGAATAAGGTTTTATCTATGGAAAGCATGCTTTCTCCCGCTCTATGTCCCATACAAACGAACATACATACAGTACAGACACACTAACACACACGCAAACATACATACGTGCACAGAAACCCTGCGACTTCATCAGTAAAATAGTGTAAAATAGTGTCTGATATCTAGCTTTCCTCAAGGAGTCCCAACCAGCACACCCATGTGGGGCACAAAGGGGTTGCACTTGGGCTGATATCTGGGGCCCACCTGGGTTACCCAACTGGGACCCAGCAAATTTTCCTTAGTTTCCATGGAGGCCCCACATGGGTTAGCCTCGATGGGTTAATGATGGGGCCTTGATGCATTAAAGGTAATGTACCTAGATTAATTGCAATAAAAAAAATTTAAAAAATACAAAAAGAACACAATTCTAGATTAATGAAAGGGCCATCGGACCCATGCCACCGCCACCCGGTGGCTTTAGGAAAACAAAGCACGGTGGGCAATATGCATTTAAATATAGGAGGACTACGTCAGTTATTTGTATTTACCACACTTCCTGCAACCAGCTGGTGGTGATATGACTAACTAAATTTTGGCATGTAGATGTCTTCAGGCTAGAGCACTTATCAAACGTGAAGTTTGAGGCAGATTGGACATTGTATGCATGAGTTACAACTTCCTGTTTCATGACGATAATAAGCTAAGTGTTGCTAGCATGTTTTAGAATGTTTCTAGCATGTTTAATACTCAATTGCATACTTTAGTATGTTGCAAGTAGTGCATCACAGTGTTAATCACGTCACTTCTTGTTGCCAGTGGGTGGCGCTATTAATTTAACTGAATATTGTCATGTAGATGTGTTTAGGGCAGGACTTCTCAAACATGTGAAGTTTGGAGCAGATTGGACATTGTATGCCTGAGTTACAACAACTTCCTGTTTCGTGATGTTAATTGTATACATTAGTACTTAGCCAAGTGTTGCATGATTTATCGTGTTTCTAGCATGCTTGGTACTTCATGGCATATTTAAATGTGTTTCAGGGAGTGAATTATAGTGTAAAGCATGCCATTTCCTGTTGCCAACAGGTGGCGCTATGACTAACTGAATATTTACATGTAGATGTCTTTAGGCCAGGACTCTTATCACAAATGTGAAGTTTGGGGCAGGTTGGACATTGTATGCCTGACTTACAAAAGCTTCCTGTTTCATGGCAAAACATCAGACTTTGTCAGGCCGCCATGAACACACTTCAATGAAAACTCAAGATCTTTGCAATTTAACATCGCTAAGACCTTAAGATTAGACTGACCAAGCATGATGTTGTTCTGGTTAAATCTCAATGAGGAGTTAATCACAGTGTAAAACATGACATTTCAAAAAGGCCTTTAGATAAGACTAAAAAAATATGATGTTGATCTGATTAAAGTTCTAGGAGGAGTTTGTAGAAGTTTGTTTCTAGAACAGCTCAAAAGAATATCACTGGAATGAAGGTTTATGACTGGGCAAGCGCTTTAGGAACACGCGTTTATATTAGAAAAGCTTTCCAGCGCTGGAGGGAGCTAAGCAGGAAGGCCTGAAAACACGCTGAGGCTGCTTTGATTCCTTATCATGTAAGTAACACTGGGTTTGAGTGTCTGGAGTTGCTGTGCTGTTGGTGACTAACAACGAACACTTGTTTGTATTTACTTGTGTGTACTGCACGTTCATTTTTTTGTGCTTCCTTGTCGTTCGTTCATCATCTGCTGTGCAACAAAAATACAATTCAATACAATTCTTTATTATCAGCCAGTGTACTAAAATTATTATGTAAGGTTAAACAAAGATACTATGAATTAGGTGATAAACCCCATAATCTCCTTGCTTGGCAACTAGGACAAAATGAAGCTGCTAGCGCCATATATCAAATTAAGAATAAAGAGGGGAAAATAATAACTGATCCAAAAGAAATAAATCTAAATTTTGCAAAGTTTTATACTGAGGTTTATACCTCCATAGGCAAGTCTGACCAGAAAAATATTGATACTTTTATGGAAGGACTACACTTGCCAAAATTAAGCGAAGAGGCTTTAAAGATACTGGATGCAGAAATAAGCATTGAAGAGGTGGTCAGGCTGGTGCATGTCTGCACACGATGTCTATTCTGCATGCATACTAGACTGATCTGCTGAGGGCTTTGGATGATGGAGAGGGGGTAGCTCTAGCGGTCTCCTTGGTGGCCCTGAGAGACAAATCTGTGGCCCAACGCAACTCTTGGACCACGTCGAGCCACAGATTTGTCTCTCAGGGCCACCAAGGAGACCTCTAAAGCTATTGGGCAGTCTATGGCAGCCCTAGTGACCACAGAGAGACATCTTTGGCTCAATCTATCAGATACCAAAGAAAAGGATAGAGCCTTTTAGCTGGATGCTCCACTATTGCCTCCTGGCCTCTTTGGTGACGCCATGAATAATGAAAAAGCAGGTGGAAGAATTTAAGTGCTACCTCTCCTCGCCGTCCCCAAACCGCTGGGACTTCTCTTCTTGCTGCCTCAGGGCGCAGTGGTTTCCAGCGAGCTTATGACTCAAGGTCCACCACAAGATGCTCGCATGCTCTGAGGAGGGTCAAAAAGCAGTCAAGTTGGTTGTTTCCGGTCACTGAAGTGGCTGCTTTGAGTACACCAGAGGCCAGCCTCGAGAGGCTGGTTCCCTTAGTAGATTTTCTGGCAGATTGGAGGCTTCTGCCAAATGTATCTCGATGGGTTCTGCAGATTATAGAAAAAGGATTCAGAATCCAGTTTTATTCTCGTTCACCACAATTCAATTGGGTTCTACTCACGTTAGTACATCCTGAGCAGGTTCTGGTGATAAGTAGAAGTAAAGTCTCTATTAGTGAATGGGTTTCTCCACCCGACAGAATTCAGGTGCTACAGCCGGTACTTCATTGTTCCCAAAAATGATGGAGGGTTGCATCTTATATTAGATCTTCGTGTTCTGAATCGTTCAGTCAAGAAGCTCAAGTTCAAAATGTAGACTTTGAAGCAGATCGTGACTGGTTCATCCTGATAGATCTAAAGGATGCATACTTCCATGTCTCCATCCTTCCAAGTTCCTGGGGTTTGCTTTCGGGGGCGAAGCATGCCAGTATCGGATTCTTCCCTTAGGCCTAGCTCTATCACCCCGCATGTTCATGAAATGTGTGGATGCAGCTCTGGTGCCGCTCAGACTGCAAGGAATTTGTATTCTGAACTATACAGACGACTGACTTATTAACTATATAGACGCCTTCACCCCACCTGGAGATTTAAAACCCGCGGATTTGGCCTCTGAGGGGGCCCAACTCATAGACTCAGGACTCTCAACTGAGGTTGTTGAGACCATACTTCATACCAGAGCCCCCTCCATGAGGAAACTTTATATCCTGAAGTGGAGAGTTTTCACTTCTTGATGCAGAATGTGACAGTGGGATCCAGTTAACTGAGACAGTTCCAGAAAAGTTTCTGACCTTAAAAACTGTGTTCCTTCTAACCATATCTTCTCTAAATAGAGTAGGAGATCTCCAAGCCCTGTCGGTATCCCACACGTCTTGAATTCGCACCGGGGGTGGTAACGGCATTCCTTTACCCAAAACCCGGATATGTCCCTAAGGTGCCGACCAATGTACCATGGCATCTTTTTGCAAGCCTTCTGCCCTCCTCCTTTCGGAGATCAGGACCAGCAAAAACTGAACCTTGTGTGGCCATTTGTGCCATTAAGATGAACAGTGTATCTATTTCCCCTACTTAAGAATAACAAAAATAATTTGGGAGCTGTGACGTCACTCTCCACCCATTAGGGATGGGCAATACCACTTATTTTGTTTTCGATACTATACCGATACTTTCAAGGCCAATATCACCAATATCGCCGATATCGATATGATACCTCTAATCTGAACATAAGTTATTAAATTATTAATAATTTAAGTCTTTAAATTATTGAATTATTATGAGTAAAATGGGTAATGATACCCACTTAACATTATATTTGAAAGGTATTTTAACATTCAATACGCCTTAATTGCAAATTATTAGATTATATTTTTGTTTAAACACGGTTAAAATGTTTACTTGCAGTGGTAACCCTGGAAATCTACAAATACTGTAGGCCTAGCTGAACTATGGTCACTGTAGTAATGGTTCATTTACATAAGGGACTGCCAGTGACAGGCTGTTGCACCCATAAAATGCAAACTTTGTATTCTGACAGTGTAGTTACAGAACAGCACATCAATACGAACTTTTAACGTTCAATTTAAATAAATGTAATTGCAAAAACTACGTAGGCTACTATTTCATTTTGTTTGTTGTGAAATAACTCAAACATAGCCTATTATGTTGTTCTGTCTTAGGTTAAGCATTGTTCTGGGCTGTGTTTCCCAAAAGCATCAATGGTTTTTTATGATACTAAACGCATGCAGTCCTGTTTGAATGTAGTGAACGCTCTCTGTGATTGATTGGTTCTGACTTGCAGCATTTGTGTGTGTTCAGATGAGCAGGAAAATAGTTCTACTACACAATTATTCGCTAACATAGGTTATAGGCTTGTGACGGTATCAAATTTTCATATTGCGATTAATTGCTGAAGCTTTTATTACGGTATACGGTATTATCACGATATTGAAATAAGTTGCAAAAAAAAGTGTTATCATAGTATTTGTAATAAAGAACTCTGAATGTTTAAATACAATAATACAATACACAAAAAATATATAAAGTAAAATTTTCAAACAGATCAAAGTGCAAAATAATTAGGCTATAAAGAACAACAGGTAACACTTTACAATAAGGTCTCATTATTTAATGCATTAACTAAGATTGAGCAATAGCTACATTTGTTAAAGAAAGTATTATTTTTTGTTAATGTTAGTTAAGAAATATAACTGATCATTGTTAGTTTTATCTCAGGTCCATTAAATAAGTTCTTTTGATTTTAGTAATGTTATTAAACAGTAACTAAAAATTAACATTAACTAAGAATAATTAATGCTTTATAAGTATTTTTCATTGTCAGTTTGGTAATAATGAATTAACATGTTAACTAATGAAGCCATATGTCTCAAAGTTTTACTGAACAATAACAAATAATCAGAACATTTCTAATGATTAGGGCATGTTGTAGTCCAGATTAAAATATAAAATTAAGTTTAAGTTTGAAAATAATGCTGAAAGACTTAACAGGCTATTTAAGTATTTGGTGCTGTGATGAACAACACTGAGATTACAAAAAAATGAATGGCTGTTTGAAGCATTTTAAAAACCTCACTAGCGCAGTTGCTTTGTTTGTGGGGTTTCCGGGGTAACCGCTGCATTCTGCTGTTCCATCAGCGCGTCTCCTTCACTCGTTCTGCCATGTGCTTCTCATGCACATTGGGCTTGTTTACATCTGAGCGCGTCCCTTTGACGCAGAATACAGCGGTGTTGTGCATTTTATACGGTTGATGGGGAAAGTATTCTTAAATGCATTATAAAAATTAATAATTGGTAATAAATTATTATTTACGGTATTTTGAAGTGCCCATGATAACAATATCGTGCATATTCATTATCGTGATATATCGCATTACCGAATATCGGCACATGTCTAATAGGTTATTTGTCTAATTCAATGCATATTGTACGCATTAAATTTATTGTTAATTAAACAAAATCACTGGTAAAAAGAAACACCTTAGTATCGATATTTTTATTTGAGTATCGATACTTTTGATACTCAACGTCAGTATCGATATATACTTCATATCGATCTGCCCATCCCTACCACCCATGCCGTCCTTTCGAAAGGGAACTCACACTGTGTCAACTAGGGGTCGCTATGGGGATGTCTGGTGTCTGAAGCATGAGTCTAAACAGGACAATGAACTTGAGTATAAAACCATGAGTAAAAAAGGGCACCTGTGAAATACGTCCTCTTTCTTGTCTTCAGGATACAGTTTGTTTGTAGGCTACATGAATTACGAGCAAGGTTTGAAAGGTTTTTCTCAATGAAAAACTCTGTTTGTGTCATCCCTATTCTTTATTTATTTTATTTTTTTAGAGTAAGACAATGAGACATACAACGAAAATATAACACAAAAAGATAGACATTAACGGCGCAATACAAATAACTTGGAGATTAACATAAGTACCCGATGGGGGTTTACATGGGGCTATTTGATATTCAGGCGGTACAGATTAATCTGTCCACTGTTCAGGAGGTATCACTAGGGCATATTCCAAGGCTAAGGTACTCCTACAAAACCTCTCCCAAGCCCTGAGGGGGGAGTCAGTTTATTAAGGAGTTCAATGTAGTGTCATCCCTATTCTTGAGGGATGTAGGATGCGCATTTGGGTGGAATGCTGTCTTCTCTTTGAGCAAGCCTGATGCGCAAGTTCTGATGCATTCACAAGACTGACTACAAGAGACAGATGAGATTTTTCCTTTCTGCTCTCTTGAGGGATAGTAGTTAACATTTGCACTAGCACGCTTGAGAATATAGAACTGACCCCTGTACACCTCTGACTCCTTAACCAACCTCAAACCTACCCATACCACCAAACCTGTCCCTAACCTTACCCGCAACATACCTCAATGACAGCAAATGTGTTGTGCATTAACAAAAGCTGTTACTTACTGTATAACATCTGTTAAAATCATTTGTAGATTTTCGTGATGATATGAATTTAAACTCTACTGACATTTGTAAGCATTTTAATTTACATAAAATAACGATCTGTTAATCATTAGGTAATAAGTTCATTAGTAAACATTAACAAGCACATTATCTCATGTTTCTAGCTATATTAATATGTATTAACTAATGATCTGTTAAGTATTACATAATATTTGTTAATGATCTATTAATGATTTATTAATGAAAGACATATATAAAATTATATATAGTTATATATAAAGTGTTACCTTAGTAATAAAAAAAAAACGCTCTTGGCAACAGGGATAGCTAGTAAGTTTGCTCAGCATAGCATCAAACATGACAATTTATGAGATTAATATCATGTTTTGTTCCAAAATCACTAAAGATACTGTATATATACGTCGGTCGTGTTTGAAATAACTTCTGTGGTCCATGTTGCTTCTTAACATAGCGACAGAAAATATATTATTTTACAAAATTCTATTATACAGGTTATGTCAATTAGCGTTGCATTATAGATAAATATCATTCTTATGAAAATACCCGAGATAGCTTGAAGAACACAGATAAACACAGATATCTTAATATTCGTATGTTTATTGTCTTCATGTTTCATCAGTCAGAACGTCTCTATCTGCATGTTATTCAGCTGCAGTGATATCTCATGTCCATATAAGGGATTTCTTGGAACGTCTTAAGTTTAATACAGAACTTATATGAATCTCACTTGTGAACTTTCTGCGTGAGGACGACTTCCAGCGCACATGAATGTTTAGTGCTCCATAATGCTCACATCGCCTCATTTTGGATAAGAATAAAACATCAGGTCATGCATATTGTCATGTTTCCGCCCACTGCTGCTTCCTTCCACTCCCCACCAGAGGTCTCCGTTTCAACATTAAGACTTTTTCATTGCACACCCGCAGTCACTTCACTCTGGACTACATTTCCCACAATCCCCCAGCTAGGCACTGATCACACTCACACCTGTTTCCCATCAGGAACCCTTTATAAGCTGCACTCCCACAGACACACATTGCTGAGTACTGTTTTGGCTTTTGTTTGTATCCCGTGTTTTTCCTCGTTGTTGGCTCTGTGTTTTTCCCTGTTGTTGGCTTATTTCCTAGTAGATATCTTTCCGTGTTCTGCCTTGCCTACCGTGTTTTTGACCCTGGACTCACTCCTTGTTTTTGCTTGTTTGCTGCCTGCCCTGACCATTGCCTGTATTTTTGACTACTCCTTGCCTTGCCTCTTCTGATTCTGTTTGCTGGTGTTTGACATCCTGCCTGTTTGACTTCGCTCTATTTTAATAAAGCTTGCTTTTGGATCTACCACCCTTTCGTCTCGATCGCCATCATTACACATATAATATATTGTCTCTTTGAATTCAAATACAGATTTATTCACATTGACCCATGAAAACCTCTACTTGAACACACTTTCCCGAAAAATGCCCATGTCATTCGTTATTACCTAAAAAAAAAAAAAATATCTGAAGTGGCTAGTCTGCTGTAATAACTGTTTATCGTTTAAACAGCAGCAAGTAATACACTCATAATCAGATTAACCACTATAATGGATGTAATTTAATTCCAATTAATTAATTCACTACCGTTTTGATGAAATTCACAATTTTTTTTTTAGAATACTCAGAAATGATCTCAGAAATGCAAAAAACTTATCTGTTTGGAGCAGAACTGGTTGAATTCGGAATGAAAGCTCATTAGACATGCAAAGTTCTATTACTAAATATTACTTTCTCTTTTTTACCATTTCAGAATTATTTAGTAAATTAATACATCACCCCGAGCATCTAATCTTAAATCAATGTTTTACCTGTCCTGTTCTGTGCTGTTATCATGGTTAACAGGGCCCACAGAAAACAATTAGAGGGGCCCAAAAGGTCAAAACTGCTGTGGGCTTTAATATGTTTAGTGTGTGTTTGTCCCACAAGAGCCCACACCTGCCCATGGTGGGCCGCACAGGTGTGTTTGCTGGCTGTACATGAAGGATCCTCCCAAAACTGACTTTCAGGCAGACTTCTAAGGCAGAATGACCGTCTAATGATCAACAACTAAACAGAGAGAGTTTACTTTACTACAATACTCATTTCTAGAAATCACATCAGAAGTGGAAAAAGCTGGTCATAAACATACATTTACACACAAACTGACTGCCAACCGCAACTTTCAGATGCAATTAGAAATTGTTATTGAAAATATAACATGATTAATCACTTATAACCCTGCACTACTGTGTGAATCATTAACCTGAAATAAAAACAATGAAAGTCACTATAGACAAACAAACCTGTATGTGTGTGTGTATGTGTGTTTACTGACTAACTGTATCACTGTGTGTTTTCTAGTGTGGACCATGGGGGAGAGTTCAGGATTACAGCAGGACTACACAAATGTACGTCTACACACACACACTCACTCTCACACTCTCTCCATAAGCGAGTTGAAGCTGCTTCCTCGAGCCCCTCCACTGTGGAAAGCAAGCCAAATACGCTTAACCTTATTAGCTTAAAGATTATATGTGCAAGCAAACTTGTGAGCTGAACATTAAACACTAAAAGGTCTTTCCCTCAAAAACCTACAATAATACTTATTTTCAACATTTATTCTTCAGCATATTACAGAAATTCCTAACTTTAGAATCCTATCTTATCTGTTTGTTAACCATTGCAATTTTAGTCAGAACCTCATTTAGGACAAAAGCTATTAGAGAATGATGTTTATTAAGTGCATTATGTTATCTTAACTACGGATAGGAAAAGGGTATCACAGAAGCATTCTAATTTGACAAACAAATTCTAAAAACTGTCTTAACTTCAAGACTGACTGGTGTTCTAGCCCAACTGTAAAAAAACACATAACAATAGCCCTGTCTGAGATTGGTATCACATTTATTAATGATAAATGATGAAGATCAGCAATGTTTGATGATGGAAAGACTTTCTGAACACCCAAATGATGTGCTGCACTTTGACACAAAACACTGATAAATAATTACACACTCCCATGAAATAAAGTGATAGGCTTTGCCTTTTCTATCAAGCTGATCCAAACTTCTCTTTCTGCAGCACTTCATTAAAAGCACACCTGTTTTGATTCTCCATTTTAAACTCTAGCATTTACTTCACAGCAGTTGCTTGCGCGTGATTGGTTGTTTGGTAACAGACATGAGAGTTGAGATGTGTTTATGCCATGTTGAAATTACAATAATTTCGAGGTTTCAACTTTAAAAAAAAAAAAAGTGTTCACGTGCTTGTAGAGCTTGTAATTAGAGCTTGTAAGATAGGACTTTTCTGAGAGCTCCCACGTGACCGCTGTACTACCTGACCACTGCAGACTCATTTAACCATTGATAGTGCCACCATATAAATGCATAGAACAGCTCTGAATAGAACATCACGTGTTGTCATCTTGAGCCTACGGTAATTATGACGGCAGGAATGCAGCATTGATTACCGAACTTGGAGCGTTTTAAGATTTCCGAACTACAGATGAGATGAGATTTTGTGAGATAAGATAAGAATCCTAAATCAAGATAAGATTTGCTTCTGTAATACGAATTTGTGAAAAATCCTTAATTAACTTGTCAGATCTTAACTTAAGACGTAAGATAGAAAGTTTCTGTAATAGATCCAGACGAAGTATGCTGAGAACTAAAAAAGCCACTGCACAGTTTCAGTTTATTCAACACAAATGGATGAAGTAAACTTCAGTTTTACATATTTAAAGGGTCATGAAACCCTAGACTAAATTTTCTGAGATTTTAACAGAGGTATGTGTGTTGAACATCATTGAATACAATGTTAGCATCTGTTAGATTTAATTGTAAGAGGAAAGTGGTTAATTTTGAGATTTTTTCTGCTATTTTTGTCTTCGGGGTTTAAAATCTACACCGTGTCCATGTCACAGGCTGTGACGTTGCGGTGTACTGTTGACACTTAGATGACGTGTCGGTGTCTCATAATTATTAATGAGACTGAGTTTTCTTAACCTATGAGAAGACACTGTCTCTTAATTATTCAGGACACCACGTGGTTCTTTCAAATGACAGACATGTCAAACTGTTAGATCGTGCAGTAGATGAGAGAAGCGTTCATGGGTCGCAAGTGTTGTTTTCGTGGTATAAAAGTTTGGGTGTGTTGCATGGCTTTCCCCACTACAACTGCCAACACATTGAAAATGTTTGTGTGTAGCAAGCTATGAGAGAGAGCTACGAGAATGGAGAAAAGTGGACTTCGGCCTTATTCATCCTCTGACAGGTGCTTCAAACAGTGAGATCGCATACAATAAGGTAGAGATGCATTAATGTATCAAAAACGAGTGTTTGTTTTTGCTTTGTAAGAGTTTCTGCTTTGATGCTTTTAATGAGAGTGAAATAAAACTGTCTGAATCAGAAGCTGTTGCTGTGCTGTCAGTCTCCCCTCATCCCCTTCCACTCCGCAGCTTAACCACGCCCACTTCTGTAGCATTTTTCAAAACTGTGGTGAGAACTGATTGCTGCTGAAACAGGGGGTTTCATGACCCTTTAAAGTGGCTTTTACACAATTAAATTAGGACAGAATGTTCAGTAATTGTGTGGTTTTAACTAATTTTCATTAAGTACATTTAACAAGCAGCAAAAATAATTTTTACAGTGTAGATTAGAAGACAGATTGATAATTCCTGATTGTGATGTGTTTTGTCTCCATTAGATTCCCATCGGCTCACTCTGGATCTGAACACAGTGAATAAACGCCTCCGTCTGTCTGAGAGCAACAGAGTGATTACTGATACTCTCACAGAGCACTCGTATCCTGATCATCCAGACAGATTTGATGTATATGTGCAGGTGTTGTGTAGAGAGAGTGTGTGTGATCGACGCTGTTACTGGGAGATTGAGTGGAGAGGAGATTATGTGTCTATATCAGTGTCATATAAGAGCATCAGCAGGAAGGGATTGGGTTATGAGTGTGTGTTTGGACGTAATGATCAGTCCTGGAGTTTGATCTGCTCTCGCTCCAGTTTTTCATTCACACACAATAAGATAGTGACTGATCTCCCTGTAAAGTCCATCAGCAGTAGAATAGGAGTGTATGTGGATCACAGTGCAGGAACTCTGTCCTTCTACAGCGTCTCTGGAAACACAACGAGCCTCATCCACTCAGTCCAGACCACATTCACTCAACCGCTCTATCCTGGGTTTATGCTTGGTTTACAGTCATCAGTGAAACTGTGTTGATGAAGCAGAATAGATTGTAGAGAGATTCTACCCATAATGCTTTGATAACACACTGTAAAATGTACGGTAATTTGCTGGCAGCAATTAGCAAGCAAGTTGCAGTGTTCTATTCCACAGTCTGCTTACTGTAAAATTTACTGTATTATACTCAAAGTTATTGTAGACACAAATTACCTCAAAAAAATTAAGTAAAGCAACTCAAATCTTAAGTCAAACTGAACTTTTTTTTTTTATTTCAGTTTTATTTAATGTTTAAGTCCACTGTACTTAAAACTATTGTTTACCAAATGTAATATTTCTTATTTTTCAATTATTTTGATGCAGTGGTTGTAAAACCCAAGAAGTTCTGAATACTCAAAACATTTAAGTAAACAACTCAAAGATTATTTTCTACTACACAAATTCAGTAATTACAATTTAATTGAAATATTGAATAAACTAACTTTAAACTAACTGAATTTTACTAATTTTTATGGTTAAGTGTTGGTTAGCAACAGCACAGAAGTATGCACTAATGTAACCATCAAAGACACTATAGGTGCATCTCAATTCGCGTAGTCATGCACTATTCTATGACATTTTTAAGTACAAATAGTGTGAGTAGTGCGTTCACACAGAAAATTCCAAAAAGAAAAAGTGCACTTTAAATACCCGGATGATGCACTAAATTAACGGGGAAAAATGAAGTGTGGAATGTTGGACACTTCATGCACTCAACTGTCACAGCTTTAATTACGTTGCGGAGGAGGAGGGGGATCAGACTCCAATGTTTAATAACAAAATAAATATATAATTCATACACTACATGGAAGGGTACATTGTATAAGTGTATAGTATATAGTACATCATTTGCAACTTATCACTATTTACTTGCTTGAACTGTTAATTAACATACAGCATATACAGTCTTGATGCTTGACAACCCATTCTCGACCTAACCACAGGCACTATTCTTCACCACGATGGTAACCCTAAAAACTTCTACATCATAGAAACACCTTTACATACCAAAACCCAGAAAATTAAACAATAACACATCTTCCCCTGTATTAATCTTGTGCAAAAACACACAAAATAACACTCAATTCCAACATTTATTCCCCCTTATGCGGTTCAAAAAGCAAGCAAATATTTAGCTTTCTATGCATTCATCATTAAAGTCTGTCTTTGAAATTTTTTTTGAACAATTATATTATATTTTATTATATTAGAGTCACGCAAGTCAGGCAGACACAAGAAAACTATATAATATATAAATCCAATACGAAGTTTAATAAATTCTGGCAAGATAATCCACAAAACAGGCAGAGTAACACACCTTAACATAATCACGAGTAACACTGAACAGAAAATGAAGGTAAAGGCACAACTTAAGTAGTAAATACAAATGAGACTAATTAATCAAACACAGCTGAAACCACATGAACAAATGACAGTTACTATAGAAACAAATGAGAAGCTGGAAATTAAACAAAGAAAAACAGGAACTAATGAAATACATTCTAAAAGTCTGTGCCTGACAAAACCAACTAAACATAATTGTGAGAACTATATTATATTCCCCACAATGTAGATAGGCTACCTTGTGTCTATGGCAGCATTTGAAAAATTGTTGAAGAAATACGTTAATGCGTGTACAATGACATGTCCGTATTATGCTTCCACGAGGTGGGAATTCAAGGCACGCATCTATTCTATGTAGCTGCTGTAGTTTGCCCAGCAAAGAAGCTCAAAACATGATGCTGTAAAAAATGTAGTGCTGTTTAAAATTCCTACCGGTTGCTGCATTTTCTTTCACTTCAGCCCGCTTTGATATTTGATTGATCATGCCGTAGCTAGAAAAACAATGAGAAAACTGCTAGCACACTTTGCTAACACACATGCACATGCATGTGCATGTAGTTCCAGTTTACTTTTATCTAACAATGTTACTCCACCAAACTGATGACGTTATCAAATATTGACAGATAAAATTTATCAAATCAAATTTATGTGAGTAAACAATTATCTTTGTAATGATATGGCTTATAGTGCTGCTCTCTGCATCTCTCTCCTGGCACACTCCTAGGCAAATTTACATGAGGAAACATGGCAAAATATGAGCAAAGTTACCTTGCTGAAGTCAAATCCTAGAGAAAGTGTGGAATCTCCTCTGTTTCTGCTGCTGAAAATGTCCTGTTCAAAATTTCTTCAGTGTGATTCACAGTAAAAAATATATTTACTGTTGCATTTACCCGCCATTGAAATTTAACCATGAGGCTTTGCAGATTTACAGCAACATGCTGTATACAGGTTCTACAGTAAGGATTTGTTAATTTTACAGTAAAAATGCTGTGAAAACTACAGAAATTTGTTACAGTGCACGACAAATCAGTAACAGTGAGATGTAATAGTGTCTTATTTTCTCTTCATTACATTAATACTGCAGCTGAACTTATGTCACTGAAATATCATGTCAGAATAAATGTGTGTAATAATTCCTCATAGACAGTCAGATCAGTGTATGTGTGAGAGAGAGAGAGTCATGATGAGTGACGGTGTGTATCTGTTCTTTTCTCAGCCTCTACTTGTGCTGATGAAAATCAGTTTTTATTGTAGTCTCACATCAGTCTCTATTATTACTGTCAAAATTACCTTTCAGTTGAAAAGTGCCTTTCACAAACATGATTAATGAAGAACATGTTATTGTCATAATTCATGTGATTTTTCTCTATTGTTTGTGCTCAAATAATAAAACACTATGAGATCAGATTGTAATTGATGATGAATATTTGAAATATCTGAATGCTGTATGAATCATCAGCTGCATGTGAATATAATCCATTCCTTCAGGAGAGTTTTTGACATTTAATAACAATACCTTAATTACTAAAAATTCATAATCTGAGTCACAGTTATGTTTTGTTATTCATAGACTTTTAGTATGTTTTTATGAGTTTCCTGTTACCTTTGTTCAGTTTTCTGATTAGTTGTTGTGTTTTTTAAAGACACAGAGTATGGATATTTTATGTCAAATATACTTTTTATTTTAAAATTTAAAATAAACATTAAATTAAAAAAATTGCAACATGTACTCATATAAAAATACATTGGTAACAATTAATGTTAACAAATTTAACATTATTGTAAAGTGCATTACTGAATGGGATAGTTCACCCAAAAATAAACTTCTGTCATCATTCTGTCACAAACTTCTTCTCTCACCCTTAAGTTGGTTTAGAACAATAAATAATGTAATAATGTAAATGATGAGCGAATTGTCATTTTTGAGTGAAATATCCCTCTAACATGAACTAATAATGAACAATACTTCTACAGCAAAATGAAGTTTCATAAGGAAACAAGTTGTGTCAATGAATGTTTGTAATGCTTTATCAGTAGTACAAAAGCCCCAAAACTGTTCCCATCTTTGTGTGATACAGAGATCACCATTTCTTCAAAATCCTCCCAATTCATGAACCTCACAGCCATTATACTTCCTGAGTAAATGAGTCAATACATTCAATCATTCACAAAGCTAAAATCAGTACTTCTAATCTTTTCCTAACAATTTGGACTAGTTCATTTTAAGGTTACATCTGAAGAGCAATATGATGGTCGATAAACAAGCAGAACTTAATTCTGTTGAAGTGGAAAGTAAATGTATAATTGTGAAGATTTTCACCTCCAGCACAACATTGTTTCCTAAAAAGTGAGTCCAGTTCTCATACCAATCCATATTTGGGACATCTGCTAGCAGAAGGATCACACAGATTGGAAGGAAAATCACTTAATTTAGGTGAACACCAGCGTAAAATAAAAGACATCAAGAAAAACAAATCAACATACCGTTAAGAGAACATTTACTTTCATTTCCTTCACCTTAAAAACTATGTGATGAAAATGAATGTCAACAGTCTAACATTTTTTGTAGTCGTAGGGGTTTGAAATAACATGAGCATGAGCAAATGATGACAGAATTTCCTCTTTTTCCATTTTTGAGTGAAATACTTATTAAACATGCCTTTAAATACTCGAAGCCATCAGCTCCATTAATGCAACAATTGCTCAATGTCTCTATAAAAGCTCCTATAAAACTGAATATTGCCTCTATGTTCAGATTACAAACTAGTTACTACCAGTGTTAATGAGTAAAATATAAACATTGTAAGATTTACACTAGTTATAATCACTTTTTCAAACATCCAGGTATCAAATCTCACATTCCCAAAGCAGAGGCATGAAGGTAGAAATACTGAAACACTGGTAACACTCTGGGGTCAGGAAATGCGCCGGCATGTTTTGCTGGATTTTCTTCACAAAATCGACTTAAAATATTCTGTAATTTTTTTGTCATACAGATAAAAGTAATACATCAATTGAAACTGCAAAATGTCTACTTCTATTTGTGTGCACTCAGAGTAAAAACAAAATGTTGTGCTTTTTGCAAAATAAAGAAAACTAACATGATGCGTGATCTGCCGTCTCTTTCTTAAAGTCATTCTGATACTTATCACAGAAATAAATTATATTTTAAAGTATATTAAAATAGAAAATAATTATTTTAAATTGTAATATTTCACAATATTGCTGTTTTTTCTGTATCAAATAATTGCAGACTTGATGAGCATGAGACTTCTTTCAAAAACATTAAAAACAGTAACGTGTCCAATCTTTTGACCGGTACTGTATATAATTTAAAATATAATAGGCCTATACAAAATTTTCAATAAAAATGTGTAATAATATGTGCATGCAAGAGATCACAAAAAAACAGAAAAATGTTTTCTGTTGAGTGGACATTATATTAACATTAATGCAATAGTTGATATGATCCTGTTATCAGCATGCTCATTTATATTGTAGATTGTATATTCTATATTCTAAATAAACTACAAAAGAAACTCTTTTGTCCTCAGATTCTTTAGTTCTCTCTCACATAGCCTACCTGACTGAAAGGCTCATTATGTGGGTCATTGTCTACTCAGGTGTGAATCACAGCATTATTCAGGATTATTCACACCTCCACACATACTGTCTTTCTAAACAAAAAGTGTCTTAGAAAATTTAAATCAATATATTGTTTTATGTAAATAAGTAGACAGGATGATTTTCACATCATTTTGAAGCAAAAACTCTAGGCTTCATTTTGTTGACATTCAGTATGTGTTTTGTGGCTTTATTTCAGTGACTTAAATTTTTTTTTTTCAATAGCCATACATAAAAATTATCCTCTCAAAAATACAAACATGTACATACATGTTGCTCACATATTATGGTAGCCTAGTTTGTGCTGAATACAGTGTAATGGCACTTTTGCTATTCATTAGCAACTGAAAAAAGCACAAATGACAGGGCATTTCAAAACTTCTCCAGGGCCCCAAAACAGCCTCAGACCCCAGAGGGTTACTTTTCCTTGGTTTCTTGGTGGAGGCATGAAGCACAAGAGTCATCTAAAGGCCTGTTTGGAATGAGTGGGATTCAAATCTGAAGTTTTATTCAATACATCCTGTGGCTCCAGGTTCTGAGGTGATCGTAAAATGATGCTACTGCTTAACGCCCGTTTCACACTGCAAGCTTGAGCGGAGCATGAGCAGCGCGTGAGCGTAACTACATTATCACTGTAGCTGCAGAGACGCGCGAGTATTCACACTGGAAGCATTTGTAGAGCGTCACAGCAGCGGCTCCAAGCTACATATAAAGTTAGCATTTCTTTACAAAGACAATTATAAATGTGTTTTTATTAGTTGGTCATTTATAAACATGATGATAGTCTTGAAAGCATTAGTAAATAGTCAATTCATCATTTATAATGCATTAATAGACATTAGTAAGCAGTTTATAAATACAGCTATAAATGCTTTATTCTTGATTTATAAGCATATCTATAATGTGTTTATTAATTGTCTTTTCATACTTTATTAATGATCAATTCATCATTTGTGTAAGTAGATGTGTAAGTAAATGATTAATAAACTAGACATATAGTAGTAGTTAGTCAGTGTGTTAATAAATGCTTTATTAACAAGTATTACTACTGTAATTCATGATTAATTCAGGTAGTTATGAAACATTTAGTAGTTGTCAGCTCATCTAAAGTGAGGACTATTTATGCTTTGTAAAACTTAAAACGGAGATTTAAAGGCTTAGTTAATCTTCTAAACAGAAAAAGGAAACAAACAGACTGATACAGAATATAGACATATTTATTTCAAAATGCAAAAATTAAACTGTACAACTGTACACTTCATATAAAATGAAAAATAAACCTCTGTAATATCACAAAAAATAAAAATCCCTGTACACCCCCAGTAAACATAAGCCTCTGCAATATGGTATAAAAAATTATTTAAAGTGCTAATGCAACATACAATATAAAAATAAAAAATACAACATATAAAATACAACAAATAACATTTGTATAAATAAATAATAATATAATAAAATATTTTACAGTGTAAAAACTACCTCAGTACTAACATTACAGAACGTTTCAAACATTACAGAACGGCAGTGCAGATTGTGGACATGCTTCAGTCCATTGTACAACTTTAGTTTTATTTAGAGTGAAAACTTGAAAACAGATCCTAGATCAGTTCACTTTCCTTTAAGAGGCAGCAGCTTACCGGAAGCCTTAAAGGCTTTGATAGTATCTTCTATAGCTGGATCCTCATGAATCACAGCAGCACATTGTGTGGCAAAAATACTGAGTTTAACCTCACCGCTGTGGGTTTTAAGGAGTTCGTTAAATTTGCAGGGCGCAGTAATGTACAATTCGGCAATCGGTGCATTGACTACGATGGTGTTCCGGTCCACCCCAACCTGCTTGAATGCAGCAGACATGGTCCCTCCTCTGCTGAAGCGTCGAAGAACTTTTTAATATCGGGCCACTACCTGCTGTGGTGTTTGAGCTGTAATTCAGAGAAAATGGAATTTGTGTTAGTATTTGGTTTTATTATTCTCGCACACCCTTTGACACACTTCACACTTGACAAACTTCAGTATAGAGAGATAGCAGACCACTTCAGTTACACCCAGACAATCAGACCAATCCAATGTTAAATGATTAAATTAAGCCATTGAATAAGTCATATATGTACTTAAGTTATTTATTATACAGTTGTTATAACCTGATTTGTTGGTTTGTTTGCATAGTACTTTAGCTAATCAAAGAGTAGAAGCTGCTGTAAATTGTAAAGTGTAGTAATTGGTAGCTTATGAAGTTATGATTCAATGCAATAAATTCAGCTTATTTATGCTGCCTTCAAGTGCTATCAGAAATTTGACAATTCCCACTTCTGAAGTCATGATTATGAGCTCATCACATTCAACTTTCGAAATGGTTGCGCGTTCATGTGCACTTTTTACCTAGAAAACTCGTATTTACGATAGTTCCAAGAGCATGTGAAGGCAGCATAAGTTACCGTCATTTTGGTTA
This sequence comes from Hypophthalmichthys nobilis, assembly GCA_037950665.1. Taxonomy (NCBI): domain Eukaryota; kingdom Metazoa; phylum Chordata; class Actinopteri; order Cypriniformes; family Xenocyprididae; genus Hypophthalmichthys; species Hypophthalmichthys nobilis. Next base: position 4,842,057 of record CM075475.1, on the reverse strand, counting down.
AATCTTTTATATGGATTTAAAAATCATTAAATAAGTATTGAAGCTGATGTAGATGGTCTACCAGGTTATTCCTCTAAATCCCCAATGCAATTTTTGTGGCACACACACACGTGACATCATGCAGGAAGAACCAGCAAAGTGAGAAAAAAGTGGAAAGGGTGAAAATAGCATTCTAACCTCTCTGACATGTCTTTGTTTCCATTTTCTTTGACTTCTTCCTATACTTTTTCCCTTTCCCCTTTCTTTTCACCCTCTTCTTCTTCTTCCTGTCCTCCTCTGATGAGGATATAGAGGAGTCAGACATAGAATCAGAGAAAGATTCTGAGCTGTCACGACAGGAATCTGAAGACAGGGGAATCGTCTGCTTAGAAACAGTTAACAGCTCTTTTAAGAGCTGTTAAAATGGATACAAATACATACATAAGGCTCACAGCTTGCATCACATGGTACATAGGAACACAAAGCTTAACTCGCATAATAAGACTCAACTGTATTATTATTTGAATACATGTTGTGTGTTGTGAGCCTTACCTGATGCCAGCTGCTCTTTTAGATAGTCTCTCTCCTTGGTCAGCTCATCAATCTTGTCTTTTTGCCACTCTATTCTCAACTTACACATCTCCAGCTCATGAGATTTTCTTTTGTCTGCCAGATGGGCAGTGGGGGCTGTGGGCACACCTAATTAAAAGTAACTATACATTATTGAATGAACTGTGAACGTTCTATTTACTTTCTTGTTGTCTAACAAACTCTCGTCCCATCCTGCCCCTGTACATTACACAAAGAGAGTCAAAAATGTCATTACAAAAGTCATCTTTCGCAGCGCTCCTGCCCCCCACGTGTCGCTCGCATCAGGACCTAGCGATTAGCTTGCTAGCCATCATTAATAATGTGTGCCAGTAAACAGAGTAACATACTTACCACTAGTGCCACCGACGGAAGTCTCATCCAATGCATCCATCTCCACGCTGGCATTCCTTTTGGCCTGGGTCTCATAAGCTCATTACCTCACCCTATATAAGCCTGGTTCACTCATTCCCTGCGAAGTCTTGTACGTGTAACACTGCATTTCTGAGTGCTGTTTTATGGTCTTGGCCCTGTTGTCTGTTTTCTTGCTTATCTCCATTCAGTCTCTTGGATTACCCTGTCTGCCTGTGTTCCGGTGCCCTGTTATTGGTTGGACTGTTTACCCGGTGTATGACCTTTTGGCTGTTTTTGACTACCATTGTGGATTACCCTTTCAATAAAACTAACATTTCAAATGATCATGGGGATTTTTTATGGTGTTCTCCTTGGCAGATACTACCCATCATCCAGCATCTTTGTCTCAGTGTCCCCCTCCTGTTACTACCCATCATCCAGCATCCCTTGTCAAGTGCACTGTTGAAAAAAGGAAAATAAATCTCACACAACAACCCTCACAAACACACAATCCTCAATCCCCTTCCATGCAGTCATAATGTCAAGAAACCCAACAAGGTATGTACTATTTCAAAATGTACTATTCAATATCTATAAAAGTTAATCTCAATTATAAACTGCTGTTTTCACAGAATTGACACAAAGGACAACACTGCTGCTGCTGACCTCACACAAATGTATCTGCATTTGTACTACAGAAATGTAATGTTTACAGTCAGCCACAGACTGTATCTCTGTAATGAGATGCATCATTGCGAATGTGGGCTTCTGCTGGGTATAGGTCATCCTCCATATCATCTGTCTGCTGATCCTCCTCTAGGAGGATCTCCTGAATTTTGATTTTAATATACCAAATGCCTGGCAGTCAAGTGGCCATTGTCTCTGTATGGCTTCATTAGCTGAAGCAAAAGAGAATATGCAGAGTCATCAATTATATGCATGCCCTCTGGAACAAGGGAATGTGGATCTTCCTCAAGAAGTCGGCCAACCTCTGACAAACGAAACGCCCTTAAAACTACCAGGGTGACCCACACTGACATGACAGAACAGCTGCTGACTGTCACAGATAGTATAATATCAGGGGTTCTCAACCTTTTGCAAGCTGGGCCCCCCCAAAGCTGGTTCATTGCAGTTGGGGCCCCAGTTTACCGATTCTTTTGGCCACTACATACGATGCCTCCAAACACTGTTTAGACACAGTGCTGTGCACTGAAATGGTTGCCTGTTGCTGATGGAGGCCATCAAGCTTTCTTTTAAAATATTCAGCCGGTTTATTTTTAATGCCAGCATGCTTTGTTTCGAGGTGCCTTTTTAATTAGCAGGGCTTCATACTGTCGTTTGCCAGCACCTCGGCACACACGACACACTGAGGTCTCAGATCAGCCGTGACTGTAAACCCAAACTGCAGGTATGCTTCATCGTACCTTCGAAGCTTTTTTGCAGCTGGTGGTGCGTCGGTTGGCTTGTTGGTACTCACAAGAAATTTCTCCATTTTTGTTATGTGTTTTCAATAAAGTTTAGGCAATATGTAACTGTGTGTGTGGCTATGTTGAGAGACGTATCAGGGGCTAATCAGTCGGGACTTAGGCACGATCTTTAATTAAACGAACAAAATAATTATTTTGCAGACAATTCAGATTTTATTTTAATGCTAAACGATTGTAGTCCTCGTCAGTGTGTGTGTGTGTGTGTGTGTGTGTGTGTCTTAGTCGCGTGGGTAGTTTTAGCTAAGTGTAGCTACTGCCTAGCAGTTAAAAAAATTACTGGCTAGGGCTGAGATTTGATCTAATCTTTAAAAAGAATGTTTGTGGGTTTAGTCTTTAAAAAGACTGTTGGGGTTTTGTAGTAAAGGCCTATGTAAATCGAGATTGATAACAGACTAGCGAGAGCTGGCACAAGCGAACTTGGCAAGAGACTAGACTAGAGTGAATGGAGAGCTATGTCGTGAGTCAATTTAAATGCAGTGATTTATTTTTGTGTTAGAGTGAGTGAACATTTACATTTACACCCCGCTCTGTAAGCCAGGGCGGGAACGGCGGCGGCCATGCGCATGCGCGATTCATTTGCAGCCTGGACGCGGAGGGGTGTGTGTCTCCTCTCTGCTCTGACTGCTGCGCGAGGCTACTGAGAGACTGACCGCCTGTGAGTGCTTTTGGACGGGAGAGGGGCTCACGGCAGCACTGGCAAATCTCTCTGCATTGGCAAATCATGACATTTTTACAGTGAAAAACAAAACTTGAAGATATTGCTGTTACAAAAATTTATTGTTATTTATTTATTAACAACATAAATGTATTTAAACATGTTTGTGTGTGCGTGGCTGCGTGCGTGTGAGCATTTCACAAAAACTAAAGGAAAGCTTTAACTGTAGCCTATATTCTGACTAGTTTATTCGTTCATATATATATTTTAAAGATCACTGGAAAGCATCTGCTGTTTACAAACATCTGATAGACATCTTTAAGATGTCAGTTTTACATACATTCTAAATCATAAACATCTTAAAGACATCTTCTAAACGTCTATTTGACATCAGACAGGAAACGTCCTATAGACGTAATGCAGATGAGCAAACACCCTAAAAAATACGTCTTCCAGACGTAAACACAGACATCAAATAGACGTCTCTGAGATGTACGTGTGCTATCAGGGGACTCAGTCAGGGTGCAAGGACCTTAAACTTTTGAGGCTTGCGCAGCTTCTCGAGGAGAAATCAAACAAATGAGCGCCGTTTTCTAAAGTCTATGAGCGCAGCACACACAAATAAACTAAATTGAAATACAAAATGTGTTGATTTTTTATATATAACATTTGAATACAGTTCAGCAACATACATCACACGACCTGACGACCAAGAGAGCTGACAATTGACCATCACTTAATTTACCATCACCTCGCGATTGAAAATGTGACACTGATATGAAAGTTCAACAAACAAGTTAATAATATTAAGTCACTTACATTTTAGACGAAATAATGACTGTTTTGGCCTATTTTAGCAGCGAAAATAGATCCGATGAATCCAAACAAAGATCACAACATAGCGCATCTCACAGCAACACTCAATCGTGATTTGAATGATTCAGTGTTTTGAACAAATCGTTTGAGTCAAAGATTCAATGACCCATTCACAAACATCTGTCTCATTCTTGATGAATCGGCCGTTTGAACGAATCGTGAATGAACGACTCAATGACTCGCTTAATAAAATCTTATCACCTGCATTTGCGCTCACTATCGACAAACCAATCAAATTTGTTCAAAACTTTTTTTTTTAAATCAGTCCAAACACATTTTAATTTTATTCAGGAGTTATGTATATACAAAACTATAACTTTTTATGACAGTAGTTTAGTGATAAAAAAAATTTGCAAATTTTTTTTTCTTCAGGTTTTTTTTCCTCCCATCCTGTAGCCTACTCGCGCCGCCCGGGCCCCACCGGTTGAGAACCACTGGTATAATATAATAGAACTGTTTCCTGTTTATATAGGCTACAGGATTCTCACAGTGTGGTTTTACAATTGAAATGTGGCATCCATCAACTGCAGAGACAGTGTTAGGAAACCCAGCTGTTTTGAATCCTAACTGGGATATATGTAGATCTTGTCCTCTGGGCCAGGAGATGTAATATGACAAATGACTTGTTACAAGAGAACATAACTCATGCAGATGTGTTGAAACTGTAGATTTGGTTATGTTTAAATCTGTCTGCCAATCCTCTATAGGACCCTTGGTTGGAAAGAGTCCATAAAGAGGCAAGTATACTGTTTGTCAGTGGCACTTTGGTCTGCTGTGTATTCATGTAGAAAAGACAAAGTGTATTTATAAGATCCTGCATTAGGAAGAGAAATAAAAATTAATCAAAAATATTTCATGATTACATCTCACCTACGACAACATAAGAGTTTAAACTAACAAGGGCTTAAGCCAAAAATCTTAAAGACTGTAGACACACTAGAGAAACTATTTCTCCTTAGTGCATTTCTGTGTTTTTTTATTTCATAACATGATATAGCTCTATAGTTCTATATACATGTTGTGTTTGTGTTTGCTTAGGGAAAAATCCCCAAAAATGGCCAAGATAAAATTCATTCCAAATGTGATAATGGAGAGACAAAAAAAACATTTCTTACAGGGATGGCATATTCCTAACACCATGTATTGCTTGCTTATCACACCATGTAACTACATACCTCCATATGCCCTCTAGAAAGTTTGAAACTCAGAAAGACAGTAAAAATGGACCACATGCTCAACATAGTGACAAATTCTAGGGACAGTCCAAGCAAAAAGAGAAACTTTTCTTATGACCTCTCTCTTTCTCAAAAGCAACTTGCTATTGACTTCATTTACATTTTATTTAAATCCTTTAAACCTTTCTTTATTGGTGCTAATTTATCTGCAGTGTGGGCTGTTCATTTTTTACACGACAGGAAAGATTCACTAGTTGCAAGTTGCAACATTTACCACTGTAGACCAGATAGGTTTGTATATCCTACCATTCACTAAATAATCCCTTTTAAGTAATGAGCACTGTTCACCTTCGGTGCTCCTCATAACAAATCTTCATGTAAAAACAGTGGTATTTCAAATGTATCCACTTTGTCTGCAATAAAGAACTCAAACGCACTCTCTTCCATTGACTTGGGTAAAGTTGGTTTTATATTCGCACATTCGGACTTCCGCGTTTAAGAACGTTCTAATAATGTGCAATAAAGTTAATGTTTGCAAATTCTAAACAGCGACATGATATTTACAACCAACGATTGTAACCCTACAACATTTTTCACAATCGATCAAAATGGGCAAGTATTATTTTAATGGCATACTTACTTGCGAACGTCCACTGAATGTCCAATGTAGTGTACAAAGTTATTGTAGCCTATGCGGAAGTCTGAATGTGCGAATATAAAACCAACTTTACCCAAGTCTTCCATTGCTGATGTTTGCAGTCGACGAGACAGCAAGATTCAGGAAGTGTCCGATTTGCCTGCACTGACTCCTCCCTGACTGCAGAAATTTAAAGAAACAAAATAGCAAAAACATATTCAGTAGTAACAAACACGTAGCTTCTCGCCACTGAACCCCACCTCAAGTCCTAAGGTCAATAAATACTTGATACTACTAAATTTAAATGCGTCACCACAGACTGTAAACGTGCTATCATTCCGGACGTCTAGGAGATCCTCGTTCGCTGAAATGAGGTCGTCAAACAATTGGATTAAGGTTACATACGGATCTGCAGCAAATGCGTCGCTCCGGTAAGAGGCGGAAGAGTGGTCGAAGAGGGCAGCTTGGAGAGGAAAACACAATCCAATCTATCCAGAAGCGTTCCATTTCAGGCAATTACTACCGCATACAGGTAATAGTAATTCATATGGCTCAAAAAGGGTTGCACAAAGCCTAACGGCGGTTTCACACTGCAGGCATCAGTGACACGTGAGCAGCGTGTATTTTTTTCGGCATGCATGTTAACCAATAGATGCATTCACACCGCCAGCAGGAGCAGCACGTGAGCGTAAAGCAGGAGTGTCACGTATAATACATCTGCGGATGGTGACTCACACCACCCAATGCACTCGATGGCGTGCGAGTTGAAGGCTCACAAAGATAAACATTAGCTCAACGTGTCCGCAGTACTCCTCAGCCACACTGTAAATTAAACAAGTCTCAAATGATCCTTCCTGACAAAAAACATTCATAATACGACTGCCATCATTAGCTCCTACCTCCTGGACATAAACACGCGTCACACCAGAAATTACATCACTTCCAGGACCCCGAATGACATGCTTAGTTAGATGTCAGTCTCATCTCCTTTTATATCTGTGGAACGTACCTTATCCGCCCCTAATAACTAGAATGGTTGATCGCATCACTACATAATTACAATGTTATGATGAACTATATTCCTTTCTCCACTGATGTTCTGAGTTGTTAATCATTTGTATGGATACTGATTGTTAGAAGGCAGCTGTCTGACTCTGAGATGAAGAATGGGAACGTGGTTTGAGTAACATTAGCAACATATTATAAGCTGTTTGATAACAGTCAAGCAAATTAAAATCACATTAATTACCGTCATGTGTCCGACATTGTAAAGAGTGATACCATTATGCAGAGTTTACTTAAGTAAGTTGACCGAGTGGATCTCTGAGCTGGCGTGAGTTGAGGCGGGGCTAATTTGCATATTCATTGATCTGCGTATATTAAATGAGGCAAGGGTGTGTGGAGTTACATTCAAGCTATTTTAAGGCATGAATACATTTTTTCCACAGTAAAAAGTTTAAATATGTAATTTTGGTGGATAAAATTATTGACCAGAGGGGGACTTCAAACGATGAACTGCACTACTTGTAGTTGTTTTCAGAGATATAACTATATGTACTACAAAACTTTCAACCTCTGTAGCATCAATGCTGTGTGCAAAAAAACTTAACATACAGCCCTGTTTATAGGTACAAGTGTCATGTGCCAAACAAATATAATGAAAACAATCACTGGCATTTATTCCACATTACTGTATCATTTTCAGTTGTCTTTCACAGAAGCTGAGGTAAAGAAGAAAATGGACAGTGTGAGGACACAGTACACTGTGTATACTTGAAATCCCCTCCCTTTGGTATGGGGGATGACAGCATATATGCCTTTTGTCAGTATATAGAGCTACAGTTAAGAGAAACTGAAGACCCACACTACCTACAATATGTACAATTTCAAATACATCAAAAACTGCATTCCCCTCACCCTTCTTCGAGCCAATATGCAGCTGCATATTTACATCCGCTGTAGTCCCCAATCACTTAATCTCATCTAAATTCAAAGTGTTTTTTTATGTTTTAGGGCTGGTACAGGTTCAGATCTCACTCTGTGTGTTTGTACTGTTTGTTTGTTTGTTTAGGTAGGCCTGTAGTTATACCTGCATGTATTTTCAAAGTTTATCCAGTTCCATGGTTTCACAGAGATTTCAAGTAAGGATTTAAAATAATAATTGACACAAATAAAGAATCACTTTGTGATAATCTTGTCTCATTTATAGAAACTGTAATATTATCTTAAAAGCACTTGTGTAGTCTTTATAAGCACATCAAGATGTAGTAAACAACATGCATTTATATTGCGTATGTAAATCTGTGCATAGTTTACCCTTATGAAATAAATTAACCATGGTTTAATTATAGTAAAACTATGTTATTGTTACATGTGTCCTGGGTCCATGTTATATTGTCGTCATATGGACTCCATTTCCCACAATTCCCCACCTAGGAACCAATCACACACTCACACCTGTTTCCCATCAGTGACACTTTATAAGCTGCACTCAAACAAACACACATTGCTGAGTATTGTTTAGCCTTTGTTCTACCTTGTCTCTGTGTTTTCTTGTCCTTGCCTAGCCTTGCCTGTGTTTTTGACCCTGGACTGTTTTCCTTGTTTGATAATGTTAAACAAGGATGTTAGATCTTCAACAAGGAGAGCTATCAATTGAGGATTATGTCCACCAATTCTGTGAGTTGTCTTTTCTGGTTCCTTTTGATGATGTGTTTTTGAAGGACATTTTTCATTTTGGACTTAATGAGCCGTTAAGATCCTGGTTTCCTGAAGGAAAATTAAATTCCACTCTGAGAGACTTTATGGACTATGCTTTAATGTTGTGTGGTTCACCGTTTACTGTGGAGGAAGCTCCAGCAGCAGCAGACTCCGCTGACCGTCCAGAGCCTCGTCACGTCTCCGCAGACCGTCCAGAGCCTCGTCACGTCTCCGCAGACCGTCCAGAGCCTCGTTATGCCCTGTCTGTTACACCTAAATCTTTGAGGTCAGTCCTTTGGTGTCCCAGTCTGGTATGCAGTGTGTGGGATACACCGCTGGTTTCAGCATGTGCCGCTGGTATCCCCGAATCAGCTCCCTCTAGCCCTCCTGTTCCTAGGGGTCGCTTTCTGGTGTATCTGGACCGCGTACACCACCGATGAATCTCCAGAGGTGGCAGCTTATGCTGCAGAACCTCTGATGGTAGCGGAGCCCGCTGCATTTTCCCTAGAGGTGGCGGCATATGCTGCAGAACCTCACGAGGTGGCGGCACTCGCTTCAGCTCCTTGCATGGTGGTGGTGTCCAGCGATACACTCTCAGCCTGTCGTGTCGTGGTCGAAGAGACCATTACTGAATCCTCCCTGTTTCCCGATGTTACTGCTGTAGAACCTCCAAAGGTGTCAGTGGTACCCAGCTATGAACTTTTGCCCTGTCCTTGACCAAGGGCCCTTATTTCCATTAGCCAAAATGCTCAGTCACAGGAAGTGGTTGCTTGTTTTTCCCCATCCCAGCAGAACAAGAGCATAGATGACACTACCAGCATCCAGGTAAAGTGGCTGACCACATTGCGTATATATTTTTACAGAATGGGTAGGCCTGTAGGTGTTGCAGGTAGCCAGCAGTCTCAGGAGAATCAAAAGTAGCACATTCTTTAATTATGTTTTGTGTAAGCATCAGCTCCATGATTATGTGGGATGATTGGCCTGATGCTTTTTTCATTTCACTTGAAATCACCCTTAACACATCTTTTGTCAAGCATCTAGAGATGTTACCAGCCAGAATCTCCTCAGAGGGTGATTTTCTTAGGGTTTGATAGTAGTAATTACTCGCACCCTTTTTTTAGCAACCTGCGTCGCCTTCAGGCCAAGACCAAGGTCCATGTAGTCAGACTTCCTGTTTGCTGACGACTGTGCCCTGAATGCGGCAAGTGCTCATGACATGCAGGACAGCCTGGACCTGTTCTCCACAGCATGTAACAACTTTAGTCTCACTATTAGTACAAAGAAGACTGTGGTGATGTACCAGGCTGCCCCTGGAAAACCATACCAGGAGCCCACTATGACTGTAAACAATTAGACAATATCAGCAGTGGACAAGTTCACCTACCTGGGGAGCACCCTTTCATGTAACGTGCATATCGATGATGAAACCGTCGTTAGAGTAGCCAAGGCCAGTGCTGCCTTTGGCAGACTTCGCCCATCAGTGTGGGAACGAAAAGGGATCAGCCTGACCATTAAGCTGAAAGTCTATAGAGCCATAGTCCTGTCTGCCCTCCTTTACGCCTCTGAAACCTGGACAGTTTATCAGCGACACGCCAAGTATCTGAACTGCTTCCACCTCTGCTGTCTCCGCAAACTGTTGAAAGTGAAGTGGCAGGATAAAGTCCCAGATACAGAAATACTTAAACGGACAAGCATGCCCAGCATCTTTACAATACTGCAAAAATCTCAGCTCCTGCTGGGCCGGACATATTGTGAGAATGTCCAACAAACGCCTACCAAAACCTCGCCCTAAAACGCTCAGCGTGGCACCTTGCTGTAACTAATGGGGCCACTCTCTCAGAGCAGCTGCGCACTGAGACAGCAAAGAAAAAAAGGGCTGCTCGCAAAGCCCGAGCATGCAACAGTCAAATGGCAGAGAGCACTCCAGCTCACCCTGTTCCTAGGGCGCTCCTAATCGACACCCGAGCGTCTCCTAATTGACACTTAATAATACACTTGATCTCTCGGAGCGTCTCCTAATCGACACTCAATAATACACTTGATCTTTCAGAGCGTCTGGGTCCGCGCCAGGGCATACGGAACGAGGGGGCATACCTCTCCCATGCTCAATAATAATAACAATAAACCCTTTTTTAATTAGAAAAAAAACAACAAAAAAAAACATCATATACCCGACACGATGAAACAGAGCAACACTATAGTACTCTCGTAAATAAAAAGGACCAGCACTGGCCACATAATCATATTAGTAACCAATACAAAAAAGCAAAAAGACATCCTACCTTTAGAAAAGATGCAGTCAACGAGCGGAAGTGTTAAACTTTCAGAACGAGGTCTTTCCATTCGTTGCGTATTTTCTTTGTACGGTCCCACTCAAATGCAAGTTGCACCAACTGAGCCTTACGAGAGTGGTTTATTTTTTTTTTTTTTACAGACAACAGACGAGCAATAAACCATTCTTGAGCACAGAAAATAAGCTCTCACACATAGCGGTAAAGGCCCTGAATGTGACCGCAAATTTAAGTGCATACAAAACACTGAGCATAGCTTCAAATAATTTGTGTTGTTCAGAGAGAAGATATATTGCTTGGCAACAATGCACTCTGTTTCCACAATGGTAGAATTTGTTAAATCCACAATGAGCTTTATGGACTTTACATCTAAAAAGATCTCATTTTCTGGGTCAAGAGCGGCAAGTACTGTGGCAAACTTTGAATTACGTTCACTAAAACGCACTTCCATTTCACCAAGAATATGATCCAAAGCACTGAAGTACAACCTGCGTAGCTCCAATTTATCATTAATGTTTCTTCAACTACATGCTTACTCCTGTCAACTCCATTTTGTTGGGACAGGTGTATCTTTCATGTTCGCTGTAACTGTGTCCCAGAGAATTCTGAATTCATCTTCGCTGCAGAGATTGCACACAAATTCAGGAGCTGAAGATACAAGTTTCATCCCAGTTAAAAGGTCAGTATCCTCTCCTTGCAGAATGATGTTAGCAGGACTGAGCAACAAAAGAACCTACAGGGTATAGGGCAGCGTTTTAATTAGAGTTTGCGTTAATTGAAATTAAATATTTCTGTCATTTCCGAACATTGATGGGTAAGTCAAAATTAATGGTGTTTGTCATTTTGACATAAATGAAATAAATATCTGATCGTGGCTGTGACTGATCACATGACAGGATACAGGAAGTAAGCCAGCATAAAGGAGGCAACATGACAAACAATCAAGGTAGAAACAAGAAGGAAGAGGTTATAATAACTAGATTAAGACTTGGTCATACAGGATTGAACCCTGCACTGGCTTTAATAGGAATTCTTGGAAATGACTTATGCGAATATTGTAGAGAAAATGAAACAGAACATATAATATTTGATTGTACAAGGTATATACAGGAGAGAAGGGAATTAATACAGTTCTTTAACAATAGTGAACATAAAGATAGGGCATTGGAATATCTATTAGGAATAGAGGTTAAAAGAGATAGGTTAGGATATAGGGTTTTAATACAATACCTGTATAGTACAGGCTTGAGTAATAGAATTTAAATTTATATATAAAACAGATGTGTGTTATAAAGTGTCAATTTGGATTTAGGATGGAGGGTGGAAGCTGGAGGAGCTCAACATGCAGTGCCAGCAGTTTTTTAGGGCCCAAGCCCTGAAAGGGTGAATGATCACCGTATGAGGCAGAAATATACTTATATGCAATGCTAAAGGCTACTTATGCTAATCATCGCAATAATAAATACACACGTTTATGGAAAATAGCAGAAACTGTTTGAGGAATGTAGACAACTCATATATGATTATAATCGTGTATTTATTTGGTTTAATGTTTTATCCCTGCGCCTTTGTTGATACCGGACTAAAGCATCCGCATATCTGTCATAAACTCCGGTTAACTCATATAACTCATAACACTTGTTTTCTTCTCATGTTGCTCTGGCTGAAAGAATAACCGTATAGAGACAGAGAGATCGCTCAAACCTCCTCGGATTGCAATTATTACATAATTTCAAGGAAAATTCATAGAAATGCTCGGAAATGTGACGTAAACTTACCAATATTTTGGACTTAAAAGCCTTAACAGAGTTATTTTGTGCATTCTTGTGGTCGTAAATAAATGGAAGCAGGTGCAACCGAATATATATGTGTTCTCTTTGTGTGAAATGGTAAATATCAGTTAGATTCAGCTTGACTGATGTGCACTCCTGACAAATTGATAAATTACTGTTACTGTAACATTTTTGTTATTGTAAAACATTGGTTAAATATTGATGTTGGAATCTTAAGTAAACACCAAACGTTTGCTTCTATCATGCTCATTTTGCGATCTAGCTAGTTTTCAGTCACACGTGTAGTGTCGTTCTGTGGAGGCGTGTTAAGGGCGGGTTTTAGGGATGTGCTGCAGGGCTACTGGCCCGACAGTTGAAATGCAACTTCATTTTGGCCACAGTGCTTGAGGTCCAAGGCTATTGGCCCAGCACGGCACATTGTTAGCCCTGGCTCGCACTAGCCTAAGCGAAGGTCCTGTTTTCCTTAGGATTATTATTTTTCTTCTTATTTTTTTTCAGGGCTTTTGGGGCCCTTAACGTGGTCAAAAATTTTGCACACGGGTCAGAATCCACGGCAATTAGGGCCGGGCCAAATCTAGTACACAGGCGTGGCAGGGGGGCTCTACGGCACCCCCTTGAATGCAATGTGAAATAATGGTTACATATTAGCATGTGTGTGTATATATATGAAAGTCACACAATATATATAAGAAGGTACACATACATATCTCAACAGGCCTCACAACTTCCGCTCTCTATGTCATTAGTTAAACTTCAGCTGTGTGTTCTTTGTAGGAGGCCGATTACATGGATGTGACTATTGTGAGTCAAAGTTATAGCACCACCAACTGGCAGCAGGAAGTGTGTCAATTTCCAAAATCCTTTGAAATTACCCTCTTATTTTTACCCGATTTGCGTCAGACTTAATGAGTATAAATGTCAAAACAGGGCAGGTGTAGACCTGTGAAATGATTCTTGATACCTTAAATACTGTTGCCATAGCAACACGTCAAACTTTAATAATATTCTTCGGTGTTTTTGAGGCTTTTAGCATGCTTCAAATTGCATGAAACTCAACACACGCATCAAAGATGTCGGCTAGTAGACGAGGACAAAGCTTTAGAAACAGTTGGGGAGGAGGGGTTCTATAGCGCCACATTTTGACAAAAGTGGGGGTGGGGGGGTGGGGGGGGGTAGTTGTACATACAGTTACCGAACTCAGTTCAAATATTTTTCTCATTAAGTCAGACAACTTTCTAATTTACAGTCATTAGCTCCGACCAACAGGAAGTCAGATATTTAGGTTTTAAAATTGGATTTTTTGAATAATCTGGCTCTGAGTTATGTACTCCTCATAGACAGGCGTCATGCAAATCACCACCAAACTCAGTCAACATGAAACAAAGATGCTAAATTGCGAACGATTATAGGATATCTCAAACGCCATTGCCATGGTGAGGGATTAAATTAAGGACAAAAAAGGGTCCCGTATCTTGTAAAATTATTACTCAATTTAAATTAAATTAAGATTGTATGTTTGGTAATTGAACTTGAATGAATTTCAAATTAATGTACTATGTACTACATTTTTTTTTTTTCTTTAAAATTTTGTATTTTGAGATTAATTCATGACACTAAACAATATTCTCCTCTGAATTATAGACCATTTATTACTATATACAATAATACTAACATTAGAAAATATCACATTTGAGTTTAGTTTTAAATCAATACTGTATGTGTAATTTAAAAATAAGCAGATTATTGCTGTTATAACAAATGCAATATATTGTATAACCAAAAGATGGCACCAAAAGCCTTTTTTTAAACAGGGTTGAATAAATCTTTTTTTTTTTTTTTAAAGTGCAATAGTTTATCAAAGACTACTTTCTGTCACAATTTTGATTTTACTTTTTGTTTAAAATGTTAAATCTTCTGAATGTCAGTCTTTGTCCCTCTGTCTTTCCTCCTTAAATTAAATTAAGATTGTATGTTTGGTAATTAAACCTGGATGAATTTAAAATGAAGGTACTACATTTCAGATCAGTAAAAAGAGAAATCTCTTAGAAAAAGACAAGGCCTAAGTTTGAATGACAAAATAGCTGTGTTAGGCACTGAACGCTATAAAGTCGATTGCTTCTATGTTTTCATTGTATGAGTTTTAATGAACTGTAAACCTTGGAAAATAAAACTGCATTAGTTAGAGTACAGTTTAATGTTTTCTGTGTAGTTATTTATTTGTAAATATTACGAAATCATGATTAATGTTAAAATAATACAGTTTGGTATAACACAACATTTACTTATGGTCCACAGCCTTAATATTGTTAATAAATGGTTTTTGGCACTTCATAGGTCAAATTTAGGGCACAGGAATTTAGGTTCTAGAATAATAAATGTCTGAAACTACGCACAGAAAAGTAAGGATAAAAAAGTTTAAATGATTTGAAAGAAATATGTGTATGAATTTTATGAGGTATTAGCAATAGGGTTAAAAAAAACAAAAACATAAAACTACACTGACAGATTATCAACTGAATTTAAGCATGAATTTGTCATTTTAAATGAGGCAAACTGACAGGGAAATAAAAGGATGAAAAGATTTGTTATCCTAAGACTTGATCTATAGTGGACAACTGTACTGTGATAGTAGTCTTCTGACAGTTGAAATGGTTAAAAGTTAATAATGTGCTGTTAGGACCCAGATAATTCAATAGGCAAACCTATGTGTTTAGACTGTTTTAATAAAAATATGGCATATAAAGTTTGATGTAAATCATATAGGCAACACTCAATTTAATTTGTGGTACGAGGAATGCAAAACACAAAGCATTGTTTTGTATTGTAGAGAACTTAGGGAGACATGTAAATGTATTTTTTTAATTTGTAAAATATTTAGAAAATTAAAAGTACAAGCAAAACAAAAAGGTAAGGCAAATATGTTAAACATATCTAAGTTGTAGAGAAGAGCTAAGTCCAGGTCCAAAAAAAAAGCTAACAAAACAGAAGTTAAAAATATAAGTATTAAAAACAGTGCACATTCACATGTAAAGTGTCAAAGTGTGGTCACACATCCTCATCCTCAGTAGGAAGAGGAGCAGATTGTATGGTGATGTGTGGTGTCATGTAGGTCTGTAAAATAAAAGAGGGAGTATAATAGTTTCCTTGGAGACGGATAGTGTAGTAAACAAAAACTGTAATGATATGAAGCACAGAAAAGAGAATGATTTACCATTTTTGCAGAAGTCTTTTGTTGCTGTTAATAACTCAACAGACCCTTCAGCTTCTGTGAGCTCTGTTTTTGTTTTGTGCAATTCTGTTCTTAGAGTTTTATAGTTTTGAGGACCAATGTGTTGTTTTTGCCACCATGACATGATGGTCATTAAATCGGTGGCAAGGGTGCAAAGTTGTTGTTCCGTTTCTCTGGGGTTGACTGCAGGGTCATGGCACTTGTACTATTGAAAGAACAAAGAATTAGTGTTAAAATCAGTAGGAAAGGTTTGTGTAATTGTAAATGTGTAAATGTAAATATAATGTAGTAGAAGTCAAAGCAAAATGATAAAAGCAAAAACATATGTCTTACAGCAAGCAGTTGGACGCGGTCATGGATTGGATCAGTGTCAGGGTGGTGGATTTTCAGAATCTTAGAGGGTGATGCCATAATCTGAAATAGTTAGTATATGTGTATGAAAAAATAGACACAAGAAATAAGCAAGCAATACAAGCATGTAATAGTGGAAATATGTGTACCAGTATAATATGCAAATGAAGATATTTTGAGAAATTGTGTTTGAGTACATTTTTTTTAATTATATACAGTGAGGAAAATAATTATTTGATCCCCTGCTGATTTTGTAAATTTGACCACTTACAAAGAAATGAAGGGTCTATAATTTTTATGGTAGGTTTATTTTATCAAATAGACAGAATATCAAGCAAAATGTTATAAATTGATTTGCATTTCAGTGAGTGAAATAAGTATTTACTCCTCTTTACAGATCTTGTCTAAATCCTTAAGTTTTCTTGGCTGTCGCTTGGCAACTCGAAGTTTCAGCTTCCTCCACA
The DNA here is from genome assembly GCA_037950665.1 of Hypophthalmichthys nobilis. Lineage (NCBI taxonomy): Eukaryota > Metazoa > Chordata > Actinopteri > Cypriniformes > Xenocyprididae > Hypophthalmichthys > Hypophthalmichthys nobilis. The sequence goes on along the minus strand of CM075475.1, from coordinate 4,825,478 downwards.
GATTTTCTATAGAATTAAGGTCTGGAGACTGGCTAGGCCACTCCATGACCTTAATGTGCTTCTTCTTAAGCCACTCCTTTGTTGCTTTAGTGGTATATTTTGGGTCATTGTCATGCTGGAAGACCCATCCATGACCCATCTTCAGTGTTCTGGCTGAGGGAAAAAGGTTCCCATCCAGAATTTTACAGTACATGGTCCCGCCCATCGGCCCCTCAATACGGTGAAGTCATCCAGTACCCTTAGCAGAGAAACAGCACCAAAGCATAATGTTTCCACCTCCATGCTTGACTGTAGGGATGATGTTTTTGGGGTCATAGTCAGCATTTCTCTCCCTCCAAACACAGCGAGTCGAGTTGATGTTAAAGAGCCTAATTTTGGTCTCGTGACCACAGCACTTTCTCCTTCTCCGAATCATTTCGATGTTCAGACGGGCCTGCACATATGCCTTTTCCTGAGCAGGGGGACCTTGCGGGCACTGCAGGATTTCAATGCATTGCGACGTAGTGTTACCAATGGTTTGTGTAGTGACTGTGGTCCCAACTGCCTTGAAATCATTAACAAGCTCCTCCTGTGTAGTTCTAGGTTGATCCCTCACTTTTCTCATGATCATCCTTTCCTCATAAGGTGAGATCTTGCATGGAGCACCAGACATAGAGTGATTGATGGTTATTTTGTATTTCTTCAATTTCCAAATAATCGCGCCAACAGTTTGTCTCCTTCTCAACCAGCTTCATGCTGATGATCTTGTAGCCCATTTCAGCTTTGAGAAGCTCTACAATCTTGTCCCTGATGTCCTTTAACAGCTCTTTGGTCTTTGGAATGGAAGATACAGATTCTGTGGACTGGTTTCTTTTATACTCATAACAAAATGACATTAGGAGTACTTTCTTAAAGTGACAGGACTGTTCCACTTGGGCACATAACCAATCTGTGGGAGCCAGAATTGTTGCTGGTTGGTAGGGGAACAAATTCTTATTTCACTCACTGAAATGCAAATACATTTATAACATTTATATAATGTGCTTTTTCTGGATATTTATTTTATTTATTTATTTATTTTTTATATTGTCTCTATCCGTTAAAATATATCTACAATAAAAATTATAGACCCTTCATTTCTTTGTAAGTGTCAAACTTACAAAATCAGCAGGGGATCAAATAATTTTTTTCCCCACTGTATATTACATAAAGAATATATAAATATAGATATTTGATAAAGATATATTAAAATGTACATAAAGATATACAGTATATTAATAAAGAATGAAATCTTAAGTCACAGCGCGTTTCGTTTTGTGTACTGGGAGTTATATTTTAGAAAACTCTAAGGAAGACACATGACCCAAAAACAACAACAACAACAACAACAACAAAAAAACAATACATCAAAGGCAAAGACTTAAGAAACAGTAAGATGGAGCGTTGGTATAAATGTATAAATGAGAGTAATACTGTATGCAAATTGGAATTAGGCACCTTTCAAAAAACAGAGCCAATGGTCAAGATGAAAACGCATTGCGTCACATAGGTGGCCGGAAGAGGTTGATGGCAATGAATTCAAACTTAAAACTTGTCAGTAGACTTATATACAATTTAACATTTCAGTCGAGTCAATGTAAGTCAAATACAGTGATGGGAATAATGGCATTATAAATAAATGGCATTGCTTTTTTCAGTAACGAGAAATCAAACAATTTACTGTTTCCCCCGTTAAACACTGTAACACTGTTACCGTTACTGACAATAAAATGCGGCGTTACTATAATTGAGCTCACTGAAGCAGTATTCATCAGAGTAGGCTCTCTCTCAGCCAGGACTTGCAAAGTTTTTTCTCTGGTGTGTGTGTGTTGGGGTGGGACACACAGGCAAACTAATGATGATTGGTGTGTGACTAGAGATGATAGACCTGCAAAGCATTTTGTTGTAAAGAAATAGTACAGGTTAATCATACACAGCTATAATTTTAAGCTGATAATAATGTATGATGCTCTGTGTGTGTGTCAGAGTATGCGAGCGGAGCGCAAGCTCAAACCAGAATACCCTTTGTGACATGCTGGATCGAAAATATGTCAAAAGTTTTTTCTAGTCAACGAGTAGTTGTTCATTTAAGCAATTAGTTGACTGATCACATTTATATTAATTTAATTTCTTAAATACTGGAGAGAATAAACCATAATAGTGAGCGTTTACGTAATATAGGCTATATAGCACTCAAGCGCACGCATAAACCTTGCCATAAAGAACCGGCAAAAGTAATGATTATGACAAAAACCGCAAGGAGACATTTTAATAGTTTATTAATAAACTAGTGTTTTCTGAATCAGTGTCAGCTGCAAAGATGAAGTTGACATTGACTCATTGACTCGCATAGTGGGCGCGCCTAGAGAGAGAATGCACATTTCATTCGGATTACATAATCAGAGATTAGCCTATTTTATTTTGAATTATTTTGTTTAAAAGTAGACAGTTTAGGCTTTCTATAGATATATTTCTCATGTCTGCAAGGCAAGCAGCCTATACGCTGAGTTTTGGTTAATTTAGTCTATAAGACGCGTTCCAGTTCACGTGCAAGTGATCGCGCCGGCGCCTCCATGTCATGATCATATTGTCTGCTATATTTGCTTATTATTTATTAAATCCAGGCAATTGGTTGATGAAACATTCACTTTAAAGAAAGGCTTTCTACAAAACAAAACTTAATGAAGTGGTCAAAATCACGTCTGACCCCCTCCATGTCTCCCGATATATTGCGCAACTTATGATGTTTTCTATCTTACTCATGCTGTTCACTTTTCATAATCAAATAGATGGAAAATAACATTATAATAGGCCTATTTAAACATAACTATGAAACTAAATACGTTTTCTTTCAGTTGTGGTCTGTGCAATAAATATTAAAAGCTTTAAACCATCTATTGTGTTTTATTGTTCCACTAAAGTAGTGATAATATTTACAGTAATATACTGAATTTGATAGGTGTCTCTCACATTGTCCCACAGTAACATTAAAATAGTAGATTAGTGTACAATGTTTTATAATAATAATTTATTCTATTTAGTGTCCATTTCATTCATTTAAAATATTTAATATTGGTGGGATCCAAGTTATTTGACATTTGATATATTTTTTTTTTTTTTTTACACAATAGTTACTTTACCTGGTAATTAGTTACTAACTCAGTTACTATTTGTGAGAATTAACTATAATTACTTTTTTAAAGTAAAGTGCCCAACACTGGTCCCCATAGGTTAACTCTGGCCACTTCATGTCGTCTATGTTACCCACGTAAACAATGATGATGGATGGGACAATATGAGACCATCTGATCGTCGTATAAAGTTTTCTTCATGCTCCCAATTTAAAGTATTTACGGCATTAACATTATTTGTCAGTTTTCTAATGTCATAGCTAGCTATAAACAATCTTCTAACTACTGAGCTAGCTACCGGATGTGCCATGTCAGTTTAGTGGAAGTTGGATGACAAAATGCGGAAGAGCGAAATATTAAAAGTGGGTGGGGCGGATTAAGGTGAATATGGTTCTGCACAAACTGGTTTTCACAAAATTATAATTAGAAGAATACAGGCACTTTATGGTACACCAACTGCAAAAAAAAAAAAAAAAAAAAAAAAATTATCTATTTTTATTTATCAAAGTCATTTTTGTAAAGAGGCACCAGGCAAGGATGTCCATGGTCCCCTCAGCACTTTTTTGGAACCCTTAGTACAAAGCATCAGACAAGACAAAACAATCCAAGGTATCAGTATAAAAGCAGTGGAACACAAGATGGCCTGCTATGCAGACAATATACTGATTTATCTTGGAGACCCAACCATGTCTTTACCTCAACTCATGAAACAGTTATAACAGTTATATCTCTCTGGATATAAATTAAATATTGATAAAACAGAAATAATTTCATATAATTATAATCCCCCTGCAAATATTAAAAATACATATTCATTAAAGTGGCATACAAAATCATTTAAATATTTAGGTATCCATTTCAAGAAAAAAATTCTGTAAAAATCAGAGAAGATTTAACCAGATGGAACTTAATTGCTTTTTTTTTAGTTTTAGTTTGAGGATTAAAGCAAATAAAATTAACACATTACCAAAATGTTTATATTTATTCCAATGTCTACCTGCAGAAATAACATGAAAACAGTACATAGAATGGGATAAAATGCTTTCCCGTTTCATTTGGCAAGAGAAAAAGCCATTAAAGCTTTACAGCTGCCAAAGGATAAAAGAGGGTGGGTTCTTCTTTTATTAAAAGATTATCATATAGCAGCGCAAATTAGGACAGTGGTAAACTGGTGTGACCCACATTATTATGCTCCTTGGAAGGATATGGAAAGTTGTATTACAAAGAATATCCATATACAAGCAATATCAACAGATAGAAAATTATGACGATATATAGATAAGCTAGAAGACCCATGGACAAAGCTTACTTTAAATGTTTGGGCAGCGATGATCAAACAATTTAGATTGTTGGAATATACTTCAGTTTTGAAATGGATTGCTTATGATTTGGACTTAACTCCAAATCAGTCTGATAACAGATTTAAATTGTGGGCAAATAGGCGAATTATTTCATTTTGCACCATCGAGAAAGGTGAAATTGAGCTTTCAAGAACTTTTTTTACTAGAAAATTAAGATTTTCACAGAGACCTCCAGGTTTAAAATTATGAGCAAAAAATAAAAGGAAAACTCAAAGATAATTTGAATCCATTGATGGAATTGCTTAAGAAGGCATACACATCAGGTATTATATAAGATTTCTCAGCACAAGTTTCTCAGACATGCAAGAGTTTAACACTAGAACCTCCAGGGGTTGCAGTATACCTAAAACCGCCATGCGGGTCAATTTTACCCGCACACATTACACCTGTTTTTATATGGCTAAAGAACATATTATTTCACTGTATTATGTCACTGTCTTCACAACTAAGTGTCTAGAGTCATGAAATGATTGTCTAGTCATCAACTATATTTTTGTCCTGTTGTTTTATGTTCAAGGCTTTTTTTTATGCAGGCTACACTAATCACTTTTCATAACGGTCAATATAAGCTAAACAAGTCTGCACTGACAATGAGAATTAGAAGGAAGTAAATACATATTTGGGTGGTATAATATTATAATTAACCATATATTAAGACAACCCATGTTATTTAAATTACTAAAATAGCCTATAGACAATAATGAACAATAATAATTCACCACACTGCATAGGATGTATGATGCAATGTCAAATTCAAGTGCACAGCTTCACCTAATTAATTATGAATTTGTTTAGTTATATGATTTATCATTTGAATAAGAGAACAACACTAGTAAACTTCAGGTAATCAAAAATTGGTTTTATTCAGTACATTGTAGATCTGATTTTTTTTTTTTTTTTTTTTTTTTTCAGGAACTGGAATAAATAGTAGCGAACACAGTAGCGAACAATAAACAATAGAAATGGCAAAACAAACATTAAATGATTATAAATAATAAATAATTAATCAAAAGTTTGAACATTTATGAGTAGGCTAAAACATCTTCATTTGAACATGTGTTGTGAGAATATTTACAGTAGGTCTACACGTTGCTCAAACACAGTTTGGGCAAACATTCATCACTTTGACTGTGGATTTCCCACAGACAGCATTCCGATACTTCAGGCACTTAGCAAACGTTTTATTCTGCTTGCATTGTGCCTTCACCATGCACGTCATTCTCCTCAGCTGATCTGCACTGTCCAGGGGCATGTTCACGTGCGGTGCCACTTTGGATGCCATCCACTCAGCACGCAACTCCTGGGCCAGCTGAAGCATGAAGTCCATTCTGGGGATGTTGTTCTCTATGCAGCTCCGGTAAAGCACACAGGCATTGATAGCAGCAAGATCCAGCAAGTTGTAAAATACAGCAAAGGGCCACCTACGCATGCCACCTTGAGACAGACAGAGAGAGCGACAGAGAGGAAGAGTTAACATTATGGCATTATTTAGTCCATTATAATACTACTATGACAATTTAATAATAATAACCTTTGACTGAGTATTGGCAAGCCATCTGGTCGAGCACATCAACCCCAGCTTTGGTTCTGTTCCTTTTGTTGTCTGTGGAGATGGCTACATGCTGGTGTTGAGTGTTCAGGATGGTGACATTTCTTCGGGGCTTACACTGATAAACAGTCAGTGTGATTTTATCACTTTTCAGCACCTGCACAGAAGGTGGGAGCCCCCGCTTATTCTTGTTGATGGTCCCCACCGTGCTTGTATTTTTGTGGAGAAGCAAGTTGGCAAGCGGGGTGGAGGTGTAGAAATTATCAGTGGTGACATTCCTTCCCTTACCAACAAAGGATCCACCAGCTTCAACACCACACTCACAAATCTGGCTTGTTGGGCATGTACTGCGTGAATCTGCATCTTGCCTTTGTGGGGAACAGTTGCTCATCAACAGTAATGTCTGGCCCTGGTCGGTAGCATGCAGTGCAGTTCTGTGTGAATTTCTGCCACACCTCAGCTATGAGTGCAAACTTGTCGGAGGTCAAACGGCAACACTGGGTTTCCTTCCGATCAAAGCGCAGGTAGTGCATGATTTCCCTAAACTGGTTCCCTGACATTGTGGAAATGAAGAACGTGTTGCCCCATTCCTCCGACCAGAAGCTTTCAATGTCAATGTTTTTCCCACAGTATGCACCCCTGACCCCTGAAAGTAGTGCAATGAATGCCTTCAGCTCAGCAAGGGACATATCCCAGGCTGTGTCCTCAGTGGCTCTGCGGGCTTCAGCCACTGTGCACTCTCGGATGTGCTGCAACATCACACAAGCATAAAAAAGCTGTCATCTTATCTTGGATGTTGCGCCTTACCTGTGGTGTGGGGCCAGCGGACTCACTGAGAATATTTTGGGCTTGCTGTCTCCCAGTGCCTTCACCAGATTTGAGAACAGTCCATACTGTGCCACCTTTGACATTTGATATTCAACAATGTTTTGATCTGCCTGCATTGACACCGACATCACTGTTTACTCCAGTGCTGATATAGATAAATTAGCTAAATTAATAACTATTGTTTCTTACAACGGAATGAATCAATACTGAATTTACTTAAGATGGATACTGACACCATTTTCTTTAAGAGCTGCTGTGCAGCCAAAATTATATACCAGTTATCACTGTAAAGCTGCTTTGACACAATCTGCATTGTTAAAAGCGCTATATAAATAAAGGTGACTTGACCTTTCCTGATTTCTTGGACTGGTGCTGGTGGCTCCGTGACACACACTAAAATTAGGCAGGGGTTCAACGATCATTTATAATATTAGCGCACAGGCTACTTTAGCTGCTAGGAAGATGTATCTTTATAGTTAAGGGTGAAACTATAGACCACCTATGGCAGTCAGAAAAGTTACAAGCCAAAAGGCATAATAATAAGGCAGAGACTATTTGCACCTAAGTGAAAATAGGTGTATTATTTAGCAAAATGCTATTTACATTAAATGAAAATATCCATATATTATATTTAAAAAAAATGTTTTATTTGCACTTTATCTGCAGTAGTTAGATACTATTTATACCTAGTGGAAATAGTGTCAGATACCTGCACCTCAGTATTGTAGTAGGAAAAATTATTAAAAAAGTATACCATAATAATACTAATTGCAAATGAATGTATTTTCAAATTTATCAAATAGATGCCACTTTATTGTGAATTTTTTTTGTGTGTGTGTGTGTGTTTTTCTGAAAATAAATGCCTTTACAATCTGCGATGTGATTAGGAAAAAAAAAGAATAACGAACTCGGCAAAAGGTGGATTCACACTTCGGTCATTCGCATCAAAAATCCTCCAGTTACGCATCTTTTTTGGGTGGCATTCGTGTAAATAGCCTCTGCCAATAGGGCACTCTCCGCAACAATAGTAATAACTGTGGGAGATGACTGACTAAAGAAAACTATTTTACATCCAAAGTTTATTGATGTTCACCCTCTGTAACTATTGTAGCAATCCTGAAGAACAGACTCAGTTAGTCTAATTTTTCTCGGAGGCTCGAGATTGCTGTCAGATGAGCTGTCAGATGCTGAGCCGACCCAGGACGCATCACTGATCTCACCACCATCAGACTCTCCATCACTCATGGCATTTAGGGCTTCTAATACCTCTTCGGCATCCTTAAATCACCGCCTTTTACTCATTGTGACTTTATTTATGAAACCGATAACCGCTAATTCAGTGAGTGAAAGGCGTTGCCTAGCAATGTACAATGTTTAAACATAAGGGGCACGAAAATGACAGCGCAAAAATACAGGCATTATATAGCGGGTAAATTTGACCCGCGCGGCGCTTATAGGTATAAATCCCCCGTTTTTTTTGATCTGGTTTTATCTAAACAATTTTTAACACCAAGGGATTGTGAATTACACAATTTTAGTAAAAGTCAATGACTGGGAGACTTTAATGTTTTATTGAAAACCTGTTATGTACATTTCAAAAACAGCCACGGGTAAAATTTACCCCGTGGCGGTTCCAGTGATAAGGATGGAATTTAACTAGGACACATTATCTCCCTGAATGTACATAGTTACCCTTTTTAACTCTTATTTTATTTTGTTTTATTTTAACCTTTTTTCTTTCTTTAAAAAAAAAAAAAACAGGAAAAAAGTTTATACTTTGAAAGCATTTAACAAATCTGGAGTACAATTTACATTTAAAACACATTAGGTTTTTATACATGTTTGTGATATTTTGAGATTGCGTTGAGCACTATATGTAAACTGAAATATACTATATGATTGTACTCATATGAATGATCAAAATAAACAAAGTAATATATAAAAACATAAAAAACTAAACTAAACCGTACAGTATTTCTGTTTATTGTTTTTCTGTTATCATGTTGTGAGAAATCTTCTTGTTCCTGTCGTTTCTGCAGGTAAGATATTTTGTTTAAATTTGTTTTCTTTTTGTAATTGTGTGTTTAGTGAGGCAACCTCTTGTCAGATTCTGTTGTCTTGATGCCTTTAAGCTGTGGATGATTGGAATTTTTAAAAATTTGATTAGTTTTTGTATCATAAAATAAAGTGTTTCTATTTTTATACTGGATCCATGTCTTTTGCCCTCATTGTAGAAGTGAATCTGCTTTAGCTAGTGCAGGTTTTGAGTTCTATCAAATATTTCCCTGGATGGAGGAAATCCCAGGGTGTTGTAGTCAATTATTTCTTTAAAGACTAGAATTTACTTGTGTAACCACATCCTAGTTACGGTCCCTTAAGACTGAAAATGGCCCATTATTTAAGCATGCATTTCAGTGATAGACAGGGCAGGTGCCAACAAGGAAGTTTGTTAGTGAGTAACCTTATTTTGTTAATGAGTAACACATGAGTTATTAGCGTTTAACTCAGCCTATAAGTACGTTATGACAACACAGAGTCATTGCAGAAGGAGGATGTTGCTGAGGCGTTGCAAAAGAGCAAAAGATTCACCGTAAACTGTGGAAGTGTATAGAGGATGGCGAAGTGTAAAACAGACTGCATTGAAAAGCCTCTATCTCTGGTCTTTGAAAAGCTTGGTGGTGTTGTTGGTAGACATCCATGTGTGTTTCTTTTATTAGCTTTATTTGTGGCTGCTGCCCTTGGAGCTGGTTTCATCTTTCTTCATGAGAGGAAGGCCAATGATATTGAAGACCAGTTTACGCCCGTCAATGGACCTGCCAAGTTGGAAAGGGCGATTGTGGTGGAAAATTTCCCACAATCTGAAGACTTTTCTCAGTTACGTCTTGCGTCTGATGGCACTTATGCCTCTTTGATCATCACAGGCTTGCAAGGAGAAAATATTTTAAATGAAGCCGCTTTTAATGATATTATAGAGTTAGACAGACAAGTGAAAAGTATATCGACAGGAAACACTTTTGAAAACCTCTGTGCCAAAACAAAGGGAAGGTGCATGTCAAATGAAATTTTAGACATTATAAATTACAGTGCAACTGAAATAGTTTCTTTAAACATAACATATCCGATAAATAATGGCATATTTTTGGGAACAACCATCGGCGGTGTAGAGCTGAATAAATCAAAGCTCACCAGTGCCAAAGCGGTCAGGCTTTTTTATTTCTTAGACGAGAAGAAGGCAATGGAAAACTCTGACTGGCTTGATGGCTTTCTAAAACTCCTCTCAAACTACACAGAACAGAAAACGTCAAGTAAGGTAAGTCAAAGAAATGATTGCCAGTTATGAGTTATATCGCCATTGAAGTACCTCAAAAATCATTAATCAAATAATTTAGAATAACCTTAACTCAAGCACCAAAAGTCATTTAGACAACAAAAATATTTTGATAAAATTAACCAAATTGACGTACATTTGCTTGATTTTTCTGCAGGCTATTCATGTCCTGTTATAAATTGGCATAATTATTTCTTCAGTGTGCTTCAAAACACTGCAATACATTCATGTTTACAGTAACTATACTGAACAGTGTTTTTGTGTTGAATTTTTACAGGTCCATGTGTCTTACTTTACATCAGTATCAAGACAGAATGAGTTTGAGACCAATTCAGACTCCATCATCCCCCTCTTCTCTATTACGTATTTCCTGGCCATTACCATTTCAATTCTTTCTTGTTTGAGGTATCACAAAAGAATCAAATAAGCACATGTTTCTGTCACTAGCTATGCCATTTATCCCTTGTCTCTTTCCACAGGTTAGACTGTGTCAGGACGAAGGTGTGGGTGGCTGCGTTCGGCGTCATCTCCACTGGTTTGGCTGTGTTGGCCAGCTTTGGACTGCTGCTGTTCTGTGGGATGCCGTTTGCCATGACCGTGGCCTCAGCCCCCTTTCTGATCCTCGGTAAGTTCATTCATTTCATCACCTAGTAGGTGTCTCACAGCTGATGTTCACAGGCTCACAGTCTCTGCTTTCCTCCAGGTATTGGTGTTGATGACATGTTCATTATGATCTCCTGCTGGCAGAAGACTGAAGTTAATAAAGCTGTTGAGATTCGTTTAGCAGAAACGTATAAAGAGGCTGCCGTGTCCATCACTATCACCACGCTGACAGATGTTCTGGCTTTCTACATCGGTCTCATGACGCCCTTCCGCTCAGTTCAGTCTTTCTGCATGTACACCAGCACAGCTCTTCTGTTCTGCTACATCTTCAACATCACCTTCTTCGGCGCGTGTCTCGCTCTAAACGGACGGAGAGAGAAAGGAAACAGACACTGGCTGACCTGCATGAAAGTCCCAGAAGCCACTGGTGATGATGGAGGTTGTTGTGTTGGTGGGGCGTATGATAAAAACACACAGAAGGAATTTGAAATGCCAGTAGATTCATTCTTTAAAAACTATTACGGCCCTTTTCTGACAAGAGTGTGGGTTAAGATGCTTGTGTGTCTGATCTATGCTGGGTATTTGGCAGTCAGTATCTATGGATGCTTCCAAATGCAGGAAGGTCTAGATCTGAAACATTTAGCAGCAGACGGCTCATATGTTGGTAGTTACTATGACAAAGAAGATGAATTCTTCTCTGACTTTGGTCCCAATGTCATGTTAGTTATAAAGGATGAAGACTTTCACTACTGGAATCCAACTGCTCGTGAAAGTCTTGACTTGTGTTTGGAAAATTTTCAAAATCTGACAGTGGCAGATTCAGGTATTTCACCTGTTTCTTGGCTGAGAGAATACATGCAGTTTGGAGTGAACTTCGGTTTCAATTTAAACAGTGAAACACAGTTCAAAAGCCATTTAACTGCATTTCTTAATCAGTCTGGTTTTAGTCAAGATGTTAATTTCACTAACAATCAAATTCATGCATCACGCATGTTCATTCAGACTGTGAACATCCGCACAGCGATCGATGAGAAGGATATGCTGGATGTGTTTAGAGAAACCGCAGAAAATTGTGGGAAGTTGCAGACATCTGTTGATCTGATTGTGTACCACCCTGCATTCATCTATTTCGACCAATATGCCGTCATCATCAGTAATACAATCCAAAACTTAGTGGTTGCTACATGTGCAATGTTAATCATTTCACTCCTGTTGATCCCAAACCCTCTCTGCTCTCTCTGGGTGACATTTGCTATCGCATCTGTCATTGTGGGAGTGGCCGGGTTCATGGCATTATGGGATGTTAGTTTAGACTCTGTGTCTATGATTAATCTTGTTATCTGTATAGGGTTTTCTGTCGACTTCTCTGCTCATATATCCTATGCTTTTGTGTCAAGTGAAAAATCCTCAGCGAATGAGAAAGCCATGGATGCCATCAATAAACTGGGCTATCCCATCATTCAAGGTGCCGTGTCCACTATTGCAGGTGTGGTGGTGCTCTCGGCTGCCAAGAGCTACATCTTCAGGACCTTCTTCAAAATCATGTTCTTAGTCATTCTGTTTGGGGCCGTCCATGGCATCGTATTCATACCAGTGTTCCTGACCTTCCTCGGCACTTGTAGTAATAGCCGTGAGAAAAACAGACCAAATCTTCCAGAGCTCAGTGAAAAAAGCGAACGGCGAGAAAAAGCAGTCGTGATTCAGAATGTGTGGTGTGCTGATCCTGACTGTCCATAGCCACCGTGACCCTACAAAGGACAAGTGGTTTAGAAAATGGATGGATGAACTTTTTTCGCTTTGTATAAGCTTAACTCTGTATAACACTGATTTGACCATGCAAGTAAATAGCAAATCATTCTGTTATGTTCTTATGTATACACTGCATCTTACATGTTTGTGTGTTTATATTTTTGTTGTTTTTCTTTTTTATCTTTGTCATTATTGTGATTTTCAATGCAGTTCTATTTAATATGCACATCTTTTCATTTAAACATGTCAATGCAAACACAACTTTGCATTTGTAATCCAGTTACATTCAAGTACATTGATTACTGGACATTGGGAATTTTATGTTTGATATTAAAATAACTTGATCTAGGCATAATTGTCACTGAAGTGTATGAGTGAGTAATTTATTGACACAGTATTTGCATGAATTTGCATCTCTGCCGCTAATATTCTCTCCAGGATGTTATGTTAGATGTGAGCAGAGGCAATATTTCCTGGGCAACATTTCCTTGTTCTTGATCCTGGAAAGATAAAGAGTAATCCATCTATCCTGTGTCTTAGGATCTATTTGCTAATGTTTAATTGAACTTAACTGAAACACTGAACAGACTATAAGGACTTAATGCACTTAATTTGTCTGTAATATGGTCACAGGATCTATATGCAATCAGTTTACAGTATTAAGAACTTCAGCAAAAATCAACAAACACAACCAAAACCAATGAACACGTCAACTCTGAACATCACAAAACAAGCTCCTACAAACTCACAACAAAAACAACCGCAAAAATAAAAGGAAATAAAGGAAATACTAAGACAATTTAGCTGCAAAATTTATTCATGCTGCAATGCATGCTGGGAGCCATGGATGAGCTTCGTACTATACTGGTACCCAGCATGCGTTGTGGAATGAAGCTTTCTGTTGATTGTCAGCATTGGGTTTCATATGCTGATTGTTGATGTCTGAATGATACAGCTTTTTGTGCTCAACATGTTTTAAAACTCTTGAATGTCACAAACACTGCTGGATCTCATGCTGTAGTATCAGGATTACTGACATAAAGTTAGTAACCCAGATAGCAGACCAACACTAAACCAACTCTGAATCAGTGTTAATCTTGCTTTATGTACAGGAGGATTCTATGCAAGTAAGTTGTATGACTTCCTTCAGTCACAGACCATGTAGGGCAGAAATTAACATAGTTTTGAACCAAAAAGTCACTAACTCAAATAACATCCTTCAATTTACATGTAAATGTATTAATTTATGCCCCCACACCATTTGAACAAGAAAATAACATCACATTCAGGAAAAAAACAAAAACTTAAAATACAACTTATACAGGTTATGTTGAACTGGATGACAAAGTGACTTAAAACAGTTAGATGGAATTGTTAATTCTGAATTAATAAAGCAGAAACTAACTGCCAGAAATCTAAGAGCCTGGAAAACCATGACAACATGAAACGTATGCAACCTGCATCAGCAAAATGGAAGTAAATGCAAATGGAAACTCAACAACAAACACCACAGTACTGCAAACTGAAACATTACTTTAGTTCACTGTTCAGGAATACAAAGATACTAGTAATTCCCCCAAGCCGATCGGGGCATAACAGAGCCGTTTTTGCACGGTCACAGCTAAGACAAGCTCTGAGGCCTCCTTTTTCTCAGCTTTCAGATGTTGTTGTTGTAAGAAATCTAAAGAATAAAAAAGGGCACGGTACAAGACAACCGTGTCTAGTGTGAGTACACCCTTAAACGCAGTCAGTTAACATAAGTGAACATAGACAGTTGGGAAAGTAATCAAATGCTAGTCAGTATATTAAATCTGTGCATTTGGTCTTAAAGTGACAGCAGCCTAAAAAAATCAACTGCTGTCTCTGTCATTTAATGTTAATCAAACAACAAAAGAAACGAGAGAATCATTCACTGCTCTCCACTGATTCACTTTAGTAACTTTAATTAGAATCAATTAATCAATCAATGAATTTTTGAAGCATCAAAGTGGTAGTTGCGTAGCTGTCAACGGAGGGACAGAAAAGTTTCACTAAAACACAGCAGGCTACTTTACCTTTCTAACATTGAATTGTGCACTGATTCTTAATTTTTTAACTTTATAGTTCTGTTCTTTTGCACATTGATTTGTTTGAAACATTTCTTTATACATTGTGTATTTTTCAAAAGTAGGCTACAGTTATGTTTAAGGTTCTTTTTGTCAGAATCTTTTTTTTTAACCTTTACAAAATATAAAAACAAAAAGTTTGCATGTGTTTTATGTTTTGTCATATGTTTAATACATCAGGCTTTTTATGGCCCATTTAGTATGATATGGTGAGAATAGGGAGAGGGGAAAACAGCTTAATTTTATTCAGAGACCCAAACTGATCAAAAATAGCAATTTGCTGCCGTTATTCATTTGACGAAAAATGTAAATCAATGAGATCTTTATAACAGTATAGCAGACTAAATACATATAAAAATTATTTGTCACTCTGTATCTCCCAGTAATATGTAAGATAGTAAGTAAAGATTATAAGATAAAAGTAAGTAAAAAAAATTAGTAGTTCGATCATTTTTATTTTATTTTTATTTGGGGCAAAACGCAAAGCAATAGGCCTACACTGATGAGTACTTGCTGCTGCGTGGAGTAATATTTTCACCGTTTACAGCAGGTGAACATATCCCTGATGGTATTCTATATATTGAAAGCAATGACATTGCTTTGATATTGCTTTTATCCAACTTTCCGACCATCCGCTACTAGCTTTAGCCCGCTAGCATCACTAGCGCGGTCTCCCCTACCGCTCGTCTTGATTAAACTCCTAAAACTCAAAGAAATTACTGTTTATTTGTTCTAATGGCAAATGTATCGGATATGTGTCTACCTTTGAGTGCAGGTGAGGACACATTTGAGCAACTCTACTTTAGGAACAAAATGGCTTTCTATAAAAAACTACAAACTGCGTTCTCAAAAAAGGGGTACAATTTGTCAAGTGAAAAAATTCAGGAAAAAAATAGCAAACATGTTAACCACTTAAGCGAGAAAAGGACAGATGCTGTACAACTGGAGAGGGGAAGCACACCTGGGAGTATACAGCAAGTTTAAAACTGGATTATATTACTTTGAGTATCTGAAATAACATTGCCATCTCTTACAATACTGAAATATTGGTCATTTTCATTGTACATTTGACAGGCCCACAACTACTACTCTTCCTCAAGACCAGCCAGCAGGTGCTGTCATGGATGAACAGCCTGGAACCTCTGCCATGCAAAATACAAACCTAACCAGCAGGCAGAGATGATCACAACCCTCACAATTTCTGGAGGCTTATAAAGCGCATGCAGAGAAGGACTGCGGTGCTTAAGTTCCTGCTGAGGCCAGACTTGGAGAGATGGTGCCGACTAAAGGCGATCCTTTGAGAAAAAGATGTTGACCGGTTTGGGAACAATTGTGGAGGAGCTAAAGAAAATTGGAAAATGACGAGCAATGTATACAGCTATTACAAAACCCACATGAACTTCAATAAAATGATAATGTAAACTTTCTCTTTTGATTTACACCTTTCCCCAAAATGTCCACTACACATTTTACTTCACAGGTTTTTTTATTTAATTTTTTTTTAATGTTCCTTAGTTACACCATTTCTAATGACAAAAAAACTAATCTGATGAAGAATATACATTTTTTTCTCATGTTCATTAAAATGCATTTTTCCTTTCTTTCATTTTATCAACACATCCTTTTATCCTTTTATGTCTTTTATCATTTAGCAATGTGTTAAACTTGACTTTGTTTATAGCAATTATAAATTAGTAATTACTTTTACAAGCTACAAGATAATTGCACTGACACAACTGCATGTTGGTAACATTGAATCTATTGTATTTCAAAGCTAAGGTTGTGAATGAAAATGGGGAAATCTGCTACAAGCGTTTATTCTACTGCAGAGGTGTCAATAAATTTTCAGTTTAAGAAATGCAGAGTTCAGGCATGAAACTCTAACCGAACGCTGATTGGTTCTTTCTATGCCGTGGCACTAGCCAATCAGAAGTATTTCCAAATCCACGCAACCATATATACCGTACCCTAGCCTGGGATAGACACGCTGTGCGATGTGAAAGCTCTGTTATCCCTCCTCCTCCCTAGCGCCACCTGTAGAGATCTGCTATGAGGGTTCTATTATTCTTGCAGCAGCCTTTCCTTTGTTTGTTATTTTTGACTAAACTGAACAAATTATTGTATTTGCTCAGCAGCAGCAGCGTAGCAGATCTCGTACGGAAAAATCAAGCCATGTATACTTCATGCCCCATGCCAATAACCTGTGTTCAGTATTGACCTGTCTGCATGTTTAGAACACTATATTTACCACCATTTCCATTATTTTTACCCCATACACCCTCTTGCTAACCCCATTTATCTCTAAAAAAAAAAAATCTATATTAAATAACAGATGTCAAAGACAAAATCTCCCAATGAAATGCCCTGTTTTGGTTTGTTTTGTTTTTTACCACCACTTAGAATTATCAAATTTGCTTTGTGTGTTCAGCCACTAAAGGAAAAGTCACCAACCAGTTCTTATTTAACAAAAATGAATTGGGTCAAAAAAAATAAAAAATAAAAATAAATAACTGGAAGGGTATCATCTGCCAAATATTTCTTTACATTCAAATATTACTTTTACAAAAAAACAAAAAAATACTGACATAAGAACAAAGTTTTAGTCCGGGTAAATACTCATTTATTTTTAGTTTTTTATATGTTCAGTATATACATACAAGTCTAATGCGTGAGTCAAGCACAAATTTTATCACCAAGTGGATTTTTTTATTCGATAACCAATTGGTAATGGGAGCAACTTAAGCAGACACCAGTTCTGAGCTGCATGTTCTGTCAACTTTCCACCATCAGGTTTTACTTCACATGGTATATTATTCATGTCACATCCACAGTACTTGAAGCTAGATATGTGTCTGTTCAACTGAACATAGCTGAAGTGTTTCCCTACAGTTGACAAGCTGTTTTATGTATAAAGCCAGATCTGTTGAAACAACTCTGTTGCCACACTGTTTTGTTTTTGTCGGACTTAACTCTGTGCCTTTGCTTTCAAACATGTATCTGTTTTTTAAGACAGTAACACCAGAAATGTCTACTCTTACTGAAATTCTCAGTAAACCCTCAGATGCTATGTGACCCCAAGTTATCTCCTGCAATGGCAATCACTGTTCCCCTCACTGTCTCTCCATTTTCCAGTACAATTCCAAATTCCTCCATGTCCTTGAGATCACTCAAAAGAGGTGTGAAAACTTATTGCTGCCCAAAAAAACTTAAAATCTTCCTCTCCACAAAGCATGACCAGTTGCATAGGATCAATAGATGATCTATTATGAGGACAGATTTCTGAAAGTGTCACATACACAGCAACTAGTTTGTGTTTTTTTCTTCCAGAGCCAATAACATTAACTACATCAAATGCATCTTGATATAAAATCAGAGACACAACTGATGAAGACTCTTTAAAAAGAGTGTTTTCTTTAAAATTTCTCCCATCCCTTATATCCTGAAGTTCACGAGGATTTTGTGGTGTTTGACCCTTGGCATTAATCATGCAGTCATACCACACACTCTTTAACAGATCTATTGTTCAGAAATCACTTCAGAGTTTCTTTCACTGGTATGTACTGACAATAGCGCTCTTTCCCTGATGCATCCCTGAGGCTCCACATAATTTAAATGTTTTTTGAAAAGGGACTTCTGAGTCTGATGTGACATGTGTCATGCTATTTGTATGCACCTCCATGAACTCATCAATTAAAGCCTGAATTGTTGTAGCTGGCAAAATTATTTTTGACTGCATCCTCAAATAAAATAAAGCCAAATTTGTCAGAAATGTGTCTTTGTCAAGCTGAATGGCTGGACCACTGTCTTGAAACTCCACATCATCAAAGACTTCAGTATTCACATCTGGCACAGCAACAGAAATCTCAGTGATATCTGCACAGACAGATTTCTCAAAATCACCTTTATGCTTTCTACTGAAGTATTCAGCATTTGTACAGTCTCCATCCCTGGACTCTGCTACTGTCAAAGCTGCACTTCTGAATGCGAGGTCAGTGAGAAATAAAACATTTATACTTTGTGATTTTATAGTATTGCAGAATTTGGACTTCTTGTTTTTTACAGAGACTTGGCTTGAACCGGTGGATAGCCGTTCTCTTACTAAACTGTTGCCTGTGAACTACAATATTTTAAATGATGTTTTATTAACAAGATTCGGGAGGAGCAGGTTCAGATAACTAACCTGATTTGCACAGGTGGAGAGCATTCAGTTAATCAACTCTACCATAACGAGGTATAAATTCAGCAGACCTACCTCTGTTCTTCTGAGAGTTTATCAGCATCCCTCCTCCACACCATCTCCTCACTTCGAGTTCTATCTATTTTACCACACCAGAGGGAGTACTCTGGGTTCGGGCCAATATTCCGAGCTCAGAGCTCTCCCCCGGACAGCACGCCAAATACGCATAACTTTTATTCTTGCATTATATGTACATGTGAACTTGTGAAATACCCCTAGATCTACTGGTCGAGGCGAGGATGTGGCTACTCTCAACAAGGACAGATTTAAATGTAACCTTATGTCAGTGGAGAAATACTCAAGTTTTGAACTACAGCTGGTTAAACTGGAACTGAGCTACATCGTTCATTGTGCATTTATCTCTATGCTCATTGACCAAAAGTTTTGTTTAGCATAATAAACACTGCGCTAAACCCAGTGGTAGCACATCCCACGGATTCTACAACAAATACCTGTGAGGATTTCTTGAACTTTTTTATAAGAAAGATATTGTGCCCTCTACTGATATTCTTCAAACAGCTCCCACGCCAAGTTCTTGTATATTTGTTTGGTTTGATCTTGTCTCTCTTCCAGTCTTAGCGGGCATAGTTAAGCACATGAAATTGTTGAGCTGAATAATTTTCTCTGTTAATTTTGCAAACAATTCGTCCTCTGTGGTTCCTTTAAAATATGGTCTTCCCCAGGGATCCATTTTGGGCCCTATGTTGTTTTCTTTATATACAGTGCTGCTTGAAAGTTTGTGAACCCCTTGCAGAATCTGTGAAAATGTGAATAATTTTAACAAAATAAGAGGGATCAATATGCATGTTATTTTTTTATTTAGTACTGTCCTGAGTAAGATATTTTACATAAAAATGTTTAGATTTTGGTTAAATGGGTTTGGGTGCTGTGCTTAATGCACCGTTCTGCAGAAGTTTTTAGTGCGTTCGAGCTGGACCGTCCGATTGGTCCTTCCCGAGGTAGGGTCTTCAGCAGGATTTTCAAACTGAGTTTAACTTGAAAGTAAAATGACTGGAAAATAAGAAAGGAAGAATCTGTCTCGTCCAAAGGTAATGAAGACTGAACACAGAAGAGCTTGCGTTGGTTTGTTATATAGGCAAATTGTTCACACTACTTGTGGTGAACCGGCCAATAGCCAGCATGGATTCCTAAAGCGGGAAAAATCCTTTTTGTGTTTTTATGACTTAATTTGCATAATTTATGAAGTGTAAGAATAAGTTTTCTTCCAAAAATAGAGTAATGCATTTTACTGTAACGTAATACATTGTTAATTGAAACATTCAGAGAGGATTAAAACAAGACTAAATACTAGGGATGCACCGATACCAAGCTCATGTACTTGTACTCGTACTCGTAAAAATACCCCCGATACCAAAGACCGATACCTCACGTGACGTAACTGACAGAATTTTCAATGCACAGACACACTGGCAGCAGAAACAATGTCAGCCTCAGGGGTGTGGAAATACTTCGAAATTAATGATGACAACCAACACATTGTGAACTGCATGCAAATCGCATTGAATGACAGACCAGAAGCGCTCTCTCTCGCGCACGCTCCCTCTCCTTCTTGAGCGCGATCAGTTCTCTTCACGCCTGAATGGTCAAATGCACAAATAGTTGTCAAAATGTCCATCATGTGGAGTATCTCACGTAAATAGATAATGTCGATCGTTGACAGAATATTACATGGTTTTTCATTTGACACATTGTCTTTTGAGGAGAAAAAACAATCAAATCTGTCAGAAGGCCGCAGCCCCCTGTCAAGATTTATAAACAAGGGAGAGGAATTTCTGTGAACTGGTACTTGAGTGGACTGGCTTACTGGAAGTAAAGAGAAGAAGCGTTTGTTCTGTTGACCTTACCTCCTTTTCTCAAATACCCGAAATGGCACATGGACCAAATATGGATTTGATGACATTAAAAACCTGGAACGGGCAGTCACACGACATGCAAAATCAAAGGACCATGTAAGTGCACAAGTTAAACTTAATATTTTGGGAAAAGTTCGCATAGAACATGTCTTGGATGAGGGAGCTAGACTTCAAGTTGAAAAGCATAACCAGACTGTGAAAAAAACGTCTCAGGTTACGTATGTAACCATAGTTCCCTGAGAAAGGGTGAGGCCAAGGGATGATGAATCATGCCCCCCGCCTGAGACAGGAGGTCCCTCCTGATCGGAATCTTCCAAGGTGAGCCATCAAGAAGAGCTATCAGGTCCGAAAACCATATCCGGCTCGGCCAGTGAGGTGCTACAAGCAGTAGACTTACCCCTTCCTGGTGAACTTTCTTCAGAACTCCCGGGAGCAGAACAACTGGGGGAAATGCATACAGACGCAGCCTCGGCCACGTCTGTATCATGGCATCCAGTCCAAGAGGAGCTGGATGTGTGAGTGAGAACCAAAGTGGACAGTGCGTCGTATCCTGAGACGCAAACAGATCCACTTCCGCTTGGCCATAAATCTCCCATATGAGGTTCACCACCTCTGGGTGATGTCTCCATTCCCCTGGCCTCAGCCCCTGCCTCGACAGGATGTCTGCTCCTATATTATCTCCTATACAAGGAGAGCATCTTCCCCAGGGACCACAGGAGGATCTGGTGCGCCAGTTTGCATAGTGGACGCGACCGCAGACCCCCCTGTCGATTTATATAAGAGACCACCGATGTGTTGTCTGTCCTGACAAGCACATGATGGCCCCTCAGGTCTGGGAGGAAGAACTTCAATGCATTGAAGACCGCCATCATCTCCAGGCAATTTATGTGCCACAAAAGTTGATGACTCCTCCAAAGACCCTGAGCTGAGCGGCCTTCCATTACCGCTCCCCAGCCTGTGAGAGAAGCATCCGTCGTCAGAGTGACACGACGACACCGAGCTCCTAACACAGGGCCCTGGGACAGGAACCAATTTTTCTTCCATATGATCAAGGCGTGGAGACAGCGCCGCATGATCTTGATCATATGAAGTGGGTTGCCCCTCGGGGAAAACCCTTTGGTCCTGAGCCACCACTGTAAGGGTCTCATGTACAGCAGGCCAAAAGGTATCATGTTGGACGCAGCTGCCATCAGACCCAACAGTCTCTGAAACTGTTTTACAGTGCGTGACCAGCCTAGCTTAAATTCTTTTACGGCTGATAGAATAGCAGTGATACGAACTGGTGAAAGACATGCTCGCATTGTCACTGAATCCCACACCGCACCAAGAAAGGTGGTCCTCTGTCGTGGAGTAAGCACACTTTTCTTGGGATTTAGTCTCAACCCCAATTTCTGAATATGGGCGAGGACAACATCTCGATGTCGAACTGCCATCTCCTCTGACTGTACTAATATTCGTCAGTCATCGATATAATTCAGAATGCGTATGCCCTGCAGCCTGAGTGGGGCCAGTGCTGCATCTACACATTTCGTGAATGTGCGGGGTGACAGAGCTAGGCCGAACGGAAGAACCCGGAATTGGTACGCTTCGCCCCCGAAAGTGAACCTCAGGAACTTTCTGTGCTGTGGAAGGATGGAGACATGGAAGTATGCATCCTTGAGATCTATTGTGACAAACCAATCCTCGGATTTGATTTGAGTCACGATTTGACTTATCGTCAGCATCTTGAATTTTAGCTTTCGCACTACTCGATTCAGATGGCGTAGATCTAAAATAGGGCGCAACCCCCCATCCTTTTTTGGAACCAAGAAGTACCGGCTGTAAAACCCTTCCTATAGCCTCCTTTGCTAACAAGGTTTTTACTTCTAGCTCCAATACCAGAGCCTGCTCTGGAAGTACTGTTGTCTGCAGCACTCCTTTGTATAAAGGTGGGCGGCACCAAAACTGGATTTTGTAACCTTTCTCTATAATTTGCAGGACCCAACGTGAGATTATACATTGACTCAACATGACATTAATAATTATGCCCTTTGAAGGTTATTGGACATTGTGAAATTTGTGCTTTAAGTTTGTGACAAGAACATAAAAGTTATTACTTTTTTCATTGGAGTAATAATAAAGAAGTTGTCCTGCATTCATTAGTCTCACTGTGTTGTACTTGGGAAAACTGCCACATTACCAAAAAAACAAATAAATAAAAAAAAAATAATAATTTAATAAATGTATAGGCATCAGTATCGGTATCGGCGAGTACCAGAAAAAAGTATCGGTGCATCCCTACTAAATACGGCATAGTGGGAGTACATTAACTCAGGGATACATCCTTACACATAATTATAAACATTTAGAGTTTATCTAACACAATTAGTCGTAACTAATACTTATATAATAGGAAAAAATACACATCGGATACAAAAGGGGATACATTTTGGAATAGTCATATTTTGAGGCTAAATGCAGAGAAAGTCTCTGTGTGTGTGTGCGCGCGTGTGTGTGTATTGGCGGTCGTCTGGTCACACAAAGAATTCAGGCCTGGTTTGGGAAATTTGATCTGAGTTGATTAAGATCTTTATGAAGTCAAAGGGAGAGGTCCGTGGTTGCCTGTTGACCATCGACACGTGGCAACAAACGTGTCAAGTGTCCTGTAAAAGTCAGCCAGGCCAGAGCCAACATGTGATTTAACATGAAAAGTTCAAGAGGCTAAAAGCTTTCTTAAATTTAAAGTTGGTTTGGTTACCTTCATCCTGTCCAGACGCTACAATCAACTCATCTCTTAGTTTTGAAAAACAGATTAAATCTGTTATAAAAAGTAGTTTTTATCAACTTAGATTAATTTCTAGGTTAAAACCCTTTTTTTCCTTTTAAAGATTTGGAGTTCGTTTTCATGGTAAATTTGTCTATGCGTTTTTTTTTTCTTTACATATATCTCATTTGGTCCATTTGTACAACTTCACCTTATCCATGTCACGCTGGGCAAAAATCTGTTTTGACTTCCCTTGCCTGTGTTTGGCGTTGTCGTTAACTGCAAACATGAATCTAACTGAAGGAGGTTTTTTTTTTTTTTTTTTTTTTTGTGTGTAGTTGTATTTGTTTCTGTTATGTGATTGTACTGTCAGTTCAATTTTTTTTTTTTAAATGTGGTGTTTAATGGTTTTTGCAAATTAACTCTTTTTTTCTCAATTTTGATGCACTGGTTCTCCCACGGTGCCAGAGGAACTCACAGGCATTTTCGGTAGCCTGGAGCGCTATCTGGGGTGCTTCTGCTTGCCAGAGGTACCTAATATACTTCAGGGTAGTCTGAGGTGCTGTCTGGTGATGTTCCCTCGTTGGAGCAACTAAAGTTGAGGTGACTTATCAGTATGGCCTTATATTTATGTTAAATAGTCCATCCTAAATATCAAGGTGTGAATACCACCAATTCTAAATAAATTCATTTATAAGTACTGTAATATTTGGAATATTACAGCTGGCAAGTTGCAGTCTGACTTCTGACCTGTAATGCTCCCTGAATCATGCACTGTTCGTTGGTTGTCCAGAGGAGAACTGGCCCCCAGACTGAGCCTGGATTCTCCCAAGTTTTTTTTTTTTTTCTTTATCTCCATTTTATCTCTTTTGGCTCTTTTGAGGGTTGCTAATGAAATTCTTCCTGGTGCTGATTCTGGAAGTTGTGTTGTTCTGTTACTTTAAGATCTTACCGCAGTATTTGACACAGTTGACCATAAGATTCTCATTGATTGGTTGGCATTCAGGGTTTAGTCTTGGAATGGTTTTCCTCATATTTAAGAGATAGAAATTTTTCAGTCAGTCTAGGGAATTACTCTACATCTGTTGCCCTTCTCATGTGTGGGGTTCCTCAGGGCTCAATTTTGGTACCGGTTTTGTTCTCCCTTTATAGGTTCCCTCTAGGATCGATCTTTGAAAAACATGGCATTCCCTTTCGAAAGGGAACTCTACACTGCGTTTGAACGCATATGGGGAACGTCATCACGTGAACTGGTGTCTGAAAGCAATTATCAAATCTCACCAATCCTATTGGCCGGCGACAGCCTATGACGTCATAACAGACGCAACCCGTAAGTATAAAAGGAGCACGTCATCACGTGAACTGGTGTCTGAAAGCAATTATCAAATCTCACCAATCCTATTGGCCGGCGACAGCCTATGACGTCATAATAGACGCAACCCGGAAGTATAAAAGGAGCACCTAGAGAAGCAGTCAGTATCTTATCGTCTTCAGGGACTGTTTTGTTTGATTGCGATTCTTCGAATCTGGTAAGGAATTTACTATGTCTAACAAACGTTTCAGGAAGTGTGTGGATCAGTGTCCCAGGTTTTTGACACCCGATGACAAACACAATCTGTGCATTTTCTGTCTGGCAGAGGAGCATGCATGGACAGTGCTTGAGGGCGCTGTCTGTGTAAACTGTGAGCGTCTGCCTATTAGGATGCTCCGCTCTCGTTTGGCCTTCTTCTCGAGGGAAGAGGGGCCAGCATCTGTACCCGGTGGTTTTGGTCCCGCCCGTGCTGAGGCATTTCCCAAAGCGAACTATGGTCGCAAGTTCCGTCGTTAACAATAGAGTTCAATGGGACTTACGACCATAGTTGGCTAACGATGCTTTCGTGAAACGCACCCCAGATCCGATTCTGGGCCCAGACAGACAGGAGGTCCTGGCTTGTCCCGATCCGAGGATCGGAGACAGGGCCAGAAGTCTAGTATCGCCTCTCAGGCACCTCCTCCTCATCGGAACAGGTCCCAGAGAAGGCGGGATTCTAGGAAGAAGAAAGATTTGAGGGAGGTAATCAATTACAGACGCCAGCAGCATCAGTGATTGATTTCCTCTCCATGAGGGTAATTACATCTACCCTCTCCTTTCTTCTTCCACCTCCTGAGTAATGATATTTTTTACCCAGGCGCTTCTTACAATCAGGCCGAGGGCTGGGCCATTGTTTGGCTTGGGTTGAGCATCGCTCCTCTGAGCTCTTGTTTTATAGAGTTTATTTCAGAGTTGCCTCCTCTCTATTGAGAGTTTTAGAGGCTGAGTTTAAGCCCCAGGCAGATCTATGCTTATGTGTGGCCCTATAGGCCCACAGCTATTGCTGGCCTAGGCTAGAACTAGGGTTTAGGTGATATACTGAAGCATTTCACCCTTTTTACTACCCCTGTCAGGAGAGTGTAGTTTTTCCTAGTTCTGGCCTCCTCTTATTAGAGTTGTCAGGCCAAGGCCCATTACCCCTTTGGTGTAGGTGCAAGATAGATAGCAGCTAAGTTAGCAGACTATTGCTAAGTCTCCCTGGTGCCATTGTCTCAGGTGGTAGGCCCCTTATCACTATGTGAATAAGAAAATGCTAGTGTTGCTGTGGCCCCACTTTTCTAGAGCTTTTCATTCTATACTTTTAGTCTTTTCCCCTGAAACCCTTGAATTAAGATTCAAGCTTGAGTGAAACAGTGTTAGCTTTCTTTAAGCTCCTGTTCCCTTGGGTTCAGTACAGATGTCTCTGTCTTTGGTGAAAAGCGACCACCCTTGAAATTCACAATTTTAGGGTAGTATGAAGGAAAAGTGAAGCATTCCCCTGTTTCTCAGGGTTGTTAATGCTCTAATTCTATTTTGCCCTACACAATGTGAGCCCAATAACTCTATTGCTGCCACAGGTTAGCACCTGTTTTCTGTAGTAGTAGGCTTTGTTCTGGCCCCCTTCAGAGCATGGTGACTAAGTTTGTACTCCCCTTGCTAATAAGGGTAAAAAGTGTTTTTTACTGAGTAGTGAACGTCACTATTCAGTTTGGTTCTTATGTAGCTCCCTTTAGAGTTTCAACACTGCCACAAGATGTTGATTGTGTTGTTTGGAGTAGAAGGCTTTGTTTTGGGCCTCCTTCAGAGCACAATAGCTTGTTGTATCACAAGTTTTGTTGATAGATGTTTAGCCAGAGTTTTGCTCACTTAGAACTAGCACAGCCACAGGTTTATGTCCGTGATCATTTGAAGTAGTAGGCCGGTTTTTGGCCTCCTTCAGAAGCATGGCAGCATATATTCTTTGTGCTCCCCTTTCTGTAAGGGTAAAAAGTGCTTTTACTGAGTACATTGCCTGTTGAAATGTGTAGATTTTAAGCTCAGGTTGAGTTAAACTAGATAACCTCACTTGATAGTTTGGTTCTCAGATTAGGCTCCCTTAGAGCTTAGACACTGCCACTGGCTGACGCCCGTGTCTTCTGGAGTAGTAGGCCCTGTTTGGGCCTCTTTCAGAGCATGTTGGCGTAGTTTATACTCCTCTTGCTTAAAGAGTATAAAGTGTTTTACTGAGTACATTGCCTGTTGGAATGTGTTGATCAGAATCAAGCTCAGGTTGAGTTAAATAGTTAACCTCACTGGATAGTTTGGTTCTCATATATGGCTCCCTTAGAGCTTAGACACTGCCACTAGCTGACGCCATGTGTCTTCCTGGAGTCGCAGGCCCTGTTTGGGCCCCCTTCAAGAACATGATAGCGTAGGTTTGTACTCCTCTTGCTGAAGAATACATACAAGCAAAAACACAGTCTATACAGCACATATATAATAAAATATGCAGCTGACAGTCCGATGTTAAAGGAAGAAAATGATATAAATACATTGATCAACTGGTTGAATCAGATGTTTTAAGTGGATGATGCAGTGGTTACTGAAATAAATGTATAGAGTGGCTCAAAAGAAACAGTACAAGTGGTAGAGATACGCAACACGTTTACTTCATCTGCCTTCTGGAATAAAATCATGTCATTCTGTTAGGGGCCATCCATGACATCATATTCATACCCAGGGCTTGACATAAACTTTTTTGCTCACCAGCCACTGTGGTAAAACAAAGGTACTAGCCACTCAACATTTTCACTGGCCACAATTTTGACATCAGTACCATGGGGGAAAACTGCCATATAGATATTTTAATATTATCTCATAATTTGGCAACAAACTTGATGAGAAAATAACTGATATTACAAAAATAAAACAATGCAAATATTACAAAATGTGACATTAAAAGTGTAAAAGTCACTAATTTTTCTGAAGTACCACTGGTCAACGGCGACACCCACAGGTGCCTCCACTGCTCCCATTGACTTAAAACAGACACCCTAATGTGTGCGGTGGGTTTAGTGGGGGGTAATTAGTCTCAGCCTCAGACATCATGCCCACGGGCCGTTGGCTGAACGTCTGACACACTTAACTGGAAACACTTCAGGATTTTCGAAGTCGTCATCTGGTTTGAATTCCACATGATGTCCGGGAGTCGTGTGTCGCATTCTGGAAACAAACGCTGTGATGCCAAACTCTCCCTCATGGGGTCGAACAAGCCTAAGTTCTGGCTATGAGACTAGGGGGTAATTGAGAATGAATGGGGGAAAGTCACATGAGAGGAGGCAATGCCTCCATGGCTCTGTGATTGGATATGATTGATTATGATTGGTTTGTGCAATAAATCCCACCTCTTGTTTTTATGCACATTGTCAAATCGGCCTGAATGACGACAATGATGGCGTTAATGGTTACGCGACATGTATAGATGAAGGCACAAGGACGAAGGAGAGTACGTGGAGTAGAATTTAATAATAGAAACAAACAGGAAACTCAAAATACACTTCCAACATAAACGAGAACAGACAAGGAATGATAGAAAACACAGGGTATATATACACGACTCAAACAAAGTAACTAATGAGGGCGATAATGAACACAGGTGGAAACTAATTACATAATTAACAGAGTGACAGACAGAAACTAGGTCAAACTAAGGAATACCACAGTGAACATGTAACAATGTCACACAAATATCACCGTTTTGTCACATCTAAATCAAACTTGAAATGTCCTGAAATCTGACTGTGGGATTTTTTTAGTGAGCAATCAGCTTTGTGTCTGTGAGCAGTGTGTACAAGCTTAATGACTACTGAAAATAAGTTGACTATTAAAAAGAAAAGCTGAGCATTAGTTCACAAATAATATAAATTGTTTAAATGATTACTGCCTTTAGTTATTTTTTTAGAATGAATGTAAAAATGTGCAAAAACACCAACTTGTTTAAATTTATACTTTGTTTTAATAAATAGAACATTACATGTTGTAAAAATAAAAAATAGAATTGTATTTGGTCTTTCTTTTTTATAAAATGTTAATTTAACATGTGAAAATTAAGTGTAACGGGCATGAATTTACATTTGATATATATAAACATTTGAGGACTTTGCCTCATTTTAAAACTCTACCACACACCTAAGCGCTATAAACAGTGAAAAAAACTAGAACTGAGGCGTCTTTATGTGTGCGCACTTTGGGTGCGAGTATGAGTAAAATACGGAAATTACGGAGTAAAATTATGTGCAATACGCGCAATCCCGCACTGAAATTCAAGCCCTGTAACACCAACAATATTCATCTGGAGCAAATGAAAAGAGTGAGTGAGGGGAGGCGGGTTTGTGTGTCAACTCACTGTTGGAGAGATAAGAGAGTGAGAAAGCGCAGCTGGAATAGTGTGTTTATTCTGTGGAAAATGAGTATTGGAAGTGTTTCAGATATTTCAGTATCAATATGAATCGAAAAATCAATATTTTTGACAACACTACTCTTAGTTTATTATTTCATATGCCTTTATAAAAGACTACAATTGAAAAATGTATAATTAGGCTATATAAATTATTCAACCTGCCAAAGTGGCTAGTAGGAGTGACTGTTACATGCACTGCTGAAATCTACGCACATTTGGCAGGTGTTAATGTCAAGCCCTGCTCATACCAGTGTTCCTGACCTTCCTCGGCACTTGCTGTAACAGTCATGAAAAAAACAAAAATGTTCCAGAGCACAGTGACACTAGCAAACAGCGAGTAAAAGCTGTCGTGATTCAGATGAATGGTCTGCTGATCCACTGACTATTGCTGAATTTACCTTTTTGAAAAATTGTCACTTAAGTGAATAAGTAATTTATGACAGATTTGCATGAATGCATAAACATCTCTGCCGCTTATATTCTCTCCGGGGTGTCATGATAGACGTGAACAGAGGCAATGTTTCCTGGTCAACATTTCCTTGTTCCTGATTCTGGAAAGATAAAGAGTAATCCATCTATCCTGTGTCTTAAGTTCAATTAAACATTAGCAAATAGATCCTAACTGAAACACTAAATACATAATAAGGACATAATTCACCTAATTTGTCTGTAAAATGGTCACAGGACAATAGCCAAACCGCTAAAACTGTGTAGACCATTGACAAAGTTGTACTAAATATATGCGCATATTCAGGCCTTAAGCGTCTATGTCAATAAGATCTTGTATCGTTTTGCTGGGGACAAAGGAGTGTACTTGAGGTGAGGATCTATATGCAAGCAGTTTACAGTATTAAGAACTTCAGCAAAAATCAACAAACACAACCAAAACCAATGAACACGTCAACTCTGAAAATCACAAAACAAGCTCCTACAAACTCACAACAAAAACAACCGCAAAAATAAAAGTAAAAAAAGGAAATACTAAGACAATTTAGCTGCATAATTTATTCATGCTGGGAGCCATGGATGAGCTTCGTACTATACTGGTACCCAGCATGCATTGCGGAATGAAACTTTCTGTTGATTGTCAGCATTGAGTTTCATATGCTGATTGTTGATGCCTGAATGATACAGCAGATCAAAGCTCTTTGTGCTCAACATTTTTTAAAACTCTTGAATGTCACAAACACTGCTGGATAGCATGCTGTAGTATCAGGATTACTGACATTATTAAAGTCAACACTAAACCAACTCTGAATCAATATTAATCTTGCTTTATGTACAGCAGGATTCTATGCCAGCAAATCATATCCGTTTTGACTTTTTTTTTGTCAGAAACCATGTAGGGCAGAAAATAACATGATTTTGAACCAAAAAGTTACTAACCAGCCGGTATCTATACATTTTGAAATAAAGATTATAATTCTTTTCAACACATTCTTTGTTAGATAAGGTCCTGCATTTCCTCCAAGCATGCATTGTTTGACCCAGTTTATTTTAAACACCTGTGGCCTGTTGTATGAAGCTAGGTGAACAAACTCTGAGTTTCAGAGTAGGTTTGGAGTTGACAAATCCATATACATCCAACCTCGTTTAGATCGGACTCGACAGGCTCACAACGCTCGGTATAAACATTCTCTGTCAACTCAGATTTAATCCAGAGTTTGTGATAAACTCTGAAGCGCGTGCACCTGAAAGTGTGACACGTGCAGCAAACAGTCAATCACACGGAACATGGAGAGCGTCCGTTTGATTCACTTCTCGCGAGAGAGCTGCGCAATTCACTTCTCTTCTCATTTCTTTTGTTGTTTATGCATATTTTATGATCAAAGTTATGGTTAAAGTTACTCAACGTCCGCCTCCTTCGTCTCTGAACTTGAACTTTGTTACAGTTACGTTTGATCACTTAAGTTCACATTATTTCATTCTAATGAAATAGCCATGAGTGCTGCTAAATTACTACTCATACAGGTCACTTTATCTGAAGAATTAAAATTGTGGGGTAACGCAGCACTGTTTTACTTGATCAAAAACGAACATACTAAAACAGTGTTATCTTATTTAATGTTTGGGTACAAACATGTTACTCGCAGTAAACATGTCAATCAAGGGTATGGACATGACATCATTGACAGGTGACGCAATGACACGGGGCATTTACACTGGTTAAAATAGCTTATTTCTCTTGATTTAAACATTCTTGGAAACATTTGGGATAACGTAAGTACACATGTCAACAAAATATATAACATTGTTCTAGTTGTTTTTGGATATTATAATCCAAATATCTTACATATTGTTACTTATTGAGTTGTGAAATCAATAACACTGAAGCCTCTGCACTTGATATTCAACAATATTATTGATCTGCCTGCACTGACACCATTGTGTGAGAGATGAACTAAGCTGGACGATAACATCACTGTTTTCACCAGAGCTGCTGTATAGATAAATGAACTTAATAACTAATGATTTTTACAGTGGAATGAATCAATACTGAACTTAAGCTGGACAATGACTCTATTTTCTTCTATAAATTTGAACAAAATGGAGTCAATTTAAGTTGCAGGGTTTTTTTTTTTTTTTGGTCCACATAATGCCTTACAATAAGGCAGAGTAAAGCATTCTTGAAATTTCTTCAGCTTTTGATAGCAGTGCCCTTCTTTGTATGGTTAAGTCCCTTTGAAGCCATCCATTGAAAAAAGTCTTTGTTTTCACACGCTTCTTTTCGACATCTTCGCGTCCGACTTGATCTCCTTTGACTCCTCTGACACTGACGTTGAATCCTGGCTTCACTATCGATAGGGAATTGTGATTGGATGGTAATTTTGTTCAAAATATACTATGACGTGATTGGCTATCTTTGATTAGGCTATTTTTTGCATGATAGAAGACTCGCTCTGTCGCTCAGCAATGAAGAAATTTTATGAAAGATGAAATACGGGACAAAACATGATTTTTTTTTCATAATAAGTAGGGACACTGAAATAGAGCTGAAATACAGGACTGTCCTGGGAAAAACCTACTGATGTAAAACATTGAAAGAACTGGTTATTCAACTCAAACCTCCATCGCAAGAACGACTTGAGTGGGACGTTTCTCTGTGATACGCTACTCGATTTGTTGTACATTTTGAGATGTTGCAACTGTAATTCAGCGTTAACAAGTGTATATCCATCAACAAACCATTGAGTATACTTCTAATTTATTCGGTGCAATAAATGGAACTGCATCAATAGCTGTGCACACGTTAGCCGAGTATTAACGTGAATCACTCAGGTAACGTTAAAGTTTGTAAAACAAGTCTTGCTCCATCATTACTCAGAGTAGTAAGAATGACAGAATATCTGCATTAATGGACACAATTTTAGGTAATAGTGAGCCACAGATGATTAGCAGAAGTATTTCAGTAAGACTTAGCCGGTTAGCCAGAGACCTAGCACAATATAAAACACAAAATTACATATTTTGAACACTCGGTAGAAAATACATACATCAATAATTAATCATACACATAGGTTGTGATTTTGAGGTCCAAATAAAGTGTGTATTCTCCCATCTTTAATGGTTAAGCATTTTGTAAATCCCTTTTAGACCTCAAAGAGATTTGTAAGTAATCGTCAGAAGGTTATACTGCCGTTGTTTCGCTGTGGACTCTTCACATCCTTATTCTTTGGAAGTGTTTACAAAGAGAAATTGCTTTTGCAGAGCAGAAAACGGCATTTTCTCGACATATACACAACACGAGCCACGAGCGTTTGAGGGCGGGTCAAAGTGGATGATGTTCACGGGCAGCCAATGAAGACCATAGACGGGCATTATGCAGATGTGTTACATTGTTACATTTAAATGTTACATAAGTGAGACGAATTACTGACGACTCATTTTGGCAGTTCAGAATCGATTCTTTCTTTTGGGAGACGACAACTTTATTGTGCACTTTGATCTTAAAACTTAAAGACCTATTGTATTCACAGACAGTGATATTAAGGATATATTTGAAAAGCATAAATAGGGGCACTTTAAAAGTTATTAAATTTAGTCATTTATGCAATGATTTTGAGTAATATAGAATATGGCTTTAGTTTTTAGTCACATATTGATATAGATGCAACACGAATTTCAGACACAATTACTATTTCATGATGTGAACTAAAGTTAATGTGAAGGATTATAGCACAAAAGAAGGTAACGTAAGTAATTAGGGGCTAGACCATTCAAAGCTTTGATAATTATAAGAATTTTAATACAAAGCCTGACAGGAAGCCAATGTAAAGACTATAGTTTTGCTCTGATATGATCATATTTCTTAGTTTTAGTAAGCACTCTAGCTGCTGCATTTTGAAGCTTACTGAGTCAGCAGGACATCCATCTAATAACACATCACAGCAATCTAATATCATGAATGTATGAATAAGTTTTTCAGTATCAGAGACAGACAGCATATGTCAAGTCACCTTTATTTCTATAACGCTTTATACAGCACAGATGGTTTCAAAGCAGCTTCACAGTAATAAACAAGAGAAATAAGTCAATGACGCAAATTCAGTACTATAGTATTCAGTACAATACAGACAATAGTGTCATTATTCAGCTCTAGTCAGCACTGCTTCAGTTCAATCACAGAGTCAATGATTCAAACTTTGTCAATTATGAAGTCAAATTCATAAATGCAGTATTACTCAGTACTAGGTGTCTTTACACCTCAACTGATCAAGTCAAAGGCGACAGTGGCAAGAAAGCGTGACAGAATCACTTGAGTGTGACAGAATAGAGAAAAAAACCAAACTCAGTTGGCTCAGTTATCCCCTGGCCTAAAATATGTCTTAGTTTAGCAACATTTCTGAGGTGGAAAAAGCGATCAAACATATCACCCAGTTTCTTAACTCTAGAAAATGGCTTAACAGTAAATCCATAAAAAAAAAGTTATATTCACTTGTCTAATGTTCTTAGTTTTTTGATGCAATAACTAATACCTCTGTTTAGTCAGAATTGAGAGTAAGGAAAATACTGACCATTCAGTCTTTGATATCACTAATACATTCTGCTAACTTGGCAAATTGAGAGGTCATCGCGTCTAGGGGGAAATATAAAGCTGAATTTGCTTAGGTTATATCTAAATATGTGATAAAGAGTCGAGTCAACTTTATCTATTCCAGTGTAAATGACAGCATCTTCCTTAAAGAGATGCAAAACAGCCAAAGGGATTTTCTTGAGAAATTATTTCATGAGCTAACAGGAAGTCTCCTTCAAAAATCCTTAAAAACAGGTAATGATTTCCAGCTAAATAAAATGTTGTACTGAGCAATACTAGTCAATACTAGCCAATCATTACCTTTATCTTAATAAATACCGGGTAGACTGAGCCTCATGTAAGCATTTTCAACAAGACACGATTCAACATGAGTATCCAGGCAAGTCAATGTTTTTCATTTCATTTGCTTTACATTTTTTCTCTTTCTTTGAGCCAAAATTGGAAAAAATAATACAAAAGAAAATTATTGACAGTTTCAAAAAGAAAGAAATGCATAAAGAAGAAAGCTAAAATATTTAATGCCATGGATAAATATTTAGTTAACTGCCTCAATGTTTGTTTTTGCTATCTATAGATTGTAAAATCAAATGTATTTGCACATTCGGTATATGAAACATGATGGATGATGATGTAGAAATCGCTGTTGTTGGCATTGGATGCCATTTTCCTGGAGGTAATTGTTAATAATTTAGTGTTTCATTATTTGTTCATGTTATTTTGACCTAAATTGTATTTACATTGTATGTTCTTATCTATTTTAGGTGAGGGACTTGAAAACTTCTGGCGAGTTCTCCTTCATGGAGAGAACTGTGCAGTTCAGATACCAAACGACAGGTTTAATCTCTCTCAATGGTATGATCCAAATGAGAGTAAGGCAGGAAAGACATACACAGCAAAGGCAGCACTTATTGATGGGTAAGTTTTCAATTAATTTCCTCTCATTAAAAGAACTTATCATATTCACTTATGTTTGACAAGATAAAAAATGGCAAACATCCCTTAACCCAGTGGTTCCCAAAGTGGGGGTTCACTTATATGTAAAGTGGGAGGAGTTGGATCCAGATCCAGGGGGTTGAGGTAGGTTTAGATTTAGGTGGAGACGGGTAGGTTTAGGGATATGTAAAGTGGGAGGAGTTGGATCTGGATCCAACTTCGCCCCCTGGATCTCGTGTTCTGCAGTGAGGACCATCTTGGATTCCAAGCAAAACGCACCGTGTTTACGCTGGCAGCTCATGATTGGCGTCTAAATGCTGTGCGCTCCATCACTGCATGTGCTGAGTTTAACCTGCATTTTTGACTACTCCTGAATATTTCATTTAAGGTGCATACATTTTGTTCTTGCACTGATGATACATATGTAGCAATTTTGTACTTTGACAGCCAATTTGAGATATAGGCTATATTTGAGTATTGTGTGTATAGGATGGTTTACAAAATCAAACGATTTGGGACAGTTTTTGCCATTGAAATGACTGGAAAAAATATTCCCTACTCTTTGAAATCATAATTGCATTGCATTATGTTGTTTTAAACCACTAATATTTTACTTGTAACATTCTTTATCAACAATTATTCAGTTATTTGTAACAATGTCATTGTAAAAAAAAAAGTAGTTTCAATGTAGCTAGCTACTTTTTAATAGCAACTTGTAGTGTAGCTAACTACTTTTTCAGAAGGGTAGCATTAACTACTTTAATGTATCACTACTTTATGCCAACAGTAGAGTTAAACAAATGAAAAAAAGAAGAAAAAAAACACTCGTATAACATCCTATTTGAGCCTTATGTACTGTATATATTAAACTAAAATGACAAATGTTGGTAAAATAGCTTAAATGGCAAAAAAGAAAAGAAATTGTCATCAAAGGCTATTTTCGCTAACTCTGCCCACCATTGCTTAGATAGTTTAACTTTAGTACAAATAACAAATTTCTATTTACACTTTATATTAACAGCATCAAATCACTATTTGCACTTAGAGGAAACAAGATGCTATTTGTTGCTATTTATACCTGAATTTCTATTAATAACCTTTGTTCATCTTTAGAATACCATTTAAGATATTTTTGATAAAATCCAAGAGGTTTTTTTCTCCCATAGAAAGCAGCGGAATTATTACATTCAAGGTTAAGAGAAGTAGTATAGACATTGTTACAATAGTCAACGTGACTGCAGTGGTTCAACCTTAATTTTACGAATCGACAAGAATACTTTTTATGTGCAAAAACAAAACAAAAATAATGACTTTATTTAACAATTTGAGATGTTGTCATATGCAGATGACATAGTGATCGCAGTGCAGGCTTTCCATGTTCTACGTCTGAACGCCAACTCATTATTGGCCAGCTCCTGCGTCAACATCACACGCTGCTCATGTGTACAGCGTCAGCCAATACTGATCAGGTGTTCGGATGTAAACACGGAGTTCAAACAGTTCAAATTGTTAAATAAAGTCATTATTTTTGTTTTGTTTTTGCACATAAAAAGTATTCTCATTGATTCATAACATTGAGGTTGTACCATTGTAGTCACACTGACTATTTTAACGATGTCTTTACCACCTCTCTGGACCTTGAATGTGGTAATTTTGTTGCTTTCTATGGGAGGAAAAAAAAAAACCCTCTCTGATTTCATTAAAAATATCTTAATTTGTGTTCTGAAGATGAACACAGGTCATACGGGTTTGGAACGACACAACGGTGAGTACATAATAACAGAAATTTCAGTTTTGGGTGAAGTAACCTTTTAATGTGGGTTTTTTTCCTATACAGTGAAAAGTCAATGAGCCCACTGACTTTAAAAGTATCATCTTTCGTTTTCTGCTGAAGAAAATAAGTCATAGAGATTTAGAATTAGATCGTGTGAGGATGAGTGATGATGCAATTGTCCTTTTTGGGTGAACTATCCCTGTAGTATCTGAACTCCAAAAGCAATAAACCCATCATTTACCTTTTATGTTTGTGTAGCTTCAATGAGTTTGACCACAAGTTCTTCGGCATCACTAATGCTGAAACAATCACCATGGACCCTCAGCACAAACTTCTGTTGCGGTGCACCTACAGGGCCCTTGAGGATGCTGGGATACCAATGGAAAAGGCCAGTGGAACGCGAACAGGAGTATTTATGGGTAACATATAAGCTAAATATAAGATAAATGAAAAAAGCAACTTTTGGTGTCTTTTAATCCAAGTGAAAAAGTATATGCACTAACTGCAAGGGAAGAACCTTCTGAGCAACCTCTGGTTAAGATGCATTGCTAAATAGCACAATCATTTTCTCTATAATTCCCCGGTTCACTAGAGGGATCTAACTTGTCCTGGCTTCAATATGTGCACTTGTGCTTTAATTCCTTTATGGCACAGCACAAATAGAAAAGCTGCTTGACCAACCCCTGCCACTGTTGTTTCCTTGAGCAAGTCATTTAACCTCAGGTTGCACTGTAATAGGTATACAGTAAATGGCTATGGATAAAAGCATATCGCTAGCTAAGATGTTTTTTATTTGCTTGTTTTTCAGGCCTAATGAACAGAGACTTTGAGCTGGCAAATGTGAGGATGAATCCAAAACACATAGACCACACCAATGCCACTGGTGCTGCTATGAGTATAGCTGCCAACCGCATCTCATACGTATTCAACTTCACTGGCCCCTCACTGTCCATTGACTGTGCCTGCTCCTCATCCCTCGTTGCCCTTCATTTAGCTTGTCAAGCCATAAAACAAGGTAGTCTTCCAAAAAGAAAAAGTATTCTAATATACAGTACTGTGCTAAAGACATTAGATGTTTCATGTATGTTTTGCTTGTGAATTAATTAAACAAATTATTAGCCCTAGGCTGCCCCCACCACCCTAAGTTTTGTGGTTCTCTGTATTCCACTCAACAGGAGACTGTGATATGGCTTTGTGTGGTGGTGTGTCCTGTATATTGGAGCCGACCCTTTTTGTGACTCTGTCCAAGGCAAAAATGATCTCCTCTGATGGAACGAGTAAACCTTTCAGCAGCAAAGCAAACGGATATGGCAGAGGTGAAGGATGCGGGGTTGTTCTATTAAAGCCTCTGACAAAAGTAAATAGAAAGATTGTCTCATATAAACACAGCACTATGACAGCAATACACGTTATGATAAACTACTGCAAGAAACACCCATATGTTGTCTGTATTTTGACAGGCTTTTGAAGACCATGATCATATTTGGGGTATCATCAGCAAAACTGCAGTAAATCAGGATGGCCACAGTGTTAGTCCAATCACCAAACCATCCATGGTACAGCAGGAGGAGCTGCTTAGAAAAATCTACTCAACAGAGACTGACCTGACTAGTGTCCAGTACATTGAGGCTCATGGGACTGGGACTCCAATTGGAGATCCAATAGAGGCAGGTAGCATCTCAAAAGTCATTGCCAAAGCAAGACCTCAAAAGTCAGGGCCACTCATCATTGGTTCTGTTAAGAGCAATATTGGACACACAGAATCTGCCGCAGGTGTTGCAGGGCTCATAAAGGTTCTCTTGATGATGAAGCATGAAACCATTGTGCCATCATTGTTCTACTCTGTGGAAAACTCCAGCATAGATGTTGAATCTCTCAATATGAAAATCCCCACCAGAACAGAAAAATGGATCAGTGACTGCAGAGCAGGGAGGTCTGCAGGAATCAATAACTTTGGGTTTGGTGGGACAAATGCACATGCAATTGTCAGACAATATATGCAGTCAAAAAAGACAAAAGCTCTGCTAATAAGCAAATCCCATCAGTATTTTGTGGTCTCTGCAGCCTCAGAAAAATCCATGAAAAATATTATTGCAGATACAGCAGAACAGATCAGCGCAGGGAAAATATCAGATCTACAGTCTTTACTGTACACATCCGCATGTAGAAGAAGTCACTTTAAACACAAATACAGAAAAGTATTTCAAACATCATCATTGGCAGATCTGCAAGAGAAACTTACTGCTGCTGTGGAGAAAAAGCTTTTACCATCAAAGACAGACTCCAAGCTAGTTTTTGTGTTTTGTGGCAATGGTGTTACATATCAGGGTATGTGCAAGCAGCTCCTAAAAAAAGAGCCAGTTTTCAGAGAGGAAATCTTGAAGATTGAAACTCTGTTGAAAAGCTATAGAAGATTGAATCTGATAGAGATGATGGAGAGTAATTCTGAGAAAAGTACAGAGCTGTCTGATCCAAAGATTGTCCAGCCTCTTCTGTTTGCTATTCAGGTTGCTGTTGTCAAACTTCTGAAACACTGGGGCATCAGTCCTGATGCTGTTTTGGGGCACTCTATTGGAGAAGTCGCTGCAGCTCATTGTTCTGGTTTGCTGTCACTTGAAGATGCAGTGAAAGTCATCCACTATCGCAGTTCTTTGCAATGCACTGTGACAGGAGGAAAGATGCTGGTAGTCAGTAATATGGCTGTTTCTGAAGTCTTAAAAATTCTCCCATCTTATTCAGGAAGGGTTTGTTTGGCTGCTTATAACAGCCCTCAGTCATGCACCCTCTCAGGAGATGCAGATGACATTGACAGGTTGCAAAAGAATTTGAGCAACTCAGCCAGTGGAAAAGATTTGTTCCTTCGCATTTTAGATGTTCCTGCAGCATACCACAGTCACAAGATGGATCCCATTTTATCCAAAGTGGAACAGAGTATAGGCTCATTGCAGGCACATAATTTAGAGACAGAACTGTTCTCAACAGTGTCAGGTGTTAGTTTGTGTTCCTCAGATTTTATTACTGGTGAATATTGGGCAAAGAATATCAGAGAACCTGTTGAATTTGAACAAGCTGTAAAGTCTGCAGTTAAAAACAAAAGGAGTGTGGTATTTGTTGAAATTGGTCCAAGAAGATCTTTGCAGAGGTACATCACTGAGACTCTGGGAAATGAATTCACTGTGATTCCCTCAGTGCAGCCAGATAAAGATCACGAGACAATACTTGCAGCTGTTTCCAAACTGTTTGAGCTTGGGGTCAAAGTGGACTGGGAAACGTTCTACAAAGGTTTTGAGACTGAACCAATTCCCTACCCACGATACCAGTTTGATGACGTGAAGAGAGATGTCTTCACTTCACGTTTGCAGTCAATCGGTCCCACTGGCAACCATCCAGTAGTTGCACAAATGGGTACAGACAGTTCAGTGTTCAGCTGTGATTTATCCTCTGATTCAATGGCCTTCCTGCAGGAACACAAGAACAATGGGGTTGCCATCATTCCTGGGGCATTTTATGCAGAGCTGGGTTTAGCATCTTACATGGCATATGCAAAACCTAAGGTTCCACTAAGTTCTCTGCAGCTCAGCATAACATTCCAGAGTCCATTTGTTTTCACGCAGAATGCCCCAGATATAAAAGTACAGCTGGATCATTCAGACTATTTGGCAAATAACTCATGTAACTTCAAAATACAGTCTACTTCTGCAGTTTATGCATTTGGCACAGTAGAAGCAAAACCAGGTAGAACTCCTGAAGAACAGTTCATTTCATTAGACTGTATTTTCAAAAGATGCAAATTCCACATGAGTACTGAAGAACTCTACAAACTTCTAAGTCAAGCAGGATTTGAGTATGGGTCTGTCTTCAGAAATAATGCAGATGTTTATTATGGGGAAGAATTTAGAGAGGCTATATCTGTTGTGAAGTTCCCAAAGGAAATACTGCCTCAGTTATATAACTATCACCTTCACCCTGTGGTCTTGGATTATGTCATGCAACTTGTTCTTGCAACTATAGGAGGTGTATCAACAAGGCCCCAATATCCTGTGCAAATAGGAAGCCTGACTGTATTTGAATCATTGCAAGAGGAGATGGTTGTATATCTGAGAGCAGTACATGTGGGAGAAGATGATTTTGACATTTGTGGCTGCTTAGCCAACAAACAGGGTAGGGTGTTAGTTGAACTGAAGCATGTGAAGATTAGAATGCTAGGAAGTCGTCCGCAAGTAGTCAAGGAATACTTCTTCCACAACAATTTCAGTATCATCTCTGAAGTTGCCACGTTTGATACACAGATAAAGGCACTGGTCTTTTCTGGCCAGGAGGGAATTTGTAAAGCTTTGCAACAGTACTTGGACCCAACATCTAGATACGTGTCTTCTTCAAACAGTAAAATACTGTTAGAAGATGAAGTTGAATTTCTTTTGTCAAAACTGAAAATTTCAAGTGTAAATAAAAACTTCCAGGAAATTTTGTTCATGTGGGGTGATGCAGACCTAACCTCCCTCAAATCAGAGAAGGTCTTGGCCTGTATGGTGGAGTGTTGTGAGATTTTCCGAAAGCTTGTCAGATATCTCAAGGCACTTAATTTCCCAGGTGATATCAGAGTAATAACCTATAGGTGCTCTGAGAGCTTAGTGGACCACATAAACCCTGGGTTTGTTCTTTCAGGCATGACAAGAGCATGTGCAGCTGAATTGTCAGAACTTTCCTTCCAGCTGATTGACATGGGCTCTGCCACTTTTGAAGACATCAAAGCTTTGGTTCAGGTCCTCAGATCATACCCCTGTAACAAATATCCAGAGCTAGTAGTAAAGAAGGGCAAAATTCTCAAACCTGAAATCACCCACACACCTTTACCAACCATGGCAATCTCTTCAAGAAATGTCCACATGTTGGATGAAGAAGTCTTCATGTTGCAAACATCTGACCCATATATAATGACAAATGTGTCCGCAACTCAAATGGATGATTCCATTGAACTGATTCAAGGAAAAAATATTGAGCTTCATATCAGTAAAATCTGTGTTCATTCATCAGATTACTTTCCAGTCAGCATTTCTGGCCTGAATTATGGTCAGACATTGTATTGGAACAAGCACACAACTGGAAACCATAAGCTCTTAGCCCTTGACTTCAGTGGCACTGTCACAGCTGTGGGTAAAGATGTCAGCAAATTTAAAGTTGGTGATCATGTTGTGTCTTGTTACCCTGTTGCTGCCACCACTAAAGTAGTTCTTCCAGCAGCTGTTTGCTGCAAAGCTAAAAGGCTTTCATTCTTGAATGACATGCCTTGTGTCTCTTATTTGGTACTGGCTTGGGAGATCTTGCATGAGGCTTTACCCAGAGCTAAACAGCAATGGAAATTGGGTATTTTCTCCACTGTTCCTGACTCAGCTTTGATGAATGTGTTAATTGCTATTGCAAATAGATCAGGTTGGAATGTCAGAGTGAGCACTCAGACTG
This sequence comes from Hypophthalmichthys nobilis, assembly GCA_037950665.1. NCBI lineage: Eukaryota > Metazoa > Chordata > Actinopteri > Cypriniformes > Xenocyprididae > Hypophthalmichthys > Hypophthalmichthys nobilis. The sequence goes on along the minus strand of CM075475.1, from coordinate 4,782,982 downwards.
ATCAGCTGTCTTGTGATTTTAGTGAGGTTGTGGGGGCTGTTCTTCTACCTCCTTATAATGTAGAAACCGCTAAAATAGCTAGCAGTGTTAGAGGCATCAAAGACATTGTTCTTGTCTATGACAACCAGACAGAATTTCCATTCAATACTACAACATTCCGTGGTACAAATGAGGAAGTTCACTTCCATGCCCTCCTCATGTCCCAGATAATGCAAAAAGGGTCTCTGCAAATGCAAATGCCACACATCTACTGTTGGCTGAAATCCATGCATTTGGACAGAAAGTCTTTGTCTTTGGATGCAACAGCCGTTCAAAGAGTGAAATTTGAAAAAGACACTGATCTTCTCTCTGTAAGAGAATCTGAATCATACTTCAGATGCCAGATCCTACCTATTATCATCATGAACAGTGAAGACAAGAACCAGCTGTCTGACATTCCAGTGATGCCCAAACACAGTCTATTCCAGAAAAATTCTGTCTATATTGTTACAGGTGGTCTAACAGGGTTGGGGTTTGAGACAGTAAAGTTCATTGCTCAGAAAGGAGGAGGAAACATTGTCATTCTCTCTAGAAGTAATCCAAACACTCAGATGCAACAAGAGTTAAATCAGGTCAGTAGCCGTTGGGGTTCTGTTATTAAGTGTCTGCCGTGTGATGTTTCTGTATCTAAGCAAGTGGACCAGACAATTGTTAATATTGGAAAACTTTTCCCATCCAGTCCAATCAAAGGGGTATTTCACAGTGCAGTTGTCCTGCATGATGGGCTGATTGAACGTCTTGACAAATCTCTTTATGAGAAAGTTATGAGGCCAAAAGTAAATGGAGTGATTAACCTTCATCGTGCTACCATACAATGCAATCTGGATTATTTTGTGTGCTATTCCTCCATCGCTGCCTTCATTGGCAATGCCTCACAAACTAATTATGCTGCAGCTAACACATTCATGGACACTTTCTGTCAGTACCGCAGAAACATTGGGCTTTCTGGACAGTCCATTAATTGGGGGGCTTTGAATCTTGGCCTTTTGTTGAACAAAGTCCATGTCCAAAGATTTCTGGAGGCAAGAGGAATCTTGCTTTTGGAGATTCCAGAAATCCATGATAGTCTTGAGCAGTGCCTCTTGATCAACAAACCTCAACAGGTTGTATGCAAATTCAATTTTAAAAACAACTGGAATAACATTCTCAGTCAGAACAAAACACTGAATGTACGCTTGTTCAAAATAGCACAGGAAGCTATAAGTAAAGTTGGAGTGAATTTATCTAGACTTGAACAACCCAAGAAATCATCCTCACCACGTGATTATCTATGTCTCATGATTAGTGAAACGACTGGTATTGAGATGGATGAGCTGAATGATGATGTTCATCTTTTCAATTTAGGCATTGACTCAATGTTAGCCATGACTCTGCAGAATTGTATCTTCGATGATAGAGGTGTGACTGTCCCTCTAGTGACTCTGATGGATCCACATAGCACACTGGCAACTCTTATTAAAATCCTGGAGAAGAACTGTGTAGATGGATATCAGAATGAAGAAGAGAGCAGTTCCACATACTTATGATTTGTAATTTGTATTTCTCTGAAGCAGTCTTGTAGCCTCAAAACAAGGACTCTGTTGGAAAGTCAAGACATTTTGATGTGAAATGGGGGTATAGTTAGTAATATAATATGTGATTAAACAATGCAATTAACTCAAGTTCATCTATCTTAAAAAGGTTAATATTGGCAGATATTCCAACATGAATAAATTTCACTAAATTTCCCCCCAGCCTATTGAAATATTGACTAGAAAGGCAACTCTATCTAACTCTAACTACTCTTTGTTAACACCACATATCATTAACATAGCAGATTGTGGACTTAAAATTGTTTATCATTGTTTTAATTTTGGTTTTGTTCTTGAGATCACACTAGGTTTAAACGCACATTAAGCACTTCATTTCAGTTTGTAAAATTGCTTTCTGTATCTATTTTAATGTACTTGAAGCAAATGATTTTAAATGTAATGAATCAAAGCTGTATGAGTGGCACATACTGACATGCTGCTGCTGATTAAGATGGTGATGATTATTTTATTTTATTATTATTATTATTGTTTCTAGCTAAAGAAATCATGACAAACCTGTTTTTAAGTCAGAGGTAACAGTAAATATTAAATGAAATCCTTGAAAGTATGAAATACATTATGGTTTGTATGCTGAATGATGTTTAAAATACTGTCAACAATGACAATTGTAAAGATATGTTAATGGATAGTTTGGTGCTAGTACTTTATGTTGAGACTTTCTGTGATAAATACTATTGAGATGTCAGTATGATATGATCATTTATCAGTAAAACTACAATAAAAAGAATAACTGAGTAATAAACTGTAAAGTACTGTTGTGATTGGGAATTGAATGTGACTGTAATAGTATATGATGTGTGGGTATATATACAGCAACCTTGTTATCCAAGGCAAATATCTGAGAAATAAAGAAAAGTAACGTTACATTTTCATTATATTCATGATTTTTATGTATTTTCACAGCTCTCTGTATACCTAGTTCTGGGACTAGGATTAAACCGGCTCACTTCATTTAAAACTTCTTTGGATGTGGATTACTCAGTTATCTGGATTTTACTGTTGACAATTTGACATGATCCAGCATTATTAGGTTCTTTAAAGCCTATCCTGGAGTTGTTGTCATAGCAACAGTATTAGGTTGTTACGTTCTTCGAAGCTCATCGCTGCATAAATCACCTTATGTTTCCCTTAAACTTAAGTGAGTTGCAGAAAATAACTCTTAAGTGTTACTTAAGGGTATCTTTAGGTGAAACGTCATAAACCCTAAGAATTTTCCTTAAGAATCTATTTTTCACTTAAGCAATCCCTTAAAAAAAGATAAGTGTTGCATGAAGCCCCTTAACTGCCATGTTCCTACTTAGCACATGAGGTTTGGAAAATTTCACTTTAAGTTTTAAATGAAGTGAGCCGGTTTAATCCAAGTCTTCTAATGAGACATGATTGGCTGCTTTATATGATAAACAAATTTTAATTTAGGCATTTATTCACATAAACATTGATCAAAATACATACGTAGCACATATATTATATAGGCAATGGAAGCGCAAACGTGCGTGCATCACATGCAAGAACAAACCTCATTGGTTCTTGTGCTTGCGTGCACGTTTGAGCTTCCATTGCCTGAATCATATGGATTACTTTTATGTCTTTCAATAAATGGACATAAATGATGAAAGAATATTAAAAATATCTTTATTTGTTTTCGAAATATGAATGAAAGTCTTATGGGTTTGGAACGACATGAGGGTGAGTAAATGATGGCAGAATTTTCAATTTTGAGTGAACTCAAAATCAATTTGAGTTTCTCGTCTGATTCTTTTCTTTCATGTTTGGTTTTCTTTTTGTTTTCCTTATCGATGTTATGTTGTTTTCTGTCAAAACTTGCTATAATCTGTGTGTCCATAGCAAAAATACAATTTTACAACGGCAAAACCTGGGTCGCTGTCGTTAAGCACTTAGCGGTTTCCCTTACCTAAGAGAACCGTTTAAGGGATTATATGCAAAGATATTACCCTTAATATCTTTATCATCTTTAATATGACTCGGGAACAACGAGTTGTCTCAGAGAGTGATTCGTTCATTTTGTGTTGACTGCGCATGCGCAACATCCCATAAGTTCTGTACCGGAAACAGAAATGATTAGTTCAGCTCTCGAGTCTTTTGGGTTCGAGTCGTTCGGTCATCAAGTCCCAGCCCCATAGGCTGAATGCAGAAACAGAAATGATTAGTTCATCTCTTGAGTCCTTTGTTCTTTTTTCACGTGACAGTCGTATTGGATACAGAAATTAGTTAATTCACAACCTTCCTTACAAACAAGTGCATAGTTAATTTTTTAATTTTTAGTTTTTTAACTAGTATAATAATTGATTTTCCTATGAAGACTGGACAATATTGGTCTAATATTTGTATTAAAAAGATTAGTCAGAAGGGACATAGTGGCATAACATAAATGTTTATTGCACATATCTTTTGATAATTATGATAATTCCTAAATATAATACAACATACAGTCAATAGTCTGAGCCGGGAAACGGTCACGTGACAAAAGAACGAAGGACACAGACCCGAAGACTCGAAAGATGAACTAATCATTTCTGTTTCTGCATCCAGCCTATGTGGCTGTGGCTGTGCCTGTGACGGAATGAACAAACCACTCGAACCCGCTCCGAAGACTCGAGAGGCGAACTAATCATTTCTGTTTCCGGTACTGCATTGCATATAGGGCTGTCACGGCCCAGATCAGACACTTACAGAACTAACGACTCGAACCCGAAGACACAAAGAGGTATCTAATCTTTCTGGGAAAGTAATAAATGTGAGGTGACAAAAGAAAGAACGACTTGGATCTGGAGGTGAGGTGAACTAACAGACTGCATAGCCTGAAGACCCTGTTAAGCAATTAATTAATAATTTCTTACTCATAATTTGGCCTTCATGGCTGCATTAGCATATAGTTTATTTTTATTCCAAATGTGATCAACGTCTGCGTAAGGAGTATGCGTTGGTGAATTTAACCCTCTACCACACGCATTATGATAGACCTATAGAAAAAAATATTTGACTCTTTTTTCTTTTCTGAGAATGGCTTGAAATGCTGTAAAAAAATATATATATATATTGGAAAAAAATACAACATACAATAGTAGAAATAACTTAGAATAAGTGTTAATTATAGTTAATATTTTTCCTCAGAAATGTTGTTTGTATTGATTCAATGGACTACTTGCACCGAGCCTCGTGACGTACTTCCGACTTGAAGTGTTACGGCTCGCTAGTTTCCGGTTTGGCCGCCATTGTTTGGGTTTGTTTTAAAATGTTTAAAAAAGAAGATACTTTTCGATTTCAGAAACAGCAAAAGAAAACCCACGAACACTGTTGTGTTCCGCTGTGTACAGCATCGTCAAAGTTTAACAGAACTTTAAGTTTCCACCGCTTTCCTGCTGAAACCGAGCTTAGAAAACGGTGGCTAGTGAACATATGCCAAGATGATTTTACTGGTTCCAGTCGCTCTAAGGTTTGTAGCAAACATTTTACTAAAGATTGGATTATTTAACCACAGACAGTATGGACTCGGAGAAAGTTAGTAACTGGTGCAGTGCCAGTGCTCTTCGCTTGGAATGACTACACAATTCAAGCCCCACGGCCAAGTGTGTGGGAGAGGAGAGAGAGACCTGTCGAGGTGGTGTCCGCTGAACCCATTCCCACTGATGCATCCACGGATCACGATTACTGTAACGTTCCTGAGCCATCATCACTAGACCCTGCATGTGCAAAAATTAAAGAACTCTCCCAAGAAGTGGAAGAGCTGAATAAACAGCTAAATGAGCTACGTGTTCAGCGTGATTTCGGATTGGAGCGGTTTGCCAGCTCAGATGAGGACATTAGATTTTATACAAGGTAAGCCTGAAGTTTGGAAAAACGCCTTATGGTTATAAAACGAGCTCAATATACGTTGACAGCATATACTCATATAGACGCATGAGTGTATAAAGTGATACTTGTTATTACAAACACCACTTCTGCACAGGTTCCCCAGCTAAAATAATGTCATTTATTACTCACCCTCATGCCGTTCCACACCCGTAAGACCTTCGTTAATCTTCGGAACACAAATTAAGATATTTTTGTTGAAATCCGATGGCTCAGTGAGGCCTGCATAGCTAGCAATGACATTTCCTCTCTCAAGATCCATTAATGTACTAAAAACATATTTAAATCAGTTCATGTGAGTACAGTGGTTCAATATTAATATTATAAAGCAACGAGAATATTTTTGGTGCACCAAAAAAACAAAATAATGACTTATATAGTGATGGCCGATTTCAAAACACTGCTTCAGGAAGCATCAGAGTGTTATGAATCAGTGTGTCGAATCATGATTCGGATCGCGTGTCAAACTGCCAAACTGCTGAAATCACGTGACTTTGGTGCTATGAAACCGCTGATTCGTAATAGTGTAACAGGCCACTGGTTTCACAGACAGGTCTTAGATTAAGCCAGGGTTAGACCTTCGTTCAATTAAGACATTTAAGTAGCCTTTATTAACATGCCTTAGAAAAAAGCATTACTGTTGACTTGACTATTTTAACAATGTTTTTACTACTTATCTGGACCTTGAATGTGGTAATTTCGTTGCTTTCTATGAAAGATTAAAATAAAAAAAACTCTTGGATTTCATCAAAATATCTTAATGTGTGTTCTGAAGATGAATGAATGTCTTACAGGTGTGGAACGACATGAGGATGAGCAATTAATGACATAATTTTTATTTTTGGGTGAACTAACCCTTTAAACATAAGTGAAGGAACAACTCTAGGAAGACTGTATGCAAAGTCAGGAAGACGTTCAGATCATGTCTGTATAACGTCCATAAGTTCAGACCCACTTTTGTACGTCTGCTGGATGTGCACTACAGGTTCAATATCTGAATGTCTGAGTAGGACCCCTATTGGACATCCGTGGATGTACAAAACAGGTTCAATCTGAACGTCTGACTAGGACCCCTTTTGGATGTCTGTAGAAGTGCAAAACTGGTTCAGTATCTAAACATCTGACTAGGACACTTTTAGGACATCTGTGGATATACAAAACTGGTTCAATATCTGAATGTCTGAATAGGGATGTTGGATGTAGATATGCAGTTCAATATTTGAACGTCCGACTTGGAGTTTTCTTGGATGTCTACAAGACGTGCAAAACAGGTTCGGGAAATCGCTTTTTAATACAAAAGAAAATGACAAGCAGTCCTATGTGTCCTGAGTCAAAAGATGTAAATATCACATGTATTTTTGTGAGAAAATTTATTTAGGTGTTTAAATCATTTTTGTATATATAAATAAATATTCAAAAAATATTGACAGTACTCAAAAAAAAAAAAAAAAAAAAAAAAACCAAAATCACATGAAATGTTCTTTTGTGTCACTTTTTAATATAATTTTTCCCTTAGACATACAGAAAGGGGCATTATTGCGTGACGTAAACATAAAATTTATGTTGATCTCTTTAGTTATTTAAGTTTATCACTTAACACATAACATCACAATATTTCATATGTTATAAGCTTTATCTGATGTTCTTTGTGCTCACATGAGCCTGTAAAAGGCTGCCTAAAAATATAGCTAATTCAAGAAATACTAAATTTAAAATACATTAAATTTGCATCTTTTGGAAGTGTCTTTGCTTAGTGGGAAGTTACCTATTAGAAGGGGAAGAAATCACAACAGACACTACATTTGTGCTGCAGTCTGACGCATGGCACTGTTGGGGTTTCTAAGTTCATGATTTGACAGGACTGACGGTTTATTGTACACTATCAACAAAACCATAATCAAAGCTTGTTAACCTGTAGTTTACAGTATCCAGACTAATGTGAGCTTCAGCTATGAGTTCAGACAGCACTAGTTTCACCTCCAGAGGACCAAAACCCTCTAAAATATCAGGTGTAACATTGTCAACAACACTGAAGAAAGCAAGCTCGTCTAGGACATATCTCTGTTTTAAGCCAGTTTCTGTAGGATTGTAAATCCTGACTACAATTCAGTGCATTTTGCAGCAAATTTAGATCCTCTGCTGTCTGGCTGCAGAGAACTTGTTAGTTTTGAAAAACAACAGACACTATTTGCTCAGAATTCAGGGCAAGATTGTCCCCACACACCTGTGCAACACCAACCTTTATGGTACCACTGAATTGTTCAGTCTCAATTTGAAGGCCATTTTGTTTTAAATCCCTCAAATCTTTAACTATGCATTCAAGAACTGCGTCCATGCCTTGTCTTGATGTCCTCTGACTTGTACAAAGCCAACAGAAAGCATGCTGACATGGAAGACAGCTTCTCAAGTGGTAAACATCTCATTTGGAAGTAAATTTGTCCCAGTTTGTGAATTGAAGTCTTTGAACCGATGGGATTTACAGTTTCAGTCATCATTACACAGCAACAGCGGAATAGAGATTTCTTTGGAAAACAGGTGGCTGGTTTTGTACAGCACACCTTTGATGTAACCAATGAGGGCAACATCTTTATTTTGCTTCTGAGAAAGGATTTTTTCCATGGTAAAAATCTGGTCTGCTGCTGTTTGATGGCCACAGCTTTTGATTAGATAAAAATGAGTTATATTCAGTGTGTTATGTCAGTGTGAGTGTGAAAGTGGATGCTTCAAGACAAATATGTCAACACTGTGATACTGAAGAACAAGTAGCTGAGCTCCAGGAGGGTACCCGTTTGGATATTCAGAGATGAGCTCAGCTCTGTTGGGCTCAAACCTAAATTAACCCCTGGTTATACAAATCAAAAACAAGAAAAAGTGTCATGATAATTTTTGGGTATTAGTCCACAAAGTCTGACTTGCGATACAGCATTGAATCCTAAATCACAGTGTGTTTGTTCATTTACGGCAGAGGAGAACTGATCCCCAGTCTGGTTTCTCCCAAGAGTTTTTCTCCACTACTTTCATCTGAGTTTGTATTCCTTGCCTTTGTTGCAAAAATGATCAATTAGACGGCACTGAAACTTTCATATGAGAACAAAAGCTTGAACTGAATTAAGCTGGGCAATGACACTTATTTTTTGCTATAGAGCTGCCTTCATAATTGATGAACTTTACAAATTACCTCAATTGATTTACATGTTTATGTGTGTATCCACTTCCGATGAATCAAATAATGCAGTTCAACATCCATTATTTCACTCAAATCCTTTTATTTATCAAATCTTTCATTTACATTGCAGTATTTTTCACAGAAAGAAAGAAGGGTGTAATATAGCTGTTTGTGAACATGAAAATATGCAAAAACGTTTCAAAGATGAATTTCATATTCAGAAAGGTGCCTTGAGAAAAACATTTTTGAGAACAACTGAACTGTAGCAGAGAAGATGTAGGTGTAGCCACAGGAGTTCACATGTATAAGACAAAACTAATTTAAAAAAAGCTATAAAAGTTATATTATAAACAGGTGAAGAATGCAAATGGTCATCAAGGTGGACAATCACATTCAGCTGCGGCATGAACGTAGCCTTAATTTCACACAGATGCGAATTTTCTGGTGCCATTTTAAACCGCCAAGCCATTTAAATCTCTTTCCACACAACGAACACAAATGTGGTCTCACATCTGCATGACATTTCAGATGTATCTGTAAGTGTGACGGCAAAAGAAATTTTTTATTACATTGATCACAGTTAAATTGCCTTCCTCCAGATTGAATGCATTGAACATTTCCACTCTCAGAGCACTGCGATTTCTTTCCACAACGTGTTTGCAAGTGACGTTTCAGGTCTCTTTTATATGTGAAACTCTTCTTACACCGAAGACATGTGAAAGGTTTCTCTCCAGTGTGAAGCCTCGTGTGAACATCAAGTGTTATTTTCTGACTGAAACTCTTTCCACAGTGAGTGCAGGAGAAAGGCTTCTCTCCAGTGTGAACTTTCATGTGAGTCTTAAGGTTTCCTTTAAATCTGAAACTCTTTCCACAGTCATGGCATGTGAAAGGCATCTCTCGGGAGTGAATTTTTAAGTGCCATTTAAGGCGTCTCTTGTCTGGGAAACTCTTTCCACACTGACGACAATTAAAGCTGTTCTCTGTTGAGTGAAGCGTCATGTGGTAAGTAAGGGTTATTGAACGTGTAAAACATTTTCCACACTCAAGACACTTAAATGGCTTCTCTCCCGTGTGAGTTTTCAAGTGAGCTGTAAGATTTCCTTTATGGGAGAAGCTCTTCCCACAGAGTTTGCAGGTGAAAGGCTTCTCTCCAGTGTGACTTCTCATGTGGCAATCAAAATGTGCTTTATATGCGAAGCTCTTCCCACACAGTTTGCAGACAAAAGGCTTCACTCCAGTGTTGAGGCTTACTTTACAACTGAGACTTTTCTCTCCTAAGTGTTCTCTCTGAATGTGGGAATTAAGGGATTCTTTATATTTGAAAGTCTTTTCACACTGATCACAAGTGAACGGCTTCTCTTCAGTGTGAACTCTCATGTGGGAATTAAGGGCTGATTTCTTAACGAAACTCTTTCCGCACTGTTGACATGTGAAAGGCTTTTCTCCAGTGTGAGTTCTTATGTGGATTTTAAGGTTTCGTCTTTTATTGAAACTCTTTCCACAATGAGAGCAGGTGAAGTTAGTGTTAGATGCGGTCTTCTGAACATTTTTTCGTGAAGTAGTAATTTTAGTCTGTATCGATTTTTCCACAGTCGTGAAATCATGTCCCTCATATTGATCTTTCTCTTCTTTATCTTTCAGTTCATGATTCTCTTCTTTCAGTGCCATCAGTTCTAAAGAGAAAAAAGACAAATACAAGTTAATGGCTCAAAGCAACAGACATTAAAATCAACTTTGTGCAACAAAACTGCATTGTTATAGACCAATCATTAATCTGCCATTCAGGTCAAAAATATTAGAAAAATAGAGTCCTCTTCACTATGCAATAGTACTTGTGAACAATTTCAATCAGGATTTAAGCACCATCATTTATTAAAGTGATAAATGACCTGCTTTTGGCATCTAATCATGGGTACATTTTTCTTCTAGTGCTATCAGTATCACTTTTCATGAGTGAATCAAGGCTTACTTTGCAACTAAAACTCTCTCCACACTGATGACATACATTACAGTTCTCACCTGAGTGTTTTCCCTTTTTGTGGAAATTAAGGGACATTTTATGTAGGAAACGCCTTCCACACTGATCACATGCGAACGGCTTCTCTACATTGTGATTGTTCATGTGGTAATTAAGGGTTTTTTTATATTTGAAACTCTCTCCACACTGTTCACATGTGAAGGGCTTCTCTCTACTGTGAATGATGATCATGTGTTGTTTAAGGCTTCCTTTTTGAGTGAAATTCTTTCCACACTGTTGACATGTGAAAGGCTTTTCTCCATTGTGAATCTTCATGTGTTGTTTAAGTCTTGCTTTCTTAATAAAACTCTTTCCGCACTGTTGACATGTGAAAGGCTTCTCTCCGGTGTGAGTTCTTATGTGGATTTTAAGGTCATATCTTTGATTGAAACTCTTTCCACAATGAGAGCAGGTGAAGTTACTGTTAGATTTGGTCTTCTGAACTTTTTTTCGTGATGAAGTCATTTCAGTCTGTATGGATTTTTCTTCATCCATGAAGTCATGTCTCTTATATTGATCTTCCTCTTCCATTTCTTTCAGTTCATGATTCTCTTCTTTCAGTGCCATCAGGTCTAAAGAGAAAAAAGACCAATAAAAGTTGCAGTTTAATGGCTCAAAACCAAGATAAAGTATTAAAACATCAAAACTAACATTTTTCAACAAAACTGCATTGTTATAGACCAATCCTGAATCTGGCATTCAGGTCAATAATGTTAGAAAAATAGAGTCCTCTTCACTGTGCAAAAGCACAATTTATTGAAGTGATACATGACCTGCTTTTGGCATCTAATCATGAATGCATCTTTGTTCTAGTGCTATTAGCACTTTTGACACTATAGATCACAACATTCTTTTGGATAGCTTGAGAATTACGTTGTCATTTGTCGATAAGCATTAGCACGGTTTAAGTCAAATCTATCAAAACTGTTAATACTTTGTGTAAACAAGTAGACGCTTCAGCAAACACCAGAATAGAGTGCAACAAGGTTCAGTATTAGATCCTCTGCTTTTCTACTAATATTAGCTGTCCCTGAGGGACATTATCATTAGAATTCACTGTTTTGACAATGAAACTCGGTTTTACATTTCCTCACAATGTGACGAATCTTCACAACTGTCCAAGTTAGTATTGTTGATTTTGCCCCAGGTGAAAAAAGTACACTTTTATAATGTGCTTAAAATGCTCTATTTTCACGCACTAATTTTGTGCTTAATATACTAAAAATTCTTCTTTAGTTTATCTTAAGATTATCTTAAAAACATCTAAATGTACTCAACTGTGCTATTTTGAGACCATAAAATATGAACTAAAATGTGCTTTTAAAGGGTTAGTTCACCCAAAAATGAAAATAATGTCATTTATTACTCACCCTCATGTCGTTCCACACCCGTAAGTCCTTCGGAACACAAATTAAGATATTTTTGTTAAAATCCGATGACTCAGTGAGGCCTCCATAGCCAGCAATGACATTTCCTCTCTCAAGATCCATTAATGTACTAAAAATATATTTAAATCAGTTCATGTGAGTACAGTGGTTCAATATTATTATTATAAAGTGACGAGAATATTTTTGGTGCACCAAAAAAACTAAATAACGACTTATATAGTGATGGCCGATTTCAAAACACTGCTTCAGGAAGCTTCGGAGCATAATGAATCAGCGTGTCGAATGATTCGGATCGCGCTGTCAAACCGCCAAACTGCTGAAATCACGTAACTTTGGCGCTCCAAACTGCTGATTCAACACACTGATTCACAATGCTGATTCACAAAGCTTAATGAAGCATGAGTGTTTTGAAATCGGCCATCAATGAAATGTCATTGCTCCCTATGCAGGCCTCACGGAGCCATTGGATTTCAACAAAAATATCTTAATTTGCGTTCCGAAGATTAACGAAGGTCTTATGGGTGTGGAACGGCATGAGGGTGAGTAATAAATGACAGAATTTTCATTTTTAGGTGAACTAACCCTTTAATATACTATCCCTGAATTTAAAAAAATATATTTAGTTACCACTTGTAGTACACTATGGGTTCAAATGTACTATAAGTGGTATCTAAATACATTTTTTAAATACAGAGATAATATATTTAAAGCACATTTTAGTTCATATTTCATGGTGTCTCAAAATAGCACAGTTAGATGTTCGTAAGATTATCTTAATTTACTAAAAATTCTTCTTTAGTACTTCTCAAGTATAAAATTAGTGCACCAAAATAGAGCACTTTAAATACATTATAGAAATGCGCAAGCACTTGCACCACGGTTCATCTCAAATCTGACAACTCATATTATAAAATGGTTTGTTGAAAACAATGTAAGAATGTAAGTCACTCGTTGTAAACAAATGTTCAATGACGTGCCGAATGCTCTATGCCCAGTCATTTACGCCGTCATCACCCGGGTGTTCACATCTCATGTTGCCATCTTTGTTTAAACTAAACTCATTTAAACCTTGCCAATTTAAACATTCGTCCGTAAGACGTGAAAGAACAGCGCGCAAATACTCTTGCACAAATTCTCTTTCAAGTCTTGCACATCAACGGACAAATTCACACAAAATTATGTCAACATGCCCATCTTAGCGAGTATCCTAACAAACATAGTAGGTTATGTCTTAGGAGAAAAACGAGACCGACAATGCATGTGTATCAGTATCAGTGTAATGGATCTTTGAATGATTTCTTAAAGGGACAGCAGTCTAATATTCCTGCTCTCTGTGTTTTTAATGTCAACCAAATGTCAAAAGACGAAATGCAATGCAATATGATGCAATGGGAAAAAATATGATCCTATGCAATTCAATATGTAGGGCCCTATGAAACCAGTTTAATTTTTTCTCAATTCCTTTTTTTTTTTTTCCTTTTTATTTTGTTTTACATTTTAATTTTATAGATTCCATTTTAATGGTTAATTAATTTATTTTTAAATCAAATGAAATTTAAATAAACCCTTTCATTTTTTGGCAAACAGAGTGCTGCACAGCAGGTTTACTGTTAACATTTAAAAAAATGGATGAAAATTATGTGATAATTCCTTTCAAAAAAAAAAAAAAAAGGCTTAATGATTGAATTCTTCTTCTTCTTCTTAGTAGTAGTAGTACATTAAGACATACCGATTCCAAACTTTTGACTGGTAGTGTAAGATTTGTAATGTTTTTAAAAGAAGTTTCGTCTGCTCACCAAGGCTGCATTTATTTAATTACAAATACAGTAAAAACAGTAATATTGTGAAATATTATTACAATTTAAAATAACTTTTCCGTTTGAATATATATAAAGTATATAGTATAAAGTATATAAAGTAATTTATTCCTGTGATCAAAGCTGAATTTTCAGCATCATTACTCCAGTAATGATTCCAAACTTTTGACTGGTAGTGTATGTTATACTGTACAATAGTAATAATGTACATAGTGCTACAATAGTAATAGGGTTACATTTCTGTTACAAGTTATTTGCCGTAAAGATTTCTGTGTGTATATGATGACAATAGTTTTTTCGAAATGAAATGGTAAAATGCTCATTAAGAGACTCTCAGAGCAGCTCTGGAGATGAAGTTTTTGTGTTCATGTTGTCACAAGTATTCAGTTTCACACTGTGAGCGTAACGTTTTCTCAGTATGTTTAGTAAATGCATTCACCGGTCTGCGCCAGAGACACGCAGAACATGCAGGATTCATATTCAAATAGTCTTCTTGTGGTTTAATATTTACAGGCACTAGTCCATATTGCGATTTGATTCAAGTGTGCTCACCTTCTTTTGATTTATTCATCCATATTTATACAGTAAATTCAGTTTTTTTATGAATGGATTCTGTCTGTGTTTCCGGCATCGTGAAAATCATAGGTGGATAGTTCGCTTTTCTTTGGTTCAGACAGACAGCAAATCATAAATTAACTTAAGTGCCTTCTGACTTCTAACGCATGGCCCTTTGACACACAGGCCCTGTAGTGCCATGTTAATCTATATTCTATGTGATAAGTGGTGAGTGGTGATGAGACAACGCACTTGAGAAACAGATGAGAAATCAATCTTCATATTAAATATTGGTCACAATTTATAGGTCACTGTCTAAATAATAAAAGTATAGCACATCTATTAGTAATTATAAATAAATAGTTTTTTACCAATGCAAATATTAGAAATGATGCATCGCAATACAAATATCAACTTGTGTCTCATGCACACTTTTTTTTTTTTTTTAATTGATGTATCGTTAAGTTTTATGCTGATGCACCAATGCGAATCGGTGAATCTTACCATCCCTTACTTTACATAAAATTTTGTATTTTTTTATATACTGTTACAGTTATGTTTGGTTTGTTTTAGTTTTCATGGACTTCTAGTTTGTTTTCATTCATAACTTGTTCCTTTTTTTAGATTCCCACCACTCATCCGTTACTAAGGACACTAATCTTTACAGCTGTACATTTTTTAGTTCATCACCATTGTATACTTAAGTCCCTCCTGTTCACTCAGTTTGTCCAGTCAGTTATTTTCATCGTGTTTGCTGCCTGTCTGCTTGTCGTTTGGAACTTTATTCATTTGCCTTGTCTGTCTCCCTGCAAACACCCTGTAATATACACTATCACAAAGTCCATTTTTAATTGATTTTCAAGAAACATCAGAAATGTATTAATTACAAGTAAAACACCATTTAAATAAACTTAGCTACATCATATAAAGGGAATATTAACGGTTACAATACATTTGAAATGAATTATTTAATGTATAAAAATATGTGGGCAATGCATTAAATATATTCTGTAAATATTTATCATATTCTTGTATTTTAAATAAGTCCATTTTCTATGTCTGATGAATATATTTAAAAGTGTATGAAATGTGGTTTTATGTGTACTACTACAGCTTAAAACATTTTTTATACAAATACAGAGATAGTATGATAAAAGCACATTTTAGTTCATATTCATGGTGTCTTACAATAGCACAGTTGAGTACACTTAGAAGTTATAAATTTTAAAGTACAAAATTAGTGCACAAAAATAGAGAACTTCAAGTACATTATGGAAGTGTAAATAAAGTTATTGTGCTTTTTTTCACCTGGGTTACTTTACAACTGAAAATCTCTCCACACTTATAATGACATTAAAAAAAAAAAGTTCTCACCTGAGTGTTTTCTCTTTTTGTGGAAATTAAGGGACATTTTACGTAGGAAACTCTTTCCACACTGATCACATGCGAACGGCTTCTCTCCAGTGTGATTGTTCATGTGGGAATCAAGGGTGTCTTTATATTTGAAACTCTCTCCACACTGTTCACATGTGAAGGGCTTCTCTCTACTGTGAACTCTCATGTGGGACTTAAGGTTTGCTTTCTGAATGAAGCCCTTTCCACACTGTTCACATGTGAAAGGCTTCTCTCCGGTGTGAATCATCATGTGGGAATTAAGACCTGATTTCTGAATGAAACTCTTTCCACACTGTTGGCAGGTGAAAGGCTTCTCTCCGGTGTGAATCATCATGTGGGAACTAAGGGCTGATTTCTGAATGAAACTCTTTCCACACTGTTGACAAGTGTAAGGCTTTTCTCCAGTGTGAATTTTCAAGTGGTATTTAAGGCTTTGTTTTTCATTGAAACTCTTTCCACAATGAGAGCAGGTGAAGTTACTGTTAGAGTCGGTCTTCTGAACTTTTTTTCGTGAAGTCATTTCAGTCTGTATGGATTTGTCTTCATCCATGAAATCATGTCTCTTATATTGATCTCTCTCTTCTATTTCTTTCAGTTCATGATTGTCTTTTTTTAGTGCCATCAGGTCTAAAGCGAAAAAAAAAAGACAAATTAATAATTAAGTTAATCGCAGTTTAATGACTCAAAGCAACAGACATCAAAACCAAGATAAAAGTATTAAAACATCCAAACCAATATTACGCAACAAAACTGGGTTATTATAGACCAATCCTGAATCTGCCATTCAGGTCTGCAATAGTACTGGTAAACAATTTCAATCAGGATTTAAGCAAAAAATATGAAGTGCAACAAGGCTCAGTATTAGGTTCTCTGCTTTTCTCCAAGAATATACTCTGAGGGACATTATCATTAGATGTAAGGTTAAGAAATATGGCTCTTAGAATGCTGTCATTCTTAAAGTACTAATAAAATTTTGTATGAAACAGTTTTTAAGAGCAGGGCATTGCGATACCGTTCTAGTACCAGTATCTAGTACACTAGCGATATCATATGCATGTGTGAAATAACGCAATCATCAACATTAAACAGCATATAAGTCAAAGCTGCCTAATGCTACTGAACGAAATGTTTTCCCAGGATGAGTTGTAGGACTGTGAAGCTTTGGGGGTGTTGATGGACTCCATCTACTCCATCTGTGTTTTGATCATCATTCTGAATCCGATCCCGACAGAGAGGTGAAAAAAATGTTTTCCTCAGCTTTTTGCTTAAAAGTTGCTTTTTATGAAACGTACCCACATTGAAGTGTTGATAAAAATGAATGCATTAAATTGAAATAAAACATTTTTAAAAAGCAGAGGGTTTGTTCTTTCTCTTGACACATTGCATTTTCAGATATTCATACAAAAAATATTCTGGGGCCATTAAAATTGTGTGAAAATGATCAAGAATGCTGGTGATGGCTGGCAAAAAAAAAAAAAAAAAAACAAACACACTGGCGGGAAAGTTAAATTTCTTTTAATGCTTTGGTTTTGGATTCAATATATATATATATATATATATATATATATATATATAAAATATATAATAGCGAAATATTCGAGCTAATAAGTAAATAATGCCTGAAACACTTTCAAATATTTTATGGTTTATATTATTTTTCCTTTTAGAAGCATTTAAATTGTGAATGTAGTTTAGACAACAGAAAGCAAGCAGTGCACCGGTTATAGTGCGATCGAGAGAAACTCCATCAATAATCACTGAATCAAACTGCATATAAGCTTAGCTTGTTATAATGAGAGGATCTGCGAGCATGAAGAACTTAGTATTTTAAGTTCAAAATGGCAAAATTTCACTGAAAGGCGAACGACAGGTTTACTCAAACCAGCAGATACCCAGTTGGGAAAACGTGCCATCTCATTCATTTTGAAATCAAGACAGGCTTTTATAGATTTTTCAATTTGAGCAGAGACTATACATGTTAATCTTCACATAATAAAAAAATAAAACTTTTTGTCAAGTCAAAAATAAAAGCCAAAGGGGGGTATTTTCAAAAAGTGGGGGGGCATTCACCACTGAGGACATTCATAAGACGCTCTTTAAAAATACCATTCATTTCTGTAGAGCTGGACATTTTAATAAGGATCAAATGACTGAGTTCAGCTTTGAGAATGAAACTTACCCATTTGTTCCTCAATATCTTGTTTAACTCTGAATGTTTCTTCAATCCTCATCTCTTCACTCCCCTCTTGAATAAACATCATCTTTGTTTGTTCCTCAGTATCTTCATGTTTCAAACTGAATACTTCTGCAATCTTCATCTCTTCACTCCCCTCTTTAATAAACACCATCTTTGTTTGTTCCTCAGTATCTTCATGTTTCAAACTGAATACTTCAGCAATCCTCATCTCTTCACTCCCCTCTTTAATAGATGCCATCTTTGTTTGTTCCTCAGGATCATGTTTTAAACTGAATACTTCAGCAATCTTCATCTCTTCACTCCACTCTTTAATAGATGCCATCTTTGTTTCCTCTTCAGCATCATCATGTTTCAAACTGAATACTTCTCCAATCTTCACGTCTTCACTCTCCTCTTTAATAAACGTCATCTTTATAATAGTGTCACGTGGATCTCAGTTGCTTCACTAGGAGTTTTCCCCTGTGTGTTTAGATGCTCTGTCCTGTTTAAGAAGAGAATAATTAACAAAGAAAAACACATCCAAACTAAATCTCTGGGTGCTGTATTGATAGTGTATTTATAGATGTGAGTACTAAAACACACCACCAACACCATGAGTCAGTAGAGTAGATGTGCTGTTGCTGTTCCGGCTCCCTCCTAAAATAGAATAAAAGATACGTTTGTTACAAAAATGTTTCTTACATGGTACCAGGAGTGGTGATGATCACCAACACTGACAGTCATCATGGAAAGTGTTAAATCACATGTGAACTGGATTGGAAATATTGATATAGAATAGCAAATGTTTAAACAGATTCACACTGTACTTGAGAGTAGTGGGCATTGATGAAGTGTCTGATGCACATAAGATTGCACTGCTACTCACCATCGCTGGACCTCAGTCGATAGAGGTGTTTAATACACTCATGTTTGAACATGCTGAAAACAAAGGCAAAATACGACGTGGCAATTGAGAAGACTGAAGTTTCAGTAAGGACGTATGGGCTGAAGTTAAATAAGGACAAATGTCAAGCTTGGGGCAAAGGAAATCACATTCCTAGGAGACAAGCTGTCTGAAGGGGGTGTGGATCCAGACGAGAGTAAATTACAAGCAAATCTCAAAATGCCCAAACCCACAGACAGAAAAGCTGTACTGAGAGTGATGGGGAAGATCAATTTCGTCAGAAAGGTCATACCAAACTTGTCTTCAAAAACAGTGTATTTGAGCGAACCGTTACAAGCTAAAGGTGAATTCAAATGAACAGCTGATCATGAACAAGAATGGGGACAACTGAAGTAGGGATGTGCAAGACTAGTCGAATTAATAGTACAGCTGCTACTAGTCGACACTGAAAACAATAGTCAATTACATGGAAAAAATGTTCAAATTACTGTCATTTTAATGTTACTGTGATAAGCAGAGCGAATCTTAAATGAACGTCACCTGCACGCCGCATCGGTCTCGCATCCCAGGAGCTCTGGAAGGATAAAAGGACAAGTAATGACAGTGGAGGAAGAGAGACAACCAGGCCTGGGACATTTATGTTACATTTTCTTTATGTACTTTCGGCAGTTGGCCATGATGTACCTGCCGTAAACTTGTGTTTACAGTTTGCCCAGTTCCCCCTTCTTTCCTGAGCCCTGAACTTTGTTACAATTATATTTAAAGGCATTTTAAATAACACATTAAATTAAAACACTGGGGGAAATAATATCTTAATTTTACGTCAGATCTCGCATGCTTCGTGTCAGTCGCGGCAAGCTCAGAAACGACTGATCGAAAGACAGGCGAGGCACGGGACTATTTTGAATTAGAAAAACCCCCCCAGAAAAGTTATGTAAGCTGTGGCATGTCAAACTGGCATAATCCACTAGAGCCATGCGTAACCATTTTCAGCACACATGCACGTAGGTGTGATAGCCGAAGCAAGCAAATGCCCATCAAGTCATTCACTTCAACACTGAAAAAAAAAAAAAAAACCTTCTCTCCGAGACGACAGCAACAGACATGTTACCACTCAGTTTTGTTGAGGGAGAAAGGCAAGCTTCCGTTTAAACAACTGTCAAATTAGTTGAAGCGCACATGTCTAGACTGAAGACTCTCTGCACTACAGAGCCTGACGTCAAAAGGTATCGCCAGATGCATCCAAAGATGGAATGGGTACAGGCGGAGCGAGAGAACTGGAGGCCAGTCGCATTTGCCTCGAGAACAATGACTCTGTCTGAATGTCGATATGCACAAACAGAAAAAGAGTGCCTGGGTTTGGTGTATAGAGTGATGAGATTTTACCGCTATGTGTTAGGGGTGTAAACTGTGTGAAGAATGATGCGCTTGAAGCAACAAAGAGTCACAGCAGTTTGAGTTTATTGAGCATGCTCCTATGCAGCAGTTTGAGCATTTTCTTTTAACAGTTTTGAATTTCAGTTACTGTGTGTGTGAAGAGCGATTCATAGCGCTCTATTCTCCAGTGTTGTGATCTAACAGACACTGCTTGAGATGTGTGCGCTGCTTTTTGCAATGCTTTAAACATGAGCAAATTATAAACTTTCGTGAAGATTCAGCACTGGCTTGATCGGGACAGTGATCCATCTACTGTCCCGAGCGTCTCTCACAAGCTCTGAAAGGTAGTTTAAATGAGAATGCACGCATTAGCGATAATGCATAGACTGACATTGTGTGAAAATGTGGAGAGTGTTAAAACGAAGGTGCCTCTTAAATACACTATATTGCCAAAAGTATTGGGACACCCCTCCAAATCATTGAATTCAGGTGTTCCAATCACTTTCATGGCCACAGGTGTATAAAATCAAGCACCTAGGCATGCAGACTGTTTCTACAAACATTTGTGAAAGAATGGGTCGCTCTCAGGAGCTCAGTGAATTCAAGCGTAGTACTGTGATAGGTTGTCACCTGTGCAATAAGTCCATTTGTGAAATTTCCTCACTACTAATTATTACATGGTCAACTGTTAGTGGTATCACAAAGTGGAAGCAATTGGGAACAACAGCACTTCAGCCACAAAGATGTAGGCCACGTAAAAATCACAGAGCGGGGTCAGCGCATGCTGAGGCACACAGTGTGCAGAAGTCGCCAACTTTCTGCAGAGTCAATAAGCTACAGACCTCCAAACTTTCTGTGGCCTTCAGATTAGCTCAAGAACAGTGCGTAGAGAGCTTCATGGAATGGGTTTCCATGGTCGAGCAGCTGCATCCAAGCCTTATATTACCAAGTGCAATGCAAAGTGTCGGATGCAGTGGTGTAAAGCAGTCCGCCACTGGACTCTAGAGCAGTGGAGACGTCTTCTCTGGAGTGACGAATCACGCTTCACTGGCTGGCAATACAATGGACGAGTCTGGGTTTGGTGGTTGCCAGGAGAACGGTACTTGCCTGACTGCATTGTGCCAAGTGTAAAGTTTGGTGGAGGGGGATTATGGTGTGGGGTTGTTTTTACAGGGGTTGGTCTTGGCCCCTTAGTTCCAGTGAAAGGAACTCTTAATGCTTCAGCAAACCAAGACATTTTGGACAATTTCATGCTCCCAACATTGTGGGAACAGTTTGGGGATGGCCCCTTCCTGTTCCAACATGACTGCACACCGGTGCACAAAGCAAGGTCCATAAAGACATGGATGAGCGAGTTTGGTGTGGAGGAACTTGACTGGTCTGCAACTGACCTCAACCCGATAGAACACCTTTAGGATGAATTAGAACGGAGACTGCAAGCCAGTGCAGTCACCGTTCTAATTTGTGACCTCACAAATGCACTTCTAGAAGAATGGTCAAAAATTCCCATAAACACACTCCTAAACCTTGTGGAAAGGCTGTTATAGATGCAATGGGTGACTTGGGTAAAGTTGGTTTTATATTCGCACATTCGGACTTCCACATTTAAGAACGTTCTAATAATGTGCAATAAAGTTAATGTCTGCAAATTCTAAACAGCGACATGATATTTACAACCAACGATTGTAACCCTACAACATTTTTCACAATCGATCAAAATGGGCAAGTATTATTTTAATGGCATACTTACTTGCGAACGTCCACTGAATGTCCAATGTAGTGTACAAAGTTATTGTAGCCTATGCGGAAGTCCGAATGTGCAAATATAAAACCAAATTTACCCAAGTCAATGGGTGGGCTAACTCCATATTAAACCCTACAGATTAAGAATGGGATGTCATTAAAGTTCATGTGCACATAAAGGCAGGCATCCCAAAACATTTGGCAATATAGTGTATATAAATAGACCCACAGGTATCGATTTATTACGTGTTGCATCGATACATTGTATCATTAGACATTAGATCAATGTATTGTTACACCCCTACTATGTGTACGGCTTATCTGTGGCAGAGACATATCACAAGACATTAATAGCCATTGTTAAACAGTAACTGAATCAAATGTTTACACTGGGCATTAACATGCAACCTGTATCTGGATGTTGTCCACATACACAATGAAAAGACAAGTGTAAACGTGTAAAAGTCAAATTTAAGGCTTTGTAAGACCTGAAGAAATACAAATTAATAATGTACATTAGGGGTGTGCGCAATATAGGCAAAAAAATTCTTGTTGATAAAAGTTTTGTTGATAACAATAGATGATATTTTGCTGAGTGTGTTTTTGTGCATTAACGCTGCTTTCATGCTCTTGGAATTATCGTAAATACGAGTTTCCACGTGAACACATGAACTCCCATTTGGAAACTTGAATGCGATGAGCTCGTAATCATGACTTCAGAAGTGGGAATTATCAAATTTCCAATAGCACGTGAAGGCAGTATTAGACCTGTTGTGGACAGCTGACTCACAAAGACATTCATTTTCTATGCAGTGGTCAGTTCACAGCAGTTACAGAAATTAACATTTTTATTAAGGGGAAATATTTGCCAATTTAAATCTATTTCCAGAGGCATTTTTACCTATATAAAGGCATTTTTGTCTAAACTTATTAGATGGATGCATCACCTTATGTCAAATTCTAACATTCAAATTAAATACAATCAGACTAATAACACTGTTACCAATCAAATGAAATCATTATCAACACAATCCATCTTTGCAGTGCAGAGGTGACACAGAAGCAGCATCAGATGTGGCATTAATATATTTACACTGCATTTTCAATTCCATAAATAATGCTATGAGATTGTTTTGTTTAATTCAATACTTAAATATAAAATGATTTCTAATTTTAACTTTTTAATTAAACGGTACTTTAAATATTAAACTAAAACCACCAGTAGGGGGCGGCAAGTCACTGTCTTAATGAGTGAGTCATTCATTCAACCGATTCATTAAAACGGCTGATTCATTCAGGAACAAAGCATGTGACCGTCTTTATTGAATGGGTCATTGATTTATTAATTACATTAATTTTTAATCGTTCAAAACGCGGATTCAGGGAGTCAAAAAAAATAAATAAAATCACAGCTGCCTGTTGCACGGAGACTCTGTTCTGCTGTGCTTTCATTTAGAAATTTTCATCAGAGAAATAAAGGAAAAGCAAACAATATTGACAATAGTGTCTAAAATGTAACTCAGAATGTTAAAGCTGCTGTCCGTAACTTTTTTTTTTTTGTTCAAAATTTACAAAAATTATATAATGAGAATGTACAATAAGTGTTTATATTGGGACTATTTTAGACCGGTCTGGTAGGAACCGCTGTGATGTAGCACAGCACCTGTGTGACTCGTCATAGACATAAACAGAGAGAAGTATTTCCGGCTACAATGTTCTTCTGCAAGATGCATGTAGTTCTGTTTATTAACTGCTAGAGCACCAAAAGTTACGGACAGCAGCTTTAACTTATTGTTCATTTAACTGTTGTAAAACAAATATCACATCTGCAGTCGTGCTGATACTTGGGGAAAACTGCACTCTTGCTCATGTGACACTGTAATATAACTACATTATATGATATAAATGTAAGGCAAAAATGCCCATGTATCTTGAATTTTGGAGGCATATAAGCGCATAGCACATCATGAAAGTGCAAGTGACTCTAACATAGTTAAACAATAATGAATGAACTTTTACAACTGAACTTACAGTTGTCTGTTGATTATTTACTGTGATTGCAATGTAAATAATTCTTGAGGCTGTAATTTGATGCATTGCATCTTGTATAATTCGCACAGTGCTTGCTTAGTGGTTAGCTAATCTATAAGTTCACATAATTAGTTGTAATAACTTGTTCTTTACGTCTAAAGGAAAGAAGATGCAGTGATGGAGTGTATTTGTAGATATGAGTACTAAAACTAATCAGAGTCTTAGTTAATGGACTTATATGACCTGATTAGACAAAACAAACACTCAAACTAGCACTACAAACTAACAAAAGAATAACAAATGCCTAAATATGAAGAGTTTTGTATAGTTTGTTTTACAATTTCACTAAAACTTTTGCTATTAATTAGTAGAAGCTATCATTACATATGTTTATGTTTGTTGCATTTGCGCTTCGATTCACTGAAAGTTGTTTTTGAGTTTCATAAAACTCGTTTCTTGCCAGTGACTGAACTCGTGTTTATGATAAACTGATTCACGACATAAAGAGCGAAATTAGACTCACCTTTTCACATGCAGATGCGCTGTACTCATAAAATATTGTTTATTTATGATAGATAAAGTACTACAATGTTTTATGCAACAATAATTAAGTAATTTACATCGTTTGTAAAAAAAAAAAAAAACAAAAAAAAAAAAAAACAACAACAAAAAAAGCTGCCTGAACTGGAAACTTTCACGTAAACGCTTAAAACACAAGCCTTTCTTCAGCCGAATCACAACTGATGCAGCGCGGCGCAGCCCTGTGACGTCACATCGCCACGCCAGAATAAAAGTCATGTTCACACGCTGCTGTTGCTGCTGTCTAAAATCACAAAAGTGCACAGAGAATTTAAAATAGATGTCAGAGGAGTTTAGAGCTGATTTGTTGGTGAAATACATATTTTAAAACATGTTGTTCAATGATGTATTGAAAATGTTAAGAACTGCTAATGAAAGAGTGTGAGGTGCTGTCTAAGAGGCAGAAGTTTAATGTGTGGGTGTAGAAACCATTTATACCAGCATTAAAATGCAAACAGTGACAAATGTGATTTACATATATAATTTTATATAATATGGTTGTGTTGATACAGCACAGTAAATGTGTTATGTTCTTTATAAATAATAATAATAATAATAATGTACATAAAAAGCTATAAAACTATGAAATGTTATGAATAGGAAGAACATACATCTGAATACATCAAACATAAAAGATTAACAGCTGTTTCACATCATGCCTCTTGTCTTTTTAAACTTTTAAGCATCCCACCGCTCTTTTCATTTTGTTGCTAGATTTAACTTTAGACCACCCTAGAAACCTTTTCTTTCTTCCAAAAAGCACATTGGAAAAGCGAAAAGGGACTCGGATGATAAAAAGGCAGGCATTTTCCCTCTGAAACAGGAAAGAATTGAACAACAGCATCAGCCTGCAGAGAGTTGGAGAGAGGAGCAGTTCACACATCATATTTGAATTAAGATGCTAGATGTGACTGTTCAATAACAATTGTTCATTTACGATGCATCTTGTTATTTGTACCTAAAATTGTTGATCAGTTTGCTACACTGTAAGGGGAAAAAATCTGTAGAAAAACGGAAAAGGCACTGATAAATTTCTGCCAGGACATTATCTGTTAACTAAGTTTATCCAACAAAAAAAAACTATGAAAAATGTAGATCACGTAACATAGCATTATAATAGTGTTTTCCCATAGAAAACCATTATAAAGAAAACACTTCACCATTTAACACATTGTGATCATATTCTGGGCTCATCTCACCTGTATATTATGTTCATCATCAATAAGGTGTTTACTGAATCTAATCTTTTAATATCACTCCCGTAGTACATTAAGGCACTGTAAGTGTTTTTTGCGTTAAGCGTTTTAGAGCGTCTCCCCGTTTTTAGTGACTGAAATACTGCAGCAGGTGCTGGATATGGTGCCCAAAACATTTTATTCACATATTTTTGTTTTTCCTCTTTCGAGATGGAAAATTGACAGGCCTGTGAAGCAGTTTTGTGGATGTTTTGCCCGCCCAGTCACATGACTGAAAACTATGAACACCCAGTGCTAAACCTTAAAATATAATTCAAATATGATGTTTTCTCCAATTGCAAAAAGAGCTTGTGAAAGTGTGGAAATCTCTTCTTCTTCCTCCATCTCTCTTCTTCTGTATGTTCTTCTAATATGAAATATGTGCTGCGCCCAGCTAAACGTCAAAATAAATGCTGTTTGGTGTCGACACCCCTCTAACTCTGCCACTGGCGTGAAGCTCACAAGTTAGAGCTTCTGTTTGTCATTTGAACTAATGACTACTAAACAAAGCAAATTCACATGAGAGCGCAATCCCATAAAAGCGTCAGTGGGAGTTCTGCGTGTCAGAAACAAACTCGCAGGAGGAGTGAGAACGTTTATTCAAACAGGTATATGGCAAGGTAAGTATACTGCAGGTAGAAGATGAGCATGATCAGTCCAAATGAGGTACGGTGCAACACTCACACACTTTCACACCAATGAGTCGATGAGATACTTGAGTTAAGGATATGCTTCTTCTTACAGGGAATCTGAGAAGAGTCGGAGAACTGGAGACGAGGACAACATGACTGACTGATTTACAGGTCTGTATTCACGTTATCCGTTGTTTGTGTCCCTTATTCATCGACTAAATGTTTGTAGCGATATTAGCTCAAAGGGGAAATATTAATAATTATTCATAACTTATGATTATCAATTGATTAATTATGAATATTTGAATCAGTTAATCAGATTAACTTGATGTAGCTACATTAAAATTACAATTAATCAATCAGTTTCATTCTGTGAACACTCAATATTGATTATTAATTAATTCTAAGAGAAGGGTATTTTTCATGGCCATAGAAAAATAATTCTTTCTTAGCATTTACAGCGCTTAGAGCTGGTAGCAAAATCTAAATCATTTAAGAGGCAATTTATTAGCAGACAGTGTAAAGAAATTGTAAGAAAAATGTATTCATCATTGTTAAATAAATAAGAAAAATCTATCAGATGAAATGCGTTTTGATTCGAGATCAAAATGAATGAATGAATACTATTGGTTGTGGGCACATAGTGCAACCTGGAAGAATCAGGGAAGCTGATCATTGGAACTCCACGTCACATAGAACCAGGTGTGCTTGTTTGATTATCAGTGTTCAGAGGATCTCTGCTGGCCAAGTGAATGTGCTTCTCCTACCCAAGTTGGTGTTGATAATGGTTATAAAACCAAAGGAGAAAGGTTGCTAAAGCATGCACGGATGTAGCCACTGAGTTCGGAATAAACCACATGCTGAGTTTGTTCAAAGACAGCTGGGAAAAGCCACAATGTGTTCATCAACTTTGAGACGCTACTGGTAGGAAAAAGAGTAATTTCTTAAGACTACAGACTGTTTAAAAGAACAATTGTGAATGTCTTGCAAGTTGTTTGGTAATGCTAACAATATGCTAACTGGCCATGTGTAGTAAATGAATTTGATTTAGTGTTGCTGTTGAACTGCTATGTACTGCACTTTATGTGATTTGTGAGTATTCTAGTAACATTGTTTGTAGTTCAAATGAGTTAAACATCCTTAACAATAATATAAACATCCATTGTACAATACTTGCATTAGGTCTCAGCCTTTTGAAGATCATCCGGATATACTGTTGCCGTAGGAAGTCCTGAGAGTTCAGTCCGATAGTGCTGAACTTGCAATCAATGTCTTCTGCGTTGAATGAAGGAACGATGACAAACTTGCGTGGTTAGTTTGACTTTTAGTAGGAAAGAGTTCTTTCACTCTTCTAGATGAGCACATGGCTGGGGTGCAGGTTTAGGACTACAGGCCTTGGCCTGAAGAGGCCACCCAGCAGGTTAGTTTACGTTAACCACTGGTTCTTATCACAAAATACCATACAAAAGACGCTGCACAAAACAGTTATAATAATACGCACAATGGCTGGGGTGCATGTTCACTTATAGATCAGTTCATCTATAAAGGAGAGTCTGTTTCTACAGGCTTTGTGCCTTCCCTGTAACTTGACTCACAAGGACTTTTGGATGCAGAGTTCAGCATAGCTGCATAGTTTCGGATCACAAAAGTCTTATCTGATGGTTACTTTTGACAAAACAACATCCATCGGGGCTTTTAGCTTAAAAGCATGCACATTTAGAGAAATATTGATGGATTACGTTTATGTCAATTTTCTATACAGAGGAGTAATATTTATTCAATATTTATTGTCATCACTATGAACGCTGGATACTCTGATGTACTGTTTTCAATTCATACTTGCAGCCGGAGGGCGCTCTGTGCACCTTCAGTCCACAAATGACTCGTGATGAAGAACAGGCATACCATGTGACATTCCAGGAACTAACAGAGGCTTCCAGAGATCGCTAACCATGTCTTTACATGCAGATAGACACTTTTGAAGATAATAAATAGATAGATAAAAAGATAATAAGAACTCAACGTCTTTCAAAAGCAAACAAAGACGCTTACCTCTATGGAAAGTTGTGACGTCATTGTTAATCTGAGGAACCATCTACAAAGCGCATGTTTCGATTGACAGCCTGATAAAGACTCACTGTCCATGGTACTTAAGTCTTTAGAGAACATTGGCTCCCTATGTATTTTACAACTACATCTGAATGTTACAGTCACCGGTTCCTGCACTACACTTCCCAGCATTCCCTCTGCCCTGCACCTGCACGTTATCACCATCACCCGCACCTGAAGGCAATCTTCATCATTATCACTCATTTGGACTCCCTATATAAACAGTCACTTTACTCTCCTGTGTTGTCGGTTATCTTACATGTTAATGTTGTGTGTGTATACCTCTGTTTCTGTTTATATTGGATTGCCTAGTAAAGTATTACTCCTTGATCTCCGTTCCTCGTCGTGTGTATTCCTACACAGCAACGAATTGTAACACTGAAAGGCTGTGAGTGTTTTGAAAAGCTATTGAACTGGAACTGTGTGTCTCAATCAAAACAGCATGAAGTCACTGTACTTTGGTAAAGTTGGTTTTATATTCGCACATTCAGACTTCCGCTTTCAATAACTTTGAATCTGCAATAAAAAAGACTAATTTCGGTTTATTATCGTTACTGACTGTTATGAGCACAAAGTACAACACAATTTCCTGTAGAACTCAAACTGTGCGTGTGTTTCCAAAAGCTATTGAACTGGAAGTGTGTGTCAATCAAAACAGCCTGAAACACCTGTAATATGTTTGATTAACCAGTCATTTATCTTTACTTTGTGTTATTTATGTTTTGAAGTACTGCTTGAGTAAGTTAACACTCTGCTGATATCTGTGTTCTTTGTCTGTCCGTTTGGAGACACTGTCAACATGTGTCCAGCCATAGATCTATGTTTCTTTAACACCCTGGACAGCTAGGGTCACAAAGGTCACCCTAGCTTCTGGACTATGTGACTATTCCTCATTTCAGAGTGTTATCCTGTCTTTATGTATTTCTCTAAAGAATAAATATGATTATACGTACTTCTCATCAGAACTACAACATGTTTTCAGAAACTTTCCTGTTTATAGTTGGAGCCCGGACCTACTTTAACCTTGAAGAAGCATCTGTGTGATATGGTTTTGGGCAGAATATTAACTATTTAGCTTCTAGTGTTATGTATGTGTGTTGCTGTGAGTTTAGAAAAGGTACTTGTATTATGTATTGGTAAACGCTTGTTAGCCATTGAAAAAAAAATGTAATGTACATAATCATTGATGGTCTTTACAATGTAAGTGAATCAACAGCTGAAATGAACCCTCTTTGCATTACTGATCATCATGTACCTGTTATTACTGCTTTGACTATACTATACTATACTAGTATCTGTGTAGTATAAATTGCAATTGAAATAAAGGTGACTTGACTTGATTTAGGCCGGACCCAACATGAAGACGTGATGCTGAAGCACAATGAATCTCTCACTGACTTTGGACTGTTATTTTTTATTATTATTTTTTTTTATTCATTTATGTAATAACTGTAAATGAAAAGTATGTTACACTTTCTTTGACCTTTTAGGCCTTTGCATTTACACTGAATGTACAGACATTCAATACATATTATTGAATATAATACTGTACCTGCAGTACATACAGTATACAATATATTCACATTACTTAATAGTGATTCTATACATTTAATGTAATGGCAAAATGTGTTTACAGTGTTACAATATACTTTTTTTGTAACCTCATGCTCTGGATGTTGTTTTCCATTTTTTAATGTAGTGTCTAATGCAGAGCTTCCCAAACTTCAGAGTGGTAAGGTCCCCCAAAAACATATCAAAAGCTCCACAACCCCTCCTTGTTATAAAAAAATATATAGATCAATAGTATATAGATATATTTAGATGTATTTGTATATTAGGTATATTTAATAAAGCAGATTGTCTCTTTGCATAAAATTATCAACATTTATTAACCAGTTTGTAAGAATTTCATGTGAATTATGAGAACTACCATAAAATGTAATATTTTTATATTCTGGTGAAAGATGACGTAAACATCCTTTACAAATATATTTGAAGAGTTCATTTGCAAAAACAGATAACTCCGTTTTTATGAATTCTCACAAATCATGATTTTTTTATTGTTCATTCTAAGTAATATCAATCAAACTTCAGTTGGGTTGTTTTGATTAAGTAATAACTCCAAGAAATACAGGTAACTTACAAAATTAAAGTTAATTGAAAGTGTATATATATATATATATATATATATATATATATATATATATACACACACATATATATATATATATATATATATATATATATATTTATACACATATATATATGTATATATTTATACACACACATATATATATATATAAAAGTTTGTATTTTAGCAAACTCCCAACAGTCGTTTTTTGGCAAAAGCAGATAACTCCACATTTCATGTTTCAAAGTTAAACAAAACCAAGTAATTGCTTTGTAATTTGCATTTAAAACACTCAATCACACATGTGATCACACAAACACGCTAACAGACTGGCACACGCGCACTATGTGCGCACACACACACATACACACAAACGCAAAAGGACAAACAAGAGTTCAGCATATAAGTACGTGTATGGTGTGTACAAGGACTTGAAGGAGTCGAAATTATAAATCCTCGATCACTTTTAGTCAGCTTTGCCGAAACTTCTCTCAGCTAGCACGTCTTTTTGAAGTGACTAGCAGCCTTGTCACCTGACCTGAATACTGCGCGCTGATTTGCTAAAATGCACTGATCAGTTTCTGCTGTAAAACGTGAACTCGCGATGTCTTGACAGTGGAGAATACCGGCTTTTTTGACAAAACGGATTTAGGGTTCAGAAGGTGCTATATGTGGAGAATAATGCACAGCAGTCAGTTCTTTCTTTCTTTCTTTTTTTAAGTGGCGTTTATGGGTTTTTGCAAATGAACTCTTCATTTAAATCCATAACACTACATACTTTCTGCATACTATTTACAAATATATTGCATCAAAGTGTGTAACAGAAGCTACATAGTTCACAAATCTATTGCAATGAAATACACAACTATGTTTAAAAAATAAAATCTAAAAACATTTACACCAGGTCCGTAGCCTGCCTATTGAAAGGGGGTTCTTTTTCAAAAAGTGGACCTTTTTGCAGTTTTTCTCCTCCTTTTGTATTTAATTATGAGGTTCAAATACTTCATTTTGGTGACCTTTTATGCACTAATTTGTGCTGGATTAGCTTGTCTGCTGGTATCTTAACGAGCACGCTTTTTGATGCACCTAAAATATTTACTACATTGTTGTCAAATTGCTTCCTCATGTACCACCTTTGTCAGTCCATACACAGTTCATGAGTTTAAAGACCACACTAACAACAGAATAGATTTAATGAACTTTACTGAAATATTAATAATAATTCTTCTCATCATCATTTCTTGACTCTCTGTCAATGCCTCTTTGCTGTATTTGTCTTGACACTTATGGATTTAGTACACTGGTCAGTTCCAATCTTCTTGGGTGCAATTTGGAGAATATGTTCACAGCTTCATCCAGGTTGACTGCCATGTCATAGTGTGTATGGATGAGGGCCAGGGATGACAAGCGGTCCTCTCCCATGCTGCTACGCATGAATGTGTTCAGTCTCCGGAGAGTGCTGGCCGACCGTTCACATTCACATGAGGTTTTGAGAAGCTTGAAGATGTTTGGGTAGATCAGCGCATCACATTGTTTGATTGCCTCAGCACATGAAGTTGGCCTTTGTTCTGATGGCTTGTTTTGCCACTTAAGTGTCCAGCGTTTCAGTTCATGGTCAATCAGCTCTGGTGAAGGTAAGTCATCTTGGTAAAGTTGGACTACTTCAGAAATGTCCACTGTCACACCTGAGTTGCACTGTATAGATGGAATTAGACCCAGGAGCCTTGATGCAGTTACAGATAGAGGACTGAATCTGGATTCAAACTCCAAGATGACATGGTCTAGGAAAGGTATAGCCATGTTGCAACGATAGTAGTCCTTCACAGTTTCAGCAGGTACATTTTCTCTGCCTTCCAGCAACATGTGGTTGACTGGTAGGCTGAACATCGACCTGAGCAGCCATCCTGATGGCTTGCTTGTAGATCTGGTTGAAGTCATCCTCAATTGTCTCACATAGCTCCTTGTAGATATTCTTGATCTCATCTACCATGCTAAATGCCTCCACGATGTCAACTGAGGTTTTTTGCAGCTTCACTATGATGCCTGTAAGGTGGGACAAGACTTGATAGACGGTGAGGAAGGTCAGGATGAAACCGTAGTTTTGGAGCCCAGACAAGAGACTATAGACCTCTGCTTTGTACTTGCCCTGCCATCCAGTGGTGACATCTTGGCTGTAATCTTCTGTATGGAGACCAAGTGCGATGACTTCTAGAGCCTTAACAATAAAGACGAAGGCACTATAAAAGTGGCTGTATGCGTCATGTCTTTCTGCCCATCTTATGCGACATGTCAATCAGTGGTTTCCTCTGTCCCATAGAGTGTGCATCCTTATGTACAACCTCCATAAGTAGTTGTTCCCTCTTTGGGCTGTAGGTGAAGAATATGATGGTAGACTTCATCTTGTCAATCATGTTGCGCACAACTGGAAGAGCACAGGAGCGTGCAATGACAAGGTTCAGGCAATGCCCATTACAGTGCATGTACACTGCTTTAGGTGCGTCCTTCTTGATCAGAGCCTGGACACCAACATTTTCACTGCTCATGTTGCTGGCACCATCATACCCCTGGCCTCTGCAATCACCAATCTCTATGTTGAGGTGACTCAGCACATCCTTAATTGCGGTTGCAATGTGGCTGCCTGTGATTCGTGGCAGAGAGCAAATCTCCAGCAATTCCTGCCTGATATTTAGGTCTTTGTCCACAAACCTTACACACAATGGCATCAGCTCTACATTATGGGATGTCACCTCATCAGCCATGACTGTATAGATCTGTGCATTTTTGACCTCGTCCACAATCTGGGCCTGAATTATTCGCTTTCCTATCACGTCAATCATCTGATTTTGGGTTTGGGGCGAGAAGTAGGTGGCATTTCTGAGCTTTGGCCGTTCCATGTGCTGCTTCAGCTTCTCATCATGGTTTGCATGGTCATGTCCTTCCATGACAGGGTGTGGGTCCTCTTGACCTTCCCTGAGCTGTCGCATTTCACCTTGACCTTCCCTGAGCTGTTGTGAATCATCTGTAAATATACAGTATACGCATTGGTCAGTGATGTAGTGTAAACTGAATCCAACTGTTTCATTATCTGAAATACACTTGTATATTATTTGGCATGGATAACCATAACTTCCCTACAAAAAAAATCACCACAAAGTTATATGTTCCTGTTATCCAGTAACAGTTGGCTTCATACTTTTTTGGAAGACAAACAAGGTACATTTAAAAAAAAAAAAAATTTTTTGATATTAATAACAAAAAAAACAATTATAGTTTCACATGATTTATATGTATGATTAGAAGCAGTTTAGCCAAGCCTATAACATAAATTAAAAATATTTTGGTGTTTTTATCATTTTGTGGTTTAAAGTTCTTATGGATCAAATTGAATGCATATATCAATAAAAAGGTGTGTAAAATACAAAACAGTAATTTTAATGTCTTTGTTTAAGTGATAAATCCATTTCTTATAAATATGTGACTAATTTTAGAGAACATACGAGTGAGTAAATCATAGAGATAGAAAATTCACTGTATAACAGGAACAACCTCAGCTACCTTCTGCTCCAGTGGGGTTGACGACTGTTAGCTATCAAATGTTATAGGTTATGTAGTAAATATAACAACCTTACCCTGTTTGCCAGTTTTTTTTAACATATGTTCAATATTCTGCGACAATGACGCTGCTGCCTGCTTTCTCTTCTGTCTCTCCTGCTCTTTTCGCCCCATACTCACTATTTGGTTGTACCGCCTGACATAAAAACAGTCAAAACACCTTTTTTTGAAGCTTTGTCAATGACTAAACACTCCAATTTCATTCATTAGATGTATGTACATCCAAGTTCACTCAACTAGTACATACTCGTGACGTCATACATCCTCACACTATCAGTGAATCGGTGCAAAATAAACTCATAACAGTTAATAAATAAAGGATAACATGACACGCATAAAAAACACTCAGCATCACCACCAAGCACCTTTATTCTAACCATGAGCTCAGAACGGATCATTAACGCTACAGACACAAAACTCTCACATAGGCATCGTAAATCAATTAATATACTAATCATTCCAGATAATTTACGTCAAGCGGTCTGCTTTGAAGTTCTCAGAGGAATAAGACGCGCACCGAAGGAGAAGCATTTCCATTGGCTCCAGTCTGCCGGTATTGGCCAATCACAAAAGTCGATATTGCACAGCCAAAATCACTGAATATCCCACTATGTTTTATTATTATAATTACGCTACGTTTATATAGTTATTATATTGTAGACTATTGAGTGGATAAAATATAGAAATCCTTTTAATTAAAAAAATATATATACAATATAACCCCTCCCCCCCATCATTCAGAGGCGATGCTTCTTCACCGTTGCTTTGAAAAGTGTATTGCGAGAACTTTCTCTGAACTGCACGCACGGCACACACACACACGTCCAGCTACAATAATGTATCATATTAATTTGAAACACCAACCCAGAATATTTGTCACAAGCATTGATTAAAACAATGATGACAATAATCACATTAAAAAAAACAAAAAACAAAAACACGACTTAAATTCTGGACCTTTGGACCCCAAGATGGGCCGACCGCCCCGCCCCCTTTAGTTACTGTTGCTATAAGCCATGCCGCTCTCACGCCACACATCATGTTCTGTCAGAGTGAAAAATACATTGGAGCAAAGAGGACACTGACAGTGCGTCGACAGATGAGAAATTTAAACAATAAATACCATTTTGTGGCTCTTTAATGTGTCTTGACAGATTGCTGTAGCACCTCAGTTCAAGCAGCCCCTGACAATACACATTTTTCAAATTCAAGTCCAAGACGTTAATCTAACTGCTTTGTCGGACATAAATGTGGATACGGCGTTATGTTTGGTTAGATCGCCTGTCTATCAAACTCAGTCAAAATCAAGCAAGTCATCAGAGAGAGAGCGCAACACGAGCAAATTGTCAGTAAAAGTTAGAAAAAAAGGAAAGGCGGTGGAGAAAAAGTTAGAGAAAGCAAAAAAAGGCTCTTAAGTCAGATGCTGCCAAATGCCTAAAATTAACCGAACTCTTTTCAAAGGGTTTAAATTCAGCTGCTGCAGTGGAGGACAGTGCTGTAGAGGTAGGAAAAAACAGAAAGTACAGCTAGCTCAAGTCATTTTCATGCAATTTTTTGTTGTTGTTGTATTAAACAGTTGTAAGCGTAGCATACAACCCCCGTATATTTTAAAATGTCATTGCTTCGTGATAATTGGTTACAAGTGTTAGCTAGCCTGTTACTGAATTACATGAGTGAAATATCAGCAGATAAGGTGGGATTTAGGGTAAACAGACTGCTGTACGCTACTTGCAATATAGTCAAAAACACGTCAAAAACGTTTAGCAACCCAGGTGAAAAAAAGTACACTTTAAGTACATTATGGAAGTGTACTTTTTTCACCTGGGAATGCGCGTGTCCGTGGGTGTGGTAATGTGGGCTGGTGTTGCTATAGTGCCAGGGCTGAATTTTTGTCCCAGTCTACCCCTGCAGCCAATAGCCAACATTTTACAACCAAGCAGATTATTACGCCATGATAACAAAGTATGTAGTATTTCTTTACCATTTTTTGGACATATATCTTAATTTATACATTAAATAAACAACATTGTTCAGAGAGTATGAAATGAACACCCGCAGTAATTTGTGGGTAGCGTATTGCACAGTGGCGGCGCCGGCGACCTGTTCGTCATGAAAATGAACGCCTTTGCGTAGACACAGTTAAGCAGTTTACACGCGCCTGCAGAAATATACATTTGATTACCTTTTGGAGAACAGACGGAAGAAGATCCGTCAATGTGCATTTGATCATTGTTTGTGTTCAGATGTTCAGCGGTTATGAGCGCGAGCACATGAAAAGAGTTTCTCTCTTTCTTCTTTCAAATGTAGCTGCATAAGTTATTATTATACAAAGCAAAAGACATGCAGTGATATTTGGGCTACAGATACCAGAAGAAATAATGCTTGTCTCTTCTGTGTTTGTTGCAAAGATATCTTATTATGATAATAATAATAATTTAAAATCTAAATAATAACATGCTATTGTATTGTTGTATACACACACTACCGCTCAGAAGTTTTGGATCTGTAAGATTTTTAATGTTTTTAAAAGAAGTTTCGTCTGCTCACCAAGGCTGCATTTATTTAATGAAAAATATAGTAGAAACAGTAATATTGTGAAAAATATTTTACAAAGTAATTTATTCCTGTGATCAAAGCTGAATTTTCAGCATCATTACTCCAGTCTTCAGTGTCACATGATCCTTCAGAAATCATTCTAATATGATGATTTGCTGCTCAAGAAACATTTCTGATTATTATCAATGTTGAAAACAGTTGTGTACTTTTTTTTTTCCCCCAGGATTCTTTGATGAATAGAAAGTTCAAAAGAACAGCATTTATCTGAAATACAAAGCTTTTGTAACATTATACACTACTGTTCAAAATTTTGGGGTCAGTAAGAATTTTTTTTTTTTTTTTTAAATACTTTTATTCAGCAAGGATGAAATAAACCATAAAGACATTTATAATGTTACAAAAGATTATATTTCAAATAAATGCTGTTCTTTTGAACTTTCTATTCATCAAAGAATCCTGAAAAAAAATATTGTACACACATATTTTGTACAATTGTACACAATAAATGTTTCTTGAGCAGCAAATCAGCATATTAGAATGATTTCTGAAGGGTCATGTGACACTGAACACTAAAGTAATGTTGCTGAAAATTCAGCTTTGATCACAGCAATAAATAACACTTTACTATATATTCACAAACAGCTTTTATATTGGAATAATATTTCACAAATGTACTGTATGTTTTGTATTTTTAATCAAATATATGCAGCCTTTTTGACCATAAGACACTTGAAAATGTAAAGGCCAAAAATAACATCATTTTCAGTCATTTCAAGCATCTAAATATGTTGGAAGATTTATTAATTTATGAAACTGATGTACCACAGATGCGGAAACCTCACAGCCTGTAAACGAACAGCCCACAGATGTCCCATTACAGCCACACACTGAGTCAGAGGGTCTAAACAGTACACCTGAGGCCATGAAGGTACAGGACAGAGAGCCTGGAGTCAATGTTTGGAGACAATGTCCAGAGGTAAAAAAGACATTTTTTATCTCTTTGGAAAGAAAAGTGTGGGATAGGATCAGGCCACTAATAGGCTCTAAATTAAGACAACCTTGGACAGACCATGTGTATGACTGCTTTCGAACAAAAAATCCATGTTGTAATCTCTCATTTAAATATCAACATGTGAAGACTCCCTGGAGTAGAAAGAAAAATCTTCCATACTTACAAATTAAAGCAGTCTGCACATTTCCCTCTTGCCCAGCCAAATACTCATTCACAGTGCGAAATAAACCTGCTGAACCAGGCCAAGATGTGAAAATGTTAGTACAACAAACCGGAGAAATACAACAGAAACTTTCAGAGAAGAAGGCCAGGCCGGCAACCCACCTAAAAAGAGGAAAAATAGCAAAGGCCCTATCGCATGGACCCAGTGAGCATTTTTATAGCACACTTGAAACAACACCAACCGAGGAACTCCTGGCTGGGAACATGACTGAATGTCTCAGTAAAAAATTGTTATAAGGTAATAAGCTCGGAAATGAGAAAGCAAGAATCCATCAGCTCTAACATCATGATGGAAATATCCTTAATGCAGACAATATTTAAGAACATTGACAAAAAATACTTCAAAATACCAGGCTACATACAGCTTTTCAGTGTGAATCCGTTCATTGTTCATTTGTACACTGAGCTGGGCATCAGCATTCTTGTACACCATTTGCGAAGCAAGTCTCCTGTGTCCCTATATCTTGATGCCACTGGTGGTGTAGTGTCAAAAATTCCAGAACAGCCAAAGCCAGTGTTGTACTATGCGCTCACTCTTCAAGGAAGATTACTTATAATCCTATCTAAATTCAAATCGTTGCAGTGTCAAAAGAGGAGTACTGTTCTGTTTGTGGACGATATGAAATACCCCCAACAGAGGAGCAATGTGTTAAGTGTAAACGCAAAGAAATACGTTATGAAGATGATCAATGCTCTGAGTGTGGATACAAAGAAATATGCCAAGCAGAGGACCTATGCAACTGGGTATTATTATTCCTGCCTTGTTGACTATTCGTGTTGTGTTTTCATAACTACATTTAATAATTCCAACTCTTTGGAAATAAATCTAACAACATGTCCTATTTTCCTTCCAGACTGAATGTGAATTTTGTCTGAGATGGTTTCATTTGAAGTGCATCAAAATGAATGTGGCACCAGAAGAAGAACCATGGATTTGTGATTTGTGTTCATAAGCTATTCAGTTAGAGGAGCTTATGCTGAAAGTGTTCTTACATTGTAAGAAAAATGCATTGCCTATTTTATATGTTATGGAAATACTTTACACTTTCTTAGTATTCATTATATATTTGATATTGTTGTGTTGCTTATTGTGTTATCATCTAATTATGTATAAAGGCAAAAGTCCTTCACTTTCACCATACATATCTTTTGAGTTATTAATTAACATTTACCTTTCTAAATATTAAAATATTTGAATGACTTCTTCAACTTATGTTAAAGCATTTATATTCCTTTTCAAGAACTTGAGAAAAATGTAACTTTCCTGTTTATTGTTGGAGCCTGGGCCAACTTCAACCTTGAAGAAGCTGTGAATCATGTGTGTGTGCTCTAAGTGTTCTGTGCAGGTCCTTTGTACTGGTGGACAACTGGCACTCTGCTTGAGACCAGCAGACACCATGTCATGACCCCAAAAGGACATCCAGTACCTAAATCCAGGGTCCCCTCATTAACATTGTGACGAATGGAGATATGCTTCCATGTGTGGAACATTCGTAATCTTGTATATTTTTATTAGCCAATCAGAATCATTTTTACATTAGTAATGACGTAGTTAGTAGACTCTGTAACAGTATAATTGCTGTGGAAATGTGAATGTATGCAGAGCGGCCTACGAACTCCTTGTGAGACATATGTAAAGAAACTATTGTTCAGTAAAAATTTCTTCACTTTATTCTTTTAAACTGTGACTCCGGGTCTTCATTCATCATATCTGGTCTTTTGGGTCTTTAACTGTAAAATTCCCCTTCAAGTGAGACATGCTATATTATAGTCAATTTTACTTTAATAAAACTTCTTCAAAGACAACTATACATTACTGTTTTATTTTCTTATTTATAATCATAACTCATTTATGTAGTTGTCATTGATTTATTTGATTATGATAAATCATTAATCCATTTTATAATTCAATCATTTTACTATTATTATTCTTCATTTATGTAATGTTATGTATTTGTATTGTATATTACTTATTATTTACTTTCTACTGCTGTTAATCTTATAATTGTGTGGTCTAAAGGGATGTTTGTCTTAACTGGTAGGAAATAACATAATGTGTCCATATCAATCAATGAGAAAGAAATGAATGTTTAAACTTCTCTCATTATTTGCAAGAGTTCATAATTTGGGTCTCTGCTGCTCCAAACATACCATCAGTAAAGTCTAAACAGTGTTAACTTGCTGAAGCAGTACTTCAAAACATAAATAACACAGACAAAGTAAACATAAATGATTGGTTAATCAAACATATTACAGGTGTTTAATGTAGTAAAATATACTGAAGTTCAGTTTGACCATTAATGTCTTTGTCCGGTCTAGACCCAGTGTTACGAAATAGCAGTGCCCGGCTACATCCTAGACTTCAAGCTTAACCTTCATACGCCATGAACTACGAGGTACTGGATGCGGCAGTTCATCTGGCACAGTGGAATCTCAGTTGTTGATGGCTGGAAATTGAAATTCATGGCTTATAGTGTGGATGTCAACACCATAATGACATGGTACCTAACAATTAGTTAATAGTCATGTGCCTCAACAAGTAAAGCCATAACTTAATGATACATTTGCAAATCATTAGCTAACGATTAATTAAAGCAGATAATTTGAAGTTGAAATACATGGCTTCAACCCATTGTGGTAATTAACACATTAACTTACACTATTAATTAATACAATCTGTTATTAAGGAATTTATACATTATGACACATTTAATCAATAACAATTCAGATTTAATGTCTTTTGCCTTCACTAGATTTCAGGCGGTTCGATTTGTTGCTATCAGTTGCTAAATTACATTGTGATTTTATTGCATGATGACGTCATCACGTAGCTTACGCAAATCTCCGTTTTTGTGTAGTAGACACATAAAAAATATTTTTTGAATATGTTCAGATTTTGTAATATGTTAATAGAAATTTGTTCATAAAAAAGGATATACAAATCTTTATGATCAGATATTACTGTTTTTAAATGCAACATTTCATTATTGAACAGTTACACATTTTTGAACAATTACATGTAATGTATTTTCAGATGAACTAGTACAAATACAGATTTTGAGCAATTATACTTTTAAGCAGTGTATTGGTTAGTCGTTTGCTACACACTAGAAGGAATTATCCATATTAATTTTCAGAGGTGTTTTACCTGTGTTTTAAATACACATTGAATTTTGTGTTTTAGGGTTACAACTTCACAGGTTGTCCTGGCAGAAAATTACTAGTACCTTGTCTGCTTTAAAAAAAAAAAAAAGAAAAAAAAAAGAAAGAAAAATACACAAAACAATTACAAGTATAAGAATATAACATGCTCCAAATAACCAGTGCTCCACTGAAACCGTCATAATTACTGTTCAACGAGTTACTTGTCATTTCCACAAATTAACAGTTGTACACTTTGCCTTAAATGTGACCAGTGGACATGCATGTTACTCAGGACATTTATCATGAAGATTAATTGCAAACCCTTATCCACTATGCACATCTATTTTATGAATGTACTTTATTTTATCTGTCTATTATTTAATCTATCTCATCTATCTACTCTTATTTAATTTTATTTAGGTTATTTTCAATGTAATTGATTTTATGTAATCTGATATAGTTTTTAACTATGTAATCGTTATCTATTTAATGTGTCTTATCTATATACCTTTCTTAAAGAACAAACATGTCTGGCCAAAAAAGGCCCTTGCAAGATTAAGTCAAGATTCTATCAAGATTAAGTACAGGCTGATAAGTGACTTGATTGGTGCAAAAAAAAGTACAAATTGGGTGAATAAACATTGTAGTCTACCTTTCTCATAAATGTCCAATAAACCATCTTGAAAAAAGTTTTTACACTACTTTTTGGAGTGTTAAACTTCCAAGTTAAACATCCTGTTTGCTGTTATACTTTGTGAGTGCTTGTCAATAATCTGATTGATTGAGTACCATGGACAGTGATAATTCTGCAGGACTGTAAACATCAGTCAATGCACAGGATTTGTGATATTGTGAGAGTTTATTGTTAAACGAAGGTGTCATACAACAGGAAAACATAAAAGATAGTTTAGCCATTCATTTTATTCAACACGTGGAGAACACTGTTAAGCCTTTATTACACTTACAACCAGAAAAACAGAGGTGAATAAAACAGCAAGATATGGGCTGTATGTTCTGTAGGTATAGAAACAGCCGTTTCTATTTCTATATCTATATTCTATATTGTACATCTGTAGTTGGATAAAATGTAGTTGTTTGTTTGCACAAAATAAAACAATATCGAACTTTTGAGACGCTCCCTATGTTGTTTACCGCACTACATTGAAAATTCAGCAGACATTCCGCAAGTAAGTATGCGATTAAAACAATATATGGCCATATTGCTCAATTGTGGAAAATGTAGTAGGTTGAGAATAGTTGGTTGTCAATATCATGCCCCTGCTTTGAATTTGCAAACATTAACTGTAATGCACATATAATTAGAAAAATCTTTAACGCCG
Source organism: Hypophthalmichthys nobilis (assembly GCA_037950665.1). Lineage (NCBI taxonomy): Eukaryota > Metazoa > Chordata > Actinopteri > Cypriniformes > Xenocyprididae > Hypophthalmichthys > Hypophthalmichthys nobilis. Next base: position 4,740,340 of record CM075475.1, on the reverse strand, counting down.
AAGTCCAAATGTGCGAATATAAAACCAACTTTACCGAAGTCGTTGTGAGCAGTTTTGAGATATTGAGCTTCAAAATTTTTGCGTTTCTTTCAAACAAGAAAATGACAGGGACCCTAAATGTATTCTAAATGTCCAATATCAAAATCCTCTCAAATTTGTAAATAGGGAATTTTGGAACGGGTCAAACGCAGATAGAACCTTCTAATTCTAAAAAAAAACACTTTTCGCTTGGAATTATAAGGTTCTATCTGCAAAAAAATTAATTGAAGCAATAATTTTCAAAGAAACACAAACAGTTTACTTATAATTTGTTTTAAAACACAAAATTAGTGTTGTAACAAAATTTAATGGTTTTTATTTCATATTTTAAATGAATAGTTTTTTCTTGTTCAAGTTAAGCATAAAAGGCAGTGCTAAATCTTTTGTCCAGTACAGATGTTAAATTTAGGTAGGAATATGATGGGTAATTTAACACATTATTGCAGGATCCGTTTAAGTTTAAGTTTCCTTTGGTTTAGACAGAAAGCAGCTACTGTAATACATCTGAGCAGGACTTTATTCCACAGAAAGTGGGACATGTACAATGGCTTTCTCTAGACATCAGTATTTCTGAAATAACATGCTAATGTTTATTGTTGTAATTAAGACCCCATCAATTAAATTGAGTATCTGACCTTTAAGCCTTAATATTGTAAAATTTAAAACTGCAAGAAAGCAGACAATGCTTCAGCAAAGGTGTTTATCAAAGTTTAATGAACACTGAAAAATGTTTCACTGACTATATATATACATATATATATATATATATACACACACATATATATATATACACATATATATATATATATATATATATATATATATATATATTAAAATATTTAACATTTAAAATATTTAAATTACTTCAACTATGCAACAACTCGGTTTTTACCAACAATGTAAAATTTAACTTTAATCCAGTGTGCCATAGCGTATAGCTTTATAGCTACATAGTACATACAGCTCAATACAGGATGGATCAAGGTTAAAACATAACCTAATATATACATAACTTTCCCTCGTATGACAATGACGTGACTGGAAATAAGCAAATAGACTATAAAACCCAAATCTATCCTCTTAATAGCGTTGCTGGCTAATGTTAGCGTGGTGTCTAACTGAAAATAACTCCTCAGCAATCAGATACCACAAACACACACAAAGACTGTAATTCCATGGAATTTGGGCTGCTGTCATTGACAAGATCATAAATAAAATAGTCAATCATGAGGTTTCTAATAAACATCGCGTTGTGTGCAATTTAGTCTTCTCTTCACCGATTTAGCTTTTTTAAGCGATAGCTTCCGCTATCGCGCCAACATGACAAAGAACGCTGTTCCTGATTGGTCCTCATGTGTGCATTCGAAGTGCTGATTGGCTCACGCAGAGAGAACCTTATAGAGCCAAGTTAGAGTGTGACTTTGTAGATAGAACCTTTTTGTTTTCTAAAAAAAAGTAACAAAATGTGCACAACTTAAAAAAAGAAACATCACATAATGTAAATAAGTTGTCACAGAATATGAATATGTGAATAACTCAATTTTGACAAAAATGTCAGATAGAACCTTATAATTCCAAGGGGACAAATTGTTGTTAATTCAAAATGAGATGAAAGAGAAAATGTGCAAAAGCGCAAAATCGTGTCGAGATGTCTAAAGTTCAGTTACAACAACAACAGCTTGATCTTGAACGTTATCGTTTGGATCTAATAAGAGATGGTAAACTTTCTTTAGCTGGAGGTGTAGAACGTGATTTAGCTTCGTATAAATCTGATGTAGTGACTAATATGAGATTGATCCCTAAATTTGACGAAAAAGACGTTGAACGCTTCTTTTTTGTTGTTTGAACGCGTGGCAGAGGCACGTAATTGGCCAGATGACGGCCTGTTTTTACAGGCAAAGCTCAAGAAGCGTATTCGGCTCTTAGTGTGGAAGATGCTAAGCATTATTTGACTGTTAAAGATGCAGTGTTGAAGGCATACGAATTGGTCCCAGAGGCCTATAGACAAAAATTTAGGTCCTGGAAGAAAACTGAGTCTCAAATGCATGTTGAGTGTGCATGATATTTCAGTTTATTTTAATCGTTGGTGTACAGCTTCTGACGTGAAAACATTAGACGATTTAAAAGAGTTGATGTTGCTTGAGCAGTTTAAAAACTTTGTTTTAACACATGTAGCAACAAGTGAGCATAAACCCGACACTGCATATGAGGCGGCCGTTATGGCTGATGATTTTTTTTCTGATTCATAAAACCCCTTCTGGCTATAAAACTGGTGGAGAGAATTTTCAGAAAGAATCGTGGAATGATCCCAGCAGATCTTCTAAATTTTTGCGTGCTTCACCTGACAGACAGCGTCTTGTTTCTGTTGGAGAAAAAGAGAGCAAACATGTGTAACTATTGTCATGCGTTTGGTCACTGGAAGAATGAGTGTCCGTCGTTGAAAGCAAAAGATATTGCTAAAACGAAATCTAAGTCTTTAGCGAAATATGTTGCTCTGGCTGTGACTGCTTCGGAAGTCAATAATGTGCAGAAAAGTTGTTCCTCATGTGTCTCAACATTTTCTCCATTTGTTACAGATGGTTCTGTGAGATTGCTTAATTCTACGGAAGATGTACCAGACAAAATTCTCTGTGACACTGGATTATCAGAAACTTTTGTTTTAGAGTCTATTTTATCTTTTTCAAATGACTCTTACACTGGAAACAATGTGTTGATTAGGGGTATTGGTTCGAATGTGTTATCTGTTCCCCTACATAAAATTGTTCTGCATTCTAACTTGATCCAGGGAGAAGTGGAGGTTGCTGTGCGTTCCTGTTTGCCTGTGGAAGGAGTACAGGTAATCTTGGGAAATAATTTGGCTGGTGAACGAGTTTGGCAGAATACTACACCAAATTCGGTGGTTAACACCATCTGTGTCGATTTTTGAGACGAGTGATGAAAATTGTACTTGTTCCTCAAATGTGTTTCGTCATGCGTGATAACGCGGTCTATGAGTAAAAAAAAAAACCTTACGGTGAATCTGAAACTAAAAGGATGAGTACAACTGTAAAAATCCCTTCCATTTTGTCTGTGTCACGCGACGATTTGATTAAAGAACAAAAAACTGACGTTACACTTACTGAGTTGTTTGACTGAGTTGTCCCGTATGATACAATCGTCAATCTTCCTTCTGGATATTATCTTGAGGAAAATGTTCTGGTGCGAAAGTGGGTGCCGCACGGAGAATTTGTAATTGGTGATCCTGTGCAACAAATTGTAGTACCTCAGTCTCTCTGTCAACTTGTCTTACAAATGGCACATGACACATCTGGACATTTGGGAGTAAAAAAGACATACAAGTTGCTTTTGAAACGTTTCTTTTGGCCAAAATTGAAACATGATATATCGAAGTATATTAAGTCTAGTCAAACATGTCAGCTTATGGGAAAGCCGAACCAGTCTATGAAACCTGCTCCTTTGTATCCAATTCCTGCTATTAGCCAATCATTTGAACATATTATTGTGGACTGTGTTGGGCCATTACCCCTGTCAAAAGCTGGAAATGAATATTTGCTTACTGTAATGTGCCAAGTGACTAGATATCCAGCTGTGTACCCAATACGTTCTCTAACTGCAAAATTAGTTGTAAAAGCACTGACTCAGTTTATCTCTGTGTTCGGAATACCACGAATAATTCAGTCTGATCAGGAGAGTAACTTTACTTCCAAATTGTTTGATCAAGTTTTAAAACAGCTTAATATTCAACATAACCTTTCCAGTGCTTATCATGCCCAAAGTCAGGGAGCACTGGAAAGATTTCACCAAACATTAAAGTCTTTACTAAGATCATACTGTGTTCAGATGGGAAAAGATTGGGAAGCGGGGTTACCTTGGCTTATGATGTCCGCTCGAGAAGCCGCTCAGGAGAGTACCGGATTTACCGAACAAGCTTGTTTTTGGTCATGATGTGCGTGGTCCATCATCTGTTTTGTCGGCAGATTGGAAAAATTTGATCCACCTAAAAATATCCTGTCATATGTAAGTGATTTTCGCAGACAAATTTTTGAAGCGTGTCAATTGGCAAAGGCATCTTTGAGTAAAGCGCAAGATTGCATGAAACGACTCTTTGATCGTCGTACAGAATTGCGTTCATTTCAATCGGGTGATCAGGTCCTTGCTTTGTTGCCTATTGTTGGATCACCCTTCCAGGCCAAATTTGCAGGTCCATAAACCATTGCTCGTAAAATGTCTGATCTTAACTACTTAATCAATACACCAGATCGGAAAAAGAAGACACGAGTATGTCATGTAAATTTGTTAAAACCTTTTTATGGTTCTGAAGATTGTCTTGATGATAAAATAAATGAAGACAAAGTTGATGTATCTGATTCTGGTATTAAACCTGCTTTGCTTACAGGTTCTTTTGCATGTAATGATGATGCTGAATTGTCAACCAACTCCATTTTGATAAGTGGGGACCAGGATGAGATTGATCCTGGAGATTCTATTCTTCAAGGTCGGTTACACAATTTGGAAGCATTAAGTTATTTGCACGATCGATTTAGTCATTTAACAGAGGTGCACCGTACAGATTTGATCAATTTGATTTTTGAATATGTTACACTGTTTCCCGATACTCCATCTCGTACAAATCTGATTGAACACGACATTGATGTGAGAGATTCTGCTCCAATTCATCAGCGTTATTATCGAGTATCTGTGAATAAGAAAAAATATCTAGAGAATGAAATTGACTATATGTTGAAAAATGATCTCACTGAACCTTTTTTTTCTAGTTGGACTTCTCCATCATTGTTAGTGAATAAATCTGATGGATCATTCAGATTTTGTACCGATTACCGAAAGGTAAATGCTATAACAAAACCTGACTCATTTCCATTGCCTCGAATTGAGGACTGTATTGATCAGGTGGGAAACGCTAAATTCGTTAGCAAGTTTGATCTACTTAAAGGTTACTGGCAAGTGCCTTTAACTGAGAGAGCTCGTGAAATTTCTGCTTTCATTGTACCATCTGGATTATTTTCGTACAAGGTTATGAGTTTCAGGTTGCGCAACGCTCCCGCTACTTTCCAGCATTTAATGAATCAAGTTATTCGCTGTGTACTTATGATGTCGTCGTGTATAGTCGAACCTGGGATGAACATATACTTCAAATTAGAGCACTATTTGACCGATTGAAGGCAAGTTTGACCGTTAGTTTGTTAAAATGTGAGTTCACCAAGGCCACAGTAATTTACTTGGGGAAAGTGGTTGGGCAAGGCCAAGTGCGCCCTGTCCGTGCAAAAGTAGAAGCGATTGATAACTACCCTACGCCTACTACCAAGAAAGAACTTATGCAATTTCTTAGAATGGTAGGGTTTATTGTTGTTTTTGTAGAAATTTTTCTACAGTGGTGGCCCCCCTGACAAACTTATTGCGGGGAGGAATAGACTTTTGCTGGACTTCGGGTTGTCAGCAAGCATTTGAAAAAGTAAAAATGCTCCTTACAGAGGGTCCTGTTTTAAAAGCTCCGAAATTTGACCAAGCGTTTCAGTTGCAAGTGGATGCCAGCAATGTGGGTGCTGGTGCCATTTTGTTACAGATTTCTGAAGATAGCATCAATCACCCAGTTGTTTTTTTTCTAGAAAGTTTAATTCTTACCAACTAAATTATTCAGTGATTGAGAAGGAAGCTCTTGCTCTGATTTGGGCTTTGCAACACTTTGAAGTGTATGTGGGTTCGTCAGAGGGACCTCTGGTGGTTTTTACGGATCATAATCTGTTAGTTTTTCTCCATTCTTTACAGAATCCCAATCAAAGGTTGATGAGGTGGTGCTTGTTTTTACAGGGATACCTGTAAGATTCGCCACATTAAAGGCTCAGAAAACCTGACTGCTGATGCTTTATTTCGTGTCCATGTAGTAAATGTCATAGGATTTGTCCTATTTTCCTTGTCTTTGTCTCTGTTCTTTTCTTAATTTGCTTCCTAGGCGCCAAGGTTGCTGGAAGGAGCTGGAGAGTTAAGACCGTGATTGGGATTGAATCTTGTTACATGGACTACTGGAATTTTTTTTGTGGAGTTCTGATTTGTTCTTAAAGACTTTGGTCTTTTTCTTTTAGGGGGGGTGTGTGACGAGTCTCTCGTTCTTCCGGCCGGTGGGTGTGGCTGGGAGACTCATCAACAGAACTATTTCCACCTGTTCTTCTCCTATAAAGTTTAGGCTTTGTTTGGTGTGAGAGGGCTTGCTCCTGGTTGCATTTTTTCTTGATTTTGGTTTATTTTGATGTTGTTATTAATTTTAACTAATTTTTAATAATTAACTAATATTAATAATTAACTAATTTTAACCGATACTTTTAACATGGGTCTGACAGAAATTGTTTGATTTTGTTGATTTCTTGTTTTATATATTTTCCTATTTACATTAAGTAAATCTTTTGTTCAAAAGGAGAGAGTCATATAGTCTCAGTCACAGTTAGAAAAGAAGCAGTGATAGTGAATTGTGACTATTGATGTTCTGCCTCAAATCTCCTTTTTGTGCCCCAATGAAAATAACATGGGCTGGATTTCCCGATAACGTTGTCTCTTAGCACGCTACGAAGACCCTAAAGGTATACCTTTTTAGGTGTGTTCTACGAACTATACCTTAGGAGGTTGCTTAAGATATACCTTCTTAATTGCGACATTACCAGGTGCTGTCCATGGTGCTGGTGCTGAATTGGTTGATATCGATGGCTCGAGAATCGATAATTCACTCTATGCAGGGGCTGCTTCACTGCGTTATGTGAGAAACGGTGATCTTTATAAAAGAAGCACCTCAAAAGTAGAAAATGCATTTATCAGGACTCATTGGATCTTATAAAAATAATCCAAATTACAAACTAAATCTATATTGTAATTTATCTACAGTCTGGGGTCTCTATTTTCTAGCTGAGCCCCCAGCGTGAGTTTAAGGTGACCAATATTTTGAACATAATTTTAGAATGTAATTTAACGCGTCATGCAGCTGGCAGATATGTATGCAATGCGTTTATATTGTTTTTCCTTTTTTATTCAAAATATTCACAAACTTGTTAACTATACCATGCATTTTATGATATATTCTGATTGTAAAATATGTGGAAGTGAATTTTTGTTGCGCGATGAGTTTGCACTGCAATTCAGAGCTGTCGGATTTACTTAATTTTCCCTGAAATACATAAAAGTATGTGGCTGGTGAGCTGGGAGAAGAATAGAGTAAACTTTATTTCATACACAATGCGTATCTGATATGAATAAACCACTTCGTCAAATTATATAATTGAAAGGGTTATTATTGCAGCTTCTATAGACATCAATGTATTGAATTTGAATTTAACAAACTATAAATGTATTTTTTATATACCCTAGTAATCTTTGCATTTTATTCTTTGTCATTATCCTAATTGAACACTGGGTGTATTACAGCTTCAGAATTATATTCGTATAGACTGTCAGCAGTGATAAGGTATAGGTGGTCAAGACAACCTTACGAATTAATGACAGATGGTATACTTAATTAAGAACATTTTGGGAAACACGTATTAATGTTAAGGTACAGCTTAAGGTATATTGTAAGAACAACGTAGAGTTCAGAAGGTTTCGGGAAATCAAGACCAGTTTTATTCTTGAGTAAATATTGCTTTTAATTTTGTAACTTGAGACTATTTATTACTGTATTTTGTAAATATTAAAGCAATGTTAACTGAATGTGATGTGTGATTATTTTTTAAACAGGCTTATCTTTTAGTATTAAGTATTTGAGATTTTTTAAATAAGTAGAAAATGTAGAAAACAACAACGTTGGGTGAGCAAACCAATTAGATCAATTTTATGTTGTATACGTGTTGATCTATAACATTGTTTCGACGTTCAGTAAGCAAAACAATTAGATCGATTTTATGTTGAATATGTATTGATTCTATAACGTCATTTCAACCACCCGAAAATCAACATCGTTTCAACGTTAGGTAAGCAAACCAATTGCGTCGATTTTCCGTTAGATTTGAATGGAGTGTCTGACGTTGATTCAACATTACCCCCGATAAGCAAACTGATGCCGGATCAACGTCGGAGATCAACGTTGTTTCAATGTCACGAGAAACGTTGTTTATACGTTGATTCTATGTCAGTTTGCTATCTGGGACTGTACAGTAAGAAAATTGTTTTCCATAACCTGGAATCGAACATTTCTTAGAATTAATAAACAATTAACACTGAGTGTACACTGGACAATCAGGTTAAATGATTGTAATATTAGTATTACTACATTCAGTTTATTCTATTAACTGATCCAAATATTTATAATTAATTATTCTTATTTCTTTTGAGCTAATTTGCTACATTGGTGTAAGTAGGCGTTTGTTAGAGAAGTAACAATAGAATTTAGATAACTGGCTAGCGAAGCCAAACCGTGTTGGTCTTTGTTTACGTCCTTGATGCAATCAAAAAATAGCAACAGAAACTATACATTTAAAAGACATGTACAAACAATAAAACATACTTAGTTTGGGGCCCAACAGCAGCTTCTGCTTTTAAGTCCAGCATCCCTAGGAAGGCCAAGCACAGAAGACTTGCAATTGGGGTGAAAATAACATCATTTTCCACGGCATGGCAACAACTCTCAACTACAACCACTCTTCCGTAATGCCTCATCCACTTTGTTGCGTGTTCCCGGGGGCAGGGTTTATGTTAATTGAAAGTTTTATGATGTCACCAACCCAGGAAAAAGCTTGTTGTAGTCCAAACTGTTCTTAATTGTAGGCATTAAACTGCCATAACTTTAAAAGACAATGGGTGTTTTCACACCTATGGATCGTTTGTTTTGTTCTGAAACAGGGACTAAATTTGTTACAATGTTGCATTTTCTTCTTGGTTCATTGGCCAGTTACATAGGCAAACGCCCTGCAAGAAACACAAAAAGCCATAAAACCCCCACTGAGGAATTTCCCCCTCGGAAATTCCACCTTTCTCATTGGTCAGGTCAACCCTAAGAGGTGTGACTTCTCCCAGACCTTAAAAAGAAATGCACAGCTCTGTCTCCCCCTCTTGCTCCTGCCTGATTTTCTGTAGCTCCTGGCTGCTCTGTGGCATCTCCGGCTAGGGCCGGAGGCCTCGACCTGCACCCCAGCTATGTGCTTACATAGAAGAGAGAGAACCTTTTTCCTACTACAAGAGTCAAATTAACCACACAAGTTATTCAGCACAGGAGAAATCGATTCCAACTTCAGCACCATCGGACCGAACTCTCAGGACTTTCTACTGCAACAGTATATTCGGACGTTCTTCATACAGTTGAGGCATAATGCAAGTATTGTACTATATACTAAATATCTGCTAGTTAAAGTTGTGAACCCCTTTGTTAACAAAGAAGTTTGTGGTGACTAACTCATGAGGGGCTTTCGCAACAAATAGTTCTAGGAACATAGTTCTAAGAACTAACCACTAGGATAGTTCCCCGGGAACTAATTTCTCCCCCAGGCCATGTCCCTGGTTGTATGCGCACTGGGAATAGGAACTGTGAAGCAGCCAACAGTGGTGTCTTTAAGCGCGGCATTTACAATCAATAAAAACCAGTAAATGGAGGATGCCGTGATCGGAGCTGTGTTTATTGTGTGATGTGGGAATGTAAACACATAATCTACATGACTGAAAGAGCAAAAAGTTTGGCTAAGAGACAAAATCTCCTATGACAACTTTCAGTATTGAGGTGGAGAAAAGATCACAACCCTGTAGACAACAGGTAAATTCAGTTTTCGCTGTTTTCCATTTGTGTGAAGTAAATATGTTTACATGGCTTTTTAAAAATGCTGGGTGCCAGTGTTTGACCAATCGACATACACTTACGTCACTGATAGTTCCTATAGAACTGTTTTAGGCCCTACTCTGAAGTAGGAGCTAATTTAGTTCCCCCAAAAGGAGTTCCTAGAACTAAAATCGTTCCTGCGGTGCGAACACGGCAAAATCCGGGTACTTCAGCCAATAGTTCTAGGAACTATGAAAAGGTTTCTCCGTTGCGAAAATCCCTATGGTTCTTTCCTGTTTAATGACTTTTCCATAGCTTCATTTCCTGTTCCCACTTCTGGTTTCAATATCACTTTTCATTTTACCTATGTACATGTGATTTGTGTGTATGTATGTTTTTGTTAGTTTAGTTATATGTTTATGATTAATAAAACTTGTGCACAATACGTATTTGGTTCTGACTCCCTGCCTGCAAATAATTGTTACTCAAATGACCTTGATATTGTTACACGCTCTAAGCGCTGTAAATGCTAAGAAAGAATTATTTTTCTGTGGACATAAAAATATCCTTTTCTTAGAATTAATTAAAGGTGCAATATGTAAGATTTTTCTGTCCGCTAGAGGCCTATTTAAAACAAAGGTGTAGCTTGATGACGGCAAGTTTGAGCGCGGAATCTTGGGACATGTCTTTACATCACAACCAGTGGAAATAATCGGGATAGGACTCGGGAAGAAATCTGTTACGATCACCAGTGAGAGTGCCCGTCATTGCATCAGAGGGACTATCACTGTCAAAGACTCAATTTCCCATAATCCTCTGCCTAGACTGATCAACTATGATTGCTTACACCTGTGTCTCATCACCTCATTATCCTTGTGTTTCTGTCTATTTAAACCTGGTTCAGTCAGTCACTCATTGCTAGGACTTGCTTTACTGTTTGCACTGCACCTCTAAGCCATTGTTTCTTGTTTTCCGGTGTCTTTGATTTTGGTTTTTGCTTCATCTCTGGATTGCCCTGTTCTTGCCTGAGCCCTGGACTCTATCTTCGTTTGGACTGTCCACTCTGTGTTTTGACCTTTTTGCCTGTCTTTGGTTTATGATTGTGGATTACCCTTCAATAAATACACTGCATTTGGATCCTCCGCCATTCGTGTCTTGGAGCAGTCATTACAAAAGACCTAGCCCGCTATGGATCCAGCAGAAGAAATCCTATTCCTGCGTCAAGGTACCACTACCATCAAAAATTACACCACTCAGTTCTGTGCTCTGGCTAATTGCGTAAATTGGAAGGATGCTGTTTTGAAGGACTTTTGTCCTTTGACTTTTGTGCGAACCAATAAGATCACTCATGCCAAGTGGGATAAATGACCTGACTTTAGTACAGTTAATGGACTATGCTCTGCTGTTGGCTGGTTCCTCCTTCACTGTTGGGGAGGTTGAGGAGGACTCTTCTCCTAAACATTTTTTGGGGGGAGGCACCAAACACCAAGCTCTGATGGCCAAGAGGCTTGGCTCATCTTGGTCATCAGCATGTCCGGATTTAATGATTGCCTGTGTTTTCGGCACCTTCCTGTCCTGTGGTTTCCCCACCAGAGCCTGTTTACAATATGCCTGAGCCCTCAGCCAAGATGACTGCCACGCCTAAGCCCACAGAGATTGCAGCACTGGCCATTATGGCCACTCCAGAGTTTGCTGCAGTCCCAGAATCCAGCCTCGTGACCTATGAACTTCTTGTCTGCACTGATGCTACCATGGATGTCATCCGTGAGTTCCCTGTCTATCTTGATACAACCACGGAAGTCGTCCCTGAGTTCTCTGTTTGCCCTGATATGACCATGGAGGTCGTCCCTGAGTTCCCTTTCTGCCCTGATACGACCACAGATGTCGTCCCTGAGTTTCCTGTCTGCCTGCCTCAACACAACCAGAGAGGACGTTCCAGTCATAGCCCTGGAGGGCTTTTCTGAGCTCCCTGCCTGTCCTCTTATGGCCCTTGTGTCCAAGACTAACCCCTCTGAGCTCTATATGTCAGATTCTCCTGATCAGCTATGGCGGTCTCCAGTTTGACCAGATCTTTACCATTGGTGGTCGTCTGCTCTGCCGTGGAGGCCTTCAAGCCAGTCAACACTGCTGTGGTGGTCGTCTGCTCCGCTGTGGGGGTCTTCAAGCCTGTCTGTGCTGTTGTGTTGGATGTCTGCACTGCGTTGGGGTCTTCAAGCCCGTCTGCTCCGCCGTGGGGGTCTTTAAGCCCGTCTGTCCAGCCTTCTCCGCCCTGGCCGTCTGCCCTGCCTCAGTCTCCAGGCCGCCTTCCTCTCCACGGACCTGGCCCTCCATCCCGCCCCCTGGTCTGCCTCCACTCCTCCTCCCACCTGAACTTTCTTGTTAGGAGCATCTGGAAGCCGTTCCTTAGGAGGGGGGCTATGTCACGACCACCAGTGAGAGTGCCCGTCATTGCCATCAGAGGGCACTCCACCCTAGACTATCACTGTCAAAGACTGATCAACCATAATTGCTTACACCTGTGTCTCATCACCTCATTTTCATTGTGTTTCTGTCTATTTAAACCTGGTTCATTCAGTCACTCATTGCTAGGTCTTGCTTTACTGTTTGCACTGCACCTCCAAGACATTGTTTCTTGTTTTCCTGTGTCTTTGATTTTGGTTTTTGCTTCATCTCTGGATTTCCCTGTTCTTGCCTGAGCCCTGGACTCCATCTTTGTTTGAACTGCCCACTCTGTGTTTTGACCTTTTTGCCTGTCTTTGGTATATGATTGTGGATTACCCTTCAATAAATACACTGCATTTGGATTCTCCGCCATTCGTGTGTTGGAGCAGTCATTACAAATCATGTTTATGGATGCGATTATTAACGTTACTGTAGTATGAACCAGAGCAGGACTGAGTGTTGTGGGAGCTGAACAAGGCCGCTGGAGCGATTGTGCAACACACCGCGAGCAGCGGAACTTTTATTATGCCACAGTCGCCGGCGCTGCTTCCACTTTGCAAACTTTGCAAATGTATCATATTAGATACATTTGAGTGTGTTGAAAATGATGTTATACCATTACTCTGTGTGTTCGCCTGCTGGCTGCTGTGAGACACTTGTTGCACACTGCAGTAAGATAGATCGATTTTAGAATATCATATTAAATGCTGTATGGCTTGTGTTGATAAGTGGCATGGAATTAATTTTAAGACGTATTGCATAATAGAGAAAATTCTGTATTACTGTTACTAAAAATTAAGCAGCATCTGATTATGCTATGTTAGCCACTTGACAAAACAGTGTTTTTCTTGGAGGCATGGTACTGAAAAAAAAAATCAAGAAAATTAGATTTAAACAGTAAGAGTAAACGTGTTGAGCAACATAACAACAATTAGTTTTCTGTCTATAAATGTAATCAAACAGTTGTTCCCTTGTCTATTAAAACATGTAATAAATTAAAGCGTCTTTGGTGTTTCCATGGTTTCTACAAAATAAACCGGAAACCGGGGGTAACACAGGTATGACGCAATTGACAGGCACCTCCTCATACGTCCCGAAGCCTTGGTTAAAATTGCAATTTTCTTACAATTTACAAATAGTTGGAAACATTTGGGATATTGTAAGTACTCAAGTAAACAAAATATATAACTATTACAAGTGAGGCTCCCACACCTCCTTCCTCGCACCACCGGAGGAAGCCATCACCCGAATATTGACTGTTTTCCATTCGGACTTCATTTCCCATAGGCCCTCATTCCTAGGACTGTTTGCACGCACATGCACCACATAAAACACACACTTCATAAGCAGCTCACACACACACACAATGCGAAGTCTTGATTTGCCCCGGTGATCATTTCTGAGCGTTTTCATTGTGGACTGTTATACCTGTGTTTGATTTGGACTGCCTCTCATACCGGATTCTCTGCTGCCTGCCCTGACCTTTGCCTGTTCCTGGATTTTGTACGTTTGCTGCCTGCACTGATCTCTGCCTGTCTTTGGACTTTGTTTGTTTGCCGCCTGCCCTGATCATTGCCTGTCCCTGTTTCCACTTCTGCCTCGTCCTTGCCACTGTTGTGAATTTAACTTCAATAAAACTGCAGATGGATCCTCACTCCGTTGATTCATCATTACAATAACACTGGCCTTGTGGTTTTTGGATATTTTACTGCAAAATTCTTACATATTTAATGAGTGTTCACAGGATGAACTGATATTGATTGTAATGTTAATGTAGCTACATCGAGTAAATCTGATTAACTGATTCAAATATTCATAATTAATCATAATAAGTTATGAATATTTAGTAATATTTCCCTTTTGAGCTAACTTGCTACACCGGGTCCAAGATCGTCTCGGGGGACTGCAGGAGATGGGAGATAAGGGGACCTCGTAAGGATCAAAACCATGCTGCTCACTGGAACACACCTACGGGTTTTACAGACACTAACTCACAGCAGAATGGCATCCATGCCTATACGGTTCCAGTGAGAATACTACCTCGGGCTAGTTATAGTCAAGCATGTGGTTGGTTCTAACCCGATTGCCATGTGCTGGTAATATGGGAGATGGGCTTCCTTTGCATGACTGCCTTCCATATTCTTCAAAAAGCTTACGCTGCATGCCCTACGCCTTCCCTATTCAACTTACACAACTGACGCGATGCCAGCTCCATTTTTTCCGTAATTTGAATACGGAAGGCAGTCTGGCAGAGGCAACAAATTTTACTTCATAACTTATTAAATATGGATATTTCTTTTTACACAAATGCATCGCTTCACTTCAGAAGGCCTTTATTAACCCTTCGGAGCCGTGTGGAATATGTTTATGATGGATTGATGTGGATTGAGACACATTCTTCAGCTCATACTCGTTTGGTAACGCATACTGCCATTATAAAGCTTGGATGCGTCAGGATATTTATTAATATTTCTCCGATTATCTTCGTCAGAAAGGAGAAAGTCTTATACACCTAGGATGGCTTAAGGGTGAGTAAAGCTTGGGCTAAATTTCATTCTAAAGTTAACTAATCCTTTAAAGCTGCAATCCGTCACTTTTGGCACTCTAGCAGTTAATAAACAATGGCAAGCGTCTTGTGGAGGAACATCGTAGCCGGAGATGCTTCTCTCTGTTTATGTCTATGGTGGTTAACGCAGTTACTGTGCTTACTCCGCAGTGGTTCCTACCAGACTGTTCTAAAATAGTCCAAATATAAACACTTATTATAAGTGTACCATAATGATTCAGGTTTAGACAAAATCACAGTTTGGAAAATGGATTCATGTTGTACATTCTCATTATATAATTTTTGTAAATTTTGAACACAAAAAAAACTTACAGACAGCAGCTTTAAGTACAGTTAAAATCTGATACTCCAAGACTTTTACTCAAGTTGTATTAGAATTGAGTAATTTTTGCTGTAATGTATCTGTTCTTTTATTCAAGTATGGTTTTCAGGTACTCTTTACACCTCTGCTCTTTCCACAGTGACGACTTCAAAAACAGTTCTCTTTCGAGTGAATCCTCATGTGGACCTTAAGGTTACCTTTAAATCTGAAACTCTTTCCACACTGACCACATGTAAATGGCTTCTCTCCAGTGTGAATATTCATGTGTTCCCTAAGACTTAGTTCCCGTGTGAAGCCATTCCCGCACAGAGTGCAGCTGTAAGGCTTTTCTCTAGTGTGAGTTCTCATGTGGGCTATAAGGTTTCCTTTCTGATTGAAACTCTGTCCACACTGTTGACAGGCATAAGGCTTTTCTCCAGTGTGAATTCTCATGTGGACTTCAAGTTTTCCTTTTCCACTGAAACCCTGCCTACACTCTTGGCAGGCGAATGGGCTCTCTCCAGTGTGAATTTTCATGTGGGCTGTAAGGTTTCCCTTCTCATTGAAACTCTTTCCACACTGTTGGCAGGTATAAGGCTTTTCTCCAGTGTGAATTCTCATGTGGATATCAAGCTTTCCTTTTCCACTGAAACTCTTTCCACACTGTTGGCAGGCGAATGGGCTCTCTCCAGTGTGAATTCTCATGTGGGCTATAAGGCTTCCTTTTTGACTGAAACTCTGTCCACATTGGTGGCAGGTGTAAGGCTTTTCTCCCGTGTGAGTTCTCATGTGGACTTCAAGGCTTCCTTTATGTGTGAAGCTCTTTCCACACTGTTGGCAGGTGTAAGCCTTCTCTCGAGTGTGAATTCTCATGTGGACTATAAGGTTTCCTTTATGTCTAAAACACTTTCCACATTGCTGGCAGGTGAAAGGTTTCTCTCCAGTGTGAATTCTCATGTGGACTATAAGGTTTCCTTTTACAGTAAAACTCTTTCCACATTGTTGACAGGTGTAAGGCTTTTCTCCAGTGTGAACTCTCAAGTGGATTTGAAGGTTTCTATGTTGATCAAAATTCATTCCACACTGTTGGCAGGTGAAATAACTTTTAGTTCCTGTCTTTTGAGCTCTTTTTCGTGAGGAAGTCTTTTTAGCCTGTGTGGATCTTTCCCCAGTCATGAAATCGTGATGTTTATCATAATATTTTTTCTCTTCTTCCCATTCATTAAGTTCATTACACGCCTCTTTCAGTGCCATTAGGTCTAGGGCAAAAATAGACATAAAACAATTTAAACAATTATTGCATAAAAACCAACAACATGAATGCTCTTTGCCAGGGGTGTCCAAACTCTGTCCTGGCGGGCCATTGTCCTGCAAAGTTTAGCTCCAACTTGCCTCCACGCACCTAACCAAGTTTCTAGTATGCCTAGTAGACCTTGATTAGCTGGTTCAGGTGTGTTTAACTGGGGTTGGAACTAAACTTTGCAGGATGGTGGCCCTCCAGGAGCAGGATTGGACACTACTATTACTCTATAATATCCTATGGATCAGGGATGGGCAGCTTTGGTCCTGGAGGGCCACTGTCTTGCAGGATTAAGTTTTACCCATAATAAAATACACCTAACTGTAATTTTCAAGCAAACTATGCAGAATAGTGTCCCTCCAGGACCAGATCATTCTGTCTATAGATCTTATACTCAATACACCAGTGGTTTTCAAACCTGGTCCAAAGGGACCCACCACTGCACATTTTATATGTCTCCTTTATTTATCACATCTGGTTAAGATCATCAGCTTGTTAGAAGAGAGCTGACATTGATGGAGGAATTTGCAGCTTTAACCACAAACTACACTGAACAAAATTATAAATGCAAAACTTTTGTTTTTGCCCCCATTTCTCATGAGCTGAACTCAAAAGATCTAAGGCTTTCTGAAGCAAAGTGTTTGTGTAAAAAAAAGTCCATATTTAAACAAGTTATGAAGTCAAATATCGAGCTTCCGCCAAACCGCCTTCTGTATTCAACGTATGAAATAAGTGTAAAACTCTTGCAGTTCACAAAGCTTACGCTACGTCCTACCCATTCCCTGTTCAACTTACGGAAAAAGTGTAACTGGCGTGACACCAGTTTACACTTACTTCGTAACTTGAGTACGAAAGGCAGTCTGGCGGAAGTGTCAGGATATTTATTAACATTTCTTCGATTCTGTTCATCAGGAACAAGAAAGTCATATACACCTAGGATTAGCTTGATGGTGAGTAAAGCTTGGACTAATTTTCATTTGAAAGTGAACTAATCCTAGGAAGTTTGCAAGTATGTGTCTGAAGTGAAGCAGAAGAAATTTTAGCCAACGGTGCAGAGTAGACATGATCTGAGAGGATCATATATGAGCTAATCTCAGTATAAAAATCTACCTGTTTCTAAAGATCCTCTTGTACGAGACAATTTTAGACATTTGTACATTATTTTAGGCAAAATGGTTGAAAGATCATAGATGCAATCAATTGCTCTATGTTTAATGGTAACACTATTTTAAAGTGATGCAGTTACTCAATACTACATGTACTTACTATAATAATGAGTTAATAATGCTTAATTACAACCCTAAACCTAACCCTAGCTCTATAGTAAATAAATGGAGTTATATTACTCAGTACTTTTTGAGTAATTGCAATGTAACTGTCATCTTAAAATAAAGTGTAACTGATTTAATTGCTGTTCGTGTTTGACCAGTAGGTGGCACTGTCACATAATTGATGTGGTCAGTGTGGCATAACAATGACACAGAGGTTGGTGTCGATATGCAAAACCTTCATTTTGCAGTTAAAATGGTGGCCATTTTTTTTTAAAGGAACAACAATACTATAGTAAGATCAAATTTCATGTTTTGTTCAATTATAGCACCACCTAGTGGCGCAGTCCCACCGCTTTTTTATGTGTCCTCACAGTGAGCCCATATGTGAGTGTGTCAAGCTTGGTAAAAATATCTCATTTAATTTTGGAGTTAGACATTTATATTTATGAGCACATGTCGAGAAAACTACTTATGTCTGACTTTGATTGTATTTTTTTGACACTCACAATCAAAATTTTGACATTTGGCTTGAAATATTAATGGGCTAGTAATACAAATTCTGTCATCTACTCATCATTATGTTGTTCCAAACCTGTATGAGTTTCTTTCTTCTGTTGAACACAAATTTTGAAGAATGTTGGTAACCAGACAGCTGACGGTTGTCATTGACTTCCATAGTACTTTTCTTCCTACTGAGGAAGTCAATGGGTGCCGTCAACTGTTTGGTCAAGATTCTTCAAAATATTTTCTTTTGTGTTCAGCAGAAGAAAGAAACTCATACATGTTCGGGACGACATGAGTAAATGATGACAGAATTTTCATTTTTGTGTGAACTATCCCTTTAATGTTTATTCACTCAAAAAAAAAAAAAGCCATGCTAATTTAATTAGTTTAATACAAACCTTTTTGAAATTATTTAATTTTTTTATTAGTCATTTTGAACATTTACAGAACGTTAATAAAAACGTGTAAATGACAACCATGATAATTTTGTAATTTTCATACCATTAATTATTCACCTCTAGCCTCAATCTGCCAATTCTCATTGATTTCCAACCTACACCTGTACCACAAATGATAAGGTAAATATTTTTCTTGTTTCATCAAATATTAGCAGTTCACTCGGTTCTACTTCAAAATGTTTTACACACTTCCCCTGCTGACTTTCCTCCACATGACACACACACACATTAAATGGTTATTAATATAGGGATTGTTCAAAATATTTAAATTAGGACTTATTTATTGCTTGATTTAATGTTCAATTACTGCTGTTTATGTTCAGGTATGTTAAAATGTTAGTACAGCCCTTTTGAGTATGAAACTTTTCCATTGTTCTCTATTCAGAAGAAGATATTGGATTTCTCTGTAAGATTATACTTATGTATATTCTCTATTTCTGTAGAGCTGGACATTTTAATAATGATCAAATGACTGAGTTCAGCTGTGAGAATAAAACCAACCTGTTTGTTCCTCATTATCTTCATGTTTCACTCTGAATGTTTCTTCAATCTTCATGTCTTCAGTCTCCTCTTTAATAAACGCCATCTTTAAGAAGAGAATAATTAACCGATTAATGGTCTTCAATCACCCGGTTAGACAAAAAAAACAAACTCAAAACTAACGCTGCAAATTAATAAACACTTCATATTTAGGCATTTATGATCTACATTTGGTATTTAATGGTAGATTATATGTAAATGATACACTTTGATGAAAACGAGCAGTTTTTAAAAGTTGTTGTTCTCGTTCATGTTCACTGTTTGAGCAGCACGTGTCGTGATTCACTGAATCATTTCTCAAAGTATTTGATTCAATTGACTCGGAGTTGAAAAGTTCAGTTTCTCCATCATTACTCTCCAGAGACTGAACTCGTGTTCATGATAAACTGATTTATGAGATATAGAGAGAGAAATGAGACGCAGGTTTACTGTTTCTCATCAGTGGATGAGCTTTACTCACACAAATATCCTTCATTAAAGTTAGATCAAGAATTACAATGTTACATTAAATAGTAAATTAACTCATTTCACATCGCTTGTACCAAAAAAACCCAAAACAAAACAAAAACAACAACAACTATTAAAACCTTTAACTGTTTCTATCGATTAAAACAGCTTAAATTCTTAAAACAAACCTTTCTTCTGCAGAATCACAACAGATGCAGGAGCGCGGCGCAGGCTTATGACGTCATGTCATCCCTCCAAAATAAAAGTCCTGTTCACACGCTGCATTGTCTACAATCACAGAAGTTATCTTTATAATCTTTTTTTATTAAAATTAAAATGAAAACAGTGACAAATATGATAAAAACACACGTTAATTAAAAAGGTTGTATGACTTCATAAAGCAAAGTTCATTCGTGTGTCCAAAATATTGAAACATTTAAAGTTGGTGTGTTTTACCAATATAAAAAATGTTATGAAAAAAATGTTAAAAGTTAACTTGAGTTTAAACATAAGTATAAAATATGTAAAGATTTATCTTTCAAGTATCAGTATAAATGAAAGAGGAAATCAAAATTTTAAGTATGAATGTAATTCATACAATAAAAAAAATGACTGCTAAAAGGTACAGTTTGGGTTAGGGTTAATCTTTCACATATTTGTAATTAAATCAATAGCAAGTAAAGTCTTCAATCTTAGGGTCATTTGTGTGAGTTGCTGCCTGTGTAGTGATTTAAATTCTGCGATGTAGATGCTCTTAAAAGAGACTTTAAGTTCTCTTATATGCTTTTATGTGGTTGTCTTTACCAATGACTATGAATTATGAACTGACATCACATAAACGTAATGAGATTTAAGGAGAGTGTGTAAGTTATTATTGCGTTTACACTCTATAGATGCTCTTTTGTGTTGCTATTTTAGACTTAAAGCTTTTAAAATAAATTTAAAAAAATTACTGTTCACTGAATGTAAATGAAATCTAGTTAATTATTTCATATTTAAGTTTTAAGTAGTAAATTTCCCAGTTAGTAAAGTAATGAAAATTTCTAATGGAAGAGGCTAGTCAGCCGTTATATCTGCTAACTGTGAGTTTACATCTGTAACCTGTTGATCATCAGTCAGACTTCGATTTGATTTGGGCTTTCTGCATGACATACTGATATAATGATATATCAGTGTGACTTCAATAAGAAAAAAGTATAATTTCATAGATATTGTCAATAATAGTTGTTCATATTAAAATATGTACAAACTTAATACATGACCTAGATTATTTATCAAAATCGTGTCCTTTAAATTTAATGTAATATTTATTAATTAAAAATTGTTGCTGCTCCAATTTAATCTCAGTGCCCCCTTTAAGCTCATCCACATTGAACGTCTATGTAAATACTTCATAAACAGACTTTAAATATTAACTGATGGTTGTCACTTTAAGTTAATCTTTATAAAATGATTAATAACTTATTTTCACAGCCTTAAGATGACAAAATCTAGGAACTATAGTTCATGCCCAAAGATGAAAGAGGCGTGTCGTCTGAACAAAGAAGGAGCCATCAGAAACCTGTCGTATCTGTCCAGGAAATTTGGAGTAGACAGGAAAGCTCTGACCCAGAGAGTAAAGAAGCACATGAGTGTTGATGCGCATCAAGGGCAGTGTGTTTATCTGAGTGCAGAGACAGAAAGGGAAATCTCAGGTCGTCTTCAGGTAGACTAGGTAAAAGTTAGACAAACAGAACTGTTAAAACAGAGGTGTATGATAGGAGTCAGTTTGGTAACACTTTACAATACGTGCACACTCATTAGTATTAATTCATGCTTAATTAATGCACAGATAATACTGAATTAATCATGATTGTCTAAGCTATTCATTAATGATTGCCACATTAGCAACTAATAAAGAGTCTGTCTGGTTAATATATTAGTTCATATATGAATTGTTATCAATTAAATATGTCATTGTGGATTAATTACCTAATAACTTATTTTATTAACTAATAGTGTTAATTAACTTGTTAATTACCACAGTGAGCCAAAGCCTTGTATTTCAACTTCCAGGCAAAACAGGTAAAGTAATATGCATTAATACATGATTAATTACTGCATTATTTGTGCAAATTCATGTGCAAATTACTACAATTACTAAATGATGAGTTAATAATGATGTGCCTCAACTAGTAAAGTCACAACATTATGATATATTCGCAAACCATTAACTAATAATTAATTAATGACCATCACTATGTTTATAAAAGCCATTTATTAAACGCAGATTATTAAACATTTAAGCACTTTCCAAAAACATGTTTCCATAACATTACATTGTGCGTTTTATGGTAAACTCCTACACAGGATAGTGATGACGAATGTCTTTAAACAGTCTACCAAGGGGACCCTGGCTATGTTTGTCAGCCAGCCAGTGAGTCCATTCAATGACTGAGAGGTGTTGCTTCAGGATTTTTTCTGTTCTGTTTCCTCTAAGTCTCCAAATAGTAGACTTGTACTTCAACCATGCTCTCTCGAGATGCTGGGTGTGGGCTCCACTGTGGAGATCCACGAACCACTGTCTGTGATTTACTCTAAAGTGAGTGTAGCCCATGGCAGCTAATGCACATCTATAAGCTCTCCATTCGTCACTTATAATGGTGGTGCCAGGTTGCACATGCTTAACCACGATTGGAACAAGATTCTGCCTTCCTCTTCTCTTTACAAGCCGTAAGACTGGATGCCGTCGCTCATCCTTTACTCCTAGTATGCCAAAGACCCACTTTTTTCGTCTCCAAGTTGTGGCTGCCCTCCCTCTGCCATACTGTAAAAAAGTTATATTAAATTATATCACATCTACAAAGACATGACACAACAACAAAATATATATAACTCAATGGCAAAAGTAAAGAAATGGCTTCCAAAAAAATCACTCAAAAATCATATGCTTGTTTAGTATGCCAGTAATGGATCAACATATGCATTATATACTATTAATTACAAACAGAAAAGAATGTCTCTGTTGTCATTTGCTCAAAGTTTGCAGAAGTTAGTATTAAAGATGGCAGCAAATGCAGTTACCATGGATAATAATGAGAATTGAGAACAGTTAAACAAAAACTGATATAATACACAAAAGTGATTATTAAAATACAGTGGATCAAAATTAAAGCACAACCTACAATTTCTTAAATTTTGAGGTCACTGCTTAGTCCTATTTGAAGTTATCCAAACTGGAGTGAAAGCACAGTTTTTTTTAAGCATATTTATGAGCAATGTTAGTTAAACATATTGTGAAGCATGGTATAGATGGTATAGACACTTATCACAATTAGAGAACACTTTCAGATGACTTCCAGTTATTGGTGTTAATCTGGCACCCTGTCACAGTCTGTTTAGTTTCAGTTTCAGTTTATGGACTTAGTTGTGACTTAGTTTCCCCCTGTTCACTCAGTCTTTGTCCGTTCACCGTTTAAGCAAGTTGTGTTGTAGCTCCATGCCTGTTACCCTGTGGATAATGTCATTAAACTAGTATTTGGATTTATTCTCCTCGTCTGTGTTCCTTCCTGCAACCAACCGTAACACACCCGGTGCTAATTTTACAGTATCTGACAAATCCTATTTAACTAGCAGTCTAACTTTCCAGCTTTCACTGACTTTGCAAGATGGTGAACCGTTCTAAAGTGACAGCAGGTTGTCCAGATGAAGGCCAAAGGGATGACCCTTTTAGCAATAGAAAGAGAAGTTGGTCATTCCAAATCTGTGATTTCTAGAATATTGCAGAGAATCTCAATGGGCAATCAGCTCAACACTGCAGCTGGAAATGCTCGCCAGTTCAGCGCTTGGGAGAATTTGGACTGAAAGCCCACTCTGCAGTGAACAAACCTCTCATCAACAGGCTAGACTAACTTTTGCTGAGGAGCATGTTGTGTGGACAGAGGAGAACTGGCCCAAAGTTCACTTAAGTGATGAAAGCAAGCTGAAAGCATTAAAATAATGAAATGGCCAGTCCAGAGTCCTGGTGATGAAGTTATGGGTAAGAAACCCATTATAGTCAGCAAACTGTGGAAGAGACTGGCCTCATGTGCTGAAGTCATTCAAAGTAAGGGTCTGTACACTTCCTACTAATGTTTGACTGCTGCCTGTAACCTTTAGAAATTTGAAATGTAATCTTTCTTTGTGCTACAATCATTGCGGTTCTCTAATTTTGATCACTGTGTTTTCCACAAAATGAAGCTTTTTGTTGAAGTGCTTTGGTTATTTTGTAAAACACTGTTCTACTAGCATGGCATGGCCACAACTAAAATTCAATTCAACATTATTTCTGAAAAAAATCAAGTGTTCATAAATTGTTCTCTAGTTTTGATCTCCATTGTAGGTTACTACTTTGTGACTTATATAATATTTCCATGATAATAGACAGAAAGCTGAGCTGTCACCCTTTAACTCACCTTACGTTTATGACGGAAGCTGCTTTCATCAATAACAGCAAATTCTCCGGGATGTCCAATAATTTGCCCACTTCTTCGTGTATGGCACCTCATAGCACACCTGCAAACCTTTCTTAATGCTGCAGCCATTCTTGCAATCCCATCTTGCTTCATGTCGATTTGTCTGAGGTGCACCTGGTAGTAAAGATAAATGCATAGCTCATATTACTGACTGCTTCACTTAACATGCCCAGAAGATACGGGGTGTTTTAAATAATACACGCACACAAAAATGATGTGGTATATTTAATCCGGTATGGATATTCCAGGACTCGCATGAGTCATGACAGGTTAAAGAGAATCAACTAAAAGGTAACAACTATAATCATGTGCACATCTACATTGCATTAGATTGCAATTTGTTTTGTTGTAATTGGAAAAATGCAATCCTAAACGTATCCCAACGTTTTTTTTTTTTTGGTCAAATTGTTCCAGTAATTTTATTTACTTATCTATTAATTGATTCATTGCAACAAGTTAGTCCCTAAACCAGGTCAAATGTGTAGCCTACTGAAGACCACATGGGTTGGGAAAACAGTGTTGACTTACGGTAAACAAATGTCATCCATGAAGATGGATTTTTTTAAATTCTGAAAGAGTGATTATGCTCTGACAGTCCTACTGCTTTTTCTGCCTCTGTGGCTTTGATGTCTGCATTCCCTGAATAAACCATAAGGAAATGTTAAATCAATGTTAAATAATAATATCTAGATACATCATCTGTACTTTTTAAATATAATTAAAAGTATTTATTTCTTTGTGACCATTTCTATTATGTAATAGCCAAAACGAAATGTATAGCATTGTGAATGTTTATATGGTTGTTAGTGAATAGGACACTAAATATAATTTTGGCTTTAATAAGATTTTCCCAATAAGTATGCAGGAATAAACCTGTGTCCTCCATGATTCCTGTGCATTCTGACAACAAAGCACTTGAATGCAACAAACTCGCAATCACGATTTTTGAAGTGGGAATTAGAAAATGTCCGATAGCATGCGAAGGCAACATACGTGCATCGCATTACGCTTTCATTAACTTGCGTGTTATATAATTTTATGTCGCTATGCGGGCGCACAGTTTTTTCTGTCATTTGGTCAAATTATCATGTTATAAAAGATAACACTTAAGATGCCACTGGCTGTGAAAACAAACAACATATGCTAGACTAAGACACTCTTCTCCACTCCTTAAAGGGATAGTTCACCCAAAAATGAAAATGTGATGTTTATCTGCTTACCCTCAGGGCATCCAAGATGTAGGTGACTTTGTTTCTTCAGTAGAACACAAATGATGATTTTTAACTCCAACCGTTGTGGTCTGTCAGTCGTATAATGCATGGTGATGGTAACAATCTATGAGAGTAAAAAAAACATGCACAGACAAATCCAAATTAAACCCTGTGGCTCGTGACGACACATTGATGTCCTAAGACATGAGACGAACAGTATTTATATCATTTTTTACCTCTAATACACCACTATGTCCAACTGCCCTGCACATCTGTGTCGTCACGAGCCGCAGGGTTTAATTTGGATTTGTCTGTGCGTGTTTTTTTTACTCTTATAGACGAAGTTCCCACTGACATGCATTATACGGCTTGTATTTATTTAACAAAATATGGTTTTGGGCAGAAAATTAACTAATTTGCTGATAGTGTGATGTAGGTGTGTTGCTGTGTTAAGAGTTTAGAAAAGGTACTTTAAGTATTGGTAAATGCTTGTTAGCAATTGAAAAATAACTGTAAATGATTTGAATGATTTCTTTCATATGCAACCATAGAATGAGTATGTGGCTGTTGAAATGTCCTTTTCAGATGATCTGCTGATATCTGTGTTCTTTGTCTGTCCGTTTGGAGACACTGTCAACATGTGTCCAGCCATAGATCTATGTTTCTTTAACACCCTGGACAGCTAGGGTCACAAAGGTCACCCTAGCTTCTGGACTATGTGACTATTCCTCATTTCAGAGTGTTATCCTGTCTTTATGTATTTCTCTAAAGAATAAAGATGATTATACGTACTTCTCATCGGAACTACAACATGTTATCAGTATGTTTTGAGAAACTTTCCTGTTTATAGTTGGAGCCTGGACCGACTTTAACTTTGAAGAAGCATCTGTGTATGTGCGCTAATATTCTGTGCAGGTGCTGACAATTGGCATTTTGGCTGGAGATAAGCTTACCCCATATCAAAATCATGGATATTTCTCATCTTATTTGCAAATGCTTAAACACAGCATGTCAGAAATGAAGACCCAATGTTCCAATCTTTAAATATTGTAGAAAACATATACTTTTGCAACAACAGCAGCTCAAAAATATTGAGTTTACATCTCACAATTCAGACTTTTTTCTCTCAATTCCTATAGTTTATATATCACTATTCTGAGGAGAAAAAAGTCTGAATTGTGAGATGTAAACTCACAATTGAAAAAAAAAAAAATAGAATTGTGAGATCAAAAGGTCACAATTAGCTTTTATACTTTTTTATTCTGTGGTGGAAAAAAAGCTTCAACAGTAACCAAAGACCATGTATGTTGGATTTGTTGTTGATCAATGGCAGCAATTTCATGTTTTCATTTCAGTGAAAGCTTCATGTAAAGCTTTTACTACAACGATTCCACTACCACTGTTCCATGTTTGCAAAATATGTGGCCTGCACAGGGCACCATCAACACCTTATCCCACCCACAGAGAGAGATTTCAACCAAGGGGGACACTAAAGTTCTGCATAGGGGACACATTTGACCAGTACCTGCCCTGAGCAATTCTGTTACTTTCTTCTTCTTCTCTTTTTCTACTGCACATTCTATAAAGTATTGACTCATTCACTTCTGTTGCCAAGAATGCACACATTCAACACTCAACCAAAAATCTAGAATGGCTTACATGTAAACATTCTACTATTACTGCAGTAAAAGGAAACTGAATTATAAAAACAATGGATTTCATATTTTCTGCAGGTAGAACCGAGACATGTCAAGTAATGCCGTTTTCATAATGGCATCAGCTGTTAGTATTTTGACAGTCATTGCACTTTGATTGACTATATGTTCATGTTGGATAGAAAACTAGTGCTATGTTTTGACAGAACGACTCGATTCTGAGTCAGGTTTGCTGTGTTTTGATATATGTAGAAATATGTAGAATATGTAGAAAAAGTTTTTTAGCATTTTAAAATGTAGAGTTCCCTTTCGAAAGGGAACTCAACTCTGTGTTTGGCACGCTTTGGGGAACGCCTCCACGTGAACCGCTGTCTGAAAACAATATCAACTCACGACAATCCTATTGGCCGGCGACAGCCTATGATGTCATCATAGCGCGACCCGGAAGTATATAAGGAGCGCCTAGAGAACCAGTCAGTATCTCATCGTCTTCAGGGACTGTTTTGTTTGAAACGATATCAAACCGATATTAAGGTAAGACAATTTATGTCTAACAAACGTTTCATGAAGTGTGTGCATCCATGTCCCATAGTGTTGACATCTGATCACATACATAACTTATAACGTCTTTTATGAGAACAAAAGAGCATGTACAGGCAGTTCTTGAGGGATCGGTTATTGTGTGTTTTACTTGTAAAATGCTCCACTCTCTTCTGGTCTTTTCCTCGAGAGGAGAAGGACCGGCCGCTGCACCTAATGGTTCGGGTCTTACTCTTGCTGAGGCAGAGTAGAGACTAGATCAAGGGGTTCTCAGCTGGAGCTTGTTGAAGAGCTGAAGGGGTGAAATTGAAATTGACTCCCGGCTGACGAGAGAGAGCTGTGTGATTATTATGATGTGTTGTCTATGACATCAATAGATTCAGCAGCAGTTGCTCTTCTTGTTCTAAGCCAAACAAGAGAGCAGGAGATGGCTGATGAGCCACCCTGCCCCCGCGTATGTACAGCTGTGTGAGATTATGGAACACGCCTCTGGCAGACTACGGCTGCCATTGGAGCAGGTTAAGAAAGAAACCGCTCGCGGACGGTTTGTCGAACGGTTCCTTTTTTGCTGTAATTCTCCAGCCACTATGTATGATCCGTAGATGTAGTGGTTCTGGCACTTCAGTTGAAGCTGCTAGTTCTGACGTTTGTCTAGCCATCTTTGGCATGCACTCCCCTCAAGCATGGCGGCGTGGGTATATCGTTCCCCAAAGCGTGTCAAACGCAGAGTTGAGTTATTTTTCGAAAGGGAACGTCTCAGGTTACATATGTAACCATGGTTCCCTGAGAACAGGGAACGAGACTCTGCGTTTCCTAGCCATGCATCGGGGCTGCCTGCTGAACAGTCCCTTCAGACGATAAGATACTGACTGGTTCTCTAGGCGCTCCTTATATACTTCCGGGTCGCGCTATGATGATGTCATAGGCTGTTGCCGGCCAATATTAACTCACTGTCGTGAGTTAATATTGTTTTCCGGTTCACGCGGAGGCGTTCCCCAAAGCATGTCAAACGCAGAGTCTCGTTCCCTGTTCTCAGGGAACCATGGTTACATACATAACCTGAGACGTTTGCGTTTATTTAACAAAATATGATTTTGGGAAGAAAATTAACTATTTAGCTAATTGTGTGATGTATGTGTGTTGCTGTGAGTTTAGAAAAGGTACTTTATGTATTGGTAAACGCTTGTTAGCAATTGAAAAAAATGTAATGTACATAATCATTGATGGTCTTTACAATGTAAGTGAATCAACAGCTGAAATGAACCCTCTTTGCATTACTGATCATCATGTACCTGTTATTACTGCTTTGACTATACTATACTATACTAGTATCTGTGTAGTATAAATTGCAATTGAAATAAAGGTGACTTGACTTGATTTAGGCCGGACCCAACATGAAGACGTGATGCTGAAGCACAATGAATCTCTCACTGACTTTGGACTGTTATTTTTTATTATTATTATTTATTTATTCTAGTGTACTGTAACATGCTTTTCATTTAGAGTTTTCTTTGACCTTTTAGGCCTTTGCATTTAGACTGCTGTATGTTTGCAGTATGTAAGTGCTGAATGTACAGACATTCAATACATAATATTGAATATAATACTGTACTTGCAGTACATACAGTATACTATATATTCACATTACTTAAATGTGATAGAAATACAGTTTATGTAATGGCAAAATGTGTTTACTGTGTTACAATATACTTTTTTTGTAACCTCATGCTCTGGATGTTGTTTTCCATTTTTTAATGTAGTGTCTAATGTGTGTGTGTATATATATATATATATATATATATATACACACACACACACACACACACACCACACAGTATATATACAGTATATATATATTATAAACTGTGGATACATGTATATATGTGTGTGTGTGTGTCAGAAACTATTTTTACTGCTTTATACTGTTTCACAGCAGACACAAAAGCAGCTGTCCCAAGCAAACATGTTGTGTCTTCAGAAAAAGATAACAGCACTTTCCCAGGACAACACTGGTATAAAAATCTGAGTACTGGTCAGATGTATTCAGAATGACCACAGTCTGTGTGCGAAATGGGCAGATTTAAAAAAGGTAGCAAACAAAGAAGATCAAATCTATGGGAAAAGGCAGGAGAAACTCATTGTATAATCGAAAAACTGCAGAAAGCTGATATTTTGAATAGAAACACTGAACGTTTCTCAGATATATGGTCAGAGCTTGCATGAAGTTTTTTTAATAATGACTCACAAACAAATCACCTTTGGTCATGGAGTATTTGGACCACAAACCGAGCGGGCGTGAGAGAAAAGGTAGCTGCTGCTGCTGCGGCCACAGGTGTGAAACAGCATCAAAGAGCGACATAAGAAAAGTCAAGACTTGAAGGTAAAAGATTTTTTTTACAGTAGGCTTAGTAGTTATTTATTTAAATATTTCTTATTATTTGTTTAAGATTACAAAAGTATTAATTGTAAGGGAAACAAAAATCATTTATTTAATTAATGAAGTAATAAAGTAATATTAACTGAAGAAGTTCGGTTTCGACCATGACTGTGGTGTGCATGTTTGCATAAAAAATGAAAAATATTGAAATAGAGGTACGACTGCAACTTCATTATTTTCTAAAGCAATACATCCATTTTAGATCATTTAAGCAGGGTTTTTATTAGAGTGAAATAATATTACAATTTTTAAAAAAAAAATACATTATTTCTTCTCTTCGTAACTGCCAATTTTTTGTAAAATTGGAAAATAGTTCACTACAGTCTAACTGCTACAGGCTGCCAAAGACAGATTGCCAGTAATGTTACACCGTGTCTACAGATGCAACAACCTGACCGTTGCAATGCAAAGCACCTGGACAAAGTTACCCTGTATACTTCACATAAAATAGTATTTGAAAGGTCAAATAAAATCGTGCCAGGGATCTAATACAACCTACCAGTGAAAGCCGTCTGATGTATCGTGGCGTCTCTTCATTTTCATGCCACGACCACAAATATCACACAACATCTTCCTTGCTAGAAGTCTCTTTTTCTATAGCCATTTTACGAGTCTTGCAGTAGTTGGCTTATCGATCAGCAGAAGTAACAGCTCTGTCGTTAGATTCATTTTTAAGCAGTAATCCAAATTTTATACAGTACATAAAACTAATCGTCTCGACCTCAGTGTGAAACTGACTTCTTGACCTCATGACCCTAAATTTAGCCGCGAAAATGCGGACCCTTAACATATCCTGCATCCCAATGTGCATACTATCCACCCTAAATAGTATTGAATATTACAAGTGTCACACACTATTTAGGATGGATAGTTTGCACATTGAGACGCAGGCTCAGCCTTTTCGCACTGTACTGCTAGCCTGTTATTGCAACAAAACGTAAGGAAGCTTGTTTCCACCACTAAATAAAAGATTTAAAAAATCAAAAACAATTCAGACTTTTTTTCTCAGAATTGTGAGATAAACTCACAATTGCGAGTTAAGTCAGAATTGCGTGACAAAGTCGCAATTCTGACTTTTTTTCTTGCAACTGCGAGTTCTTATCATGCAATTCTGACTTTATAACTCTAAATTCTGATTTATTTATTTATTTTTCAGAATAAAAAGTCACAATTGAATAAAGTCAGAATTGTGAGCTATAAACTCGCAATTCTGAGAAAAAAAAAGTAAGAATTGCTAGATTTAAACTTGTAGTCCTGACTTTTTTCTCTCGCAATTGCGAGTTTATGTCACGCAATTCCGACTTTATTCCTTGCGGTTACCTTTTTAATTAATTCATTTATATTTATTTAGTGGCGGAAAAAATATTCCATAATGAACAACCATAATGTATACCGTTTATATATATATTTAATGTGTGTGTGTATGTGTATATATATATATATATACACATACATATATACACATATATATATATATATATATATATATATATATATATATACACATACATATATACACACATATATACAGTCGGTATCTAGAGTAATGTCAGGACTAAACATTGATTGCACCAGTTGAGCCAGACATCTTCAGAGATAAATCCTACAGTACTTTTGTAACCTTAAGGAATAGTTTAACCAAAAATGAAAATTCTCTCACAAGTTATTTACCCACATCATCCAAGCTTTCCTTTATTTTGTCAAATTTAAATGAAGATTTTTAGGAACAGCTCTCTAAGTCATTTCAGTGGGCACCAAAACTTCAGTGAGTTCAATCTTTTCTGAAGCAATCCAAATAGTTTTAGGTGAGAAAAGCCCACAATATTACTAATCTTTACTGTAGATATTCGTATCAACAGCCATCAGCATTCTTTATAATCAAAAAGCATGTGGATGACTGAACATTTACAGTATAATGTAGTTATAATGTCAATTGTTCTCACATTGTTTCAGAGAACATTTATTAAACAAATGGAGTTGTTTGGCTGTCTTTTCTCTTTGGTGTGTGTGTATTTTAAGCCTTTTGGTGCACATTGACTTACTGATACTGAAAGGACCTCAAAGAGCTAATGCTCTTCTTAAAATTCTTCAGTTTTGTTCAGCACAACAAAGAAAGCTGTACACATCTTGGGTGGCCTTAATTATCTTGTGTTAGTTAAAACAAAATTATCAAAAGATTTACTCATCCTCAAGCCATCCTAGGTTATTATGACTTTCTTCTCTTATACGAATGCAATCAAAGTTATAGTAAAATATCTTGGCTCTTCCAAACTTTCTAATGGTAGTGAATGGGGGACCCCTAAGTTTGCATCCATCAATCATAAACATACTCCACATAGGGCTGTTGCGAAAACCACAACTCTGTAATATCACGCTATTGATGAGCCTAACTGCAGAGGAATGCAACAAATGCAGCAACCAAGAAACTTTTAGCAGCTAAGATATTTGCATTTTCTTTTTTCTTTTTTTGTAAGGTTATGCCCGTCTTGTTTTACACTTCGTGCATCTGTACTGAATATTAAGTTAGTAATGATAACATAATGTGTACCATGGTGATTTGTACAGAGGCTCAGCAGATTTGCGCTTAACAAGCCTAAACAGACAGTGAGTGCGATTACTGCATCTGTCCTTCAGGCCGAATCATGTATATTTGAGAAAAAAGGTTCTCATGTCCAAGGAAAGCAAAATTTCTGTCTTGGCTTTGCTGGTCAGCTGAGCCTTCTAAAGTGCCGCTGAAAGTTAAAATGATTTCAACAGCTTGTTTGGTTACATCTCTCTTTTAAAGGGGTCATGAACTGCATTTATTTTTAATTTCATAATGTTCTTTGAGGACTATTTATAATGTTATTGAAGTTTTTACCTTAAAAATCCTAATTTATAAGTAATAAGCCATTTTCTATCCCATTTTTGACCTTCTCTCTGAGAACAGCTCTATTTGAGGGGTTTGCCACAAGCGAGGCTTGGTCTTAAACGCTCAGTGCTGTGATTGGACAACAGCTTGGATTTTAAATTTTATGAAGTCTTGCTATTGTAATTGTGTTGAAAACCGTTTGAAATTTCCCCAACTTTCCAAGATCCTTCTGTCTGCATTTTTATGTCCTTGAACTCCAGTAAACTTCAGCAAGATGGCTGATGTCCTTATAAGGTTCTAGGAGTAGAACCACAGTTCTGTGTCCTTGAGCACACATAGAACCGCACACACTTATGTGTGCTGGCAGCAGAGTTTACACGTAGAACCACACACACATAACAACTGTACATATCTGCCCATACGGTGGAAGGCATTTCTTAGAAATAAACAACAATATTGTAAGCAATGCCTAATACTTAATACATTGGCCAAATGTGTAGCAAAAGTCATTTAAAATCTAAAACAAGGCGGCTGGGTAATTGCATTTCCTTGGTAGTATACAACACTATAGTTAAGTAGTCAGTCAGACTGTCTTTCCCTATATCCTTGTTGTGATGATAAATGTCTATGTGTAAATGTCACAACAGGATAGCCTGTTGTGATAAAATGTTGAACACTGGAAATGTTACTATTGTAGAAATAAATTTAAAAAAAGGATATTGCAACTTTCATAGTAGGGGCTGCATTAAACTGTAATACTGTTTTGGTGCGGATAGCCTAGTGTTTACTGCGCCGACATATGGCACACCTGCCTTCATGCGCAACCGATTTGTGTATCGACGTCCTTTGCCGATCCTGCTCCCCACTCTCCACCCAATGCTATTCTGTCTGATCTTTACTGTCCTGTCCATATAGAGCACAAAAGCCCATAGAAATAACTAAAAAACAAACAAAACTTTAATAACGTATTTCTGATGCAAATATTTCATAGTCACCTGCACAATTTGTTCATGCCTACATATTTTTCTTTGATTTGTCTTTTAGAAGAGGCTCCAACTGCCCATATAACTCTTTCCAAAACAAAACAAACAGTTGAGATGCTGAAAGAGAAGATCCGTGCTCTGGAGGAAAAGGTGGAGTCTTTGACTGAAGAGAGAAACTTTCTCAGAGAGAGACTGGAAGACGGTAAGTTCCCCCTCCACTCCTGTGGCACAAATTGTGAATTACTGATTATTGTGCAACTGAAAAGAAAGGTTGCTCAAACACTTGGAATAGAAATTAAAAATAATTAACCCATACTGTCCTCTTGGTATGTTGTTTATTTAAAAACAGTTGCATTTGGTTGATTTCTGTGTGAATAATACATGTACTTCCTGTGCGAGGATGCAGTAAATGGGGGCAATACAGTGAGAGTCCAAACAGCTAAATGAAAACATTAAATTAATCTGTGTGACTCAAATTGATCAGTTAACATCTTGTAAAGCAGAAATTTGACAAGAAATCCATCACGAATACATTCTGAACTTTAAACCATCTCTTTCGATTTGAGTCCTCCATCCATAATATCAAATCCTCAGCACACCCTGCATGTTTAACATAGCAAGCCATTACATTCATTCTTATGTTTATTAAAAAAAACAAAAAAAAACTTTATTTAATCATATAACTATCATATACTCACTGATATATATAAAGATAGATAGATAGACAGATGCTTTTTTAGTTCAAGACTCAAAGAGGATATAATTATCTGTACATCCTGTTTTGTCTGTCACAGCCCTTAAGCTGAAAGCTGAAATTCCAGAACAGTCCCAGAACCCTACAGCATTCCAGCTGGAGTCATCTGAAGATACAACATCTGTAGATGACTCCAGCTCTGATTCATCTGAGCCTTCACGAAAGAACTATAAAAAGAAATAAAAAAAGAAGAAATCAAAGAAAGCACAAGCTGGCGATTTCAAAAGAGGTACTACATGACAAGTTACCATTGTCACTTAATGTATTCACAGAGACCACAGCTAGTTTAGGTTAGATTGATTTCAAGCCAATGCTATGGACTTAAAGGGTTAGTTCACCCAAAAATGAAAATATGAACTCACCCTCATGCCGTTCCACACCCGTAAGACCTTCGTTAATCTTCGAAACGCAAATTAAGATATTTTTGTTGAAATCCGATGGCTCCGTGAGGCCTGCATAGGGAGCAATGACATTTCCTCTCTCAAGATCCATAAAGGTACTAAAACATATTTAAATCACTTCATGTGAGTACAGTGGTTCAATATTAATATTATAAATCAAGGAGAATATTTTTGGTGCGCTAATAAACAAAACAAAATAATGACTTGTATAGTGATGGCCGATTTCAAAACACTGCTTCAGGAAGCTTCGGAGCGTTATGAATCAGTGTGTCGAATCAGCAGTTTGGAGCGCCAAAGTCACGTGATTTCAGCAGTTTGGCGGTTTGACACGCGATCCGAATCATGATTCGACACGCTGATTCATAACGCTCCGAAGCTTCCTGAAGCAGTGTTTTGAAATCGGCCATCACTAAATAAGTCCTTATTTTGTTTTTTTTGGCACGCAAAATATTCTCGTCGCTTTATAATATTAATATTGAACCACTGTACTCACATGAACTGATTTAAATATGTTTTTAGTACATTAATGGATCTTGAGAGAGGAAATGTCATTGCTGGCTATGGAGGCCTCACTGAGCCATCGGATTTCAACCAAAATATCTTAATTTGTGTTCCGAAGATTAACGAAGGTCTTACGGGTGTGGAACGGCATGAGGGTGAGTAATAAATGACATTATTTTCATTGAACTAACCCTTTTAAAGTACCTTATTTGTATATATTAGTGTTAGTAGTGGTAGCATGCTTTGTCTATGAAGTGATTTGTCCTCATTTGCATTTCTGTTCTTTCATGCATTTATTCCAGTAAGAACTCCTGAGGAGTCTGTTTTTCGGTACCAGAAAGTCCTCTGACTTGTCAAAAGTGGCTCAACAAAGGCGGATGCCTATAACAGTGTGGGGATTGATCGCAACACCATTGTCAACCAAGCACCAATTGCAGAGCTGGCTGCTGTTAGCCCTGACCTATTCAAGATCCTGAGGGCTGGTTTCAAAAAAGGGGACAGTCTGCAAAAATTTGCAGAAACATGTATGGCTCAATGCATCTCAGAGCCAAATGCAAGTCAGATCAGTGCCATGAAAAAAGCAAATGACCTGCTAGACATTCTGAAAAAGTAAATGTTGCATTAGACCTGTTCGTCAGGACATGTTAAGCAGTGTTGTTACTGGTTATGACTGCTTTTGGTACTAAATGACTAGTGGTGCTAAATAAGAATTTAAAATGGTCCATGAAACAGGCCAATCACCTGTTAGACATTCTGGAAAAAAAAAAAAAAAGTAAAAGTTACATTACCTGTTTCTATGTCATTCTAAGGACATTTTAAGCAGTGTTGTTACTGGTTATGACTGCTTTTGTTCTTGTGCTACTAACAAGAATTTAGAATAATCATCTTCCCTTTTTGATTTATTTTTTTTCTCTTTATTACAACTCATCTAAGGATCTAATTTTTTTTTTTTTTATGTTTAGGCTAACGCTGCCATAGAAAGGGGAGTATATATTTTAATTTATGTTTTGTAAATGTTTTAATGATTTGTTATGGAAACGTGTTTGGAAAGTGCTTAAATGTTTAATAATCTGCGTTTAATAAATGGCTTTTATAAACATAGTGATGGTCATTAATAAATTATTAGCTAATGGTTTGCGAATATATCATAATGTTGTGACTTTACTTGTTGAGGTACATCATTATTAACTCATCATTTAGTAATTGTAGTAATTTGCACATGAATTTGCACAAATAATGCAGTAGTTAATCATGTATTAATGCATATTACTTTACCTGTTTTGCCTGGAAGTTGAAATACAAGGCTTTGGCTCACTGTGGTAATTAACAAGTTAATTAACACCATTAGTTAATAAAATAAGTTATTATGTAATTAATCCACAATGACATTTAATTGATAACAATTCATATGAGCTAGTATATTAACCAGACAGACTCTTTATTAGTTGCTAATGTGGCAATCATTAACGAATAGCTTAGATAATCATGAGTTATACATTAATTCAGTATTATCTGTGCATTAGTTAAGCATGAATTAATGCTTATTAGTGCACACGTATTGTAAAGTGTTACCGTTAGTTTATAGAATAGGTTCTGACCAGTGATATTAATATGTCTGAATATACTGTATTTGTGTGTGAATGTATTTATTTATTACTTTAATTTCTTTTTTGTGTAGATCCTTTCCCAATGGGGCTGGGGATTTTTCCAGATCTGATCTTTTA
Organism: Hypophthalmichthys nobilis; assembly: GCA_037950665.1. Taxonomy (NCBI): domain Eukaryota; kingdom Metazoa; phylum Chordata; class Actinopteri; order Cypriniformes; family Xenocyprididae; genus Hypophthalmichthys; species Hypophthalmichthys nobilis. Next base: position 4,703,180 of record CM075475.1, on the reverse strand, counting down.
GATCTGGTGCAAGAGTATGTGCAGGTGAATGATCTGGATACGCCTTTTATACTTGGGAGGCCTGGCCGAAACTGGTTCCAGAGATTTATGAGAGACCATCCCGAGTTGACGGTCAGAAAATCTGAGCAGTTTTTTGAGTCAAGGGCCAGGGCAATGAATGACACTGCCGTTCTTGACCACTGGTTTAATGAAGTTCTCAGAAAAACAATGGATGACTCACAGTTGCATGATAAACCACAGAACATATACAATGTGGATGAAACTGGCTTCATGACCAGTCCTTGCACCAAAAGGTTCAAAAAATGTCTACCAAAACACAAGGGGAAGCAGTAAAGAGCAGATAACTGTGTGCATTACGGGCAATGCAGCAGGTGAAAGATTGCCACTCTTTACAGTCTACAAGGCAAAACACCTCTACAGCTCTTGGTGTGTTGGTGGTGTAGAAGCTGCCAGGTATGCTGTGTCCCATCATGGATGGATGGAGAGAGCATTGTTTAAGGATTACTTCAAAAACCTTTTCTTGCCAGAGTCTGCAAAGTATTCAGTCCCAAACTTTCCAAGGATTCTCATTTTCGATGGCCATGCATCACATATCTCCCTCGAGTTGGCTAAAATGGCAGAGGAAAACAATGTCAAACTCCTGCGACTTCCATCTCAACTCACATTGTTCAGCCTTTGGATAAGGCAGTATTTTGAGAGATTAAAAGGCAGTAGAGAAAGAAACTGTTGTGTCATGCACGGGTGTCCAGGGTCAAGATCAGGAAAGTAGATTTTCCTGCAAAGATCAGAGAGGTATTGGAGACATCTCTAAAATTCCAGAACGTAAGAAGTGGGTTTGAAGCCACTGGGATTTTTCCATGGAACCAAAATCGGGTAAAAAAAAACAAAAACAACAGAGGCCTATACACCACAGGCAATCACTGATTCTTCAGAGAGTGTTCCTACACTGCATCAACCACCAGAGCCCACTACTGATCAGAGTACCACCAAAAGTCTGCAGACTAACAGAAGCGTATCTCCACTCCAGACATTGCCAGTGAACTCCATGTGGATTCCATGTCTCAGATTGTTCTGAGTGTGGAAACAATCCATGGATCAAACATTCTCAACATAACAAACGTCCATGTTGCAAGTCCACCACAAGAGATAACTAACGGTAGCTCCGGCAAGCACTTCAAAGGGCACCAACTCTGCTTCTAGGATTAAAGGTGCCCTAGAACACTATTTCACAAGATGTAATATAAGTCTAATGTGTCCCCAGAATGTGTCTGTGAAGTTTCAGCTCAAAATACCCCATAGATTTTTTATTACACAATGTTTTAACTGCCTATTTTGGGGTGTAATTAAATATGCGCCGATTTAGTGCGTGTCCCCTTTAAATGCTCGTGATCCCCGCCCCCAAGCTGGCAAGAATCGCAACTCTACAATACATTTTATAAACAAAAGAATCAGTTCACACAGCTCTCTCAAAATGGATCTTTACAAAGTGTTCGTGATGCTGCATATCAGATCACGTAAGTATGGTAATTATTTTTATGGATGTTTACATTTGATTCTGAATGAGTTTGATAGTATGCTATGCTCCATGGCTAACAGGGCTAATGCTACACACTTGGAGAGATTTATAAAGAATGAAGATGCATTTATGCAGACTGCAAGCGTTTCAAAATGAAAATAACGACATGGCTCTGGTCTCCGTGAATACAGTAAGAAACAATGGTAACTTTAACCACATTAGCAGTACATTAGCAACATGCTAACGAAACATTTAGAAAGACAATTTACAAATATCACTAAATATATCATGATATCATGGATCATGAACAGTTATTATCGATCCATTTGCCATTTTCACTATTGTCACTGCTTGCTGCTTCACAATACAGAACGTCTGATGATTCGGCTGTGCAGCTCCAGACCTTAATACTGCCTTGATTTGAACATGGGCTGGTATATGCAAATGTTAGGCGTACATATTAATGATCCCGACTGTTGCGTCACAGTCGGTGTTATGTTGAGATTCGCCTGTTTTTCCGTGGTGTTTTTCACGCATTAGATTTACATATGAAGGAGGAAACAATGGTGTTTGAGACTCACTGTGTATCATTTTCATGTACAGAACTCTTATTATTCAACTATGCCAAGGTAAATTCAATTTTCAATTCTAGGGCACCTTTAAGGATTTTTTCTTGAAGCACATTACACCAAACAAAAAAGAAAGCGCCAAAAAACAGAGAATAAATACACTAAAGTATAGCGAATCTTTAACATCTCAAGAAGCCATGACCAGGCTAGCTGAGAAGGAAAACATAAACACACAACATTCCAAAGATGGAATGAAGGGGAAAAAGACAAAGAAACCACAATCAAGGAAAACACAGACAAGCACAGAATCAGAAAACAGAGGCAGACACAGAAAAGGCTCAAGTCTCAACTGATCCATCCTTAATACAAACAGATGTATACTTTGCATTCATGTTCACCTCACCTCCAGCCTATTATATTGGAAGATCCATTAATGTGTCCAGACCCCCTGACAGAGAACACTATGTGATGAAATTTCTGAGCAGAGTTCCAGCTTAACACATATGCACTGCCAGTGCGAGACAAAATTGAGGATGTTAAGAAAAAATTAATTCTGTGTGAGGCAAAACTAGAGGGTGCAGGACCTTTCTACTTGAAGAACCACCAAGAGATGGAGAATCTCTACAAAAAGCGACTAAGACAATATAAATAGGCTATGTTGATATCCATCAAAGAGGCTTCACAATGAGGCTAGTTTCTGTTTTCATCCCCATGAATTAAATGATTTATTGGTTTGTTTTGTTATTTGATTTTTGAATGTGTTACTTAGCTGAACGTGGGCTAATCTAGATGTTGCAATGTGTTTGACACTTCACTATGAATATATTCAATATATATGAACTGATCAAATTAAATGCCTTTTTGTTTGATTTTAGTGTTCTATTTTTTGTGATTGACTCTGTACCTTCAAATAAAACATTTTTGAATTATTCTTTAAAAAGGTTGTTTAAAACAAACAAGAATTTTTAATAAAATATGTTGTGAGCTTATTGGGAACAGGGGTGTGCTTAAAGGGTACAAAAATGTACCCATTAAGCACAGCCAGACTTTTTGCATTAAATGATGTACATCTCAATTAAAATACTCTTCTCATTTAAAATAAAATTATATATTAATGTGTGAGAGATTAATATTTTATTTTAACATAACTTTTTGTACTGAAACCAAAATCCTGTGCACTAAAAATGTCTCAATGTAGATTTTTAATAGGTACGTTTACCCTATGTTTTGGTTTTATCATCCTATTTATTGATTAGTTTGAACTCTTGTTCTTAATCATCATTTCATTGATATATGATGGCATGTTCCAGTTAGTTTTAGACTGTTTTTAATAATAATCAGTTTTATTTCTGCTCTTATACAGTATGAATTTGCTTGTAAATGAAGCTCATATTTGACTGGTTCTTGTTTCTCATCTCTGGTGTGATTCTCCTAGTGTTATCATCACATCCAAACTGGGCTCTCGTCAGTCTGTTGGACAGAAAGTGTTTGTTTGCTGAATGAAGTTGAGAGTGAAGCTTTTCCGTCACAAATGTACTGAAGAGCGCTATGGCTTCTAGACTAAAGTCCTCCGCATTAAACCGTCTGATGCAGAAGTCAGAAAGATTTCACCCAATGCAAATACTACTGAAACTTCATTCAGGAAAACTTTCTGCTTCACTCATAAAAATGTCACAATAGTAAAGTTGTTTTTTCTTCTTTGGTGTTTTACGACAATTAGCATCCAAAATGGAAATATCTCTGAACCATCATCCAGTGTCTATATGGTTTGTACCTCATCTCAGACCAGTTTTATTAACTTGAATAATTAGACATTTGAATGACACATTTGTATAATAAAAAGGAAGAGCTAGTTAATAGTCTCTTATTGGCCTGATTAACCGGCTCTCTATAAAACAAACAAAACAAGCCCAGAAAATGAATAAAGAACACATTATACAGAAACTTCATAGTTAATGGCATTCAGTGATTTTTTTTTTTTTTTTCATTTAATAGATTACATTTTCAATACAACATCTGGAATTGGTTTGTATAAGTTGTGGCTCTGCATGTTTGAGCTGAGTTTTCATTCCATTTACCCAGTTTTGACCAGCAGGCGTCACCAACGTGTGACGTTTTGAGCGATCCACTGAATCAGTTTGTGAAGCCATTGGTTCAACTAATTCAGTGTTTAATTTCTCTGGTTTTGATGTTGGTTACACGTCTAACTATAAATGTAGTCTGTGCATGCAAAACCCAAATCTGAAACTGAGCGCAGACATTCAGTGCTCATTATTGTTTGAATAATCAATGTAATGGGACACACAAAAGGTTAGAAGGTCTTCAAAGTTTTGTATCAGATCCAGATGTAAATACCTGGAAATAAAAGCTGAAATGCTGATCTCTTGTCTCATACCCAAATGTTTTCAGTCTACAGCAAAAATAAAGGAATTGGCCTCACTGTTCCAATACTTTTAGAGGGGAGTGTAAATTTATGAATTTTACAGTCTTTCTTGATAAAACATAATACATGTATGACATAACTGCTCACATCAGCTTGCAGAGCTTCTTCTTATGGAGGAAGAAATAAAGTTTTGTTCAAATGAAGTAGGCATTGTTTTAATCTGCATGGAAATTGCAAAAAGGCTTTTAAGAGAAACTGGTGAGAGACATTTTTATACATTTTTCTGGGCATGATGACTTCATCTACATATTGTAGATGACCTTACAAAGCTCTGTCCTTCATGTGGAGAGAAGCATAGGCAAAAAGGCCAAACTGACCAATGGGTAAGAACAATTTATACATATACATTGCAAAACACACAAGTAACTGTTCTTCCTTATCCCCTTAAGCCCAAAGTGTCCCACTGGCATAATAAATGACTGCACCAAGGGAGGAATACAGCATCACTAATAATTTGTTTATTTTGCACAAATCAATAAATTATTTTAATTCTTTTGTTGTTTTTGGAATACTTCTTTCATGTAGTGGACAATTTTAAGATTCTGATCTGTTTTTGCTTCCATGTCTTCTTTTACTCTAATGAAAAGAAAACTTCCAAAATACACATTAAGATGGTGTTTGTTTTAAACTTACTACCCTGCTTGCATCTGTAGATTTCTTATAAATTAACCAAAATAAGCTAATCTGCATATTTAAACACATCAAGAGTGTTTTTTCTCCTGAAATGTTACATAATGTATATTAGTACATAATATATAACATATATTACATATGTACATAACATACACTATATTGTCAAAAGTTTTGGGACGCCTGCCTTTACGTGCACATGAACTTTAATGACATCCCTGACATTCTTAATCCGTAGGATTTAATATGGAGTTGGCCCACCCTTTGCAGCTATTACAACTTCAACTCTTCTGGGAAGGCTTTCCACAAGGTTTAGGAGTGTGTTTATGGGAATTTCTGACCATTCTTCTAGAAGCGCATTTGTTAGGTCAGGCACTGATGTTGGTGAGAAGGCCTGGCTCGCAGTCTCCAAACTCGCTCATCCATGTCTTTATGAACCTTGCTTTGTGCACTGGTGCGCAGTCATGTTGAAACAGGAAGGGGCCATCCCCAAACTGTTCCCACAAAGTTGGGAGCATGAAATTGTCCAAAATGTCTTGGTTTGCTGAAGCATTAAGAGTTCCTTTCACTGGAACTAAGGGTCCAAGCCCAACCCCTGAAAAACAACCCCACACCATAATCCCCCTCCACCAAACTTTACACTTGGCACAATGTAGTCAGGTAAGTACCGTTCTCCTGGCAACCACCAAACCCAGACTCGTCCATCGGATTGCCAGACAGAGAAACGTGATTCGTCACTCCAGAGAACACGTCTCCACTGCTCTAGAGTCCAGTGGCAGCATGCTTTACACCACTGCATCCGACTCTTTGCATTGCACTTGGTGATGTAAGGCTTGGATGCAGCTGTTCGGCCATGGAAACCCATTTCATGAAGCTCTCTACGCACTGTTCTTGAGCTAATCTGAAGGCCACATGAAGTTTGGAGGTCTGTAGCTATTGACTCTGCAGAAAGTTGACGACTTCTGCACACTGTGTGCCTCAGCATGCGCGGACCCCGCTCTGTGATTTTACGTGGCCTACCACTTTAAGACTGAGTTGCTATTTTTCCCCAACTGCTTCCACTTTGTTATAATACCACTAACAGTTGAGAGTGGAATATTTAATAGTGAGGAAATTTCACGAATGGACTTATTGCACAGGTGGCAACCTATCACGGTACCACGCTTGAATTCACTGAGCTCCTGAGAGTGACCCATTCTTTCACAAATGTTTGTAGAAGCAGTCTGCATGCCTAGGTGCTTGATTTTATACACCTGTGGTCACTTCTATAGACATCGGTGTGTATTTTACAAACTCTAAATACAGCACATTTGAATTTGGCAGTTGATCACGCGATGCGCTGAACGTTCTAATCACACCGGTGTGATTGTATGCAGCAAATGGTTAAAGAAGCGTTGTTGCCATCTAAAGAAGGGGTGGGGAACATTGATCCTGGAGGGCCATTATCGTACAGAGTTTAGCTCCAACCCTGAAAAAAACACTTTCCTGCCTGTAACTTTAGCAATCCTGAAGACCTTGATTAGCTTAAAGTGTGTTTAATTAGGGTTGGAGCTAAACTCTGCAGGACAATGGCCCTCCAGGATCAATGTTCCCCATCCCTGATCTAAAGGCATTGAAGATACTATATCTTGTGCATTTTGCCTTTACTCAACCAAACTTGTCAACCAGGCTACTTTACATGAATGCGAGTGCATGAGCAGGTATTTGCTGAATCGCAGGTGTTTCATATATGAGGTGAGGTCATGACTGCACCGGTGATGTGGCTGAAACCAGCACTTAATTTCTTTGACTACTTAATTTTACTTAACATTATTTTATTTATCACCTATATTGACAAGACCTTTATGAAGGATATGGGTTTACTTATGTCGTTTTTGTGCTCTTGAGCTTAACTAAGACTTGTAGACCTTTGAGAGGCTGTTGTGTTGACCTTGATTTATTGCAATATTGAGGACTTTAGATCTTTGAGCCTACATTCAGCATGAGTAAAATACTTCAGTAATGTTAAAATCAGATACTCGAAGACCTTTACTCAAGTTGTATTAGAATTGGTGACTTGTAACTTGTAATGGAGTCATTTTTGCTGTAAGGTATCTGTACTTTTATTTAAGAATGGTTTTCAGATACTCTTTACACCTCTGCTCTTTCCACAGTGACGACTTCTAAAACAGTTCTCTTTTGAGTGAATCCTCATGTGGCACTTAAGTTTACAACATGTAAATGGCTTCTCTCCAGTGTGAATATTCATGTGTTCCCTAAGGCTTGGTTCCCGTGTCAAGCCATTCCCGCACAGAGTGCAGGTCTAAGGCTTTTCTCTACTGTGAATTCTCATGTGGACTTTAAGGCTTCCTTTTCGACTGAAACTCTGTCCACACTGTTGGCAGGTGAAAGGTTTCTCACCAGTGTGAATTCTCATGTGGACTTTAAGGCTTCCTTTTCGACTGAAACTCTGTCCACACTGTTGGCAGGTATACGGCTTTTCTCCAGTGTGAATTCTCATGTGGACTTTAAGGCTTCCTTTATGTGTGAAACTCTTTCCACATTGTTTGCAGGTATACGGCTTTTCTCCAGTGTGAATTCTCATGTGGATTTCAAATTTTCCTTTTCCACTGAAACTCTTTCCACACTGTTGGCAGGCAAATGGGCTCTCTCCAGTGTGAATTCTCATGTGGGCTATAAGGCTTCCTTTTTGACTGAAACTCTGTCCACACTCTTGGCAGGTATAAGGCTTTTCTCCAGTGTGAATTCTCATGTGGACTTTAAGGGTTTCTTTAAGTGTGAAACTCTTTCCACATTGTTTGCAGGAGTAAGGCTTTTCTCCAGTATGAATTCTCATGTGGGCTATAAGTCTTCCTTTTTGACTGAAACTCTGTCCACATTGTTGGCAGGTATACGGCTTTTCTCCAGTATGAATTCTCATGTGGACTTTAAGGTTTTTTTTAAGTGTGAAACTCTTTCCACACTGTTGGCAAGTGAAGGGGCTCTCTCTAGTGTGAACTCTCAAGTGGACTTGTAGGTTTCGACGATGATCAAAAGTCTTTCCACACTGTTGGCAGGTGAAATAAGTTTTAGTTCCTGTCTTTTGAGCTCTTTTTTCTGAGGAAGTCTTTTTAGCCTGTATCAATCTTTCCCCAGTCATGAAATTGTGATGTTTATCATAATGTTCTTTCTCTTCTTTCCTTTTATTAAGTTCATTACTCGCCTCTTTCAGTGCCATTAGGTCTAGGGCAAAAATAGACATAAAACAATTTAGACATTTAATACATCAAACCCAACAACATGTATGATCTATACACTCTCCTATGGATCAGGGATGGGCAGCTTTGGTCCTGGAGGGCCACTGTCTTGCAAAGTAAAGTTTCATCCCAAATCAAATACACCTGCCTGTAATTGAGAATTTTCAAACAGTCCTGAAGATTTAGGATTACATTTTGGGTTTGGGATTGAGTTAAATTTTGCGGGTGTGTTTGGATCAAGGACCAGAGTTGCCATCCTGTCTATAGATCTTATACTCAATACACCAGTGGTTTTCAAACCTGGTCCAAAGGGACCCACCACTGCACATTTTATATGTCTCCTTTATTTATCACATCTGGTGAAGATCATCAGCTTGTTAGAAGAGAGCTGACACTGATGGAGGAATTTGCAGCTTTAATCGCAAACTACAATTCCTGTTCATCAATAGGGTGAGAACTGGATCCATTATAGACCTAAATATACTCAAATTAATTAAATGAAATGAAAAGCTGTTCTATATTTTCTATAATTTGACACCACGCTTTCCCGCCATTGACGGAATTTTCCAGCAGTCTGTGTTTTCACTGGTTACTCATCTGAATCAGTACAAATCCTCCAGATCAAAACACAGACGAAGAAACAGAAACAAGCACTCTAGATGTCCTGGTCCTGGAGATCTACCTTTCTGCAGAGTTCAGCTCCAACCCTGATCAAACACACCTGAAGCAGTGAATTACTGCGTGCATCTCCCCCACTAAACGAGAAGTTTATACTGGACCTTTATTTTCATTTGTTACGACCTGCGTTCTTGTATCTGGTATGTGTTTGTTTTCTTTTCCCTTTTGTTCTGTCAGTGTTCTAATAGGTTGTCCAATGATGGTGTACACTCTCTCTATTGGCGGTTCAGAGGCATGGTCTTTATAAGGACACTGCTGGCGTTCAACAGAGAGCTCATTGTTGGTTCGGCCGCGTTTGGGTTGAGAGCTCCTGGATCCCTCCTCCGGCCGATGATCAAACTGGTCACTTGCAAGTGAAAGTGTACCGATTGTATAACCTGTTGATCATGTTCAGCTGTTCCCAAAGTTATGTTTCAAGAACGTGGAGCGTAGGGGTGTCCTGCCTATTTATTTTGGTAACTTGGTTTGTACTTTGTTTTTCGTTAGGGAGTTAGGGAAGGTAAATGTATTTTATTTTTATATTTACTTAGGTTATTTAATCCCTCCCTCCTTTTTCTTTCTAGATTTGTTCTGTTTGTTATGTTGGCCTTTGGACACCCTGAAGAGATGCTCTCTTTCACTTGTTATATTTACTTTTAATAAATTCAATCATTTTCCTTAAGTAGTTTTGTGCATTTGTTTGATTATCGACTGGAGTGATTAGAAACTGGGATCCCACTACCACGACCTTACCACGACGAAAATTTCCTGTGCACACCGCTAGGCGAAATGGGTTCAGGCACACTCAATGCGCACTTCGCCATTTTGTTGTGCGCACCCAAGCGAACTTGCGGACATGTCGAGAATAAATCAGGCTTTAAGATCCGCAGGGGCACTTGATAATTACAGGCAGGTGTGTTCGATCAGGGTTGGATCTAAACTCTGCATGTATGTAGATCTCCAGAAACAGGATTGGGCAATGCTTCTATAGATTAAACTCATCAGCTCATTATTAGAGACTCATGATTGGAAATGGCTGCGTTCAAGTTCAGATTTTTATGCCCCACCCTCGCTAGCTTCCCTCCATCTTGTGGACTCGGATGCCTATCACTGTTTACATTGAACGAGTGCTCAATACTGGCAGAATCTGTCTAGCTACTTTAAATGTAACTCTCTAAGCTCTTGATTGCTTGGAATCTATATGGAGAGGACTTGTAGTCAGATGCAATTTATGTTCCAGAAAATACTGTAAATACTTGAACTTGCACCTGGCCAAGACACTTTGGACGTGTGTACCTTGACCTCTTTTTACAATGACCATGAACCACAATTAATCAGCTCCATGACTAAATATACAACCCCAATGTGATCTAAATCTTTCTCTTTTTTTCAAATAAATCCCGCGCCATGGCAACACCAATCGAGATATCAAACATCTGTTCATAATTAAGCATAAATAAAGTCTTGGGCTACATTCACACTGTCAGTCCAAATCCGACTTTTGTGCATATCCAATTGAAATCCGATCAAATTTAGCAAGTGTGAATTGGAGAGAAAAAAAAAAAAAAGCAATTTATGAAAAAATCAGTTTCAAGCTACATTCATATGTGGTTTGAATTCCTATTCAAAAATCGAATTTCTTGAAATCCGTTTCAGTCTGACCGCTCTGATCGGATTTTACATGGTTTATGTGACTTTCTCTCACGCCACGTAAAACGTACACGTCAGACGTTGTTATAGGACACAAGTCGCTGAAAAAACAAGGTTGTGTTGTTGCAAAGTGCCGGATGAGCAGAAAATGACAATATAGCGGAGACATGTTTTGAGACCAGCGGAGACGACAGCGCAGTATAAAGCCACTCATACCAGCTTCCTACAGTTCTGCCGCTGCCTCAGAAGATGCAGGAGTTCAGCACGCGGCGGCTGCACAATGTCACGATGTAAATAAGACAACATCTGTACTGCAAACCCCTCTTGTTGGTGTTTTTGGCTTATGCCTACCAATGCAACGTCATAGCCATAGAAACCAATGCAGCTATTCCAGAAAATGAAAGAGCGACATGTGCACACAAATCAGATCCGAACAGCTGCGATACACAGTGTGGACGTCAAAAACTTTAGATCAGATTCCAGTCGGATACGCAAATAATCGGATTTGGACTGACAGTGTAAATGTAGCCTTAGTCTTGTAGGAGCGGAGGCTTCCTAGATTATAGGTGGGGGTTCACCCCAGGGGAGAAGTCTGCAATAGAGTTGTCAAAAGTACCGACATCTGTACCTAGTCCGTACAGAAAATGTAAAAAAATGTGATGCTTTGAGGGCTGTTGAGCAGATTCATAAACACCTCTGATTGGCCATTGTGTTCACGGCTCATCAGATATGTCTGTGATTGGCTTCAATGATCAACGCTGTAAAAACGTGGTAAATTGTCATCAATGAAGCTCTTCACCAAGCGCCATCACAGATACACACGGGAGCATTTGAAAAATGAATACTAGCCTAGTAGCCTATACATTAGGGCTGTTACCAATCAAATTAAATCATTATCAACAAAACCCATCTTTGCAATACAGAGGTAACACAGAATGAAAAGTGGCATTAATATATTTACACAGCATTTACAATTTGTCTACATAAATTTAATTCAATATCAGTAGGTGGCAGCAAGTCACTGTCTTAATGAGTGAGTTCATTCATTCAACCGATTTGTTCAAATGACTGATTCATTCAGGAAGGAAGCAAGTGACCGTTTTTATTGAATGGGTCATTTAATAATTAATTAAACGGATTTGTTCAAAACGCGTATAACAAAAACATTTCTGTCTGTTGCCCGGCACTCTTGCTCGTGTGATATTGTACATCATATCATATGATATAAGTTAATGACAAAAACTCGTCGAGGCAAAAATGCCAGTGTATCTTGAATTTTGAGGGCATATAACTGCATGCATAGCTACATCACGCTGAGTATACTGCCACCTGAGAGATCAACCAGGTACTGGCGCTAGAGTATTTACGTGTCATGATATATCATAAGAGTCCTATGCATTTTAAATATTGTGGTTATCGCCAATACCGATATATTGTCACACCCTAAATTAACACAATGTCAATATTTCATGCTTTGAATATCACGATTATCATCAATACCGGTATATTGCAACATTCCTAATTGATACCTGTGCAACAAATCAGTATTACAAGAATCTTTGATAGTTTCTTCAAAACAACTCAGCCATTTTAATCACGCTCAAAGACAAGAGCCATAAACTCCCCCACAAAGGAAGTTCCTGCTACAGAAATTCCACTTTGCTCATTGGTCAGGACAGGTCCACCCGAAGAGGTGTGGCTCCTCCCAGACCTTAAGAGGAGACGCACAACTCCGCCTCTCTCTCTTGCTTCTTTGGACAGACTGAAGAGACCCCCTTTGCTGCAGGCCTCTTCAGGCCAAGGCCTGTGGGCCTGCAAGGCCTGTGGTCCTAAACCTGCACCCAAGCCATGTGCTCATCTTTCCTACTACAAGAGTAAAATTAACAGCTTAAGTTGTTTAATATTTCTTCATCCAACACAGAAGATATTGATTATGACTTCAGACCAAACCATCAAGGATTTCTCCTCAGCCTGCAGACCTGATGCTCCTCAACAGAGTAAAGGCATTTTGCAAGTATCATACATTTGAACACTAAACAGCGATTTAGTACTAATTTGTGAACCAACTTTGTAAGCAAAGAATTACTCAGAAAACTAATGGTTTTTTCCGGATTGTTTTTGACTTTTTCCCATAGCTCCATTTCCTGTCCCACTTCCGGTTCAACTCTATCATTGCTCATTTTTACCTATGTATGTGTGTGACCTGCGTGTATGTTATGTGTTTGTTAGTTTAGTTAAGTGTTCATGATTTAGTTAACAAAACTTGTGCACAATACATATTTCGTTCTGATTCTCTGTCTGCAATAGATTGTCTCTTAAATGATCAGATCTTATTACCTGCACTGTAAATGCTAAGAAAGAATTATTATTCTGTGGCCATGAAAAATACCATTCTCTTAGAATTAGTTAATAATCAATACTGAGTGCTCACAGGATGAACTGATTTATTATAATTTTAATGTAGCTATATCAAGTTAATCTGATTAACTGATTCAAATATTCATAATTGACCATAATTAATAATCATAATGAGTTATGGATAATTATTAATATTCCCCCTTTGAGTTAATTCGCTACAGTGTGCTTTCAAACGCTGCCGTGCGTTGATCATTGTAGCCAATCACAAGCATATCTGATGAGTGCGTCAACGCAATGGCCAATCAGAGCTGTTTACGAATCCACTCAACAGCGCTCAAAGCGTCAGATTTTTTAAATTTCAGCACCGACGTGGTACCAAAGTGTGTACTTTTGACAACTCTAGTTTGTATGTGTCTGAAGTGAAGCAGAAGAAATTTTAGCCAGCAGTGCAGAGTAGACATGACCTGGAGGATCATGTATGAGCTAATCTCAGCAAAAAATCCACCTGTTCCTCTTGTATGGGACAAGTGAATTTTTGAGCAGGTAAAAGAGAATTTTACTTGCCTGACCAGGTCACTGAACAAGTAACTTGATTAAATGGCAATAAAAAAAATTAAATAGATTTGCAAGCAGCAGTTAACATAGCCAAACACAACAGAGGCAAAATGAGGAGCAAAACACACATGGAGCATCAACACCAACTGCAATTACCTAGTTAGCAATTTTAGACATTTTACATGTAAATGATAACCATGATAATTTTGTCACAATATGTAATTTTCATACCATTTCAACCTCTAGCCTCAATCTGCTTATTGATTTCCAACCTACACCTGTACCACAAATGACAAGGTAAATATTGTTCACTGGTTTCATCAAATATTATCAGTTCACTCGGTTCTACTTCAAAATGTTTTACACACTTCCCCTGCTGACTTTCCTCCATATGACACACACACATATGAAATGATTATTGATATAGGGGTTATGTTCAAAATGTTTAAATTATGATTTATTTATTGCTTGATTTAATGTTCAATAACTGCTATTTATGTTCAGGTATGTTAAAATGTTAGTACAGCCCTTTTGAGCATGAATAGGAAAAAAAAAAAACTTTTCCATTGTTCTCTATTCAGAAGAAGATATATGGTTTAATGTTGCAGAAAATAATTGTTTTGTTTCGGCTACTTCTGTATTATTCTCTGTAAGATTATACTTCTGTATATTCTCTATTTCTGTAGAGCTGGACATATAATGACTGAGTTCAGCTGTGAGAATAAAACCAACCTGATTGTTCCTCATTATCTTCATGTTTCACACTGAATGTTTCTTCAATCTTCATGTCTTCAGTCTCCTCTTTAATAAACGCCATCTTTAAGAAGAGAATAATTAACAGATTAATGGTCTTCAATGACCCGGTTAGACAAAAAAAAAAAAAAACTCTAAACTAACGCTGCAAATTAATAACCACTTAATATTTAGGCATTTATGATGTACATTTGGTATTTAATAATTATAGATATATACTTAAATGATACACTTCAATGTTAAAGTTAGTTTGTTAGTGTTTGTCTCGTTCATGTTCACTGTTTGAGCAGCACGTGTCGTGATTCACTGAATCATTTCTCAAAGTATTTGATTCAATTGACTCGGAGTTGAAAAGTTCAGTTTCTCCATCATTACTCTCCAGAGACTGAACTCGTGTTCATGATAAACTGATTTATGAGATATAGAGAGAGAAATGAGACGCAGGTTTACTGTTTCTCATCAGTGAATGAGCTTTACTCACACAAATATCCTTCATTAAAGTTAGATAAAGAATTACAATGTTACATTAAATAGTAAATAAACTAATTTCACATCGCTTGTAAAAAAAAAAAAAAAAAAAAAAAAAAACTATGAAAACCTTTAACTGTTTCTATCGATTTAAACAGATTATTTTTTAAAAAACAAACCTTTCTTCAGCAGAATCACAACAGATGCAGGAGCGCGACGCAGCTTATGACGTCATGTCATCCCTCCAAAATAAAAGTCCTGTTCAGACGCTGCATTGTCTACAATCACAGAAGTGCATAAAAATCTATTTTATATAATCTTTTTTTTATTAAAATTAAAATGAAAACAGTGACAAATATGATACAAACACACGTTAATTAAAAAGGTTGTATGACTTCATAAAGCAAAGTTCATTCGTGTGTCCAAAATATTGAAACATTTAAAGTTGGTGTGTTTTACCAATATAAAAAATGTTATGAAAAAAATGTTAAAAGTTAATTTGAGTTTAAACATAAGTATAAAATATATAAAAATGTATCTTTCAAAAATCAGTATAAATAAAAGAAGCAATCAAAATAGATGTAGTCTATAGAGGCGAGACTGTTATTTTACTGTAATTGTGGGTCATTATCAGCACATGATCATTACAGCTGTGTAACTAACTCATGGGAACCATTGGGACATTGCTGGATATTTCCACATGGGAGGATTTGCTGTTTTATTTCTTATTTTAGAAGCTTGAACCTGAAAATGAACCTTGTTTAGATATTTATGAAAATAACTTTGCAGATGTATGTTTTGATTTTATCATCCTATTTATTGATTAGTTTGAACTCTTGTTCTTAATCATCATTTTATTGATCTATGATGGCATGTTCCAGTTAGTTTTGGACTGTTTTTAGTAATAATTTGTTTTATTTCTGCTCTTATACAGTATGAATTTGCTTGTAAATGAAGCTCATATTTGACTGGTTCTTGTTTCTCATCTCTGGTGTGATTCTCCTAGTGTTATCATCACATCCAAACTGGGCTCTCAACAGTCTGTAGGACAAAGTGTTTGTTTGCTGAATAAAGTTAAGAGTGAAGCTTTTCCGTCACAAATGTACTGAATATGACTAAAGTCCTCCGCATTAAACCGTCTGATGCAGAAGTCAGAAAGATTTCACCCAACGCAAATACTACTGAAACTTCATTCAGGAAAACTTTCTGTTTTTCCTCATTCAAATTTCCACTTCTCTCATTAAAATGTTACAATATTAAAATAGTTTTTTCTTCTTTGGTGTTTTACATCAATTAGCATCCAAAATGGAAATATCTCTGAACCATCATCCAGTGTCTATATGGTTTGTACCTCATCTCAGACCAGTTTTATTAACTTGTAGACATTTGAATGACACATTTGTAAAATAAATAAAATAACCAGCTCTCCATAAAACAAACAAAACAAGCCCCGAAAATGAATAAAGAAAACATTATACAGAAACTTCATAGTTAATGGCATTGATTGATTCAATAGCCATGTTTACATGTACACTTTTTTGTCATTCCGATTGAAAGATTCGGTGGACGGTTTACATGAGACGTTATCTAATCCGGCATAGTGTTTACATGTGCCGGCGCTTTCTATTGGAATGACTTTGTGACATGCGCACATTAGCCTATGTCCCGTTTTAAGCCTTTTATTCCTGTCAACATGGAGTTCCATTATTTCTTATGCGCGCTATTTTTATGTAAAGTGTGAGTCAAGCAACAGCGTGATTTGTAGCATATTACTGCTGGAAAGTATGAGGAAAAGACGGGAACAGGAAGCTGACCTTTTTGGTGGCTGTGCATCTCTAAGGAGCATCTCAATACTACCCCTCCCTCCTCCGTAAAGCAGAAGCGTGTGAATGAAGGTCTGTAGTAATGATACTACAAACCTCCAATCAGAGGTTTGATCTCCTTTTATAATAAGGAATTACAGCTGGATAAATGGATCCTCAGGTTGGTCTGATACAGAGTCTTCAGTCAGTCAGTCTGTCTCTAGAAAAGCTTTGATATTGATGCCTGTTCACCTGCTGGAGCTTCATTCTGCTGTTTTGTGTGGGAAAGCAGCGTTCACTTTCTTCAAATGTCAAACTGCAGCGCTACATTTATGATGGTAAAGAATCGCTGTGTGTGATGATGGTGAAGCAGAAATCAGTGTGTAAATATTGTCTGGTGTTTATGTACAGATCCCACAGATGAGTCTTTACTGGAGCAGCTGTTGTTTCATGTTGGTCTCTCAAAAGAGTCATCAGCACCTTTCTGGACATTTAAAAGCTCCTCTACAGTCAGGACGTGCAGGTGTTAGCAGCGTCTCAATGTTATTGAGCTTTGATCTCCTTATAGAAGAAGATTTGCAGGAAAAATGGCCGTCGTTCAGATGAGCTCTTATTTTATTATTCTGACATGCAGCCTGCATGAAATATTAAAACTGTCAGAAGTCTGTTCTGTCTGGAGGAGCTCAAGAATAAGGTATTGCTCTTGTCTCCCATCAGAAGCTGTTGGTGGAGCATCACTCTTCAGTCCTGGAGTGCAGGAGAAGGAAGTGTGATATACTGAAAATGTGATTCATGTACTCTTTTACAGATATTTTATATTCTTCATGTGTTATATATTGTATTGATAATTGTATGCATGCTGAAGATGCTCACATCTGTCTCTTTTCCTTTTATTATTTCTGTCCTTTTTCAGGAGTAGCCTACTACAAATTTTCTCCTGAAAAATAATAGAAGAAGGAAAAGAGACAGATGTGGGCTTCAACGATAGTTCACCATGAACGAAGCGCATCTCGAACATTCTCTCTTTAAGTGTGTGTCGACGTGAGCACGTAAATACACAGGCATGACTAATTACACATGCATAAAATGATCATTACTTAAACTCAAATAACTGATTACTAACAATTTTATAATATAACAGGAAATAATGAACCTTTTCTTTTTGTAACAGAATGATATATAATATATAATATATACAATATATAATAAATATGAGTAGTAAATATATAACAGAAAATATCTGGTTAAGGGTACATGAATCACATTTTCAGTACATCACACTGACATAATACATAGCCATACATATGTGAATAAAGTGGTTTTTCCTATAACAGCATTTCAGTAATTTGCATAGGTCACTGTTATGGGCTACAATTGATGGGTCATCTAATAGTGCTTCTACCCACCCTTCTGCATGCCCAACCTGAGGATGTAATAGTAAATGGGGCAATGCACTTCCTGTAACCTGTTTGTCAATGGACTCAGCAATTTGATGTGTACGGGCAGGTATGCAAGAAGCTAGTTTTAATTTAGACATAAATGGTGTCAAGGGAACCTTTGATTATCCAGAGTAGCTAATTGATGAGTTTCCTATCTGCTGCCTGCAGTAACCCTGTGGTGGAAATTCACCTGTAAGATTAAAGTAAGGCCATTCAACTGTAAGGAACCCCCCATCGGCCCAAAAACGGAATCCGACGGCCTGGGCGAAGGTTAACGCGTGTATGTCTTTTCAGCGCCTCTGTGAAGTTCACTTAATTTCACTCGTTTAATCTGACTCCAATTTCAAATGATTTTTACTCTTAAGTTGTGTTTCCAATTTGAAATTAATCATTGATTATGCATTAATTTAGATTTTGATTATTCTGATTACCTTATATCTTCAATTATTCGTTCACTGCGGTCCCGGTATCGCTTTAGAAAAGTCACTTCGGCCGATTGAGTGCTTTCTCGGACACAAACTCGTCAGTTCTGACCTTAAACATTGGATGCAGGGTAAATATCTACCTTTAAGTCGGTCGCGCTCTGCTTACTCGTAACAAAAAGCATAGTTTTTATATATTTACGAAAACTGCAACTTATTTAAGGCAGCGATAGTCAGAAATCGAAATGGACTTAATTGATGTGCCCTATGCTCCATCTATTAAACCTTCCGTATGATCAATCCTGAACACAGATTTGCGGTAATACCTTCGCTTTAATCTACTAGAAATAATGAATTAAGAATCATGCAGAATAAATCAAGAATAATATTTATTTGTCAAGTAAAAATGTATCATGCCAATTACATAGTTGGACAATTAGAAGCCAATTCAGAAATAATAAATGCATAACATCAGTTACTCAAAGAAATGCATATACACACAGTGATGTGTGAATGTCTTCAGACATTCAACCATCTCTGCATGGGGGTTTCTGGCTACAGAAGATCCCACATGACTGCTTTGCACTTTACCTTATATACCCAGACCAGAACAAAAGGATTGTAAATATTTACTACACCAACACCTGTTTTGGGGGGAGAGGGGTGGGTTATCAGATCTCTTGAAGAGACAAAAGGAGGACAGAATTCTCCTTAGTTTTCAATCTTCCTCATAACATAAGTGACTGCTGTGAAACTGAGACCATTTTACCAATCGCACTGAGACATTTAAAATGATACCAAACATGAAAGGGGAAAAAACAATAGATACACAAGTTGCATTATACATCTTGAAGAACTTTCAGTGACTTGAGTTAGGGGGAAGGGAAGGAGGGTGTGTGTGTGGGGGGTTGCATCCTGTAGATGTTGTGAGGGCAAGGTGTTGTCCTATGCTATTTCTTTGAGATCTTCTCTCCAGATGAGTTTTATTGCTTTATTGTAGGGCACTTGATCTCAGTTTTGTCTTAGCAGGAAAATCAAGTCTTACACAACAGTAAAATTATCAAACAAAATTTATTCATGACAATTGAAAATCAGGGTAGTCTCTCTTACAATCTTTAACATACCTCAGAGAGCTACCAAGAGAGCTCCAAACAAAACAGAGGATTTATTCCAAATCATACATATTACTTTTTCAGCAGACAAAGACTTTCAAAATTGACTGGATAAACAAACGAGTAAATTATCATAGAGCCATCCTACTTCTCTTTATCATACAAGTACAATTTCAAGTTCATCGACATCCCATAATAGTTGTGTCCACCTGATGTGTGTAAATAATTTTAATTGGAAACATCTTATCTAACTCCCTAAACTTCTTCCCAGCTAACTGACCTTGACAGCAGAAAGAGTCATTCTTCTCAAGTTGCGTCTCACAGAAACTGTAGATTAGCTTTGCAACATCAAAGAAAGATAGAAAAGCATACAAAACAATATATCTCAGTTTTTCTACCAAATGTATGACAGAAAAGTGACCCAATACTTAGACATAAAACTAAAAGGTAATATATGTCTATCTCCATGCTCATCAATCAAACTCTAACTCTTACTTGCATGGCATAACCGACCTGCTTTAAAACCCCCTACATTCTTAGACAGTTAGCACTCTCTTTTAAAACATCATATCTTAAAAACAATAAAGGATATAAAATCTGCTTTCCATACATGCAGTGGTTACATACATACAGGGATGGCAAGGTTACTTTTAAAATGTATTTCACTACAGATTACAAAATACATGCTTTAAAAAGTAATTTCATTACATTACTCAAGTTTAGTAACTTAATCTACATACTTTGGAATACTTTGAAATACTTAACACAAAGGACCATATTAACTTGATAACCTGTTTTAAGTTTACATCCTGTTTTAAAGGGATAGTTCACCCAAAAATGAAAATCCTGCCATCATTTACTCACCCTCAAGTTGTTCCAAAGTTTCTCTCTTCTGCTGAACATAAAGGAAAATATTTTAAAGAAAGTTTGTAACCAGGCTACTGGGGGCACTATTGACTTCCATAGTAGGGAAAAAAAAAAAAATACTATGGAAGTCAATGGTGCCCCAGAACTGTTCAGATTCCCATATTCTTCAAAATATCTTCCTTTATGTTCAGCAGATGAAAGAAATGTATACAGGTTTGGAACAACTTGAGGGTGAGTAAATGATGACATTTTTGGGTGAACTATCCATTTAAGTGTACAACCTGTAAATAAAAATGACCTCTACACATCATAGGATTTGGTTTTCCGCTACATTTTATTTTTAACATCAGTTTCCCAAAGCATTTAAAAAAATACCATGGTACATTTTTGGACACCATGGTATTTTTGAAATGCCCTTCTGCATATAGGTTGTTTTATAGGTTGTTAGAGTCAAATCAACACAGTGGTTTAAATTATGTTTAATAAACAAAGTTTGTTTGTAACATTTAGAACATTTATAAAGAAAATGTTCAAATGATCTACCCAATCGTCTTGAGAGAAGGCCTATATATTCATAGCTGACTCACCTACGGTTTCTCAACAGTTTTTTGCATTCCTCCACCACCATTATTCTCTTTTTGTGTTTCATAAGAAAGTAATACAGGTTTGGAAAAAAATATGACAAACGTCATTTTGTGTGAACTATCCCTAGTATCCGTTTCTATTGCACCAAGCATCCTGTCAGTAAGTTTGGTCTTTACAATAAATCAAAGTAAGAAAAAAATTAAGTATTTTTTATTATATTGCAATTACAGTGAATGGGATTCAGAGTTAAGCTTCAAAACGAATCCAAACGCGCCAAAAGTAATAATAAAAGTAGCCATCTGGCACAGTTCTCCAACAGATTTGTTTAATGAATGGAGAAAACTTTGAGTGATTCTTTCACTTATTATCCTCTCTATTGAGAGACAACCGCCACATCAGAATCGCTGAGTCAAACTTGATAGTCACGATGCGTTTCGTAAATCAAATATGTTCGCAATGAAGTTCAATGGAATTTACGACTATAGTTATCTAATGATGCTTTCGGGAAACACACCCCAGATCTATCAAATTCGTGAATAACTCATTCATATTTTTGTAATCAAAAACAAATGATTCATTTGAAAGATTGTCTCAAAAGAACAATTTGTTTACGAATCGGATCATGAACTCGCATAAACGTGTCATGAACATTTGGAATGAATTATTAAGATTTGAAGTTTGTCTGTAAAGTACAAAAAGCCATTGTTCTGGGTTTTTTTAGCTTGTTTGCTGTACACCTTGTCACATAGCAGCTTTTAGACATTGTTCTATTTTTTGTTATAAGCCAGAAATGACAAGGAGGCAGCCTCACGCTATACAAAGTCAATGGAGACGGTTGGATTGTTTACCCCCCCGGTGGGCGTGGCTTTCAGATTATGACACGTGTCGCTCTGTCTCTATGTCAAAACTACTCCAGAACGACCCCAAATTAACCTCAGACTCAAGAGGGTTAACCTGAAGATAGGGCTGCAGATCAGCGAGTGTTTTTCAGCTGTAGCGCCCCCTATGGCTGGATTTGAGTATATTGACCTGTTTCCTCATGATATCATTTGTGTGTATCATGATTCATTAGGTTTGATCAGCAGATACAAATCAAAATGTGTGACGCCCCACAGTTTAATATCTTCACAGAGCTTTGATGTATCAGGGTTTTCATGAGTTCTGTTGCGAGTTTTGAGTGAACAACACCAACA
Source organism: Hypophthalmichthys nobilis (assembly GCA_037950665.1). Classification (NCBI taxonomy): domain Eukaryota; kingdom Metazoa; phylum Chordata; class Actinopteri; order Cypriniformes; family Xenocyprididae; genus Hypophthalmichthys; species Hypophthalmichthys nobilis. Next base: position 4,680,925 of record CM075475.1, on the reverse strand, counting down.
GTCTAGAAGAACTTTTTTATTATTTCCTCTATGACATACAGTCTCTGACACCCAGACATGTTTAGAGCAGAAAAACAATAATTGATAAAACAGTACAAACACAATAATAATGCAGCAGCTTCAGTGCTTGAACCCCTAAAATACACCTGGATTAAAAACTGATTTCTATCAGCACAAGTAGAGTTTGAGAAAAGCACAGATACACACCGTCACTCATCATGACACACACACATTGATACAGTATTGATGTAATGAAGAGACTCTATAACATAATAATATAACATCTCACTGTCTGTCACCTGTCTGTCTCAGTCTTCCTGGACTTCATGTTTTTAACCATGACAATGATTATCCCCATCAGTCTCTTGTTATCTAGTGTATTTAAACCCTCAGTCATCTTATGTTCAGTGTCTTGTGTTAAAGTTTCCTGCTGGTGTTTATTAAATCTAAGTTTTCATCGTCTTTCTGCATCAAGCCTCTTATCTTGGATCATCTAGTCAAGCCAGCTTGTGCCAGTCACTCAATTATCATGAGCTCAAAGCATTATGGGTAGAATCTCTCTACAGTGTGTTCTGATTCATCAACACAGTTTGACTAATCCAGAACCAACATTAAACCCAGGATAGAGCGGTTGAGTGAATGTGGTCTGGACTGTGTGGATGAGGCTCACTGTGTCTCCATAGACGCTGTAGAAGGACAGAGTTCCTGCACTGTGATCCACATACACTCCTACTCTACTGCTGATGGGCTTTCCAGGGAAATGAGTGCATATGTTATTGTGTCTGAATGAGTAACTGTCAGGATAGCAGAACAAACACCAAGACTGATCATTATGTCCAAACGCACACAAAACACTTGATCCCTTCCTGCAGATGCTCTTATATGACACTGATATAAACACAGCAGCACCACTCCACTCAATCTCCCAGTAACAGCGTCGATCACTCACACTCTCTCTACACAACACCTGAGACAAACCATCAAATCTGTCTGGATGATCAGGATACAGTTGCTCTGTGTAAGTGAATGTAATCACTCTGTTCCCCTCAGGCAGATGGAGAAATTTATTCACTGTGTTCAGATCCAGAGTGAGTTGAAGGTAATCTGATGGAGATAAAACACATCACAATCAGGAATTATCAATCTGTCTATCTTTTAATCTACTGCTGCTTGTTAAATCTACTTCATTAAAATGAGTTAAAACCACACAATTACTGCACATTCTGTTCTAATTTAATAGTGTAAAATCCACTTAATTATGTCAAACTGAAGTTTACTTCATCTGTTTGTGTTGAATAAACTGAAACTATTACAGAAGCTTTTTATGTTCAGTCTTGAGTTCAGATCTGACAAGTTCATGTAGGATTTGTCTCAGATCTGAACTTGATTTAGGATCTTCTCCTCTCTCACAGAATCTCATCTGTAGTTGTGAAATCTTAAAGCGCTCCATCAGTTTGGTGATCAACTCTCAGGTCTGTTACCAAGAGCAGCTGCTGTGAAGGAAACGCTCGAGCAGAGCTGCACAAACTTATGAACGAAGGGCCAAAAATCAAACTTGACTGAGGCGTTTGTTACATGGTTCTCTATAAAATGTGATTCTGATTGGTCCATCATCATTTAGTACTCAGACATATTCACTGTTGTCCATGGCAACATGGTTTCATTTAAAAATGCAGAGTATTTAAAAATGTTTAATTTGAATGAATTATTTTAAAAATCAGTTGATTCAATGGTTTGCTCATTAAGACTTCACTTGTTTCATTACTGGATAAATCAGTGTTTTTGAATGAATCACTTGAATGACTGATTCAATGACAAACATTTTTTAAGTCACTTGTCGCCACTTGTTGCCGTAACAATGCAATAGATACAATCGTTATTTAAGCGACAAGTAACTTTTAAAAAGTGATTCACTCTATTTTGATCGCTACCATAGACATCAGTGTTCATATCTGAACTAAACTTTTATCCCAGTGCTTCTATGATAATCTGAATATTTGTAAGACAGAAATATCGTTGTTATTGTTTCAAGTGTGTGTGTTTGTGGTTGAAAAGCTGTTTTACACAACTGCTCTCTCTGGGTCAGCGGTGTACTTTTGACAAAGGTTTAATAGACACAGGAGAATCATTGTGTGGTAGCAGAGCATGTGTGATCAGAACCGGCCTCTGTAATAATTGTGACAAGCAGGGCGGGGAGAGAGCCGTGAGAGAATGGCGTGAGGCCGGTGGCGTGAGTGATAATGAGCTTCAGCTGCGCACTGCACCGGTCTCGTACCTCACAGTGGAGCTCCGGAAGCATAAAAGGAGGAGCGACAACAGTGAATAGCGAGAGAGGACCAGGCCTGGATTTTATATTATGTTTGTGTGCGGCAGTTGCCGTGAGGGACTGCTGCCATTTTACTTTCGTTTTGTGGGCCCGGGCCTGCTGCCGTCCGCCATGAAAGGGAGGAGCAGGGAACAGGGACTTGCTGCCGGCTGCCCTCAGTCGGAGGAGCCATCACTGGCCGCCAGGATCGAGCTGTCCACCGAGCGTCCGGTACCATTGCCTCTCGGCTAGCTGAGGACCGAGCGGCAGTGTGTCCGGGAACTGGGCCAAGAATGTCTATCACTGTATTTCATGAGTCTGTCATTATTTATCAGTGTTTTGTTGTCAAAGTTTCTCCTTCTCCAAGAAGAACATGAACACACTCAGTGAGATTTTCTGCTTGTTTTCTCAGTGACTTACATTGTAGGAAGTCATTCCTGGTCTTGGGAACAGTTTCTGTGGAAATCAAGAGACATGAAGAGTGTGATTATCATGTCAAGAGAAAATCATCCCTGCATCAATTGCTAACACATGCAGAAATCCTCCAAGATATTTAGAGAAATGTCTCTGCTGTTTACAGAGCCCAAATCCTGACACAACCACTATTGAGGGATTGATATTATTGACACGTCACCATGTTTGATTTGGGTTCTGTAGACATGAACTGATCACGGATTTGATTTGAGGGAATGTAACTGTCTGTGACACAGCCCTTTAAAGGGAACCCTTGGTATTAAGACTTATATAGCTTAATATAACGTAAATGATGTCTCTTATTGAAATATGTAGTAGAAAACCCATGAAAGATTTACGTTATTTAAAAAATCAATGACATATTTTGGACAATGGGCGATGTCATTTTGTTTAGGTATGTCTATGTCGATGACGTCAAATGGTTGCATTCGGTGAGCTACTGACGCTACCCTGTTGCTATTTTTACCGCAACACAACTCGGAATATAATAGACGATTTCACAATTTTCAGGCGATGGGCCACAAGAGAAGAGATGTAAGTCTTCACTGCTTTACTAGCGATAAGAAGAGGAGAAAAGAATGGTAAGTTGAATGTGGACGAAAAAAACTTCCTAAAAACTTCCTTCACTTTAGCCCTGATGCCAGGGGTGTAGCCATCATTTCAGAAGTGAGGGGGACAGAAATGTTGGGTGTAATACCAGTTTTTATCTGACCTTGTCTAATTAATATATTTTATTTATTTATTTATTTTTTATCTCATCTTTTAATTTGAAACCAGTTTCCTTTTAATAAGAAATCAAATACACTGCTGAACAAAAATATCTAATATTGTTTCCCTATATTTTATGACAATTTTATGACTGGTTTATGTACAAACACTTGTGCATTTAGTCCTCATGGATTTTATACAATGTAAAAAAAAAAAAAAAAAAAAAAGTTTGGGAACATTACAATTGTAATTGTACAATTGAAATATGTCTCTTCTGCTCACCAAGGCTGGATTTATTTAATAAAAAAATGCAGTAAAAACAGTAATATTGTGAAATAGTATTACAATTTAAAATAGCTGTTTTCTATGTGAATATATTTTAAGATGTACAATATATGTGGTCAAAGCTTACTTTTCAGCATCATTACTCCAGTCTTCAGTGTCACATGACCCTTCAGAAATCATTCTAATATGCTGATTTGCCGCTCAAGAAACATTTCTAATTATTATTGTTGAAAACAGTTGTGCCACTTCATATTTTTGTGGAAACCATGATACAATTAAAACATTTGTGGTAAGATTAAAAAAAGAAGGAAATTAATACTTTTATTCATCAAGGATGCATTAAATTATTAAAAGTGACAGTGACTATTCATCAAAGAATCTAGAAAAACCGAATGTATGATGGTTTCCACAACAATTTTAAGCAACTGTTTTTAAAACAGATACTAATAATAAATGTTTCGCAGCAAATCCGCATATTAGAATGATTTCTGAAGGATCATGTGACACTGAAGACTGGAGTAATGATGCTGAAAATTCAGCTTTGATCACAGAAATAAATTAGATTGCTATATATTCATATAGAAAACATCTATTTTAATTTGTAATAATATCTTGCAATATTACTGTTTTTACTGTATTTTTAGATTAAATAAATGCAGCCTAGGCGAGCATAGGAGACCCCTTCTCAAAAACATAAAAAAGGTTGTCAATTAGCATTGCATTACTCATATACTTTATTCTCAATAAATACCTTGAGATGGCTTGAAAAACACAAACAATATCTTGTCGCAATCTTGTGTATATTGTCTTCACGTTTCATCAGTCAATACGTTTCTGCTTTTTATTCAGCTCAGTTGCTGCTACAGTGAATAGCTTCTTCAGTGAATTACTTCTACGAAACATTCTTTTTGGACATTCTGCGAGAGAGTGCCCTCCGGCTTCCAGTATGAATGAAACATATAATAAACGAGAGTGAGTGCTCCATAATGTTCAGATCGCCTCATTTTAGTTGAAATTAAAATGGCAGGTCATGCAGAAAGTGTGGGGGACACGTCCCCGTCCACCATGTATTCTACACACATGCCTGATGCCTTTGATACTTTTCATCTGTATACTTCGGTGCAACGGTAATCTAGTAATGCATACAAGTCTTAATATTCGCGGGGTTCCTTTTAAAACCCAATCAGCCTTTTCAGTTTGAGCCAGAGCGCAAAATTAGTGAGGATGAAAACATCAAAGACATGCAATGTCTCTGTGGCTATTCGAACTACTGTTGTATGATTGACGTGTTAAAATCATCTGATCACCTGAATGCGTTACACACAGAGTTTTATTCGTTCACATTCATCACAACTTCCTATTCTTTTGAGGCCTTACATCACTTCTCTTGTTGCCCTTCGACTGGAAACTGGCATTGTATATTATATTCTGAGATGTGTTGTGGTAAAAATAACAGGGTAGAGTCAGTAGCTCACCGAGTGCAACCATTTGACGTCATCAGCATAGAATGCACTGTGCGCCTAAACAAAATGTCATCCCCCATTGCTCAAATATGTCATGGATTTTTTAAATAACGTCAATATTTCATGGTTTTTCTACCACATATTTCAGTAAGAGACATAATTTACATACATAGCCATACAAGTCTTAATACCAGGGGTTCCCTTTTAAATCTGAGTTGAGTTTTAATCTCTGACCTCCTTATTCTTTCTCAAAGAGACACTGATTGATCAATAAATGTCTTGTGATCAATATGATTAACCTACAGTATAATTCTATTGTTTATTATGAGAATTTCTGTCAATACATGGAAGCCACATTTTAGCTCTAATTATTAAAATCATAAAATGCATCATTGATGTTTGGTTTTAAATACTGATATCATAAAAAAACATACTTCTTAAATTCTTAAAAACATATTGTTATCAGATATTCATTCGACTCGGTATCAATAGAATCAACAGTATGTAAATATGTGATTTTAACAGTAAATACAGGTTACAGTAGACTCATGTTAGTGGTGTTAGAAGTGACCAGTGTTTGGAGAGTCAATCTCTTCTCTCCTTCAGTTCACCAGGATGAACCAGTTTGACCTGTTTTACTCACATTCTGCAGCTTTTCCTTCTTTACAACTTTGTGATTTCTCACAGTTTACTTCAAGTTTAGAAGTTATTTTTCATTCTTGACTTAGGGGTAAAAACTTAAACTTAACTTTGCAATAAGTAAACAACACAAGAAATTGCAATAATGTTTTTGGGTTTTTTTTTTTTGTCTATTCCATGCAAAAGTGAAGACAACTGCTGATAAAGTACTAGTTCAAATGTTTACTTGCATAACTGTATAATGTTGCATAATGTAGTAATATGAAATAAGCAGCAGCCTAATATTTATGTTCACATTATCTCATGAATACCTGCAGAAAGTGCAATGAAGTGTTAGTATTACTATTACTACACTATAGGGATGCCACAATTATCAATATAATACTGAACCGGTACAATGTCCTAGGTTCAATACGCACTTGTGAATTGCATTGTTTTTTTTTCCGGTTTTACATTTAAATAATTTCCATGCATTTTATTTCTGTCTGAATTGGCTCTGAATTAATATCCGATCACTATGCGCTAAATTTATTTTTAAATGTATAATTTCTCACTTTAACAGGATGAGTTAAAATGAGAAATTTGTCGCCATCTCTGTTTGAAACCTGCAATTGCAGTTATTTGTGGAATTATCTTTACGTGGGTTGTGGATCAGCATGGCTCCTCAGCACAGGTGAATCTAATGTTTGCTGTCAGTCACCACACCGGTGTGGATACTGTACTTTGGAATCACAGACTGTAGTTTTGAAGTATGACCAAAATAAGAATTTTCAATGGAAAATGTCATCTGAACAAGTAACATGTCTGGCACTTTTGTTCTGACCAACTGAGAAAAAAGACGCAGTGGTGCAAAGACAGACGAACAGCGGCATGCTCGAATTTCCTACGGAAACCCACCAGTACCATCCAGATTAGGAAACATTATTACAAGCTGACCGTTGTGAATTGGGATAAGGTAAGGAGATAGTTTTGCGTCCCTGCGTTCCACCTCGCTGCCCCACTGCGGGTACGCCTACGGTCCCCTTGGTCCCCCTTGTACGGTCTCTGCGAGCCTGGCTAGTGCTCCATGGTTCATCTCGCTGGCTCATTCGGACCATCAGGCTTGGCTATGCGATTCAATTCGCCCAGCGTCCCCCCAAGTTCAGGGGTGTCCACTTCACTGCAGTGGAAGCTGTTGATGCCCATGCCTTGCGTGCGGAGATCGCGGTCCTACTGGCAAAGGATGCGATAGAGCCGGTCCCTCCAGCCGATATGAGGTCAGTGTTCTACAGTCCCTACTTCATTGTACCCAAGAAGAGCGGTGGGTTACGACCGATCTTGGACCTGCAAGTTTTGAATTGGAGCCTTCACAAGCTACCGTTCAAAATGCTCACGCAGAAACACATTTTCGAGTGCATCCGTCCCCGAGATTGGTTTGCGGCGATCAACCTGAAGGACGCGTACTTTCATGTCTCGATTCTCCCTCGACACAGGCCGTTCCTGTGCTTTGCGTTCGAGGGCTGAGCATACCGGTAGAAGGTCCTGCCCTTCGGGCTGGCCCTGTCTTCCTGCAGGATCTGTTGTGCGAACACAGGGTCCTGGTGCTCAGTCATCTAAGCCAGTTGGGCCTTCAGGTCAACTGGGAAAAGAGCAAACTCTACCCTGTACAGAGGATCTCTTTTCTCGGTATAGAGTTGGATTCAGTCAAACAGACAGCACGCTTCACAGAGGAATGTGCTCAGTCAGTGTTGAACTGCTTGAATACGTTCAAAGGCAGGACAGCGGTCCCACTGAAATTCATTGCTTCAGCACTGGCTCCACGGCCGAGTCCCAAGACGGGCGTGGCAACACGGCATGTACCGAGTGGCAATCACTCCAGAATGTCGCCAAGCCTTCAGCCCGTGGTCGGACACCTTGTTTCTTCAGGCAGGAGTGCCCCTGGAGCAGGTGTCCCAGCATGCTGTGGTATTCACAGATGCCTCTGCCACTAGCTGAGGTGCCACATACAAGCAATATCAGGGGTGTGTACAGGCCCCCAACTGCATTGGTATGTCAACTGCCTTGAGTTGCTAGCAGTACGTCTTGCCCTGAGCCGCCTGAAAGGGCCGTTATGAGGCAAGCATGTGCTGGTCCGTAAAGACAACACCAATACAGCTGCATACATCAACCGTCAAGGTGGTCTATGCTCCTGTTGCATGTCACAACTAGCCCACCATCTCCTCCTTTGCAGTCAGAAGCATCTTGAGGTCGCTTTGCGCCATTCATGTCCCTGGTGTGCTCAACCATGTGGCCGACAGGCTCTCACAAGCTGGACTCTGGGTCCTGCTAGTTGCGCCCTATTGGCCCAACCGGACCTGGTTCCCGGAACTCACGCTCCTCGCGACAGCCCCTCGCTGGCGCATTTCTCTGAGGAAGGACCGTCAGAGACCCTCTGGCACCCACGTCCAAACCTCTGGAAACTTCATGTCTGGTCCCTGGACAGGACACAGAGGTTCTAGGTGACTTACCCCCTGAGGTATTTAACACCATCACTTTGGCACATCTATGAGACGTGCTTACACCTTGAAGTGGAACCTGTTTGTCGAGTTTGTCAAAGATGTTCGATCAGAGTTGTGCTTTCCTTCTTGCAGCAAGGGTTGGAGAGTAGATTGTCTATCTTCGTCAAGTTCATGCTGCCGCAATATCCGCATACCACGACCACATCGATGGCAAATCTGTTGGTAAGCACCACCTGGTCGTCAGGTTCCTTAGGGGGGCGCGGCGGTTAAAATCTCTTCGACCCCCCTCCATACCCTCCTGGGACCTTGCTCTGGTGCTTCGAGCACTTCAGAATGCTCCCTTTGTGGCCTTGCAGTCAGCAGACTTAAATATTCTGTCCATGAAGACTTTGCTGCTAGCTGCATTGGCCTCCATCAAGAGGGTAGGGGACCTGCAGGCATTTTCGGTCGACGAATCGTGCCTAGAGTTCAGGCCAGGCGATGACCACGTGGTACTGAGACCCTGGCCTGGCTATGTGCCCAAGGTTCCTACCACTACCTTCAGGGACCAGGTAGTGAACCTGCAAGCGTTGCCCCCGGAGGAGGCAGACCCAGCCCTAGCTTTGCTCTGTCCAGTTCGCTCTTTACGTTTATCTTGCGCAAGATAAACACGTGAATTTATACACATGCAGAAGAAAGCCTTGTCTAGGCTCTGCCTTGGTATGGTATGTGTCAAGCCATTTGTTAGTCTGGCTGTTTGATGAGAAAGAGATTAAATGTAGTTGCAATAAATGTGTTAAATCCATCGCAGCGAAGGACTATTATTCTGCTGTGCTGAACTGCGGAAGAACTGATGACGGCACAGTTTAATGTTTGGTTGATCCATCGGCGGAAAGGGGTGTTTCATTCCCGCCCACATGTAGAGATCAAATATTCAAGTTGTTTATTTATTTTCTACCCCAAAATTTAAGTTAATATATTGTTTTATATAAACGAGTAGGCAAGATAACTTTTACATCATTTTGAAGTAAAAGTTCTAGTCTACAACCTCCAATACCCAGAAGTCTTGTGAACACATATTTAATATTTAATTTTTGGCCTTATTTCAGTGACTTAAGTTTTTTGTTTTTTCAATAACCACGCATAAACGTTGTTCCTTCAAAAATACAAACATGTACATATATGTTCCTCACATATTATGGCAGCCTAGTTCATGCTGAATACAGTGTAATGACACCTTTCCCATGAATATGTTTATGAACAACTGAAAAAAGCACAAATGTCAGGGCATGTCAAAACTTCTCCAGTGCCCCAAATCAGCCTCAGACTCCAGAGGGTTAAAACTTGACTCTTCTGTAGTTACATTGTGTACAAAGACTGACGGAAAATGAAAAGTTGCGAATTTCTAGGCCGATATGCTAGGAACTATACTCTCATTCCGGTGTAATAATCAAGGAACTTTGCTGCCGTACCATGGGTGCAGCAGGCGCAATGATATTACGCAGTGCCTGTGACTCCCTTCTTGCACAAGGAGCGTGCCTTGCTACCATGGAGACATTTGTTAGAGACGTTAGAGACGTCGGTCTTAGCACACGATGTAACTACAGAAGAGTCGAGTTTTGAATAGGAAAAATATCAAAACTCTTTGGTCATTTTTGAGCGAGATGCTAACGGTCTAATCAGATTCAATGAACTATGCTAAGCTATGCTAAAAGTGGTACCGCCAGACCCAGAGATTGGCTGAATGGATTCGAAAACGGTAAAACTCAACTATTTAACTCTAGGGGAGTTGGAAAATGAGCCTATTTTCAAAAAAAGTGGAGTGTTCCTTTAAACATACATTTTAATGCTTTGTAAGTTGAAAAATGAAAATCAAAAAAGTGTATTACAGAAATTATTATATATGTTTAACATGTTCAAGCAAAAATTGTAGCAAAATGACCATTTAAATGTTATTTTTATTAATTGCATTTACACTCAGAGTTAAGACACTTACGATTGCGTTTTCATTAAATGTCCCTGTGACAGAGGGCTCTGTCACGATCGCAGCAGCACTACATTTACACACAAATATAATCCACTATCCACCCATTTTCCTGTTTTCCCTACCCTTGGGTGCACAGTAGGTGCAATACTAGAGAAACCATCGGTCATTTTCTAAAAAAAAAAAAAAAAAAATTATATACTTTTTAACCACAAATGCTCATCTTGCACTGCTCTGCGATGCGCCACGCATTACGTAATCATGTTGGAAAGGTCACGCATGACGTAGACGGAAGTACCGCGGTAGGGTGAAAAACTTTTGCGGATTGCAGAGCAGTGCAAGATAAACATTTGTTGTAAAAAAGTATATAATTTTTATTTTATTAGAAAATGGCCAATGGTTTCTCTAGATAAGACCCTTATTCTTCAACTGGGATCATGTAGAGCTCTTTGAAGCTGCACTGAAACTGACATTTGGACCTTCAACCCGTTGAACCCCAGTGAAGTCCAATATATGGAGAAAAATCCTGGAATGTTTTCCTCAAAAACCTTCATTTCTTTTCCACTGAAGAAAGAAAGACATAAACATCTTGGATCACATGGGGGTGAGTAAATTATCAGGAAATTTTAATTCTGAAGTGAACTAATCCTTTAACAACTTCATTTTAACTTTTACCCGTTACCTTGCTTGTGTTTGTTCTCCAGCTGCTTAGCCAGGTAATTCTGGTTTATCTTCCTCAGGATCTCCACCGTGATCTTCACAGCCTTTTCTGGTTCAAAACAGTCCACCATCTTATCCACTGTTTTTAACCTATTTGCATTTTCCATATCAGACTTTGATATACACTCATGATCATTCACTAAGTACCACTGAAACTCCTTTAGACCATCTTCTTCTAGTTCATTCAGTGATTTCTTGAGCAGCTCTTTAACAGACGACATCGTTCTTTACAGATTCACAGCTGCAGGACAAAAAGAAAAAGATCTGAAGTAGTTTCACTCTTAACATGTGGACCTCAGCGCTCAAATGTTATTTGGATTATGATATCAAGTTCCTCTTCAGGCAAAACAAGACACCGGTCACAAATTAGAAGTCTAAAGCAACTTTTAAATAATTTTTAAAGAGAGATGTTTGACACCGATATAGAGAATAACTCTAGGAGGGACTTTGCAACATTACACATGTATCTTTGCAACATTACACACTAAAGAAAGATGAAGATGAAAAAAAAGCAGAATAGCAACCAGAAATAAAAAAGTTATACACAATGTGTCAGTGCTGTTTGATAAGTCTATAATCAGTGTGGATTCATGACGCTGTTAAATCTATATATGTAAGTATTTTATAAAGTAGTATTTACTAACCATGAATAATGACGGTGTAGATGTCTCTTGAAGCAGAAGTTACGTTGAAACTCCTTTCAATTCTGCGTTTTTATAAAGGAGAGTGGAGGAGGGTTTTTTTTTTCAGAACTTAAACCTGTTTAAGAGAACTTTTTCAGAAAACTAATAGAACAAGTTTTTCAAAAGAAGTCATGACATAAGAGTGAAACTATGTGGAGATTCACTGTCTGTCATCAAAATACCCAACTTATCTATTCAGTAGAATGACTGCGAGATTACAGGTAGGTAAAAAGAGACAAATAAATAAAGTAAAAGTTGCATTATAACAAACATGTATATTAAATTTAAAGTGGTAAACTTTGGTTCCCCTGAATTATGATTTCATAATTTTAATATTTTAAGCAATTTGCTTAACTAATCCAGTTTTATTTTTAAAGTTATATAATACAATGAAACATTAATGCTGTTTTTTAACCCCTAAAGCCCTGAGGAGTTTTTTTTTTTTCTGAGTGACACAAAAAATAAGGTTCATTCATTTTTGGTGATGTTCCTCTATATGTGAGCTGTATCTGTCAGGATAAATGACTTGAGATTCAGTTGCCAGTGCACAAAAGTTTATTAACTCAACACGATGGACAACAGCAGAATAAAACAGGACAGTTGTGGGTGCAGATGGTCTCCTAGGCAGCGCAGGGACTACAATGGGCAGCTGAATGAATTCCAAGACAGAAGTCCAGTGAAAACGTGATCCACAAACGACAGGCAGTATAATCCACAACAGCAGGGAAAATCCACAAACGACAGGCAATAACATCCACAACGACAGGTAGTCCAAACACGGCAGGAACACTGGAGCACAGCACACGGGAGAACAGGTGACACTGGACAAAGAACAAGAGTGAGCAAACACAACGATCCAAGACAGACAGACAGACACACACACACAAACACAACAAGACAAGGAAGAATCCACAGACCTACGAACCGTGACAGTATCTGGATCAAATTTTGTGGTGATCGCATGAAGAGATCAAAAGTTACAGCATATAGAACAAAGGTAGGCTTTTTTTTTTTTTTTTTCTGAGTGACATGCACAAAAATAATGACTCATTACTTCAAATCTCTAGAAAGGAGAGTCAAAAGGTTGGTATCATTTGAAAGAAAACTTTTTACATTTTTAAACAAAAAAAAAATAAATAAATGTGCACATTATCATGCTGAGAAACTGCTGAAAGACAAAAAAAGAAGTTTGCTCAAGGGAAATTTTACATATATTTCATATTTGACATGCAATAACTTAGAGAGGAAAAAAGGTAGGATGACAATTCTTTTTTTGGTGATGTTCCTCTATATGTGTGCTTTAGAGTGACCACCTGGCTATTGATTTGTTGCAAGACAGTAGATGTGATTTTGCGGGACAGATACATTTACAATTACTACGCTATGTAAATATTGATTTACATTTGTTAGCAAACTTGGCATATGCGCCAGTTAATGTTTCTGGCGGTGGGTCGGGTGCCCACATAATGTTGCGCTTCTGGCAACATTAAATCCTGGAGAGAAGACAATTCTAGATTCATGGCTGCACATGCAGGAGGACAAAGTTTGAGCACGCACATGTAATATCTGAGCGAGAGCGTGTGCGCGCAGATTCCACCTGCGCTCGTGTTACAATAATGCGCTCTCGACATTTTTCATTATAATAAAGCCAAAGAACCCGGATTAAATGAACTATAAACGTGTAAAGCAAGTCGTGTCTGAAAGTCGCAATCTTTTTTTTTAGAGGTTAAAACAAATGGAGAATTATCTAATGTTTTTCCGTAGGTGCTCGACCATTTCCGTAGGTGGCGCTCGAGCATCGGCGCATGTTCGTTGGAAATATTTTACATCAGGATAGATGATTACATGCTTTAAATCATCAGTTTGGACAGCTTTGAGCAGCTCTTGAGGTTCTTATCCAGTATGTGAGATTAAATTCCTGCTGGTGTAGTTGTGTTTACCGACTTTGATGAGGCCCGCACTTAGCTATTCCTTTGCGCTGTCCACTCAGTTGTCATCAGTGGGAAAAACCTCTCTCCATGGTTGCGTTGGTTTGTTACTTTCACAGCTAAAATATGACGGCTGTACAAATAGATTTTTAAATGCCATTCACAGTTTTTATTATATTTCTTATTGGGGTATTGTAATTCCAGGGATGAAAAAAAATTATAATACAGACATAAATGAAATGCGGGACACAAGTCTTGTGGGATGCGGGACAAAGCTCCCAATTTCGGGACTGTCCCGATGGTCACCCTAGTGTGCTTTATCTGGTTCAAATTTCCTGGTGACAGCATTTGGAACCAAGGTAGCCTTTTTGTTTATCCATTGGCGCCCCCTGATGGGCATTTTTAAAATCGTTCTTTCACATGGCGTAACTCATGATCAGCTTATTGGATTTTGTTGATCTTGGACTCATTTCAGTTGGGAGAATCCACTTTAAGTAATGATGTGATTATTACAATCTATGCATGTTTCATGAAATTATAAGTGGAACTGCCAAGTGATAGCTACATTTTAGTTTTAGTTTAAATATCACCTGTAGTGAATGGCATGGCCTCCTCTAGATCTGAGAGTCGGTTTCTAGTCCGTCACTCATCTGAACTTCAGATAGTTGATATGCCACTGCTCTGCTGAGCTCCAGGTAATATCACGATTTGAGGTGTTTGGCCTTTGTTAGGCCCCCTTGATACCTTCCCTAGGTCAAGTGAAGTGGTTTGCTCTCGCTGAGAGAGTAGGTGGTGATATGCTGAAGCCTCCACACTCCCCCAAGCTCCAGATCTCTGGGCCACCTTGACATCACCCTGTAATGAGTGAGCTGGCTTCCTCTCACTAAGAGTCTGTTTGAAGCTGCCACTCCATTTGAGCTCTAAGTAGTTGATGTTTTTGACGTTAGCCTAGTGCAAGGCCACCTTGACAATCACCCGATGATGAGTGTGTTGCCTCAACTCCAGGTAGTTGATTTCCTCAAGCGTTGACCTGTTAAGTCCACCTTGACATTCCCTGTGGCGAGTGTGTTGGTTTCCTCTCACTTAGAAAGTCATTTTGCTGAAGCCATCGCTCTATTGAGCTCCAGGTGGTCAGTTCACCTGTGTGTTGTGTGAGCCGGCCTCCTTTCTTTAGAGTTGTTAGGCTGAAGTCTCCGCTCCATTGAGCTCCAGGAAGGTCATGAGTGCATGTGTGCCGGCCCTTCTTTTGGGCCGCCCCGATATCCGGCCTAGGCTTGTACTTAGATATACGTCTTTTTTGACAGAGGAGGTTCGGCTGTAGCTTTCCGCCTCCTAGCATGCAGTAGCTCGGAGTAGGCTACTCCTCGGAGAGCCTCTCCAGCTTAGGACTGGCAGCTAGTGATCCTAGTACACCTTCTCTCTTTGTGACAGTCGTCCCCGGCCGGGGCCCGCTTTCTGCATTAGCCTATTAATGCAAGTAGCAGGCCTTACGGCCTCCTCAATTTACCTAGGTTGAGCTGAAACTCCTCTTGATATTAGAGTATAAGTGATATGCTGAGCTTCAGTTCCCTAGTGGTGTTAGACACAGACAAATAGCCAGGTATTGTAGGCTTTCGTTGAAAGCCTCCCCTGTGGTTGTCCTTGAGCGTTGTTAGACTTCCCCTTGTTTAGAGAGTGGAAAGCACTATGCTGAAGTCTCCGCTCTCTAGAACTTTGGTAGTAGCTTTGTCTAGTTTAAGCTTAGAGCAATCTCTCCACCAAAAGCTCCTTGATTATCAAGTCGAGTAGGTCCTTAGCACTTCAAGCTAAGATAGTAGTCTGACTCCCTAGAGTTATATCTGAGTGTAGGCTCTTTAGGAGCCTCCCTGGTACTTGCATTGAGCTTGGTCAATACTCGTCTCAGTTGAGTCCAGTGGGTACTCCCCTAGCATTGAGGGCTGTTCTTTAGAGTACTGTGCTCCCGAGGTCTGATCAGAAGGTTGAAGGTCTCTCGTGAGACCTCCATGGTAGGTCAGTATTTAAGGCTGTGGTGCTCCTCTCTCTTGAGTAGGTCGTCATATAGAGGACCTCACCCCCTGAGTTGGTCTTAAAAGTTTAAGAGGTTCTTTTTAGTAAGAACTCCCTTGGTAGCTGGAGGTACATCTCTCATAATGGACCCTATGTAGAGTACTCACTCTCGAGAGTGCTTTATTTAGAAGCGCTCTGTAGATCCTAGGTTGAGCAGAGTAACTCCCCTCGATTTCAAGGGTTCAAAAGTGCTATGCTGAGTCCTGCTCCCCAGGATGCCTGTCTCTACGATCCGGTCTGAGTTGGTTACTGCCAGTTTGCAGTCCCTCTTTCTTAAACCCTCCTCTGGAGGCTAGTGCTTTTGAGACTCTGTTCGGGTAAAAACAGGTTGCTGACCAGACTAGGTTACTAATAAAGTAGGATCAGGTCGGCCTCCATGGTGGCAGCTATGCTTCCCTGAGAAGTGACTGGCCGGGGCTCCTTTCAGCTCCCTGGCCACATTCCCTTAAAGGGACCCCTTCTGTTTAGAAGTTGTTGGTTTCAAGCTTTTGAGCGGCCTTGGGAGGTCTCTTTGAGGCTTAAAGCTTGGGTGGTGGCCGTAGGGAGTTCTGTCACTGACAGCCTTTGCGACCCTTAGGAGGAGTGTTTTTGGCATTTCATTTGAAATTGTTTTCTGATATTTGTCACAGCCATTCTTTGGCATGCACTCCCCTCAGCATGGCGGCGTGGGTATTTTGTTCCTCATATGTGTTAAGACGCAGTGCGAGTTCCCTTTTGAAAGGGGACGTTTTAGGTTACGCATGTAACCATGATTCCCTGAGAACAGGGAACGAGACACTGCGTCTCCCGGCCATTCCTCGGGGCCGCCTGCAGAACAGTCCCTTCAGATGATGAGTGGATGACTTGTTCTCTAGGTGCTCCTTATGTGTGTTCGGGTCGCACTAGTAGTGACGTCATAGGCTGTCGCTGGCCAATATGACTGCCGTGATTTGATAGCGTTTCAGACACTGGTTCACGCGGAGGCGTTCCCCATATGCGTTAAGACACAGTGTCTCATTCCCTGTTCTCAGGGAATCATGGTTACATGCATAACCTGAGACAATATGGAATGTCTACCTGTAATCAGCAAGCAGAAAATGTATTTTGTATCATAAATTAGTTTTCTGCAGGTGCAGAGAACCAAAAGAGTCATTGTAACAAGACATTTGCTAACAGCACACTGAATTGATTCAAGACCAAAGAAGTGTAGAAAAATAATTTTTTCTGTTATAAACTGCAGTGCAAAAACAGCAAATTATATGTTAATTAGAAGCCAGACTAGCACAAGCTGACGTTTCTGAACATTGCTTTCTTTAGTACTCAGGTGAGTTGTGGTTATCAATCTTATTAGTTTGCTGTGAATCAGCAATTGAAAAATAATGCACTGAAAATTGAGCCATCAGGTCTTGTCTTGGCTGGTCTTTGAACGTGGTGATTATAGTCCAAGCCAGCAAGCATGGTACAAGCTGAGTATACAGGAGGTGAGAAACAGAAGTGCTTGCTTGCATACGTAAGTCTGTGATTGTGAAATGATTCCAGCTCAGAAGTTGACCTGTTGACATAAAGGAAAGAATGCACCATTTCAGGTTCTTCATATGCGTTTTAATCACATATAGCAGCAACACAGTCGAATCTCACTGAACTATCTGCAAAGAGTAAAGTCAGCAGTACGTAGAACTGTACTGTCAAACCTGAAATGTAGATACTTCAGTGCTTCCCACACATAGACTTTACTTGGGTGGGCCGCCCAGGTATATTAACGGCCGCCCAAGTATATATAATTTTATTTATTTATTTATTTTTTTTATTATGCAAACAGACAATTACAATATTTACAGATGAGAAATTAAATGCAAAATACAAATACAAAGACCAACAAAACATACATAACAGCCAGTAAGATTTGTGTGTGTGTGTGTGTGTGTAACTGCAAGTGTAACTGGGTGTGGGAGTGGAAATATATGAATAAAGGAGCATGTAGGGAAGTACAACAGACATAACCAGAGTTTTTCAAAAGAAAAAAAAAAAATTATATATCAATGAAATAAAGAAAAAAATAATAATAATAAATAAATAATTTTAATGACAATAATAATGGTGATGATAATAATAGTATCACACAAAAAACTGGAGAATGGGGGATGAGGAGGGTGACAGTAGCAATAGTAATAGCAACATTAATAATAATAATAATAATAACAATAATAATAATTATAAATTCAATTAATAAGAAATGACAAATAGTAATAATAGTATTAGCAATAGTAGTAATGATAAACAAATTAACAAATATACTCATTTCATCCGGAATGAGGGGGAGTTAAAGGATCAGGAAGAGGACAAATAAAAATAATAGTAGTAGTAATAGCAATGATAATAATGATAAATAATAATAATAATAATGGTAATATTGATACAGCCAGTAATAATAATGATAATAGTAGTAGTTGTAATAGCAATGATAATAATAATAATAATAATAGTAATAATATTACATTTACATTACATTTACATTTATGCATTTGGCAGACGCTTTTATCCAAGCGACTTACATTGCATTATACTATACGTTTGTATCTGAGTATGTGCAATCCCTGGGATCGAACCCACGACCTTGGCATTGCTAGTGCCATGCTCTAACCACTGAGCTACAGGAAAGCCATAATTTATAATTTATTAATAATGGTAATATTGATACAGCTATTAACGATAAGGTATTATAAAGCTGCCTCTATTCCCCTCATAGCCATGGCATAGGTTAGACCCCCGCCAGCGTCATGTTGCAACGGGCTATCAGGGTGGGGTGCTGTGGGGCCTAGGGTCCCAAAATCCACACCCATCTCCGGCCATCCCACACATGCCACGCTTACCCTGTCTTTGTGTGTTTCAATGTTATTGTGTGTTTCAATGTTTATTTGTAGACAGATATAAGTATATTTGAAGACAGATTTATGCTTTTATTATTTTTATCCTCGTATACTCCCCTCGTCCTACGCGTTTCATACCTGCTTGTTACGTGTGCGTCTGTTTACTCCCGCTAACATTCCTACGTACTCCAATATGCAGTGGATATTTCACAAAGAGCGCAAAGCATGTTGCAAAGTCACAAGGCGGCGCTGTTGCGCGTTTTACAGGCTCGCGCAACAGCGCTTCAGACTGCTTTAAAGTAATTCTCAATCAACGAAAAGCGCAGATTTATGCCAAGCGATTGCTAATGAACTCAAGTTGATAAATTATGACAAGTTCTACTTTATGGCCTTTATATAATATGTTTTAGATGATTGTAAGAATCTGAAGGATCAGCCCGCAATTGTGTAGACATTTCAAAATAAGAGTCCCAGTGAATTTCGGCTTGTTTATAATTAAAAGTCACAAGCTAAGTTTTTTTTCTTCTTCTTCTAGGGATTATTGGTATTTTGGTTACACAATAAATGGTATTTAATTTGATTTCCTTTTAATTCATAGTACATTATTGTATTACATTATTGTAGTCTCCCCCCAGAGGAAGAAAAGACTTATTTGACACATATATTGTTCATTATATAAATTTCACTAGTAAAATCTGTGTCCCATTCACTGAGAAAGACTATATGACACTTGCTATATACATAGCAAGGAGAACAGGAAAAGGAGAACCATTTAAATGCTGTAATTTTGCTTAACTTTCAATGCATAATAATACATAATATTAGTATGTAGTTAAATGTAATAGCATGCTATGTAATTAAAATTCATTGCAATAAATTAAAAAAAACAGTTAAAAATCACACATTATTTGTTTGTCACATGTAGTATGTCACAAGTAAGGCTCCCGCACATCCTCCCCCGCACCACCGGAGGGAACCTTCACCGGAATATTGAACTTACCATCATTCGGACTACATTTCCCATAGGCCCTCATTCCTGGGACTGATTGCGCACACACCTGCACCACATCACACACACACTCTCTCACACTCTCTGAAGTCTTGTGCGAAGTGCGAAGTCTTGATTTGCCCCGGTGATCATTTCTGAGCATTTTCTGTGGATTGTTATACTGTTGCCGTCTGGACTGTTTATTACCCTGTGATTCTCTGCTGCCTGCCCTGATCTCTGCCTGTATCCTGATTCCGTCTGTCTGCTGCCTGCCTCGACCATTGCCTGTCCCCGTTTACGTCTCTGCCTTTGCCCTTACCTGTGTGTATACTTTTCTTAATAAAAGCTGAAAATGGATCCACATTCTGTTGACCCATCATTACATAGTAGACCATTTTTGTGCCATGGGTAATAGGAGGATTTTTCACCCAGCTACCACCGCAAGTACAGGTGCTGGTCATATAATTAGAATATCATCAAAAAGTTGATTTATTTCACTAATTCCATTCAAAAAGTGAAACTTGTATATTATATTCATTCATTACACACAGACTGATATATTTCAAATATTTATTTCTTTTAATTTTGATGATTATAACTGACAACTAAGGAAAATCCCAAATTCAGTATCTCAGAAAATTAGAATATTGTGAAAAGGTTCAATACTGAAGACACCTGGTGCCACACTCTAATCAGCTAATTAACTCAAAACACCTGCAAAGGCCTTCAAATGGTCTCTCAGTCTAGTTCTGTAGGCTACACAATCATGGGGAAGACTGCTGACTTGACAGTTGTCCAAAAGACGACCATTGACACCTTGCACAAGGAGGGCAAGACACAAAGGTCATTGCAAAGAGGCTGGCTGTTCACAGAGCTCTGTGTCCAAGCACATTAATAGAGAGGCGAAGGGAAGGAAAAGATGTGGTAGAAAAAAGTGTACAAGCAATAGGGATAACCGCACCCTGGAGAGGATTGTGAAACAAAACCCATTCAAAAATGTGGGGGAGATTCACAAAGAGTGGACTGCAGCTGGAGTCAGTGCTTCAAGAACCACCATGCACAGACGTATGCAAAACATGGGTTTCAGCAGTCGCATTCCTTTTGTCAAGCCACTCTTGAACAACAGACAGCGTCAGAAGCGTCTCGCCTGGGCTAAAGACAAAAGGACTGGACTGCTGCTGAGTGGTCCAAAGTTATGTTCTCTGATGAAAGTAAATTTTGCATTTCCTTTGGAATCAGGGTCCCAGAGTCTGGAGGAAGAGAGGAGAGGCACACAATCCACGTTACTTGAGGTCCAGTGTAAAGTTTCCACAGTCAGTGATGGTTTGGGGTGTCATGTCATCTGCTGGTGTTGGTCCACTGTGTTTTCTCAGGTCCAAGGTCAACGCAGCCGTATACCAGGAAGTTTTAGAGCACTTCATGCTTCCTGCTGCTGACCAACTTTATGGAGATGCAGATTTCATTTTCCAACAGGACTTGGCACCTGCACACAGTGCCAAAGCTACCAGTACCTGGTTTAAGGACCATGGTATCCCTGTTCTTAATTGGCCAGCAAACTCGCCTGACCTTAACCCCATAGAAAATCTATGGGGTATTGTGAAGAGGAAGATGCGATATGCCAGAACCAACAATGCAGAAGAGCTGAAGGCCACTCTCAGAGCAACCTGGGCTCTTATAACACCTGAGCAGTGCCACAGACTAATCGACTCCATGCCACGCCGCATTTCTGCAGTAATTCAGGCAAAAGGAGCCCCAACTAAGTATTGAGTGCTGTACATGCTCATATTTTTCATGTTCATACTTTTCAGTTGGCCAAGATTTCTAAAAACCTTTTCTTTGTATTGGTCCTAAGTAATATTCTAATTTCCTGAGATACTGAATTTGGGATTTTCCTTAGTTGTCAGTTATAATAATCAAAATTAAAAGAAATAAACATTTGAAATATATCAGTCTGTGTGTAATGAATGAATATAATATACAAGTTTCACTTTTTGAATGGAATTAGTGAAATAAATCAACTTTTGGATGATATTCTAATTATATGACCAGCACCTGTATATGTGTCATTCTATGAAATGCGTGCCATTTCCACCTTGCACTTTTAAAAATTTTCATTAAGAACAAACTTTTTTTTAAAGAAACCTACAATTTAGGAGATATGTTAATCCTCCAAAAAAAAATTTTCCCACCTCAGAAACCTTTCCTGCTTCTTCACCTTGTTCCTGGTAAGTGTTTGTTTTCGCCCAGTTGTTATCCGACTGTTGTCATCTTGGGTGAAGAAGATTTTGACTTTGGACTTGAAAGCAGCAGTGAACCTGTTTGTGGGATTTCTGTTGGTGAAACAGAGGTCTTCACTCTGAACACTGCAACACTTCTTTGAAAATCCAAGGTCTTTTTTAGCAAATCCTTGTAGCCTGTACTTCTTCACAATCCTGCCCGCTGTTACCTTTGCTATTAGTTGTTTTACTTTTACTTTTCTTGCTTTACATTACTTATTCTTTATGTCTTCAATCAAGGCTTCATGATAGAGTAGTATTTTTCTCATTTGAGCTTACTCTGCCTGTCTTATTTAATTAATTTATTTTTTAACAAGGAGAGTCATTCTTATTTAAGCGCTTACATCTTTTTTCTGTACTTGTCAGCACCTTTTCTTTCCTTCTCTAGCGATTTCTTTAGTTTTTCAGTTTCATTGTGTAGAGTATCCCTTCTCTTCCTGGAAATTCGCTTTCCTTCTTTATGTTGCCTGAAACAAAAAAATCTATTGGTAACTTAGGGGTTCAAGTCATGTACACTATATGTAAAAGCAATTACTCATCAATAATAGGCCTGCTTCTTATTCTCTACATATGTCCATATATTTATAATCCTAACTGTGAAGTTGCAGTGAAGTGAAGTTGCAATTTGGCATTTATATGGTCTAATCAAACAAAATGAAGTACTGAGAGGGAAACTAAGACCTAAATGATACATGTAAGATGTAATAATTGATAGTTGTTTTTAAAAAAGAATGGAAAGAGTATAAGAATTAATGAATGTTTTACTGAAATTTAAAAGAAGATTTTGCAACAATATGTAAACTCTAATGGATTTGTTACAAAATTTTCATTTTCCCATCAGATGTGCAACTTTAGTGCAGCTAAACATAGGGTTGAGGAAATGGTGAAGGCCATGGGGGAATCTGTGACCAAGAGGATGGACGCTGTGAACAGGAACGTGGATGGGCTGGCTTCAAGGATCAATGCAATGGAAGTGGAGGTCTGCAGTATGGTGGCTTCTACTTCTTTTGGAGCGAGCTCACCTCTTCCTGTGCTTACGACACACAGCCCTCAAGCAGAGCTGAAGCACTTTCATCCACCCAGGTGCCAGATGTGGGATGTGAGATGGAGATCTCCATGGACCTTCACAGTCTGCCTCTTGCGTAAGCCGGTTCATCGGGACTTCAGAAACAGCCCGCTTTGCACAAGCACAAGCTGGCCCAGTCTCTAAAGGATCTGGAACCCAAACTAGCTGCCAACTAAGGCCCTACATGAGATTGAGGTACACTAAACAGGAGAAAGTTACAGGACTCCAGGCTGCATACTTCAATCTACAAATGGACCGGCTGAAAATTACTGGTATGTTTACATTTTCCTTCCCGTTGTGCGTTGAGGCTTAACATCATATTTATAAATATTTGTATAATTTTATCTTGTCATGAGTGTTAACCTGTTTTTATATACAGCATATATAGATATATATACAGTATCTCACAGAAGTGAGTACACCCCTAACATTTTTGTAAATATTTTATTATATCTTTTCATGTGACAGCACTGAAGAAATGACACTTTGCTACAATGTAAAGTAGTGAGTGTACAGCTTGTATAACAGTGTAAATTTGCTGTCCCCTCAAAATAACTCAACACTGAGCCATTAATGACTAAACCGCTGGCCACAAAAGTGAGTGCACCCCTAAGTGAAAATGTCCAAATTGGGCCCAAAGTGTCAATATTTTGTGTGGCCACCATTATTTTCCAGCACTGCCTTAACCCTCTTGGGCATGGAGTTTACCAGAGCTTCACAGGTTGCCACTGGAGTCCTCTTCCACTCCTCCATGACGCCGTGATGTGCTTTCATGACAGCACGCTGAAACACGGGCAAGGACAGAATTTACTGTAGATTTCTATAAAGTTCTCATTATAATGCTCTGTTTATGGCAGATCTATGCTTTATTTTCATCAACATTACTACGTGATTCCATAAATGGCCTGCGCGTTTTCAAAGCCAAATCATACGAATTATGCCATTTAACAAATACGACGAAAAAAGCACTGCTGCATTATTATAACATCAGTATTTTTTTTTTTTAAAGAAACATCTAAAAGCAATATGAACGTCTCAAATAACTCAGATAGTCAAAATCGGGCATTGTACTTGAGCATGAAGCTAAGCACTTATAAGCTAAGCTGGGCAGGATCGGAGAAGAAAAATGCCTCCACCATTGCAACATAGTTCAGAAGATACACCAAGAGAACAGGAATCAAAAATGATGGAGAAGGCGGACGGGGTGTGCAGCCAGCTGCAAGCGGCGCACGAACGCGGACGGCCGAAGTATACCTGGGGCTTTAGGCAAACATGCAGTTGTGTATGCTTGCGTGTCTCTCATTGTCAGCTGTGGGGTTAGTCTGATGGCAGTTCTTCCGTTGGCTTCTAACCTAAAACGACAAAATAAACACACTCAATAATGTTATGACTTTATATGTCTAGGAGTATCGTTTGTCTATTAAAAAAAAATATATATATATATATTTGGATTTCGTTAGACCAAGATTAGCGCACATTTGAAGATAGGCTGTCCCAAATGGGCTTTTTTTTTTGTCTCAGTGTCACCAAATGGAAATTCAATATTTAAGTAAAATTTTTACCACTATTAGATAATGTAGATAATAATATTATACAATAATAGGCTATTAGCAGTGGTGGTTCTACATTGAATTATACCCTGGGCGAGACCCCCCCCATCCCCCCACCAAAAAAATCGAATTTGCATATTAATGTGTTCTTGGAGCAACATTTAATGAAAGAAGAAGTGTAATAATTGGAGTAATAAATGGCAGCATTTTAATAATAATATCTAATATTTCATAGGAATATTGATGTATAATTTATTTCCATATTCACTTGTTGGGTCTCCCAAAATGCCTGATACATGCTTTAAGTCCTGATGTCCTCTACAGTGGACATGTATGAAATCAATGTCCTGTTCTGTAACAGAAAGTCATTTTTTGATTTGAAACCCCCATAACATTTTGACATAACATCTGAGATGTTGGTTTATGAAATACAATTTGAAAAGTAGTCCGATTTAAATTATAATTATACAGATTTGAAAATTCTGTTGGCTAATTACAGGGCCTAACATTAACCCAACTGATGGAAATAAATAATAACTGAACTTGTAACAGTTTTGTTGCAAAGCACAATATTATGGTGAAATTAGATCTCGTGTTTGTTGAGTTAAAACAATTGAGTTTAAACAATTATTGTTGTATAAGCATAGCAAGCATCATAGCAAAAAGGCTAACAAACTTAAGAGTTACACCCACCAATTAACATTAGCCCTTCATTCATGACATGGATACCGTAATAATCATACAGAGAGAACATAGTTGCATACCTTTATCTTTTGCTCATTTCTCCTCATCTTCTTTTGTTTTTTTTTCTAAATTGGGCACCTGATGGCTTTGACCTATTCCTGTCCTGAGACCTCTGTCGGGCACGCGCAAATAAAACATGCCCACAGCGTACTGCACAGTCCAATCGTGCTTGCTTCTGTTGTGGGTCTAGCTCTCACTTGACTAATGCTCCAAATTGCCCTGCTGCTAAAATTAAATGTAAGAATTATGGAAAAGTGGGACATTTTGCACGGGTTTGCCACTCAGAGAAAAAGTGCAAGTACTTGATGCACCTGAGATTGAGGTCCCTGAAATTGCGTGTGCTTGGAGTGGAAGGGAAACCAAAGTGTGAATAAAATGCTCTGTGACCATTGGAACTGAGGAAGTGAGTCCTGTGCTGATTGAGCTCACAGTAGACACAGGTTGTGCTGTTAGCATCCTCCCTCATCACCTTTATAAGCAGCATTTCAGTGCATCTTTAACTACGAAATGTCGTACAAGCCAAGAGCTGAAAACGTCACAGCAGACTGCCTCTCACGCCTACCCTTGCCCATCTGTGAGGATGCCGATTCAACCATTGAACCTGATATAGTGGCATTTCTCTCTGCTGAACCCCGTGCTCTTTCATTGGAGGAGTTCTCTAAAGAATGCGCTGCTTTCCCTGAACTGTCAGCATTGCGACAGCAACTACTTATAGGCTGGCCTAAAAACAAGAAAAACCTTCCACCTGAGCTGGCATTATACTTTCATGTCAGAGATGAACTCGCAGCACAAGACAGCTTGGTCTTTAGAGGTTCATACCGTTTGGTGGTACCTGTATCTCTGCACAGGGTCCCAATTAATTTAGCTCATCAGGGTCACCAGGGCATGGCATGGGACCAAACAGCGTCTTCGTGACTTGTATTGGTGGCCTGGCATGGACCACTCAGCCCAGACCATAATCTCTTCATGACAGCTTTGCCAAACACATGACAAAAGTGCCAAAACATATACGCCTCCCCTTCAGCCTATACCACTTCCTTCTGCACCATAGGAAAAGGTTGGACTTGACATTGTTGGACCATTTGAGTTAGGGACCTGGGATTGCAGGTATGCACTCACTTTAATTGATTACTACAGTAAGTGGCCAGAAATAGCATTCACCAGTAATGTCACTACTGACACTGTCACTGACTTTCTGGCCACAACATTCAGCCAGTTTGGCAACCCTGTGGAAATTGTGACTGATAATGGTGTGCAGTTGACATCTCTTACCTTTGCTGATTTCCTTGCAAGTAGGAATATCAAATATGTTCGTACCTCCCTATACTTTCCGCAAGCTAATGGGGCTGTGGAGCATATGAACCATGTCCTGAAGGATTGTGTTCAAACCGCAAGCTTGGAAGGGAAGCCCTGGAAAACTTCAGTGAGGGACTTCTTGCTGCATTACCGTGCAACACCGCATGCCACCACTGGTGTTGCTCCCAGTGAACTCTTGCTTGGATGCAAACTGAGAACGACCTTACACATTCTACCCACCCGGCCCTCTGCATGTACTGATGCTACAGTGCGAGCTTGCCAGTCTCAAGTCAAAACCTACACTGACATCAAACGTGCAGCGAAACCATCTGCTTTACGACCAGGGGACAGAGTGCAGGTGAGGATACCTACTCGTGTGAAAAAGGGCAGGCCGAAATTCAGCTCGCCTTGTACAGTGCTGGGACAAAAAGGTCAGGACACATACATCCTTGATGACAGGAAAGTGTGGAACACAATACACCCGTCACCTTGTCTGGGTTGTTTAGATAATTAACCTACAGAGGTTCCAAAGCCGGTTGTCACACCGGTAGCTCAAAGACAGTTCAGAATTAGACGCCCGCCAGTCTGGCACAAAGACTTTGTCACATGAACTGTACAGACACGCACACTCATCACTATAGTACATCACTACCATAAAATTGTTAATATTCAGATGTTACATTTTGATGTTGAATAGTGCATCTGTACTGTTCTACTGCTTCAGTGATTGTAGGTGTTGAGATACATGCAGGAGTCCGTATTTGTTGTTGAATATGAGGAAATATGCATTTCTTGGGTTATGCAATAAGAGACCTTAATGTACTGTTCACGTGTTAACCTTGGTGAATTAGGTACGTCTAAAACAGGTGTTCTTTGGTTATGATCTTTTTCTGGATATGACCAAGCCATGTTAAATAGAGCTTCCCCTGAGTAATATTCTTTAAAAAGTGGGGAAAATGTTATGTGTCTGCTTAAAATGTTATGCTAGGTAAATATGCTCTGCCCACTAGGGGTCGGTAGTAACCTTAAGTGTTTAGGAAAATAAAGAAGCAGAATAAAAGGATGGAGTGTTAAGCTACTGCACGCTTGTTACTGCTGCGTTTTCTTTTATTAATATTAATGCAAAATACATCAGGAACGTTACAAAGCGGACCAATTGGGGACGTCCTCTGAAAGTCCAATAGCAAACGTTACAAAGTGGACCAAATGCGGACCTGAACAGATGTTCGCAACGTCCGGGGGATGTCCCCTGTTTGCTGGGGTGGCGCTATTAGCAGCGAGCGCATGTGCAGCTCTGTGAATTGTTTCATGTGAGGGAGCATGTGATTTGTTGAATTCAGTGATCGAATATGCCCTTTACTGACCGAGATGCTTTTGAGTCTGAACGAGAGAGATCTCGTGCGTGAATGAGTTGAACGAACTGGTACGTGAATGAGTTAAATGAACTGGTACATGTCGTTCGTGAACGAAATGAACCAGTTGTTGAACGATGCTGATGGCGAACAGGTAGAGCTCAGCTTGTGTAGTTTGGCATATTTGCAGCTAAGAAAGAAATTTACACTTTATCATTGTAATGCAAATAGTGTAATAACGCAAGCTGATGGTTAAATGATTACTGTAAGCACTGGTTTTGTGCATTTTGTATTTTTTTTTTATTATTATCGTAGATGTTTTATGTTTTAAAGGGGACATCGGATGCCAGTTTTCCACAAGTTAGTATGATTCTTTAGGGTCTTCATGAAAAGTCTATAACATACTAGGGATGCACCGATATGAATTTTTGGGGCCGATACTAATTTTAACAAACAATTATTGGCTGATACCGATACCGATATTTGTCACTTCCTCTCTTATTTGAAATTTTGTCATCAAAATAGATATTTTGATCATGTTTTAAATAAGCAAAGTTCAAAAACACCTGCATTAAAATATACTAGCAGGTTTATTGTTGCATCATCAAATAATTTTTAATGAACATGACAAAGATCAATTTAACATTCAGCAGGCCTACATAAAGACAACAGAAAAAGATACATATGAAATAAGCTGCTTTTTTGGTAGGTTTAAAAGTTTTCAGGTACAGAAATAAAGTAAATAAATGTAAAATAGCACTGCATATTCTTCACTGTATAAATTATGTACATATTAATCCTTCTTTATTGTAACAGACTATTGTGATTAATCTTCTAATTTGTTTTTATACACATTTTAATCTTTTTTGTAAGTTTAAATATGTATGAGATTTGCACGCAGTTCTTCAGAGATATTTTGCAGATTTAAAGTTTGTCAGTTTATTAAGAACCCCCTGAAAAGGCATAAGGTCTGTATGTATTTGTTAACTGTTAGTTGTAATAGGTGTTTTGAGTAATTCGCTATATGTTGATGATAAAGCAATGGAGAGAGAGTTTAATACGCACTTCTTGTGCTCTGTATTGTTTAGCTTTTGTGGTGATTTGAAAAAACGGACGTAATAAACTTAATAAAACATTAGTAAAGTTTTGGTCATCATTCGGATAGGGTCCGCTACACTTATGAAAGTTACAAAAGTTATTTAGTCAAGAATAGTGTGCGATCTTTTGTTATTTGATTAACATTAAAGCGCAGACAGCAGCGCTGGGATTACACAACAGTCATTATAAAGCTCAGCGCCTACACGCAGTTAATTAATAATAATCTGCTTTTTTCCTACTATAGCCGATATGCCGATGGTTGTAAATTGACCAAAAATTGTCTGATAGGCATACCTCCAGCTCCAACAGGGGCTGATCTACCAAGGGAGTTCTTTCTAAAAAGAATCTTCTTCAACCTCTAAGACCAGATCAAGGGGCGAGGTCCTCTATATGACGACCCACACAAGAGAGTGGGGGTACCTACAGCCTAAAATGCTGATCTACCAGGGAGGTCTCACGAGAGACCTTCGACCTTACGACCAGACCTTGGGAGCACTGTACTTTAAGAACGACCCTCAATTCGAGGGGAGTACTAACTGGAGTACTAACTGGACTCAACCGAGACGAGTATTAACCAAGCTCAATGCAAGTACCAGGGAGGCTCCTGATGAGCCTACACTCTGATATAACTAATGAGTCAGGATACTTAGCTGAAAGTGCTAAGGACCTACTCGACCCAAAGGATCGCCTTCAAGGTAGCCTGCTCGAGGGCCAACTACTTGGTAGCAGATCTAAAATTCTAGGGCTAGTATCAGGGAGGCTCCACTGGAGCCTGAGCTACCCAAGAGGAGTCTCAGCTTAACCTAAGCAAATTGAGGAGGCCCTAAAGCCTGCTACTTGCATTAATAGCCTAATGCAGAAGGGGCCCCGGCCGGGGACGACTCTCACAATGAGAGGAGGCATACTAGGATCAAAGTGTGAATCTGACTGCTAGTCCTAAGCTGGAGAGGCTCTCCCAAGAGTAGCCTACTCCAAGCTACGGCATGCTAGGAGGCGGAAAATTACAGCGGAACCGCCCCTGTCTGAAGACATACTCCTAAAGTACTAGCCTAGACCGGATATCAGGGCGGCCCGAAAAGAAGGGCCGACACACACGCATTCATGACCATTCTGGAGCTCAAAGGAGCGGAAACTTCAGCCTAACAACTCTAAAGAAAGGAGGCTTGATCACAACATACAGGTGAACTAACCACCTGGAGCTCAATGGAGTGCTGGCTCAACAAGAGGAAGCCAGCTCACTCACCACAGGGTAATGCCAAAGCGGCCCAGAGAGGGCCGACATCTACAGCTTGGGGGAGTGGAGGCTTCAGCATATCGCCTTTTACTCTCTTAGGGAGAGGAAACCACTTCACTCAACCTAGGGAAGGCATCAGGGGGGCCTAACAACAGCCATACACCTCAAATCGTAATATTACCTGGAGCTCAGCAGAGCAGTGGCTTCAGCAGAACGACTCTTTTAACAAGATGAAGCCAACTCACTCAACCAGAATGATTATCAGGACGAGCCGGAGTACCTGACATATCAATAATCTGGAGCTCAGATAAGCGGCAGCCTGGAAAACAGACTCTCAACTTGAGAGAAGGCCTAACCATTCACTACAGATGGTATTTGTTCTGAATGTTACCTGCTATATAAAACCTCTACAAAGAGAGGAGGCACATAGTAAGGGTGTCACAATAACCTTCCCTAATATTGGTAGCTCCAGGGCCCCAGTTAAATGCCCCAAAACATAAATGTAGCGTCTGTGGTGGATCAAAATCATCAATACAACTATAAATTAAAGAAAGCTTTCTCACCAGCTCCGGGGACTTCAAAGAGTCACCCGTGCTCCCCCCCACATGGCACTAAGGGCCATGTGGCATACCCGAGACGCTGTGAAGACCCAATACACATCACACACACACACATACAGAGACACAAACACACATTTGGAAACTGTATCTACATTTTAGCCTCAAAATATGACTATACCAAAGTGTACCCGTTGCTGTATTCAAGTGAACGTGCATGTATCCCTAGTATATAAGATTAGTTATGATTGTAGCAGTGTTAGTTTTATTCTAAGCGGTATATTCAAGTATAAACTGCATCCCTCACATTTATGTCTTTGACATTTGACAAGTTTGGTCTCATTGTAAAGCTCTCTTTATGCCCTAATTGACAATGTATGTCACATCACTGTAAAATGCATTGTTCTATTTTTAATGGTACTTTGAAGAAAATGTACTCAGATCTGACACTTCATAAACCATGCAAATGAGGCCATAAATGGAGACAAAGAAAAAGTTTGCCCGCCAAAGTTGCACCCGCACCATTGGCTGACGCACCCGAGGAGGCGTTTGGCTTGTTTGTCCTTAAAAAGACATTCACACGCATGTTTCCTTTGTCTTTCGATTGTCCGTCGCCACCTCACGCACGTCTCTCCCGGACGTCTCGGCGACCGCGCTTCCATCACGCGCTCCTCTTCATCTTCGGGACGACCATCTGTTTGGCACAAGTTCGCTTCTGTCAAGCCTCCGTCATCCTCCATCACCTCGGAGACGGACTCTCTCTCTTCTTTATTTTCCGGTTATCTTACTCTTAAGTTAAAACCTTGTTGAAAATCCCGCCGAGAACCCAGCCTCGGAAAAGGACCAATCGCTCCAGCCGCACGCATTGAAACTCCTCCAGAAAGACAAGCAACCGCAGCACCTAAACCTATGCAAGTATAGAACTATTCTTTTCGAAGCGTTTTAAGCTCCATGCATAAGCTGAGTTTCCTTGCTGGCTTGCAAAGGTTTAACTGTTTGTAATTTGCCATTTTCTTTGATCACCTCTGTTTTCCTGCCTTTACTTTTGCTTTTGTATATATGTGTATTCTTTATGTATATCTAGTCATATAACGTTAGCCCATGTAGTTGTAGTTTCGTATATTAAATACATTATATTCATGCTCGATTGCCTCTGTTGCTCATTCAACGAACCAGGTCCCTTCTACGTTTGATTCTACAAAACTGCTTTACGCTTTAATGCTATAATAGGAAGTTATTCTCGTGGCCAGAGACCAACTTCCTTTTATAAATAGTTTATGAGAAAACTGATGGTTTGCTGGACAAACTAGGATAGTCTTTCTCAAATCACTATTGAACTAGACCTAATCATATATGTAATTATTTATAATCCGTTGTAATTAATTCACAATATATGTGCATAATTCCCTCTTTGGTCGATCTATATTATAATTAATCATAACGCGTTATGACTTAATTATATATATATTTCACCCATAATTTGAGCTAATTGGTCAAATACATGTAAATTCGTTACATAAAGTATATACACTACCAGTCAAAAGTTTGGACACAGTAAGATTTTTTTATGTTTTTAAAATAAGTTTTGTCTGCTCACCAAGGCTGCATTTATTTAATTAAAAATACAGTAAAAACAGTAATGTTGTGAAATATTATTACGATTTAAAATAACTGTTTTCTGTTTGAATATATTTTATAAAGTAATTTATTCCTGTGATAGCAAAGCTGAATTTTCAGCATCAGGGCCAGTCTTCAGTGTCACATGATCCTTCAGAAATCATTTTAATATGATTTGCTGCTCAAGAAACATTTATGATTATTGTCAATGTTGAAAATAGTTTTTTTTTCAGGATTCCTTGATGAATAGAAAGTTCAAAAGTTCTCTAGGCGTCTAGTACTAGTAGTGACGTCATAGGCTGTCACCTGCCAATACGATTGTTGTGATTTGACAGCATTTCAGACACCGGTTCCCGCGGAGGCGTTCCCCATAGCGTGTAAGACGCAGTGCGAGTTCCCTTTCAAAAGGGAACCGCGCATCTCTAGTACACACCTATGAAATATAGATATTTGGTGATTATTTCTTTTTCTTCCTTTTTGATTTTCTCTAAACAACAAGCCTGACAACCACATAAAAGCATATAAGAGAACCGAAAGTCTCTTTTAAGAGCATCTACATCGCAGAATTTGAATCACTACATAGGCAGCAACTCACACAAATGACCCTAACATTGAAGACTTTACTTGCTATTGATTTAATTACAAATATGTGAAAGATTACATTTTTAATTTGACTCAAACTTTTAGCAATACATTTTGGTATTGAATGAATTACATTTAATTTTGATTGCTTCTTTTACTTAAACTGATTCTTGAAAGAACTTTTTACACATTTTATATGTTTAAACTAAAATTAACTTATCCACATTTTATATAATTGGTAAAACACACTGACTTTAAATGTGTTTCAATTCGGACACATGAACTCATACAACTTTTTTAACATGTTTGTTTGTATCATATTTGTCACTGTTTTAATTTAAAAAAAAAAATTATCTGATAAAAATAGTTAGGTTTCTATGCATTCTGTGATTGTAGACAATGCTGTGTCTGACCAGGACTTTTATTTTGGAGTGGCGACATGACGTCACAAGACTGCGCCGCGCTTCTGCATCTGTTGTGATTCTGCTGAAGAAAGGTTTGTTTCAAGAATTTAAGCTGTTTTAATTGATAGAAACAGAGTTATAGTTGTGTTTTGTTTTTTTTACAAGCGATGTGAAAAGAGTTTATTTACTATTTAATGTAACATTTTGATTCTTTGTCCACATTGTGTTTAACTGTAATGAATGATATTTGTGTGAGTAAAGCTCATCCACTGATGAGAAACTGTAAACCTGCATCTCCTCTCTCTCTCTCTCTCTCTCTCTCTCATATATATATATATATATATATATATATATATATATATATATATATATAATCTCATAAATCAGTTTATCATGAACACGAGTTCAGTCTCTGGAGAGTAATGATGGAGAAACTGAACTTTTCAACTCCGAGTCAATTGAATCAAATAATTTGAGAAATGATTCAGTGAATCACGACACGTGCTGCTCAAACAGTGAACATGAACGAGAACAACAAACTAACTAATCATGTTTTTCATCAAAGTGTAATCATTTAAATATAATCTATAATTCATTAAATACTAAAATGTAAATAGGTAATGTAAATGCAAATACATAAATGTCTAAATAAGAAGTGTTTATTAATTTGGAGCGTCACTTTTGAGTGTTTTTTTTTTTTTTTTTGTCTAACCAGGTCAGAAGACCATTAATCTGTTAAATATTCTCTTCTTAAAGATGGAGTTTATTAAAGAGGAGACTGAAGACCTGAAGATTGAAGAAACATTCAGCGTGAAACATGAAGAAAATGAGGAACAAACAGGTTGGTTTTATTCTCACAGCTGAACTCAGTCATTATATGTCCAGCTCTACAGAAATAGAGAATATACAGAAGTATAATCTTACAGAGAATATTACAGAAGTAGCCAATTATTTTCTGCAACATTAAACCCAATATCTTATTCTGAATAGAGGACAATGGAAAAGTTTTTTTTCTATTCATGCTCAAAAGGGCTGTAGGCTGCTGACATTTAACATACCTGAACATAAACAGCAGTAATTGAACATTAAATCAAACAATAAATATGTCCTAATTTAAATATTTTACATCAATAACCATTTCACGTGTGTGTGTGTCATATGGAGGAAAGTCAGCAGGGGAAGTTTGTAAAACATTTTGAAGTAGAACCGAGTGAACTGATAATATTTGATGAAACCGGTGAACAATATTTGCCTTGTCATTTGTGGTACAGGTGTAGGTTGGAAATCAATAAGCAGATTGAGGCTAGAGGTGAAATGGTATGAAAATTACATATTGTGATTATTGTGACAGAATTATCATGGTTATCATTTACATGTACAAATGCCTAAAATGGCTATTTTTGTTGTTGTTGGTGCCGATATCCTTGTGGGCAGTCCCACCTTACTTCCTGTCCACTCTCTACGGTTCAGTCACAATAAAGGCACCAAAAATTAAATCTTTAAAATTGCTGTTTTTGTTGTTGATGCTCCATGTGTGTTTTGCTCCTCATTTTGCCCCTGTTGTGCTTGGTTCTGTTTGCAAATATATATATATATATATTTTTTTATCATTTTCATTTAATCAAGCTACTTGTTCAGTGACCCGGTCAGGCAAGTACAATTCTCTTTTACCTGCCCCAAAATTCACTTGTCTCGTACAAGAGGATCTTTAGTAACAGGTGGATTTTTATACTGAGATTAGCTCATATATGATCTTCTAGGTCATGTCTACTCTCCACCATTGGCTAAATTTTCTTCTGCTTCACTTCAGACACATACTTGCAAACTCTCCCCCGCCCTCTCCCCCCTCTAATTTAGGCAGCTCCCGCTCCTACAAGACTAAGACTAAGGCCTTTGCACACTGAGTCCGAAATTTTCATATACGTGATCCTAAAAATTCGTCACGCACAGAGACCTTGCACGAGTCCGACGCGTATTAATGAATCCGTTGCGGAAAAAAATCGCGAAACAATACAAAATGGAGTCTTCAAGCAGTGAGCATGATTTAGTTGTCCTCTCTCTTCTTAAAAAGAGAAAAAGAAGGAGGAAATATTGGGTCCATCCAAGAAAGGAGAGTTCCACCTCATCAAGGAGCTGCGTGATTATCCCGAGTGTTTCAAAGTTTACTTCAAGATGTCAGTGGCTCAGTTTGATGCTTTGCTACTGGCACAATCTGACTTTATATTCTGTCTCTTTGTATTCCGCACGATATTTGTCATACAGTGCTGCTGCTTTGTGCTGACGTGGATCAACTTGTCAGATGGCATTGGGGATTTTGGCGTTCACATACGGTGGCTCTGAATTGTCCAAACGTCTCTCAAAATGCATGCCACGGATGCGAAAAACTCAGAAAATTTAACCTGATCCGAATATTTTTATGACGGACGAAAGTTTCGGAGGCAATGTGTAAATGTGATTGACAGATGTTGTTATATTTACAACATGACATTGTGCAGCCATTAGTGATGTTACGTTCGTGATCGAATTGTTCTTTTTGAACGAATCTTTTAGGCGAACGAATCGTTCACGTAGTCCGTTGACTCATATTTCTCGTTCACTGAAATTCCTCCCTCCACAGCAGTGCGGCGCTATTAGCAGTGAGCGCATGCGCAGCTCTGTGGACTGTTTCATCCTGTCAAAGAATGACTAAACCCCGAGCCAATAGCCTTTGAGTATGAGATGTGACGGAGCATGTGATTTGTTGAATTCAGTGAACGAATATGCCCTTTACTGACCGAGCTGCTTTTGAGTCTGAACTGGTACATCTCGTTCTGAACGAAATAAATGAGAGTGTTCCCGGTAGTTCGGTCATTTAGCATATGAGTCAATCTCGTTCAACAATCAGCAGAAAACAGATGCAAAGCGCAGTTATAGTACTGTGCACATATGCTTGTTAATATATATACATTTAACTTACAGAACTTTACATTTAACATAATCCCAGATTTATGAATGTGTAAATGTCTGACCAAACAATTAAAATGTTAATTATGCAAGAACCTTGTGCATTGGTGATCTAAACCACTTGTTTTATTTTTTTTAATGAGTTGGGTCTAGATTAGGCACAGTTTTTTGTAACAAGTAAATACGTTCGTTAAATTAAGAAATAACACATAAGACACTCTTTTTCGCCACCTGCTGGCGTATTTATGTAATATGAAGAAATGGTCACTGAACGAATCAGTGAATGAATCTGAACAAATCTTTTTTGGTGAACGAACTGAAAATGAACGAATCTCTTGAAAGAATCAATTTCCACCACTAGCAGCCACATTGGACTCCTGCATCTTCTGAGGCAGTGGCAGAACTGTAGGAGGTTGGGATGAGCGGCTTTATTCTGTGCTGTCGTCTCCGCCAATCTCAAAACATGTCTCTGTTATATTGTCATTTTTTGCTAATCCGGCACTTTGCAACAACACATCCTTGTTTCTGCAGTGACTTTAAGCATGTTTCCTATAACAACGTCTGACGTGTACATTTTACGTGGCGTGAGAAAATCCGATCAGAGCGGTCAGACTGAAACGGATTTAGAAAAATGAGATTCCTGAATAGGACTCCAAACCACATATGAATGTAGTTCAAAACGGATTTGTATAAATCGCGTTTCATATTTTTTTTTTTTTTTTTTTGCAGTTCACGCTTGCTAAATCTGATCAGATTTCAATCAATTGTGCACTCATTCAGCGTAAACAGTGATAGACATCTGAGTCCACAAAATGGAGGGACGCTAGAGAGGGAAGGGCATAAAAATCTGAACTTTAGCACGGCCTTTTCCAATCATGAGTCTCTAATAATGAGCTGATGAGTTGAATCTAGAGCAGGAATGCACAATCCTGTTTCTGGAGATCTACATGCATGCAGAGTTCAAATCCAACCCTGATCGAACACACCTGCCTGTAATTATCAAGTGCCCCTGAATTCAAAATTTAAGTTGTTTAGCTTTTAGTATGAATATGTTAGCCTTAAGGTTATGAATAAGCTGGTGTGTTCCAAAACAATGACAAAATTCGCGTTTAGGTGATATAAGCATTCAAAACTTAGTCTCTCACTTTCGTTAAAATGGATCACAGATTTTCATGACATCACACTTCAGCTTCTCATCAGATCTTCTGCCCAATCAAATGCTCTCTAGAATCTGAAGTCCTGCCCCTCCCACACTATAAACAGGCGCTGAAGCTGCGGCTGAAATCGGCCATTTGTTCACACATTTACTAGTTTCTACATGGTGAATGGCACATAGTGCACTATATAGAGAATAGGGAATGATTCAGACAGTGTAAATAGGCTGTCCGTTTTCGCATTAGTTTCACATAAACTGCCGCAGCGCAAACACAGGTTGCTCTCGTCCAGAGACACGAGAGCACAGAGTATATCTGTGGGCCGTGACTCGCGAGTCAGCTCAGACCACAAAAGGTATCGGACCCCTTTGAATTCTGCACAGAATGCTGTATTTTAAAGTGATATTGAGGAGATTAGGAGGAGAACCGGTTAGAGGTTAGAAGGAAATGAAGGTTTTACCGAGTGTAGCGTCTCTGGCCGAGCTGTGGTACAAACGAAACGCTATTGGCCATTTTAAAAAAGGGGCAGAGCTGTTCGATATGTCCCGCCCTGTCTTCCTGTTTCAGTTTAAATTACATCAACACATTGAATAATGCTGCGCATTCCAAAACACTTCAGTGGGCCTTTAAAGCCTGATTTATTCTAGACACGTTCGCTTGGGTGCGCATGACAAATTTGTGTGATCGCGGAGTTGGCGGAAGTGTGTATTGAGTGCGCCTGAACCCATTTCGCCTGGGAGTGAGCACAGGAAATTTTGTAACTCTCCGCGCGGCTCTGCATCTGAAGATTCACGAATGGGAGGTGAATCTGGCTGAGCATGTACATTTCACCACACCGGCACCCAGTTTTTGAGTCTAAATTAGTTGCTTACATTTACAAAATGTGCAACAATACCAGAAATAATCCCTTTTAATGAAAATATAGGTCCAGTATAAACTTCTCGTCCGGTGGGGGAGATCCGCGCAGTAATTCACTGCTTCAGGTGTGTTTGATCAGGGTTGGAGCTGAACTCTGCAGGAAAGGTAGATCTCCAGGGGCCCGTTTCAATAAGGAGGTTCAACCAACTCTGAGTTGAAACTTGAACTCTGAGTTGACTTACCCTGAAATGGGAAACTCTGAGTTTACTGTTTCAGAACAGCTGAATTGAGTTAGTTCAAGTTAAGTGCGTGCGCCACGACTACGAAAAGCCATTATCAATGGAGCTCCGATATTACAATTCACCATGGCAAAAGCGCGTGACAAAATGACGTCCGCATACTTCTATCAATGCAGGTTTAATACTTATCACTGTTATAATATCAAAGGTGAAAACTGACAGAACGGTAAGTTATTGAACTAATATTCATTTTCATGGTATCCCACATACAAAAAAAGAAAAAGAAAAGAAA
Source organism: Hypophthalmichthys nobilis (assembly GCA_037950665.1). Classification (NCBI taxonomy): domain Eukaryota; kingdom Metazoa; phylum Chordata; class Actinopteri; order Cypriniformes; family Xenocyprididae; genus Hypophthalmichthys; species Hypophthalmichthys nobilis. The sequence continues at coordinate 4,642,117 of CM075475.1, read as the reverse complement.
AATTTAAGTGCATTTTTTTTTTATGCAAATTATGTTCTATTTATCACGTAGGCTAAAAGTAGCAGTTCTTTGCAATAAGTGTAAATAGTAATTAGATGCTATTTATATTTTATACTGGCAGATACATACTATTTGCACCTCAGTATTATTGTACATTAACAGAATGCAATAATAAGAGTGTCAATTATTTTATCATTATTAAACACTCTTTAGGCCATTTACTTCCACTTTTAGAACATTTTCTTCATTTTTATTGAAAATAAATGCCTTTCTGATGTGATATGTGACAGGAAAAGAGAGAAGAGCGAGCTCAGCGAAAGGCAGATTCAAACCCGGTCAGTCGCGTCACAGGTTAGTTCTGCGCACCCAACGCGCTACTGCCTACACCACTGAAGCCATTAATCACATGCGTTTCTTTTTAAACTTGTGTGATATTGGTGGGCGGGGCTACTGTAAACTTGCACTTAGACACTCCGAATAATCCTGTTTTCCGTTTGTATTAAGATTATTTTTATTACCACACTGGCAGATATTGATAATTTTACTTAAGTAAAATGCACTTAATTTAGATCCCCCCCAGGAAACAAGACTAAATATCTTATATCATTTTCTTATATAAAAAATCCATCTTGATTTAAGAATTTTTAGATATTTGTACTTGAAATAGGACAAAAAATACTCGGTAAGAAAAGCATTTTTGCAGCGTGAATGAATGAATGAACTATTTAAACATCACTTGCACTTTAAAAAGGGGAAGGAGACCAAAAGAAACTCTGGGTTTACCAAAGAAAAACTGCTCCCGATCAGGTTAGGTTCACAGAGTAAGTTACCATGGTAACTGACTCTGAGTTATAAGTTACGGGCTTGACTTAACCTGCTTTCTCAGGTTTGACGTACCTCCCATTCTGAAACGGAAAACCCAGAGTTTCCCTCATTTCAGGGTTAACATACTCAGAGTTTTCACTTAACCTCCTTTCTGAAACGGGCCCCAGGACCAGGACATCCACACAGCAAATTTCCCAGTGTTAAATTAACACTGCTCAGGGTTTATATGAGTCCACACTGTTATAAGTGTTATAAGTAACACTGGAGCAGTGTTGAAGTTTATTAGGTAATTAAGTGATGATTGAGCATTATTGAAGACACCTGATGATATCAAGCAGAATCACTGAAGAAAAGAAAAACACAAACTATAGCTGACTTCAGCCACAGCATTAGATGAAATCAACTGAAGATAAAACAAGACATTAAGTCTCTCAAGATCTGATTAAACATCTCCACAAACAGCATTACCAGCTTCACTTATTACTAACCAGACTGACTTTCTGTCAGACATCTACAGAAGGTCTTATTAATAATAGTTTGGTTTGTACTTGTAGTGACGAGTGTTTGCTTTAGTTGGGCTCTTGACACTGGGGATTTATGTTTGCAGTCTTTTTAACCAAAACATATAATTTATTGGAGAAAAAGTCATAAACAAAGTTGATCAGGTGATATAGTTTTTATTATCATAGGATAGTTTAAAAAAATATATTATTGATAATAAGTGATTACTTAATATTCTTTTATTTTTCATTGTCAATACTGACAATTGAGATCATTTTGAATTTTGATTTTTAAATATTTAGGATAAAAATGCTCAGACACACACAGACATCAAGAATCAGCATATTAATCTCAACAGTGGTGACGTATGTGGTTGAAGTATGCGTTGTGGCATGAAGTATGTCACCATTGTTGAGATTCATATGCTGATCCTTGATATCTGTGTGTATTCAGATGGCGTCCATTTAAAAAACAACAAAAAACAATTGTGTTTACAGTTATTAATTACAATTACAGTTATTAATATTTTTCAAGTTATGATCACCAGTGATGAATATCAAGATGTGCAGTCACAGGGCTACTGTAATCTATGATGAGCAGTTCTTAAAACATAACCTATATAATCAGAAACTAGACTCTGAATGAGATCAGTCACATGATGATTACATCCTTATCATCAAGCCAACATCATCTGATCACATTTTCTCTTACTGTTCTTGCCATAACAAACAGTTAAAACAGCCAGAGAAAAAGTAATGTTAAAAAGTCAAGAGTCAAACTGCCTAAATAAAGCAAGCACTAACCACCATAATGGTGACTTCAATCAGAACTTATTTTCATAAGACATCAACATCTAAACCTCTGTTAATTCTCAATAAGAACTGCTGTAGACGTATGTCAGAAATATAGTAAATCTGGTTAATAATAAGTGAAGCTGGTAATACTGTTTGTGGAGTTGTTTAATCAGATCTTAAAAGATTTAATGTCTTTTATATTCAGTTGATTTCATCTACGGCTGTGGCTGAAGTCAGTTGTAGTTCTTGTGTTTCTCTGTCCTTCAGTGATTCTGCTTGTTAACAGCAGGTGTTCATCACTAATGCTCAATCCTCACTTAATTATCTACTTATCTACACTGATTATGTTTCCTTTTCACACTCTGAATGTTGACTCATATAAACCCCATCAATGTATAATTTAACACTGAGGATTTTGCTGTGTAGAGTGTTTATTTCATTCCTATTCAACTGCACTCCGTCTGTTTGACACACGTGCACATTTGCGTTTGTTCATTGAAGTCTGTGAAGTTTAATTGAGTCTGTTGTCAGAAAATGCACACTCGCAGGATTTTCTAACATTTACAGGTAAGAGTATAACTGTAAAATGTAAATTTTGTGCTGAGGAAAGCACATCCCATAAGAATTAATTTTCCCTGTGAGTTTTTTTTTTTTTTTTTTTTAGTTGCCAGCCACCACCAGCATTTTTGATGATTTTCACAAAACTTCAATGACCCCAGAATATTTTTTGTATGAATAGCTGAACATACAATATGACAAAATAAAGAACACAGCATCTGCTTTTAATAATAATAATAAAAAAACATTTTATTCTACTTTCATGCAGTCTTTTTATTAACATTTTAATGTGGCTAAGTTTCATTTAAAAATAGCAACATTTTGAACAATAAGCTGAGAAAATCAAGTTTGTTTTTTTTTTTTTTTAAAGACCATGTCTGGATCAGATTCATAAATCACGTCCATCAATCCCCCAAATCTCACATGTTATACTTTTGATACCAGATATATATATATTATACCTATTTATGGGTTCAACATTTAATTCAGGAACGATAAAAAGCTTCATGAAAGATTATGTTGATTAATGTTTTATGATTGCGTTAGTTTGCATGTACTTGATCAAAGCTTTTAGCGTTTGTTTCTGCTTCTTCATCTGATCTTGACTTGGAGGTTTTGTACTGATTCAGATGAGTAATAGCACTCCTACCGTATATGATGTTTTATAACAAAGTTCTGGAGGAACAGGTTTAGATAATTAAACTAATTAGCTCAGGTGGAGAGCATTCAGTTAATCAACACAAACCAATGACAAGAGGTATAAATACAGCAGACTAATCTCTGTTCATCTGACAGTTCATCAACATCCCTCCTCCACCCCATCTCCTCACTTCAGTTCTATCTACTTTTACCACAACTGGGCGGAGTACTCTGGGTTCGGGCCAAAATATCCGAACTTGGAGCCCTCTCCCCGGACAGCATGCCAAATACGCATAACTATGTTACATATAATTATATGTAAATGTGAACTTGTGAAATAAGTGAAAGCATGGACTGCCGGAAAATTCTGTCAATGGCGGGAAAGGGTGGTGTCATAAATTATAGAAAATCTCATCAATGGCAGGGAAAGAGTTAACCACTTTTCCTGGATGATATAGATTTTTGATAGATGACTTTTGATAATGAATTAATGTGTCTTGAAACAGAAATTAAGGGTGTACTCGCACTAGGTGATCTGAACCGGGCCGAGCACTTTTAACCCCTTAAGTCTGTCTCGTTTAACTAGTGTGATCACTCCGTACCGTGCCCTGGCCTGCGTGAATAGGCGCAGTTGGATTATGCTTGGGTGCAGTACGGATGTAGTGAGATCAGTAACCACACCGGAGTACGGAACAGCTTTTCATTTCATTTAATTCATTCGAGTACATTTAGGTTTATAATAGATCCAGTTCTCACCCTGTTGATGAACAGCGGCCGGTTGCATGAAACCTCTTAAGTAAGGGTATCCCTTAAGGGGAAAAAAGTTGCTGAGGCAAGGGATTTCTTTAAGAGTGTTGCAACAAACGTCTTAACTGTACCTTTACCTAAGTGTTTATACTAAGCATTTCGCAATAGTTTCTGAAAAAGTTTCTAAAAAAGAAATTAAACCAAACTGAACCAAGGACAAAAAAAGCTACTCTTTTTTTTTTTTTTTTTTTTTTTTTTTTTTTATATAAAGGGGGGGAAACACCCAAGCCCGCCGCTATAATCAGTCACTCTTGCACACAATACAAAAGCGTAACATGAAAGAGTCAATTCAAGTGCATAGTGGAAGTGATAAAAATAAGAAAACGCTGTGTTCATTCAGTTTTATTTTTTACAATACACACTGTTTCACATCATACTTTCAACAGGCTTATTTCGATTGCTAAAAATACACATCGGTACTTCCTCATCCCGAGTTAACATGAAATCATCCATTGTGTTTAAGTTCAGCAGATGACTTAAGGGACTAAGGACTAAATGATTACTAAGGACTTTGTTGCAATGCATAACAGAACTTAAGGGAACACTTAAGCAAATAAGGGAAATACTAGTTAGCCTTAAGGTTTTTTTTTTTTGCACCTTTCTCTTGCAACCCATGTTTCACTAAGGGTACCCTTAACCTTATAACTAAGGGTTTTCTTAACTTAAGGGCTTTCATGCAACCAGGCCCAGGAATAGTAGTTTGCGATTAAAGCTGCAAAATCCTCCATCAATGTCAGCTCTCTTCTAACAAGCTGATGATCTTCAGCAGATGTGATAAGTAAAGGGGACATACAAAATGTGCAGCGGTGGGTCCCTTTGGACCAGGTTTGAAAACCACTGGTGTATTGAGTATCGGCAGAGTTTAGCTCCATCCTTGATCAAACACACCTGCAAAATTTATCCCAACCCCAAAATTTAACCCTAATTCTGCTTGAAAATTACAGGTAGGTGTATTTGATTAAGGATTAAACTTTACTCTGCAAGACAGTGGCCCTCCAGGACCAAAGCTGCCCATTCTTGATCCATAGGATTGGATAGGGTATAGAGCATACATGTTGTTGGTTTAGATGCATTAAATGTCTAAATTGTTTTATGTCTATTTTTGCCCTAGACCAAATGGCACTGAAAGAGGCGAGTCATGAACTTAATGAAAGAGAAGAAGAGAAAGAACATTATGATAAACATCACAATTTCATGACTGGGGAAAGATCCACACAGGCTAAAAAGACTTCCTCACGAAAAAGAGCTCAAAAGACAGGAACTAAAAGTTATTTCACCTGCCAACAGTGTGGAAAGAGTTTTGATCAACTTAGAAACCTTCAAGTCCACTTGAGAGTTCACACTAGAGAGAGCCTCTTCACTTGCCAACAGTGTGGAAAGTGTTTCACACATAAAGGAAACCTTAAAGACCACATGAGAATTCATACTGGAGAAAAGCCTCATACCTGCAAACAATGTGGAAAGAGTTTCAGTCAAAAAGGAAGCCTTACAGTCCACATGAGAATTCACTCTGGAGAAAAGCCTTATACCTGCCAACAGTGTGGACAGAGTTTCACTGTAAAAGGAAACCTTAAAGACCACATGAGAATTCACACTCGAGAGAAACCTTTCACCTGCCAGCAATGTGGACAGAGTTTCAGTCAAAAAGGAAACCTTGTTGTCCACATGAGAATTCACACTGGAGAGAGCCCATTCGCCTGCCAACAGTGTGGACAGAGTTTCACTGTAAAAGGAAACCTTAAAGACCACATGAGAATTCACACCGGTGAGAAACCTTTCACCTGCCAGCAATGTGGAAAGAGTTTCACATATAAAGGAAGCCTTAAAGTCCACATGAGAACTCACACTGGAGAAAAGCCTTATACCTGCCAACAGTGTGGACAGAGTTTCAGTGAGAAAGGAAACCTTATTACCCACATGAGAATTCACACTGGAGAAAAGCCTTACACCTGCACTCTATGTGGGAATGGCTTCACACGGGAACCAAGCCTCAGGGAACACATGAATATTCACACTGGAGAGAAGCCATTTACATGTGATCAGTGTGGAAAGAGTTTCACACATAAATTGACCCTTTATTACCATATGAAAATTCATACTGGAGAGAAGCCATTCATATGTGATAAGTGTGGAAAGAGTTTCAGATTTAAATGTGACCTTAAGTGCCACATGAGGATTCACTCGAAAGAGAGCTGTTTTAGAAGTCGTCACTGTGGAAAGAGCAGAGGTGTAAAGAGTACCTGAAAACCATTCTTGAATAAAAGTACAGATACCTTACAGCGAAAATGTCTCCATTTCAAGTTAAAAGTGATCAATTCTAATACAACTTGAGTAAAAGTCTTACAGTATCTGATTTTAACTGTACTTAAGTATTTTACTCATGCTGAATTTAGGCTCAAAGATGCACTAGTCCTCAACACCTGAGAGACATGTCAGTGAAAATACACAATTGATTTGATTAATGAGAAATCATGTTTATTTTCTAAAATCAAAATAAAAACTGAAGACCTCAACATTGCAATAAATCAAGGTTGACACAACTGCCTCTCAAAGGTCTACAAACTCTCAAGTCTCAGTTAAGCTCAAGTGCACAAAAAGGCCACAAGTAAACCTTCATAAAGGTTTTGTCAATACAGCGGATAAATAAAACAATGTTAAGTAGTTAAATTCAACTTGAACTGGATGTGTTGGTTTCAGCCTCATCACCAGTGTAGCCAAGTCTGTGGTTTTCCAGCGGAATTGGGCTACTTTTACACCGTTGCCGCGGGTGGTTTTGCATATCCGTGGGTTGAAGCAACCCCAAATCACATGATATTTAGCCCCTGTAATGCAACTTTTATCTGGGGAGCCCCACCAAAAACGCAGATAGGAGTTTTACTTACTCAAACATGTTCTGAGGGCAGAAAGGAAAATGATTGGTTTACAGATTCATCCAATGAAATTGAAGCAGAGGCGGGGTTAAGAGTTTGGATCGTGTGGAGGGAATCCTTCAGACAGAGCCGTTATCGCTGTCCGTGACAGAATGCATTTATTGCAAGGTAAGTGAATTTACTGTATATTGTGTTAAAATTCAACATCCTCTAATGTTTAATAAGAAATTTAGCTAACATTACAAATGCACAGAACTAATAATCATCGCCTAAATACACTATTATATAATTTTCATTCGACTGCTTCATCAGTCAACCACACCAAAGCTGCTTATGGTTTAACTGGAGTAAAACATGCTATTCCAATGCTTCTAATGCTTTTTTGCCGAAAAAAAAAAACAAAACTTGTTCAAATCTCTGCGACATTTCATCCGTCAAAATGATATATCTCCTGGCCCAGTGCTGCTCTAAAGGCAGAAGTACTTGAATTGCTGTTATTTAGCGTTACTCCTGCTCTCAGAGGTTCATGTGGCTATTATTTATAGTATGCGAACATTTCATGTGCATTTGTGACTAAAAATAGATGTGTGTGACCTGCAAAATGTATTTAGGAACACTTGTGTGTGCGAATTAACATGCCTGAGAATCATCTTTCCTAAATTTAAGGAAATAAAAAGTCTTCAATACCTTAATAACACGCGTTTATAGTTAACTGATATATAGGCTACTCCAGCAGAAATAGTAAAAAGTGTCTGATAACATATTATAATGAATTAAATGATTTTGCTTGTAAATGTCTCATTGTATCTGTTTATAAAGGGGAAAAAAAATATATATTATTTGCTTTTTTCCCCTCTCATTGCACCCCTAAAGATTGTAAGTGCGCTCTTAAATTTTTCAACTTAAGAGCACAACTGCCCTTTGGCAAAAAAGTAAGCGTCAAGCCTCAATAGGTTCGGATCGCGGTGTTATTTTTAGTGTTTACTGCACTGCTCTCAGGGCAGGAGTATTCAGTAGGTTTGTATTGCTGTTATTTTTAGTGTTTATCGCGCTGCTCTCAGGGCAGGAGTACTCAATAGGTACGTATCGCTGTGTTATTTTTAGTGTTTATCGCGCTGCTCTCAGGGCAGGAGTACTCAATAGGTTCGTATCGCTGTCTTATTTTTAGTGTTTACTGCACTGCTCTCAGGGCAGGAGTATTCAATAGGTTTGTATTGCTGTTATTTTTAGTGTTTATCGCGCTGCTCTCGGCAGGAGTACTCAATAGGTACGTATCACTGTGTTATTTTTAGTGTTTACTGCACTGCTCTCAGGGCAGGAGTACCAGTGTCACTTCCAGGTACTTTTGTAACAAATTTACATAATGGCCAAGTTTACATGGACACTTTTTGTTTCAATCAGAATGAAATCATTCAGATTGATGAATCTGAATATACCATTGACCTGAGCGGAACGCTAAATAAGATGACCGGATTAAAATGTCTTTATTTCACAAGCTTCAAATTGGATTTAATTAAATCAGATTTAAAGTTTTTTTTTTTTTTTTTACCTTAAATGCATATTTAATTGTTGTAGGAAACCTCCAAAACCTTTAAAATAGTATTATAGATTTGAATATATTAAAAAAAGAAGTGTTGTGGTTATGAGTGGTAATTAGGCCTGCTGCGATAGTCGGTGTTGGCGGTGTTACCGGTGTTCAGCCTCAACACTGCATCACTTGCCCACCGCGACACCGCCCCTACCATCATTTTTATTTTCTATAGTAATAAAATCATGTAGTTCAGTTAGAGAACAGACACTACAATTAAAATCTAAACATATCTGCTTAATAAAGCCTGAGTCAAACGAAAGTCGCAGCACAATAAAACAAGATAAAAAGCAGAAGATTTGGTTTCAAAGCGAAATGTAAAAGCGCCTATTTATGTGACTTTGTCATTGTACTGATTTGTTGTTGTGTTTATCATTAAGAATAATCTGCTAATGAACATACTATTCAAACAATTGGAGCTAATTTGAAAGCGTAAGTAAAATGCACACCGCTGTACGGCCATTCATAACGGTGCGTGTCCAATGGCTCGGAACGAGCAGAACGAGCGTTTTCAGTTCATTCCTATGGAAACTCAATTTCCATAGGAATTAATTGAAAACGCTCACTTTGCTCCAAACCATTATGAATGCCCGTGCAGTTAGTGGTATTGTACAATCAATCCATGAAACATCAGAGCATAATATGTTAGATTACTCCAGCAACAGTGTGGATTTTTGCGAAAAGCAAAGGCTCAGAAAACAAAAATACAGGGAAAGCTGGCTGACACGGGTGTGCAGCCTTCCAAGTGCACCAAACTGACTTCACTGTGCACTAAACTGTGTATTTCACAGTTATATTTCTACATCCTCTACACTCTTGTCTTCTTGTCTTTCACAAAATACTGCTATTCTGTTGTACTATTTGTCACTAGGAAATTGTCCATTTTGAGGGAGTTATAAATTTGTCTTTTTAAAAGTTATGATTTTCTGAGTAATTCTGTTTGTTTACATTTCAGATGCAGAGCAGTGAGCTGATCAGCAACGAAAAGTTCCTGACAGCCAAATTTACACCTCTAAAGAAAGTGGTCCAGGAAATATGGGAAAATGTATTTTACCTGCAGGCTTCACTTTTAGATATTAAATCATGGACATCCCCATTTTATGTTGTTTGTTTATGACTATCAGTGTAAATTGAAATCAAAATAATTATGCATTTCAATTGCACGAAGACCTTACAAACACTTCCGGAGACACTGGGAAACTTTTGGCCAGGTGACCCTTGGCCTTGGGCCTGGTTTTTAAGGGGGGCATATTCAAGTTCATTGATTCATGTCTAAAAATAATGATTATATGAAATAAGTTAAAAGTACAGCAGTTTAATGACACATCTTTGCTGATACATATGTTGGCTTTTATATTATTTTTTCACTGGATTTTTGTAATTGCATCAAAAAGGAAAGAAGTAATAATTATACTTGATTATTTTATTGTATTATTGGACAAAAAGACTGTACAATAAAAAAACAGTTAGTTAACTGATTATTTACAATCAATTGTTCTTTAATTTTCTTATACCAAGACCATAACAAGTTAACACAGGGTTCCTTTGCATTTTCCATTTCCAAATTCTATACTTTTTCAGACTCAAATTTACAAACTTGGACTTTGCTGAAAAAAAAAAAAAAAATTTTTTCTTTCTCTACAATACAAAGTGAGAAAAACAAGTTTGCAATGGCATTTATGCATCACAATGTTAACTCTGTGAGATTATCAAGTTGAACAAACGCACTCCTTTTTTCATGCATCTCCATTATTGCATCCAGTCCTTTGGTAATCATTGACTGGCCAGCATCAGAGACCTCTTCAGTGTTTGCTTCTTTGTGTCATCCAGTTTCTATCCAGGTAACTGAAGAATAAAAGAAGAAGTCAATAATAAAGAAACTGTTTCCTCCTTTTAAGAAAGAAATGATTAAAATACCCTTAAAATGCATATACATTTACTAGACTATAAAACTAGAAAAAATAAGAAAATTATGCCAAAGTTCCTATACTATTTAAAATAAATGGAAAAAAAAACTGTACACTGTAGTTATATTATGGGATTGTGGGACAACTTGCTTTAGTTTTACTATAGTCAAGAATGCCCTGGGAGATGTTTATGGAATATTTTTACAAGTGATATGTGTTGTTTAAAATAACAAGGATCATGTCATAAAATATATAACATTTACTCTAGAGGTTTGTGTATCCACAGTATACAGCACACAAAAATTACACCGCAATATGAAAGTATTGAGTACTCCTGCCATAAAAGCAGCTTGATAAACACTAAAAATAACACAGCGATACGAACCTATTGAGTGGGGGGAAAAGCAAATAATTATTATTTTTTCCCTTTATAAACAGATACAATGAGACATTTACAAGCAAAATCATTTAATTCATTATAATATGTTATCAGACACTGTTTACTATTTCTGTTGGAGTAGCTTATATATCAGTTAGTTATAAACAATTTTTGCTATGCTATTTTAGTATTATTGAAATAATATTTTTTATAGTTTAATAGTTTTTGTTAATATTTTTTATATTTTGAATTTTATACTCTCTGCTTTGATTTTAACTTAGGTTAAAACTTTTAATAGTTTTGTTGTGTTTTCGATATTTGTATTAGTTCTAAATATCTGTATAGTTTTTATATTTTTAATTTTAGTTTTAATTTAGTAGCCTACATCAGGTTAAACTAAATAAAAATAAGAAAAGTTTAAGTTTTTGTAGTTTATTTTATTTCAGTTGACATTAATTTCAAGTAAAAATATGGTTTTATTTAACTATTAACCGTTATGCTAGTAAAATCTATATATTCAAGCAGTCGCTTGTGCGCTATTCATTCTGAAACGTTGCGCGTGCCTGTAGAATGCGCAACAGCGCCATCTTTCTACTTTGAAATGTTCAGCACTCACATTTATTTAATCAAATCATAGCCTTTTGTAGTTTAATAATCAGGCAGTATTGCGATTTAAGACTCCTTGCAATAATAATTAGGACGTGTGTTATTAAGGTATTAAAGACTTTTTATTTCCTTAAATTTAGGAAAGATGATTGTTAACCCTGCTGAAAAAAACAATAGAAACCATCACAGAATTTGTAATGGTTTTAATGGTTATATAGGAAACTGTATTGGTTTTAATGGCAATTGTAATGGGCCTAGTGGGTCTGTATTGGTAATTTGCTTTCTTCTATTGGTGGCATGTTTCTGTCTATTTGTCTGTATTGGTTTTAATGGCAATTGTAATGGTCCTAGTGGGTCTCTATTGGTAATTTGATTTCTTCTATTGGCTGCATGTGTTGTCTATTGGATACCATTAAGGACCAATAGAACACCTTTGGCAATTTTTAGGTTGCATATTGGTATCTACTGGACACCAGTGTAAACCATTAGGACTCCAATAAATTTAGTGGTTTCTTTGGTTTGATGATAATGTGATGTACACATATAATTTATAAGCTAGATACAGATTTTTTTAATTTTTTTTTTTACAATTATTACAGCACAACATAATTTAAAAATGACAACTTTTTGTTATTTTTTTCAGTTGTTTTATAATGTTACTGTGTTAGGATTATGTAATATGAATAGAAATTATACTGTTAAATTGAATTCACACAAATTGTTCATTCATATGGGTCGTGGGTCAGCATTCTGTTGTTGTCCATTTCCCCTTGTAACCGCACGGGAGACACAGATAACTTCGTTTTAAAAACTGGGTGGGACAGGCGTGTGTGTGTTTGTGTGTGTTACGAACCTCCCGGTTTGTCTAGGGATAGGAGGCTGTCAGAAATCAATTTCAATATACATTGAGTTTAATTTACCAACATAGAACGTTTAATAGTTTGATATAGGCTACATCTAGGCTTCTATAATACAATATGTGTTAGTCCCGTCTTCATGTTATTAATAGGCTACAAAGATCCGCTATTAGTTTTTGTGAGTCCTGGTCTGGCGAGAGAACTGCCAGCTTCTGGATTCTAAACCGCCGTCGTATAGATTATTTTATTTTGCCCATTAAAACCAAAGATGTTCTTCAGTGATGTCAAGAGAGGGGACATTTGCATTCTGTTTTTTTTTTTTTTTTTGTGATTTCAAAGAAACAAATAGTGAGTCTCCGCAATTAGATTCGAAGCGCTCGTCTGCCACCGCCACTGATAACAGCGGGAAAGAGCACTCAGCATGATTTTGAAAAAATAACACATTCCAGTGTCAGATCGCCTCTTAAATTACTCTGCTAGTCAACTAGAGATGTTTCATTTGTTTTTAATACATCTATAAAAGTGGTGGGGACAATATCGACCCTGGCAAAAAGTTGTGGGGACATTTCATACGCCTATGAGGTAAGTTTTTTTTTTTTTTTTTTGATATTCTGATAATCTTATTTAATCTTGATTGTAATGATCTTTTTTTCAACATATTTTTACCTAAATTCATGTGTATAATATTATTTTACTTATCTGTGTGATTATTTTTGTCGTTTCCTCCTTTTTTTGAGTTATATTTTTTGTCTCAATGTGGAAATGAGAGCACATGGTGATCAGTGTATGCATATTTATTTTATAAAGAAAATCAACAGCAGTTCACTTGAAGGGGCAGCTTGTTTGTCTGTTGTATCAGGCAAGTTTTCTGTTTTATACTATTTTCTTGTTTAAAATGATTTTTCTTTACTCAGTTTATGTTTCAGTCTCCTGCACTTTTGCAGCTGAATGGGATGCTGCTTGTTTTTGTGTTGTATCAGCAGGGAAACGAATGCCTGCTGCACTGTGTCTAATTGTCCAACACAACTACACAACGCAGAGGTATTTATTGTTTTCTAATTGGTGTCACTAACCCCAGCTATATCTGCATGGCTGCACAGTTCTGATTGGTGTAGTGACCCACTGGGATCTCTATTCAAACTTCAATTTATTAGGCCTGTAGAAAAAGTATATACAATCGGACAGTCATACAGAAGCAGGTCAATTTGAATAATACACGTAATGCATGATATTACTGTGGTCATTACTTTATTAATTTCATGTTTTGGCTCCAGGTGGTATAGTACCACTAAAATGATTCAGAACACTTTCAACAGGTTTCTTTTAGATCAAGTAAAGGTAAGAAGGAGCAAGTCAAATGGATGATTTATGAAAACTAAAACAGTACAGAAAAATAATAATAATAAAAAAAAAACATTAATCTGCCATTTACATACTGCATTTTACTTAAAATTATAGACTGAAATTGGCAAAAGATCTTTTGTTAACATAACTTGACTTATATATCAGTGACTTATTGACTTATATATCTTAATATCAGTCAACACCCACACACACGTCTCTCAAGAATTTTTCTAATCCCTTTCATGCACGTTTGGAAAAGTGCAAATGTATAATTTGTCTTGCACTTTGATGCCCATGCATTTGCCCTGAAGGAAACTAACAGGAACTAATTCTGTCTTAGGTGACTCCAAGCATTGCACAATGGAAATGTGTGGAACAAAACCACAAGGTTGTGGTAGTGGAAAGGCTGAAGCTACCTCAAATGTTGTTATTAATAATGCTATGCGATCTTCTTCGCCAGAGAAAGAAATAATTTTATCGATTACCCCACATGTTCCATCAGTTAGTTTCACATAGCTTTCATCTCGTCTGTGAGATTGGGTGTAGTCTCTGCTAGTATACACCAGGCCTCCCTTGATCATACGTTTGTGCACTACAACTTCATCAGGTATGCACACGTGAGAGGCACAGAAGGCAGCCTGTTCATCCTGTGTAACAACGTGCACACTTCCATTGTCAAGTAGTGTGGTATCGTCATATTTGACAGCATTTTGTACCCTTGGGTACTTGATCAAATCAGAACAGAACCGTAACACCTCTTCTTTCACTGTGTACTTGGATGAGAAGTAAGGAATTGATCTAAACAGAAGAAACTTGGTAACTATCTGATTAGCCACTCCTTTTGTTCCTTTCACCAAAGTCAGGAGTTTGCCATTTGCGTTCTCGAAAGGAAATGCAGAATGTGCCCACAATGGTCCCCACAACTTGACTGACTTGGCAAGATGACTGAGAAGGTGAATGTTAAATGTCATCTGTGACTCGCCATATAAGAGCTGAAACCTGAATATGAAATCAAGCAATAAGATCTCAGCTCTGTTGATTTCACATGGTTTTAGTTCATCCTTCAATAGCAGCCAAATGGCTGATACAAGAAGGCCAAGATGTTGGAAGAACTTTTTGGGAAGAATTCCTTCAAGACATGGTAGGCTGTAGAACAGGAGCCAGGATCGCCACTCAGAGGCTTTCCAGTGCACCCTATCTGACAACCCTCTAGGCAGTCGAGTAATCAGGTGTGGAGGCTGGATACTCACAATTTTAGCATCTGTCGCTCTCAAAGTGGCAGGGCTGCCTACATAATATGGCTGGGTGGATGAAGAAGTATCGACAAGGAGTCTAGTCAACTGTCTTGAAACCCCCAGTAAAACTGCATGCATGTAGTCGGGGACAAAACCCCAGACAATATCGAAGTATGGCAAGTTGATTAGTGGAGATGGACCTTTTACGCCTCTAACACTTGTCCCACCTTCTAGAGCCAACTCCATATCCCTAACCATTTCCTCATTTGTTTTGTCACAGTATTCTTCTGCTGAAACTGGATACTTCACCACCTTATCAACCAGCTTTCCTGGATGCAGACAGAATCCACAGCCATAATAGCCATTAAACTGGGTAGTGGTCTTGCTCTGGAATCAACACTACAACAGAGGCCAACTATTTTGCTGTTAATAACAGACCCTTCTTTATGCCACGTGACACCAGTGTCGGCTAGGGTCTTGGCCTGGTCCACAAATGACTTGAGGAAGATTTCCATCACTGGCTCTTTTGGGCCAAACCAAAGGCCAGCAAGCAACACGTGCTTAAACCTAATTTCAGGGGGAAGCTCATTGATCATTATGTGAATGGGCCATATAGAGAATTTTGATGATTTGAAGACAGGGGTTCCATCTGAGTTGAATATGTATGAGAAATTGTGAGAAACTGAGAGGACCTGATTTGGGCCAGACAACTGTCTGTACTTCTCCCCATCATAGATGTCTGACAGCATCTCATTATGGCTCTTCTGCCTGTCAGACCTATAGTTCAGATGGGCACTCACTTCTGTGCTTTCAAGCAGAGTCTGAATTTGTGGGGCAAGAGGAACATTGATTGAAGAAGTTACCACCATTCATAGTACCAAAATCAAAAGTGTTGCCACATGATCCACATTCATTCATTTGTCTGTCATTGATTTCCTGGGCTGTTCCAATGTTTGAATTACAAGTTTCACAGTTCACTTGGATCGAGGTACAACTTCTTGCCCAAACAAATTATTTATCAACTGCAGCAGATCATGTAACTGGCAACCAGTTATTTTATGCTTTGCTGCATGGCTCATAATCATAAGCATTGCCTCAGCTTTTGCGGTAGTTCCTGTGGCAGTCAAAACAGCGTCCATGTCAGGCTGAAGGTCGATCATTGACAGGGGATCAGGAGGGTTCTGTCTCATGCTGCCTGTCCTACGGTCTACCTCAGACTCAGACTCTGTTCCACTACATGCCTTTAAAAAGCAACATCTCTGTTAAAGGTATGTTTGGGGTAGGTCTGCTCATTCACATATTCACAAAGTAGGTTCTTAGTTATTTTTTTTTAAAATACTTTGAATTGGATACTATGACTCCACCAAAAATTGAGAGACTCTCAAATACTTTGATCAATCTATAATTTAAAACTTTAAGTACATGTGTACCTGAGAAAAAAACAAAACAAGCTAAACAGTACTCACATGTATTTCTGAAGGCCTACTTGAGACTGATGCAAATTCTACATCACTAGTGTACACATCTGTAGTATCACAAATAATGTTCTGTATGCTGTCTCTCTCATTGTTTTCTGTGCTGTTTGTCTCACTCCCTGCCTCTAAGAACATATCTGTTAAAAGCACCATAAGCAACAAGAAAACATTAAGCTGAAAAAATATCACTGATTATGCTGGTAATCAAGCAATCAGATACTTTTCACAAATACTATATTTACAAATAGACCTATATTATTATTTAATATTATTAAATTATTTAAAATATATATATAAAACACAGCAAGCTTGACATTTCAATTAATGAATGGACTTTATTGGAAAATAAGCATCATTAGAATGAACTTAAACTGCATTGCAATAGCCTAATGCGAACAAGAATGCATGTTTTTTTAACGTACAGGTGCTGGTCATATAATTAGAATATCATCAAAAAGTTGATTTATTTCACTAATTCCATTCAAAAAGTGAAACTTGTATATTATATTCATTCATTACACACAGACTGATATATTTCAAATGTTTATTTCTTTTAATTTTGATGATTATAACTGACAACTAAGGAAAATCCCAAATTCAGTATCTCAGAAAATTAGAATATTGTGAAAAGGTTCAATATTGAAGACACCTGGTGCCACACTCTAATCAGCTAATTAACTCAAAACACCTGCAAAGGCCTATAAATGGTCTCTCAGTCTAGTTCTGTAGGCTACACAATCATGGGGAAGACTGCTGACTTGACAGTTTTCCAAAAGACGACCATTGACACCTTGCACAAGGAGGGCAAGACACAAAAGGTCATTGCAAAAGAGGCTGGCTGTTCACAGAGCTCTGTGTCCAAGCACATTAATAGAGAGGCGAAGGGAAGGAAAAGATGTGGTAGAAAAAAGTGTACAAGCAATAGGGATAACCGCACCCTGGAGAGGATTGTGAAACAAAACCCATTCAAAAATGTGGGGGAGATTCACAAAGAGTGGACTGCAGTTGGAGTCAGTGCTTCAAGAACCACTACGCACAGACGTATGCAAGACATGGGTTTCAGCTGTCGCATTCCTTGTGTCAAGCCACTCTTGAACAACAGACAGCGTCAGAAGCGTCTCGCCTGGGCTAAAGACAAAAAGGACTGGACTGCTGCTGAGTGGTCCAAAGTTATGTTCTCTGATGAAAGTAAATTTTGCATTTCCTTTGGAAATCAGGGCCCCAGAGTCTGGAGGAAGAGAGGAGAGGCACACAATCCACGTTGCTTGAGGTCCAGTGTAAAGTTTCCACAGTCAGTGATGGTTTGGGGTGCCATGTCATCTGCTGGTGTTGGTTCACTGTGTTTTCTGAGGTCTAAGGTCAACACAGCCGTATACCAGGAAGTTTTAGAGCACTTCATGCCTCCTGCTGCTGACCAACTTTATGGAGATGCAGATTTCATATTCCAACAGGACTTGGCACCTGCACACAGTGCCAAAGCTACCAGTACCTGGTTTAAGGACCATGGTATCCCTGTTCTTAATTGGCTAGCAAACTCGCCTGACCTTAACCCCATAGAAAATTTTGTGTTGTATTGTGAAGAGGAAGATGCGATATGTCAGACCCAACAATGCAGAAGAGCTGAAGGCCACTATCAGAGCAACCTGGGCTCTTATAACACCTGAGCAGTGCCACAGACTGATCGACTCCATGCCACGCCACATTGCTGCAGTAATTCAGGCAAAAGGAGCCCCAACTAAGTATTGAGTGCTGTACATGCTCATACTTTTCATGTTCATACTTTTCAGTTGGCCAAGATTTCTAAAAATCCTTTCTTTGTATTGGTCTTAAGTAATATTCTAATTTTCTGAGATACTGAATTTGGGATTTTCCTTAGTTGTCAGTTATAATCATCAAAATTAAAAGAAATAAACATTTGAAATATATCAGTCTGTGTGTAATGAATGAATATAATATACAAGTTTCACTTTTTGAATGGAATTAGTGAAATAAATCAACTTTTTGATGATATTCTAATTATATGACCAGCACCTGTACATTGCAAAGTGTTATATATAAATTTGTGTTATTTCAAACATCAGTAGTATCAAATAATGTTGTGTGCTGTCTCTCTCACTGTTCTGTATGCTGTCTCTCTAGTTGTTTGTTGTGCTGTTTGTCTCACTCTCTGCCTCTGAGACATCTATTAAAAACACCGTAAAAAAATTAAGCTGAAAAAATATCACTTACTATACTGGTAATCAGATAAATTTGACAATTAATACATTTACAAATAGACCTATATTATTATTTGATATTATTAAATTAATAAAAATACTGCAAGCTTGACATTTCACTGAATTAATTGACTTTTTTTTTTTATGGACTTTATTGGAGAATAAACATCATTACAATGGACTCAAACTGTGTTGCAATATCCTAAATGTTTGTTTGAACACTATGGGACTGTTTAACAACAGTTCACAAAATGTAGCACTGCATTCAAACTACTCAACTAAAGTTTATACCCCCAATCCTTTTGTTTTACAGTAGCCCGTGTGAGGACTTTTATTTTGATATCCGAGGGGAATTCTTCTCCTTTTCTCTTAGTTTCAATTAATTTATTTGCCTATTAAAAATCAAAAGTTAATCATTAGTAAGTAAATCAGACATTCCTGGATGACCTCCGTCATATTTACTAAAGTTTTCTTTTTTTTTTAATAATCAAATTCATTCAAGTAGTCGGGACAATCCTACTGGATGTGAGCTCGGGAGCCTACCTGTCTCATTGGCTGTTTGGCTTTCTTCCTCGTTAACATCAACACCTTCGCTGTCATGTCGACACAGAGTCTGGCGAGGTATCTTTGCTTCACTGTGAGGTTCCAGGTAAAGCTTATATTTCTGTCTAAAAACTTAATAAAGATGCAAAGTGCTTGAGATGAGTTGTTGATGGAGCGCTTATCACGTACAAGGGGGCGGAGCTTAGCTTGCGCGTGACTAGAACGTCAACTGAAAATAACGGTAGATTTTTTAAATCTGATTTGCCGTCGTTCGTTAGCGTAATCACCCAAATTTTCAGTCAGGTAATGTCATTAATCATTGTCTTTGCTGTTATTTTCGATGAAATATTGAATTTTCTGTTTATATTTTAATACCTTTTCTCAGTCTTTACTACTACTTTGAGGTAGACTGCCGGGTCGTGTGTTACCTCAGTGCCAGAAGTTGTTCTCGAAGTAAAAAAAAATCTATAGCGATCTAAAATTAGTCAAAGTGGACTCAAAAAGTCATCCCCAAAATATGGAAACTACTGGAAAGGGTGGACGATTTGACTGTTTAACTTGTCAGTCAATAGAGATTTTGCCAAATCGTTTCTGTCTCAGAATGTAAACGTAACATACAATGGAAGGCCCCGTGAAGCTCGCGCACATAAAGGCTGACAAAGACATCAAGTACCGAATTAAGTTAATGGTCAGTGTCTTAGCCAGTATTGACGTGAATACAATTTGTTGGGAATTCTTCATAAGTAAACTTAAACAATTGGAAAAATCCGATGTGTGTCAATATCTGTGCATTAGGTCTTAAAGTGACTTGTTGTCTAACAAACCTGCTGCTCTCTATCAAATAATGTTAACTGAATAACAAAAGACAAACAATCAGTTTTTGATTGGATATGCATGAATTGATTTAGGCATATTTGCGTTTGATTAATCAGTTTCAGTTTAATACTTGAATAGTACTGTTAGATAAACATACTTAAAGTTCTGTTTATTTCATATTTTGTATCTGTTTTTATTTGACTTTTTTGACATGTTGCTTGTAATTTGGTTATTTGTATTCTAGTGAAACAGAGCAAGCTGGCTGTCAAGGTAATTATTCACAAAGACATTCATTTGGTCTTGCTAATGCAAATTAATCTGTTAAATATGTTTTTATTAATTGTCATTTGTGTTGTATGTTAGCATGTTTGCCTACGTCCGGTATATCGACGACAACATCCGACAGATAGTGCCCTTGGACTATATAAAAGGCTTCTGTCCACAGGATGTCAATGATTTTGAAATAAAGAAAAAATATCATATTTTGTGGAAGAAATCACCAGAGGACCAGGGACAATACTACAAAGCACAGATATTAAAATTGGCTGGTAGGCTTTTAAAGCTACACTGTATCTCCTAAATGTATCTAAGCCATTTTATTTTAAGTATATTCTTGTACAAATCTGTTGCACTGCTAGAAACATATATGTGGGTATTACAGTTCCTGCTACAAAAGATTCTGATAACAACCACTGACATCTACACTGGTGACTGACAAAGAACTGTAGTTATTTTGTGTGAGATTTTATTGTTGGTTTGTTGTTACTTGTATTTAATTTCTTTCTTCTTCTATTCATCAGAATCTGAAGAGGAATTAACGCATGACAGAATCTCGATACCCCCACTCGACAGTGATGAGGAAGACTGTTCATCCTATAAAAACTCCATGAATCCATCTGTAAGTTAAATAATGCAGGCTAACAAATTCAACAGAAGGAAATGCTGTCAATTAACAACCTCAAAACTCACAGTAGGGCTGTCTTTAATGGTTTATAAGTTATCATTAAAAATACATTTCCCTATGGGAAAAAAATTAATGAATGAGTTTTAATTTTCAAAACCCAACTGTTGCACTCTATTGGGACACAATGGCAAAATATAAAATGAAAACGCAATGACAAAACATAGAATGGAAAGGGCAGTATTATTACAGTAAGCCTATTGATTGGACAGAGATAGTGTCAATTTGTTTTAATGTCACAATCAGTATATAATATGAGTATTTGGCTTTTTGTGAGAATTGGACATTGAGTGAATTATTTTCTGTTTTTTAAAGTGTGACAAGACAAATGACAAGACAAAAAAAAAGGTTGTCCAGAGCAGTTTTGAATCCCACATGGAATATGTCCCCGTGGCTGTGCACAAGGAACTGCAAGACAAATATTACAACCTCAAAAAAAGGATGCGAGAGGAGCATGCAATCTCTACACAGAAGCTACACGCTCTCGTGACTCTTTAGCTCCGCCCACCATAGACATTATAATAAACACTAGACGCCCTATTGGCCGATTTGGACTGTTGCTGCGATACGTCAACGAGTCCACCATATTGTGCGGGGCAAGACTGCGCTGTTAACAAACGCAAGTAAACGGACGAGCTGCGGTTTTTCTGGATAAAAACAAAAATAACATTTATATTTATCAACCGATTTCAGTGGTTTATAATGTACGCGTGTACAAAAAGTTCTAGTTACTTATAATCTCTATAGTTAGACATATAAAATATTTATTTTAATAAGAAATAGTCAAAGCTCAGGCTTGTCATATTTGGCTGCTTTATTCTTGCATAAGAATTGTGAAAATGTCCATACTGAGATATAATTTAATTTTCACATTAAATGAAATAAAGTTTTCTTATTGTGGAAAAGGCATTTTCTGTCTTTAACCCAATTTTAGCTTTTCTTGAGCTTAGAATTGACCACCATTGATAAAATGAAACAAATCATCAAATACAAATCACACAGGCTGCTTTCTGTATTTTTATAGCAGTAAAATGATACAGATATTTACAGATAGATACTCCAAAAACATAAAACAACAACGATAACTGATGGATCCTTTATGGTAATACATAAGATATTGTATTGAACTACAGTGCAATACAAATAGTAAATATAAGAAAGTGAGAATTGTAAATAGTTTGTTATACACTATAAGAAATAGTTTATGTAGTATATAATATAATAATATAGTCAATAATAAAGTCTAAAATATTGTCATTAAACAAACAGTATACAGCAAATAAAATAGTAATGAATAGAACATTTATATAATAGTTGTCACGATTCCTGTCAGTTCCTGGACTACACTTCCCATAATCCTCCCTGCTTGTCACATGCACACTCCACACCAATCATCATTTGCCACATACACCTGTAGCCTATTATCTGGACTATTTAAGACTCGCTCACACACCACCTCTTTGCGAAGTCTTGTTAACTGTTGTTGCATTTCTGAGCGTTTATTATCCTGTCTGCCTGTCTGTTCCCGTTCCCGCCTGTTACCCGTTATCGACCCGTTGCTGCCTGCCTTTGATCCTTGCCTGGTATTCTGTTCTGTGAGTGATATCTGCCTGTCCTGACCATTGCCTGTATCCTGACTACGATTCTGCCTGTCCCTTGTTTGTCCCTGTTTGTTCCCGTTTGACCCTGCCTGTACGACCACGCTCACATTTAATAAAGCTTTGCATATGGATCCCTGCCTGAGTCCCGCTTCGTTACAATAGTATAAGTACAATAATATAATATCATAATAATATATTGATAATAGCATATAGTATAATAATACTATAATAATAGCAATAGAGTATGTAGTATCATTTACAGAATAGACAATAATATAACAGCATAACTATAATAGATTGATAATCTCAAGTGGTATAATATAATAGTATTGGTATAATAATAATAATAATTGCAAATACAATGTAATATAAATTGCAGAATAAAATAGACAATGATAAAAATAGTAAATTAAATAGTGACTAGTACAATAATAATATAGTATTGGTATAATGATAATAACAACAAAAGGTTATATAGTTTCCACCAGTCTCTTGGAAATGGTGAGAACAGTGCACTGACAGGCTCTCCTCAGCTTTCCTTGAGGCTTGTGTAGCCCTGGTTGCAACGGGCTGAAAAGGAAATAAAAATATAAGCAAATCACCATTTAATGGCAAACTTTTAAATAATGTAGATGAGTTGGGAAACTTCCCTTCTAGCTACTTCCCACTGTCTCCTCAACTTGTTGTCTTTGTGAAACCTTAAATGTGTGAGAAGCTCGCCAACTAATTAATGTTACAGTAAGATTAGCAAAGATTATCAGTCACCTAGCCGAAACGAGTACTTGTCATAAAAGTCGGTTTTAATAAAATAGAGATGCATATTTAAACTTTCGTTTATAAAATAACATATAAGCTAAAACTATATTAGAAATCGTGTAAACTCATGTCTCAACTTTCACAGCTAACTAGCGACATCGCTATCTATTTTAGTCTGACTGACTCCGGTGGCCAACTACTACATAATTATATGATGACCAAATACAACCAGAAAAAAATTTTCAGTCTTACTGTGAAAGGTCATTCCCCGAGTATGGCGGCATTATAATGCCATTAATGACCGAGCGCACAACTGATGCTTGTGCGCGCAGTAAATCACTTCCGCGAGAGGATAACAGATCTACACGCAAGGAAAGTGAAGTCCCCATCCCCAGAAGTGATAACCCTCTTGCCTACTGGAGAAGTAATCACGGCCGCTTTCCTGACCTGGCAAAGATGCCATTCAAGTACTTGTCTGCTCCGTGAACAAGCACTGACAGCGAGAGACTGTTCAGTGCAGCAGCTCATGTTCTCGATGAGAAGAGGAACAGACTTCACTGTGATAAAGCAGAGAAGCTACTCTTCATCAAGAAAAACCTGCCACTTTACCTCAAGAAGTAGAATGGGCTTGTCTAATGTTTAAATATTTATTATCCACTTTGCATATCTGCAATTCTTGGTGCATTTGTTGTTGTTAAAGTTCTACAGTTAACATATGGGTTATAGCAGTCTTTGTTTTGATACACTATTATGTTGAAGGCCTACAGAGAAAATATTGTTGTATCTTTAAGCAGTTGCACTTCTGAATGCACTTTCTTGTAGTAGTCCTACAGAGAAAAATTTAAAATGCACTTGACCTAAATGCACTTTGTTTTTATGAGAGAACATTTAATTTTAAAACCTTTCTGCAGGCCAGTAGGCCTGTACATTATTATTTAATGTACACATGAGTGGGGTCAAGTTAAACATTTTAGTTTGAATTTTATTTTATACTGTGCATTGTTGCAATGTTCTAAATAAATATTTGCATAATTTGTAATTGTAATTTGTAAAATTTATTCTTTGAAACTTTAATATTAATTTATGCAATTGCAATGCCTTGATTTTAGTAAAGTTAGTACACAGTCATAGCCATAAATGCAATGGTACTAATAATTGGCATAATTTCTTTCGGTGTTTCGGTTTTCGGCCTTGGTTTCCTCTTTTTCGGTTTCGGCAAAGAATTTTCATTTCGGTGCATCCCTAAACGCAATCGTTATAAAGGTGTTTAAACAGCAAAACACATCCACTTGCACATATCTGACAATCGGAATATCAGATATTTCATGCTATAGACCAATTTGGTGTTTGCAAACAGCCATGACGTTTTTTTGTGGGCGGAGCCTACCTGGTTGCAGAAAACGACATCAGTAGCAGTCTATGGAAGCCACGGAATAAAAGAATAAAAAGTTAATTTTGAGTTTATATCTCACAATTCTGACTTTTATTTCTCGCAAATCCGAGTTTATATCTCACATTTCTTTGAAGGAAAAACAGAATTGTGTGTCTCTTTTCCTCAGAATTGCAAGTTTTTATCCCGCAATTCTGACTTTTTTCCCCTAAGAATTGTGAAACAAACTCACAACTGCAAGTTATAAAGCCCGAACTGGGAGATATAAACATGCAAATGTAAGAAATAAATTCAGAATTGTGAAATAAAAATATTATAGGCTATGTTTAAAAGTTATCTATATAAAATGTTATAGGTTTAAATATTATTTCTTGCTGTAACTGCTATATATGTATGTCCTCTATGAACTGCATATGTGAATATTATGTAGACTTACTGTTTGCATCAAATTCCTGCTTTAATAGTAGACTAATCATTGCAGGTTTCATCAGTCAAGTCTGTGACTTGCAACATAAACGTCTCCGTTTAGCTTCAAAGGACGTCTTCAACGACGGTATTCTATAAAAAATGAAGTCTATATTTTTTGCATTCCGATTCCGACATCCAGAGGCACAACAAAACATTTTCCTCTTATTTTCTGGATTTTGCACATTTTCCTCCACTTGCTACCGCTATTTTTCTGCAACCACTATGCACGCGCAGCTGCAAGTGACTTAACTGTGACATCTGCTCCAAATGGGTCTATAGTTAACAAATTTGTGAATATTTTGAATAAAAAAGGAAAAACGAAATAAAAGCAGATCATCAGTCATACAGCGCTGTGCTGTGATACGTGACAAGCAATGACGTGTCACCATGGAAACAATAAAGTGATACGTTCTAAATAACGGTCGCCTTAAAAAACTCACACCGGGTGTCAGCCAGAATATTTTAAACTTACGTGCGAAAGGGTTAATGGGGATTTGAAAGTAGTAAGACAAAACACATGAAAGTTTCCACAAGGAAATGTTTGTCTTGTGGTTCCTGTGATCACTTGAAATTGAAGAAACATACATTAGCCTAACTCTGTCTGCCTGATTTACGTGTTGTGATTTTCAACAAACCATATTATAGATATGCACCATCAGATTTGAGATGAACCATGGTACAAGTTGGTGCTGAACCATGGGTGGAGAATGGTACAGTTTGATTTTTTTTAACCGAGATCCATTATATCCCTAGTAGGCAACAGTACTTGGCCCTACCTTTTGGTTCTGAATTGTCAGTAACACTTTATAATAACTCGCGCTATGAATCATTAGTTAAGCATTAGTAAATAGTTAATTCATCATTTATAAAGCATTAATAGACATTATTAAGCAGTTAATAAATACAGCTATATATGTTTTGTTCTTGATTTAGAAGCATATCTATAATGTGTTTAATAATTGTATCTTCATACTTTATTAATGATCAATTTATCATTTATTTATGAACACACTAAATAACTATTACTGTCTAAATTGTATAAATGTACATTTAAATAGTTTATTAATCATTTACTTACACTTTATAAATGATCTTATGAACCACTGATAACTTCTAAATAACTGGCTTGTAAATAATGTAATACTTAATTTAGAAATGATAAATTGATCATTAATAATGTATAAAAATATAATTATTAAACACATTATAGATATGGTTATAAATCAAGAATAAAGCATTTATAGCTGTATTTATAAACTGCTTAATAATGTCTATTAATGCTTTATAAATGATGAATTGAATATTTACTAATGTTTAACTAATGATTCATAGCGTGAGTTATAAAGTGTTACTGAATTTTCTTATTCTGCATAGTAATCTGCGTTTTTGTTTTCAGGATCCTAGGACATGGAGTCATGATATCCACAGAAAAATGGGGCATCGTGAGGAGAGTTGTGGGTGACTCAAAATTCTGCAAGAGCCTGGCTGTCGTTATATGGGGTACCACAGTCCTCAAACAGAGGAGTGTGACCGGCATGAAATGCAACGCTAAAAAAGCTGCTGAGGCAAAACCACCTCTGACTCCTGAAAAGGTGTCAGCTATCAAAGGTAAAACTGTCAATTATGTTATGGGCGTGACATTTGAAAACTGAACTTGAAATATTAATTCTCATATGAAGCCTATTCATTACCAATATATTAAATCATCTGTTTATATTCTTCAGTGCTTATTGATAATACCGTTTCATCCCTAGTTATCAAGCATTATATGCTACTTGATTTGTACTTGAGAGTGGTCAGATTTAAAGTCTGACATTAGTCCATCAGTTCTTGAATTTCACTTCTTGTTTATTTGTGTGTGTTCCAAACAGAGTGTCTGTCTCAGAGGCTGAAGGAAAGAGGCCACACCTCAGAGGAAATAAATAAGCGCCTCCTAAGTGTACGAAAATACCTGGCTGAGAAGATCAGTGACATAAACCGGATAAAAACTGTCAGTGGTAAGTATTTACATACCCATTTCTGAATGTAATAGCAAATTTCTCTAATAATATCTTTGTCTCTTTTTTTCATTTATATGTTCATGATCACATTGGGTAACTTTTGAGCAGATTTTTTCTTTAACACATCAGTTCCTACACTTCTTGAGTGCTTACGTAGTGTTATAAAATGGATAGTTCCAGTCCTTGATTATGATTGCAGGGTTTTTCCAACATTGAAAAAATTTTGGCGGCCGCCAAAATTTGGTTTATATTTTGGGCTCATATTTTCAGCCTTTTTTCTTTCAGTCAAAAAACCGAAAATGCTATTTTTAGCGGAAAATGTTGGTGCACCCCTAACCAGAACCATCTGTTTCATAAATTAAAACATATACCTGGAGAAGGTTAAATAACAGATGACTGTCATGCTATGAACATGAAATGACTAATGGACAAAAGTTCACAGCTGTCAAGATCTTGAATCATCTCAAAGTACACCCAAAGTGTTGAATGAATTAAGGCATGATGATGTTTTGTTGACAACTAAGTTTTTGCAATTTCTTTGAGATTCCCATATAAATATACATGTATAATGTTTGGATGATGTCATATACTGATAATTTGGTTTAAGAGGTACATTGTCCTAATGAATTCTCCTTTTTTGCAGGTCTAAGCCAGCCACAGTGGACACAGTGATGCCACAAACATCATAGTTCTTTTAGTTTCTTGTTCATCTTGTTCTTGTATACATTAATTAATAAAAATGTCATGTTCATTTTTTGTGTCAGATGTTTATTCCCAGCTTGGTTGAGTAAATAAGCTGGTCTTAATCCTAAGTGTAATTTTGATTTCAGGTGCATGTTCTTCATTCTTTGCAAAACACAACCTGAGCTGTTAGCTATTAAAAAGTTGGTGTGCAGTTTTTATCAATTAAAATGATATATATGAGGTTTTTTTAAGCAACAAGGACAAAACCAGCGTATAAGTGTAGTAATCATTTAAAATATTTAATAATTAATGGCCTAATTAAATGCAAATAAAGACCAATACAAATTTGTAATGGAAACATTAGAACCAATACAAAAACTGCAATGGAAACCATTAAATATTTCCAAATAAAGACCAGTACAAACTAATAAATCCTAATGGAATATGCCCAAAACACACTATGTAGTGGAAACCATTTGGTAATGGTTTTAATGGTTAATGGCTGATGGTTTGTAATGGTTTTGTAGTGGAAACCATTAGGATTTCTGTAATGGTTTCTATTGTTTTTTTTCAGCAGGGTACATAAAAGCATATAAGAGAACCGAAAGTCTCTTTTAAGAGCATCGCAGAATTTAAATCACTACATAGACAGCAACTCACATAAATCACCCTTGACACTGAAGACTTTACTTGCTATTGATTTAATTACAAATATGTGAAAGATTAACCCTAACTGTACCTTTTAGAAATCATTTTTGTATTGAATGAACTACATTTATACTTGAAATTTTGATTGCTTCTTTTATTTATACTGATTCTTGAAAGATACATTTTTATTTTATACTTATGTTTAAACTCAAATTAACTTTTGACATTTTTTTTCATAACATTTTTTATATTGGTAAAACACACCAACTTTAAATGTTTCAATATTTTGGACACATGAATGAACTTTGCTTTATGAAGTCATACAACCTTTTTAATTAAGGTGTGTTTGTATCATATTTGTCACTATTTTAATTTTAATAAAAAAAGATTATAAAGATCACTTCTGTGTAGACAATGCAGCGTCTGAACAGGACTTTTATTTTGGAGTGGCTACATGACGTCATACGCCTGCGTCGCGCTTCTGCATCTGTTGTGATTCTGCTGAATAAAGGTTTGTTTTAAGAATTTAAGACGTTTCAATCGATAGAAACAGTTCAATGATTTAGGTTTTTTTGTTTTGTTTTTTTACAAGCGATGTGAAATTAGTTTATTTACTATTTAATGTAACATTGTAATTCTTGATCTAACTTTAATGAAGGATATTTGTGTGAGTAAAGCTCATCCACTGATGAGAAACAGTAAACCTGCGTCTCATTTCTCTCTCTATATCTCATAAATCAGTTTATCATGAACACGAGTTCAGTCTCTGGAGAGTAATGATGGAGAAACTGAACCTTTCAACTCCGAGTCAATTGAATCAAATACTTTGAAATGATTCAGTGAATCACGACACGTGCTGCTCATACAGTAAAAGTGAACGAGAACAACAAACACTAACAAACTAATCATGTTTTTATCATTTAAATATAATCTATAATTCATTAAATACCAAATGTAGATCATACATGCCTAAATATTAAGTTTATTAATTGGCAGTGTTAGTTTTGAATTTTCTTTTTGTCTAACCGGGTCATTGAAGACCATTAATCTGTTAATTATGCTCTTCTTAAAGATGGAGTTTATTAAAGAGGAAACTGAAGACATAAAGAAGGAGTTTATTAAAGAGGAGAGTGAAGACATGAAGATTGAAGAAACATTCAGAGTGAAACACGAAGATACTGAGGAACAAACAGGTTGGTTTTATTCTCACAGCTGAACTCATTTGATCAAGTCATTTGATCTTTATTAAAATGTCCAGCTCTACAGAAATAGTTCTCACGAAACCATTAAAACCATGATATTGTACAATATTGTTCTCTACACTGAACAAAGAGTGATTTCAACATATAAAGGGATTATTTTTGTATTTTACTATAGTTTCAGCTGAAATTCTCATTACCGCAATGCGTCCAGGTATGTCTGAATGTATGTTCTGTTCTAATTTAAACAGGAAAAAATGAAAATATTCTAAAACAAATTATATACAATGTTCTAATAGATGTTTTCAAATGACAGAAAAAATATGAATGTATAATGAAATGATAGTGGAAAAATTAAGTGTCCATGACTAATATTCTCATCCTCCGCAACATTTTTTAAACGACTCTTTACACACACACACACACAAAATTTTAAAAAAAAATCTTGATTTTGAATTAAGCAACACGTGTGCTAGAACCTCAAAGATGGTGACCAAGTAGGCAGATCTCTTTATATTTATCCAGTTAAAAGTTAATTCTCTTATCAGACCATGTACACAATATTTTGATTATCATTACCGTAACAGGAAATTTTCCTCATTTGGAAAAACTTTAAATTAGTAATTTTCTGTGAAAAATGTACTTCATTAATGTCTAATTATGTACATTAAATAAAAATTGTCTAAATCATCATGGCTTCTCTGAATTTAATAAAATATGCTAAGGTACCTCATCCTCCACAACACCATTCTCACTTACCGTAATAATTGAAGGCCAGTTGCGGAAGAGAGAACTTCTGTTTCGGTAATGAGAATTTAATCATACGGGCTGTTTTTAAATATATATTATGAGGTATTAAGTTATAATATTTACTAACTGTTGGAAAACTTTTGCAAAGGCTAAGGTGACAATTTTCAGAGAAAAGGTTTACAAAAAAGAAATCTACAGCAAGTCAAAACAGAATACACAGGGCTTTGTTGCACCATATTAGTAAGAACATCTTATGATATTATGTCCTAAGCTGACACCTAACCCTCACAGAAAGCTGTGCAAATCATTAGATTTAAATATAAACATGATTTGGCCAATTTATGAACATTTTAAAGTAGCGAGCAGGTGTGGACTTTAACCAATAAGTGAGGTAAGTGGCTGCTTAGAGCCCCGGGGAATGATGGCAAAACATTCTTGGCAAATGCTCCAGTGGGTATTTGTGTTTGAGCTTTGGAGAGTATGGCCCTTTCAAGGCCCTTTCGCACAGGACGCGACAACGGCACCACTGCGCTATGAAACCCATATATTTCAATGGCTTGTGCCGCGGTCAAAGTTCCGCTGTGCTCTGTGACGATTACCCGCGCGGCCAATCGACTATATGCACGGAGCGTTCTTTAGAACTTCCGCATTAATATAAGCCGGCTCGAACACTTCCGGTGAGATGTCATTTGCTGGTGTGTTGAGCATCAGTAGTGTAATACTTTTTCAAACGTAAGACGGCATAAAAAAATAAATAAATAAAGACGTACCTCAGTGTTCCTACTTGGCTAAATTCAATTCGACCATCAGTTTACACACTTTCATGTGGAAAAAAAAGCTTCAAAAATTAAATATTTATTGTGCACTTTAGTTTTAATTGAATAAAATGTGTGTTTTTACAAGTGTGCTGAAATCATTGATCTTGCGCTGCACTGACTGACAGCTGCTGTGGTTACAAAGGGAAAGTGCGGTGCTCGCAAGAAAAGTTATTGTTTTTCTTAAGATTTTTTGAGTATTTCATACTTCACATTGACAAAATGTATTTTTAAACTTAGTTATTTTAAAATGTTTAATATTTTGTCAAAAACGAAGTGAAAAAGGCTGATATATGTGCAAATAAATGCTACTTTGCCGCCACCTGCTGGCTAAAGTGGTAATTATTGTCTTTTTTTTATTTTTAAATAAGTGTTTTCTATCAAATGTTGAATTTCCTACATTTTTTAATGTTTAGTTTTACAATGGGGACAATCTCAGAAGGATGAACAAATAATGTTTGTGGTCATCACATTAAAAATAACATTTGAAGTGCAGGGTAAAAAGTGTGTGTGTGTGTGTGTGTCTAATTACAGACACAGCATTTTTAAATGGCCCAATAGCTTCGTCTTTATTGCAATCAATAAAACTGGTTTACTGGCAAATTAGGTAAATGTGATAACTGCATTAAAATATGAATACAACATTAAAAAGTCAACCATTGATGGTTTTGTGTCGATGTACAGTGAGTACAGAATGAACAGCTAACAGTTCACCGGAAATGCCCAAGCTGGCTTAACGACAACCAGGAAGTAACCGTGCATGTAGTCTATTGAAACAGGGCATCAAATGACTAGACATATAGAACTCCAGCTAACGGTTTTGAAAACTCCACCTACTTTGCTCTGGCCAGCGTAGTGCAAATCGTTTTGCATCTGAAGGGCTGTGCTGAACCCAGCGGTGAGCGCAATGCATTCCGCGTCCTGTGTGAAAGGGCTGTTCACATATCATGTCTTTTGTGCGCGCAAATTCGTTATTACAAATGTAGGTGCACGGCGTCACTTCTATTATGGACTGGTCCACAAAAGATGCCTGCTTTCAAACACTCCCGTGTGTATCTGTGATAGCGCTTGGTAAAGAGCTCCATTGATGACAATTTACCACGTTTTTACAGCGTTGATCATTGAAGCCAATCACAGACATATCAATCAGAGGTGTTTACGAATCCGCTCAGATGTCGGTACTTTTGACAACTCTATTGCAAACTTCTCCTCTCGGGTGAACCCCCACCTCTAATTTAAGCTACATTCACACTGTTAGTCCAAATCCGATCGTTTGTGTATCCGATTGGAATCTGATCTAAAGTTTTTGACGTCCACACTGTGTATCGCAGCTGTTCGGATCTGAATTGTGTGTACATGTCGCTCTTTCATTTTCTGGAATAGCTGCATTGGTTTCTATGGCAATGATGTTGCATTGGTAGGCATAAGCCAAAAACAGCAACAAGTGGGGTTTGCAGTTCAGATGTTGTCTTATTTACAACATGACATTGTGCAGCCGCATTGGACTCCTGCATCTTCTGAGGTAGCGGCAGAACCGTAGGAGGCTGGTATGAGCGGCTTTATTCTGCGCTGTCGTCTCCACCGGTCTCAAAATATGTCTCCGTTATATTGTTATTCTGCTTGTCCGGCACTTTGCAACAAACACAACCTTGTTTCTGCAGTGACAACAACGTCTGACGTGTACATTTTATGTGGCGTGAGAAAGTCACAATCCAATCAGAACAGTCAGAACAGTCAGACCTGATTTTTGAGTAGGATTTGGGATGAAGCTTGAAACTGATTTTTTTTTTCATAAAGTCGCATTTCATGTGAATTTATTTATTATTTTTTTTTTTTCAGTTCACACTTGCTAAATCTGATAGGATTTCAATCGGATATGCGGATTTGGACTGACAGTGTGAACGTAGCCCAAGACTTTATTTATGCTAAATTATGAACAGATGTTCGATATCTCGAATGGTGTTGCCATGGCACGGGATTTATTTGAAAAAAAAAGAGAGATTTAGATAGGGTTGTACGTAGTGAGATCGGTAACCACACCGGAGTACGGAACAGCTTTTCATTTCATTTAATTCATTCGAGTATATTTAGGTTTATAATGGATCCAGTTGATGAACAGGGCCCGGTTGCATGAAACCTCTTAAGTAAGGGTGTCCCTTAGGGGGAAAAAAAGTCCCTGATGCAAGGGATTTCTTTAAGAGTGTTGCAACAAACGTCTTCACGGTCACCCTTACCTAAGCGTTTATACTAAGCATTTTGTGATAGTTTCTGGCAAAACACGGCAATGGAGAAGCAGTTGCTATAGTTACGAAATCTCCCACAAGTAACAGAACATAAACCACTGACTTTTAAACAAGTTTAACATTTACTAAACTTTGTAATATTGCACGTCTTCGATCTTCTCTCACTCTAGCTGATGATGAAATCTTGATTCATGCATTAATCACATCACCTCTGGATTATTGCAATGCTCTACTTCTTGGTCTGCCTAAAAAACTTGTTGCAAGGTTACAGTATGTTCAGAACTCAGCAGCAAGAGTTCTCACCTTTACCAGGCGTTCTGCTCACATTACTCCTCTACTGCATGATCTTCACTGACTACCTGTGGCATCACGTATTCACTTTAAGATATTACTTCTAACATTTAAGGCATTAAATGGTCTTGCACCTCCATATCTGTCTGACCTACTCTACTCCTACTCTCCTGCCCGGTCCCTCAGATCATCTGAGCTTGGTCTTTTGTCTATTCCTCGTTTTTGGCTGTCCACTGTAGGTCATTTAGTGTTAATGCTCCTAAATTATGGAATTCGCTACCCCTTACACTTTGTAATATATCATCTTTGCCTACCTTCAAGACTCTGCTAAAAACATATCTTTTCAATATGTATTTTGGATAATGTCGCTATATGTAGCCTTATGTGTTTGTATTGTATATGTGGATGTGAAATGTATTGTATAGCACTATGTGAAGCGACCTTGAGCTATGGAAAGGCGCTATATAAATAAAACTTCTTCTTCTTCTAAACAACTATTCTACAATATTTGACTCAAGTTTTGAGTTTTATTTTTTACAATACACGCTGTTTCACATCATACTTTCAACAGGCTTATTTATATTGCTAAAAATACACATCAGTTTTTTTAGGGCTAAATGATTATTAGGGCTTTGTAGCAATGCAGAACAGTACTTAAAGGGTTAGTTCACCCAAAAATGAAAATTATGTAATTTATTACTCACCCTCATGTCGTTCTACAGCCGTAAGACCTTCATTCATCTTCGGAACACAAGATATTTTGATTAAATCCGATGGCTCAGTGAGGCCTCTAGCAATGCCATTGAAAATCTCAAGATCCATAAAAGTACTAAAAACATATTTAAAACGGTTCATGTGTGTTCAGTGGTTCTACCTTAATATTATAAAGCATAGAGAATACTTTTTGTGTGCCAAAAAAACGAAATAATGACTTTTCAACAATATAGTGATGGGCCGATTTCAAAACACTGCTTCGGAGCTTTACAAATCAAATCAGTGATTCGGATCTCCTATCAAATGGCTAAACTGCTGAAATCACCTGACTTTGGCGCGCCAAATCACTGATTTGATTTTCCAATGGCATTGCTGTCGATAGAGGCCTCACTGAGCCATCGGATTTAATCAAAAATATCTTAATTTGTGTTCCGAAGATGAACGGTTTTACGGGTGTAGAACGACATGAGGGTGAGTAAATGACATTATTTTCATTTTTGGGTGAACTAACCCTTTAAGGGAACACTTAAGCAATTAAAGGAAAAACTTAGTGACAGCCTTAATGCTTTTTTCTTGCACCTTTCTTTTGCAACCCATGTTTCACTAAGGGTAAGGGCTTTCATGCAACCAGGCCCAGGAATAGTAGTTTGTGATTAAAGCTACAAATTCCTCCATCAATGTCAGCTCTCTTCTAACAAGCTGATGATCTTCACCAGATGTGAAAAATAAAGAGGACATACAAAATGTGCAGTGGTGGGTCCCTTTGGACCAGGTTTGAAAACCACTGGTGTACTGAGTATCTGTAGACGCGATGGGCAACTCTGGTCCTGGAGCAACACTATTCGGCAGAGTTTAGCTCCATTCTTGATCAAACACACCTGCAAAATTTAACCCAACCTCAAAATTTAACCCTAATTCTTCAGGACTGCTTGAAAATTACAGGTAGGTGTATTTGATTAGGGATGAAACTTTACTCTGGAAGTCGGTGGCCCTCCAGAACCAAAGCTGCCCATTCTTGATCCATAGGATTGGATAGGGTATAGAGCATACATGTTGTTCAATGTTCAATTTATTTATAAAACGCATATTAATACAACAAATGTTGACCACAGTGCTGTACATGGAACAAAGCAAAACAACAATAACTTCACATTAAACTTCTATATCAGTACAACACACAATCATAAATAAAACCTTAACTTCAAAGAGGCATTAATAAAAACCTGTTTCACTGCTAACACCGCACTCATGTAAGATCAAACGGCACAGTAAAAAAAAAATTATTTTAATTGTCGTTTAAATTTACTTAGCGTGCAGCATTGCCGGATATAAAGCGGAAGACTATTCCATAGCCTAGGAACGGCGCCCGCAAAAGAGCCGTCTCCCCTCATTTTCCGGTATGTCCGCGGAACCACTACAAGAAATAAATGACTCAGAGCATAACGTTCTTCTTGGTTTCTGCACCTGAATCAAATCAGCTATGCATGTTGGGGCAGTACCATGTAAGGCTTTAAAAACAAATAATAATATCTTAAAATCAATCCTATAGGAAACCGGCAGCCAATGTAGTTCTCTTAATACAGGAGTAATACGCTCATTTTTCAAATGTCTGTCAGGAGTCTTGCAGCCACATTTTGGACCAGCTGTAATCTATCTAAGCTTTTGTGTTGAACAC
This sequence comes from Hypophthalmichthys nobilis, assembly GCA_037950665.1. Classification (NCBI taxonomy): domain Eukaryota; kingdom Metazoa; phylum Chordata; class Actinopteri; order Cypriniformes; family Xenocyprididae; genus Hypophthalmichthys; species Hypophthalmichthys nobilis. The sequence continues at coordinate 4,605,962 of CM075475.1, read as the reverse complement.
CATAGTATAGTGCATTACTGTAATCTAATCTTGCATGAAAGCATGAACAATCTTTTCCAGGTCCTTCCATGATATAAAAGGCTTAATTTAGAGATAAAATTGGTGTTGTTGGTTTTGATGCATTAAATGCCTAAATTGTTTTATGTCTATTTTTGCCCTAGACCTAATGGCACTGAAAGAGGCGAGTCACGAACTTAATGAAAGAAAAGAAGAGAAAGAACATTATGATAAACATCACAATTTCATGACTGGGGAAAGATCCACACAGGCTAAAAAGACTTCCTCACAAAAAAAAGCTCAAAAGACAGGAACTAAAAGTTGTTTCACCTGCCAACAATGTGGAAAGAGTTTCACACATAAAGGAAGCCTTATAGTCCACATGAGAATTCACACTGGAGAAAAGCCTTATACCTGCCAACAGTGTGGAAAGAGTTTCACTGTAAAAGGAAACCTTAAAGACCACATGAGAATTCACACTGGAGAGAAACCTTTCACCTGCCAGCAATGTGGACAGAGTTTTAGTCGAAAAGGAAGCCTTAAAGACCATATGAGCACTCACACTGGAGAAAAGCCTTACACCTGCACTCTGTGCGGGAATGGCTTCACGCGGGAACAAAGCCTTAGGGAACACATGAATATTCACACTGGAGAGAAGCCATTTACATGTGGACAGTGTGGAAAGAGTTTCACTGTAAAAGGAAACCTTAAAGACCACATGAGGATTCACTCTGGAGAGAAACCTTTCACCTGCCAGCAATGTGGACAGAGATTCAGACATAAAGGAAGCCTTAACGTCCACATGAGAATTCACACTGGAGAAAAGCCTTACACCTGCCAACAGTGTGGAAAGAGTTTCAGTCAAAAAGGAAGCCTTAACGTCCACATGAGAATTCACAATGGAGAAAAGCCTTAAATCTGCCAACTGTGTGGACAGAGTTTCAGTGGAAAAGGAAAACTTGAAATCCACATGAGAGTTCACACTTGAGAGAAGGTTTACTACACCTGCCAACAGTGTGGAAAGAGTTTCAGTCAAAAAGGAAGCCTTAACGTCCACATGAGAATCCACACATAAAGGAAGCCTTATAGCCCACATTAGAATTCACACTGGAGATTGTCCATTTGCCCGCCAGCAATGTGGACAGAGTTTCCCTGTAAAAGGAAACCTTAAAGACCACATGAGAATTCACACTGGAAGGGAACCGTTCACCTGCCAACAGTGTGGAAAGGGTTTCAGTGAGAAAGGAAACCTTATAGCCCACATGAGAATTCACACCTTACAGCTGCACTCTGTGCAGGAATGGCTTCACATGGGAACAAAGCCTTAGGGAACACATGAATATTCACACTGGAGAGAAGCCTTTTACATGTGGTCAGTGTGGAAAGAGTTTCATATTTAATGGTGACCTTAAGTGCCACATGAGGATTCACTCGAAAGAGAACTGTTTTAGGAAGTCGTCACTGTGGAAAGAGCAGAGGTGTAAAGAGTACCTGAAAACCATACTTGAGTAAAAGTACAGATACCTTACGTCAAAAATGACTCCATTACAAGTTAAAAGTCACCAATTCTAATACAACTTGAGTAAGAGTCTTGGAGTATCTGATTTTAAGTATTTTACTGATGTAGGCTCAAAGAGGCACTAAGCCATGCCAGTAAAAATAAACAATTGATTTGATTGATGAAAAATCATGTTTATTTTCTAAAAGTAAAATAAAACTGAACACCTTAACATTGCAATAAATCAAGGTTGACACAACTGCCTCTCAAACGTCTACAAACTCTCAAGTCTCAGTTAAGCTCAAGTGCACAAAAAGACCACAAGTAAACCAATACAGCATATAAATAAAATAATGTTTAGTTAAATTCAACTTGAACTGGATGTGTTGGTTTCAGCCTCATCACCAGTGTAGCCAAATCCGCGGTTTTCCAGCGGAACTGGGCTACTTTTACACTGTTGCTGCGGGTTTTTTGCATATCCGCGGGTTGAAGCAACCCCAAATAATATGATATTTAGCCCCTGTAATGCAGCATTTACCTGGGGAGCCCCGCCAAAAATGCGTATTTTACCCCCTGTGAAATGCGATTGGGCTAGTTTTGAATAGCAATTGGGTGGGTTTTGTTGTGAGAACCTGGCAACCCTGCTCATCACCTAAATCAAACACCTGAGATTCACAACTACCTGCTAATGCACTCACATTAATGTAAAGTACAAGTTTGGGTGAGTAAAGGCAAAACGCACAAGATTTATAGCAGAAACAAACTGCTGCAGAAAAAGTTAGGTGCCATGCAAAATGTAATGTATAGGTTAATTGTATTACTCATCACAAACGTATAGGAGTAAAAAGTACATTTACTTGTTCAAAAATGTAGTCAAGTACAGAGTAAAAGTTGCTTATATCTTTGACACAAAGTATCCAAAAAGATACTTAAGTATAGTGACATACATTTACATTCACTCAAATACTAGCTAAAAGAGTTTCACAGACAGGAAAACTGAGAATCATGTATGTAAGCTCTCCTGAAGGAGTGTGCAACTAGTCCAATTCTGATTGGTGCAACGTTGTGCCGGCGGAACGCGGAAGCTATAAAGGGAGCCGGCAACACAGCTGTTTCAGCTTCTGATCTTCAGCAAGCGCTCTGTGTGAAACTGTCTGTACTATTTGGTGTTGTTTGTCCCGTAGAAACTTGAAATCTTAGTATATGCACAGCTGAAAGCATGTGTTTTCCTTCCCGTGTTAAACTTCGGGAGGTGACACACGTGATCGATGTGTGATACTGTTTGGGTGCGAGGCAAGCACAGTCAGCTCCTGAGGGTGCTGGCTGAGTTCATTGAGAAATATCTCGACACATACAGTCATGGCTTTCGGGTGTTTCAGCCTCGCGCCTGTTGACTTTCTTCTTGAGGGAAGAAAGCCATATGTATTAACAGCTTGAATCTTGCGTTTACTGAGGCAACGTGTAGATCAATAGGCCGTATATAATAAGCACAGATCTGTGTGTTTCTCTCCCAACGGTACTTTTCGGGAGACGCAATCTATGTGTGGTTGCTTAGGAGCGGAGCACGCATAGTCTGCTCTCAAAATGGGGCGCTGGCTATGTTCATTCATAAAATACCGACGTGCGCAGTGAAAAGAGCGTGCACTTTCGGTAGTTTTAGCTCTGCTCCTGTTGACTCTTCTCGAGGGAAGAAAGTCTTTTGGCTGCAATCTCGTGTTGCTGAGGCAACGCGTAGATCATAATATATATAGTGGGTATAGAAAAGAATCACCCCCTTTTAAAATAATCACATTTTGTTGCTTTGCAGCCTGAAATTAAGAGGGACACAGTTTTGTTTTATCCAGCTGTATTTATGCTTTACAACTTATAATAGCCAAATGAAAGATATCACTCCAACATGTCAGAAAAAAAAAAGAATTAAAAATCAGAATCACTGAGTTGGAAAAATGATCACCCCCCTTCTAAAAATGACTTGTAAACTCAATCAGGTGTAGTTAAACACCTTCTCAATGGCACACAAAGTCATTTGACTTTCAGCTGTGATCAGATGTGGTCATTTTGATTAGCTCAGCATGAAAAGAGTTTTCCTGCAGCATTTCAGTCCTTGGAAGTGCAACTAAAGCAAACAATCAACTATGGGCACTGTCAAAAGATCTCAAAAGATATATATATACACACAGTGGGGCAAAAAAGTATTTAGTCAGCCACCAATTGTGCAAGTTCTCCCACTTAAAAAGATGAGAGAGGCCTGTAATTTTCATCATAGGTACACTTCAACTATGAGAGACAGAATGGGGGAAAGAATCCAGGAAATTACATTGTAGGATTTTTAATTAATTAATTAATTGGTAAATTCCTCTGTAAGTATTTGGTCACCTACAAAAAAGCAAGATTTCTGGCTCTCACAGACCTGTAACTTCTTCTTTAAGAGGCTCCTCTGTCCTCCACTCGTTACCTGTATTAATGGCACCTGTTTGAACTCGTTATTAGTATAAAAGACACCTGTCCACAACCTCAAACAGTCAGACTCCAAACTCCACTATGGCCAAGACCAAAGAGCTGTCAAAGGACACCAGAAACAAAATTGTAGACCTGCACCAGGCTGGCAAGACTAAATCTGCAATAGGTAAGCAGCTTGGTGTGAAGAAATCAACTGTGGGAGCAATTATTAGAAAATGGAAGACATACAAGACCACTGATAATCTCCCTCGATCTGGGGTTCCAAGCAAGATCTCACCCCGTGGGGTCAAAATGATCACAAGAACAGTGAGCAAAAATCCTAGAACCACACGGGGGGACCTAGTGAATGACCTGCAGAGAGCTGGGACCAAAGTAACAAAGGCTACCATCAGTAACACACTACGCCGCCAGGGACTCAAATCCTGCAGTGCCAGACGTGTCCCCCTGCTTAAGCCAGTACATGTCCGGGCCCATCTAAAGTTTGCTAGAGAGCATTTGGATGATCCAGAAGAGGATTGGGAGAATGTCATATGGTCAGATGAAACCAAAATAGAACTTTTTGGTAAAAACTCAACTTGTCGTGTTTGGAGGAGAAAGAATGCTGAGTTGCATCCAAAGAACACTATACCTACTGTGAAGCATGGGGGTGGAAACATCATGCTTTGGGGCTGTTTTTCTGCAAAGGGACCAGGACGACTGATCCGTGTAAAGGAAAGAATGAATGGGGCCATGTATCGTGAGATTTTGAGTGAAAACCTCCTTCCATCAGCAAGGGCATTGAAGATGAAACGTGGCTGGGTCTTTCAGCATGACAGTGATCCCAAACATACCGCCCGGGCAACGAAGGAGTGGCTTCGTAAGAAGCATTTCAAGGTCCTGGAGTGGCCTAGCCAGTCTCCAGATCTCAACCCCATAGAAAATCTTTGGAGGGAGTTGAAAATACGTGTTGCCCAGCGACAGCCCCAAAACATCACTGCTCTAGAGGAGATCTGCATGGAGGAATGGGCCAAACTACCAGCAACAGTGTGTAAAAACCTTGTGGAGACTTACAGAAAACGTTTGACCTCTGTCATTGCCAACAAAGGGTATATAACAAAGTATTGAGATGAACTTTTGTTATTGACCAAATACTTATTTTCCACCATAATTTGCAAATAAATTCTTTAAAAATCAGACAATGTGATTTTCAGGATTTTTTTTTCTCATTTTGTCTCTCAAAGTTGAAATGTACGTATGATGAAAATTACAGGCCTCTCTCATCTTTTTAAGTGGGAGAACTTGCACAATTGGTGGCCGACTAAATACTTTTTTGCCCCACTGTATATGTATGTGTATATTTATATGTATGCGTATGTTTTTTATACATATATCATGCTCAGATGCTTCTTATGGTCAGACTGATGGCTGGGCCCATAGTGATTATTTTTCTGTCGGCCCGCTTTTCCAGTTTGATGATGAGAGGATCTTTTAGGCTTAAAAGAACCCTAGATTCTATCCTTTCATGTAGAGAAAAAGGAGTATGAGGAATCTTTGGTCTTTGAGCCGCAGGAACGTAAGCTGGGTCTATATTTTATGTTTTAAAATGGGACCTTGTTTTTTCCTGTATAGTCTTTCTGAGCATGTAGTTAGTCAGGAGGCTGGTCCATCTCGAGCTGAGGCTCAGAGTCAGGGCCAGGAGTCCAGTATAGCCGCTCGGGCGCCTCCTCCCTTTTTCGGAGCGAGGCGCAGAGACGGCTGGACTCGAGGAGGGAGAAGCAGGTTTTGAAGGAGGCGATCGATCACATACGCCAGTAGCGTCGGTGATCGATTCCCTCTCGTTGCGAGGGTGACTTTACATCTGCCCTCGCCCCTTCTTCCTCCACCTCCCGGAGTTTTTGGTTCATGCTCGGGTGCTTCTTTAACACTCGGGCTGACGGCTGGGCCTTTGATAATATTTAAAAGGGCCCGCCTTCTGGCTTGATAGTGAAGAAGCTCTTTTAGGCCTAAAAGAACTCTAGATTTTCCTTCTATCTGGAGAAATTATGAAGGAAGAGTCTTCGTTCTGCAGGCTGCAGGCTGCAGGCTGCAGGAAGGTAAGCTTGGTCTATATTTATGTTTTAAAATATGCAGACCATGTTTTTCCTGTATAGTTTTCCTGAGCATATAGTCAGCAAAGTGTAAGGGTTTCTTTGGGCATAACTGGAGTGTTTATAGGTTGGCTAGAACGATATTTATTGTGCGGGCCACAAAATGGCCGCCTCTGGGCCACCTATTGTTTGAGTAGCTTCTCATTTACTGTTTGCTAAGAGTAGTTTGAGTTAGCACTCTTCAGTGAGCATCTGTGTTTAGGTCGGCCTTCCTCGGCCGCCTGACTTTGGTTGCTATTTTGCTGTGTTTTTTGGCCTTGTGGCCCACAGCTAGCGGCTAGCCCTTTTATTACTATACCTTTTCAGGTTGTATAGTTACTAGTTCTGGCCTCCTCCTGAGAGTGTTGTAGGCCATATGCCCATTTCCCCCTTTTTATATGTTAGGTGCAATGGCTGAGTTTAACAGCTAAGGTTGTAGGTTGTTATTTCAGCTTCCCTGGTGCTGTTTCTCAGGTGGTAGGCCCTTATCTTCTTTAGATAAGTTTAGGCAGTGTATGCTAGACCCCACTGTTCAGAACTTCTTCATGCTATGATTTTGTTCTCCCTGAGCCCCTTGTATTCCATTTAAGTTTGAGCTACGGTGCTAGCTTTTTAGCTCCCATCCTCTAGGGCTCAGTTCAGATCTATGGTTCTGTTTAGTGATGAATATTTATCCTTTATGGATGGCATGTATATACAAAGCTTGTTGCTTTGGGTTCTGAGCTATTGCCCTACATGTATGTGAGCTTTACTCTAGTGCTGCCACAGGTTGGCACCTGTTCTCATAATAGTAGGCTGTTTTTGGCCTCTATTTAAGAACGTGGTGTTTTTGTACTCCCCTGTTAGGTTTTATGTGTTTCTCTGAGTGCATCACCTGTTGGATCGCACACTCAGGTTGAGTATAGAGAGTCATGCTTTTGCTACCTCTGTTAGCTCCCTTTTTATCATTGCCACAGTAGCTATATTTCATATATCTGTTGAAGTTGTTGGCTCTTTATTGTTTAGCCTCCCTCTATCTTGCAGCTTGTGTTTATGGCGCTGTTGGTTTATGGTCATGAGTTTTGCTAACATATATTAGCGCTGCCACAGGTTTATGCTCGTGTCTGTTTTAGGTTTTAGGCTTTGTGGGCCTTCCTTAAGACCATGGTAGCATCTTACGGTACCCTGTTATTATTTGAGTTTCTGGTACATTGCCTGTTGGAATGTGTAGACTTAGCTCAGGTTGTGTATAGCTAGTTGCCCACAACTGTTTCTGGGTCTAGAGCTGGTCCCCTATAGCTTGGTCCCCTGTATGACCATTAGCTTTTGCTACATGTTGCTGACGCTACATGTTGCTGACGCCATGTGCTCTTGAGTTGAAGGCCTCTCCAGGCCTCCTTTCAGGTTGCATGTTGGCACAGCTTTGTGTGGTGGTTCTTTATATGACTCATCTCCATGGGTGAGTCGTTATTTATTCTATGACCCCTTTCTGCCCTCTGTGGGCCTTAGATGAGGCCTCTCGTAGAGTACTGTGGCGGAGCTGTACTCCTCTTTTAGAGTTAAGGTGGTTTTACTGAGTGCCTGGCCTGCTGGCTGATCTGGTCATTAAACTTTCACTGGCTGGTGCCATGTACTTTTGGAGTTGTAGCCCCGTCTGGGCCTCCTTTTAAATGGCATGTTGGCGCAGTTTTGTGTTGGTTTTTACATGACTCATCACCATGGATGGGTCTGGATTGCCACTAGCTGACGCCTCGTGTTTACAAGTCGTAGGCTTTTTTAGGCCTCCTATGTGTCATGTTGGAGTTCGGCTTTGTACTCCTCTCACTCTGAAAGTTACAGTTAACTTTTGTGTAATAAACCGTACTTTTGTTCGGTTTTTCTGCATTTGCTGCCTTGAGTTTGGTTTTTCCTTTAGCTCTAGTTGAGCTAAGTAGTTACCTCATAAGTAACTTGGTTCTATTTTGCTCCTAGAACTTTAGTGGCCGCTAGTCTCACGCCGCGTGTTGATAGGTAGGCCTTCGGGCCTCCTTGCTTAATATGCTGGTGTTTGTTCTTGTATAATCCTCTCGCTGAGAGAGTTGGAGGTGCTTTACTGAGTATACTGCTGGTTGGCCAGGGCCCCAGGTGACTTATTAACCTCCTTTGTAGTTCGTTATTTGTTCTCCTCGGAGCTTGAAACACTGCCATGGGCTGATGCCACGTGTTTGACTGAGGTTATAGGCCCTGTTCGGGGCCTTCTTTAGTGCATGTTGGCGTATGTTGTACTCCTCTTGCTTAAAGAGTAAAAGGTTCTTTTACCGAGTACACTGCTCGTTGGATTGTGTTGGATGGACTGCTACGTGGGCACTCACATCGGCTTTATATGCTGCTACTAGGTCAAGTGGCTTCTTGCTTCCAGCAAGGTTTTAAGGTCAAGATGTACGGCCTTGTCAGGCCGCTCTTGGACTCCACTATGTGACTAGTATTCTAGTGTGATATGTAGTTCTTTTAGAACTTTTTGTCATGTTGCAGGCCTCCTTCCGGCCTCCATGATTTTGTGCCTACAGTATGGTCTATCTGTTAGGTTGACCTTCGTACTCCCCTTTTTGGGTTGTTTGTGTAATTGTGCTTAGCTCCCTAAGCTGATCATTGGTTGAAGACTTCCGTGAAGCCTCCCGTTGAGATCAGCCCCCAGGCTGGTTTGTGCTCTCCTGTATCAGGGCTTCTTAGCGCACAGCCTCCTCAGTGCGATTGTCAGGCACTGAGTAGATCCTAGGATTGAGCAGAGTATACTCCCCTCAATACGAGGGTTCATAGCACTCAGCTGAGTTCTGCTCTCCAGGATGCCCGTCTCTACACATGGGTTTGAGTTGCTTACTGCCTTCTTGCAGTCGCTCTTACCTGCTCTCTTCTCTGAAGTATGTGTTTTGAGATTCTGTATTCAGACAGGGTTGGCCAAGACTAGGTCTGTCCTCCGTCAGACCAGGTCGGCCTCCCTGGTGGCATTGGGGGTGACTTCATTCCCCTCTAGTGAGTGGCCGGGGCTCCTTTCAGTTCCCTGGCCACATTCCCTTTAAGGGACCACTTTTCCTCGGAAAAGTTGGTCCCAGAAGCCTTTTGGCCATAGGGAATGCTGTCACTGACAGCCTTGTGTGACCCGAGGGTGAGTTGCTGGCGTTTCCTTCGAAACTGCTTGACGTTTGTCTCAGCCATATTTTTTGGCATGCACTCTCCTTAAGCATGGCGGCGTGGGTATATCGTTCCCCATAGCGTTTCAAACGCAGAGCGAGTTCCCTTTCGAAAGGGAACGTCTCAGGTTACGTATGTAACCATGGTTCCCTGAGAACAGAGAACGAGACTCTGCGTTTCCATGCTATGCTTCGGGCTGCCTGCTGAACAGTCCCTTCAAGACGATAAGATACTGTTTCTCCAGGTGCTCCTTATATACTTCCGGGTCGCGCCATATGACATCATAGGCTGTCACCGGCCAATAGGATTGGAGTTTTTTGATACTTGGCTTTCAGACACCGGCTCACGTGTGACGTTCCCCATAGGATTTCAAACGCAGAGTCTCGTTCCCTGTTCTCATACATAACCTGAGACGTTTTGGTGTTTGTGGTGATAATTTCAGAAAATTTTGTGTAAAAAAAACAGAACACAATATTAATGTGTTTATTAAAATGACGAATAAAATCAATATCAAGACAATTTTCGATACTCGATAGTATCGAGGCAATTTGGTTGGTACCGAATTTGACACCCAACCCTAGTGATAAGTGGGTTTTATTATTAAGTATTCAAGTGGTTCATACTGATTTCCTAAGCTAATACATGTTCAAGTATTACCTAAATCAGGGGTACTCAACAGACGGCTCGTGGGTCCCATTCGGCCCATCATAATTAAATTTGTGGCCCACGTCATGCAAATAAATATGAATGTATTTTTATTATAATTTGCATTTAAAATTACTGTGAATATTACTTCGGTAATATGCATACACTAGGGTAGACATACACTGCACATGATGCACATTTAGTCATAAGCAGCACAGAACGTGCAAAGTGTACGTGCTCAGCACGGTTTTTCTAATTGCTACGAACAAAGTAAGGCACTTTGCACGTGCTTTGAATGAGATTTGCACTACTTAACTTTTTTCATTAGGGCTGGATGATTAATCGAAAAGTAATCGAAACCGAAATTTAGAACCTTGTTTTTTTAATCCTGTTAATACTTTCCCCTTAAAACAGAACTACGACGTGTGTGAAATAACTACTTACAACCCACAGCTTCACAGTTAATAGAGTATTAATAATGACTAATTCATACACGCAATCATTCTCATTACGTACCGGTAATGTGCTAATTCTTTATCTGATTTACAATGAGCAGAATTCTGTCTTTAAATGTTATGAACCATAGAAAAAAAAACTGCTGAAAGTGAGCTGGTATGTCAGAGCACTCTTTCATTAGGAAAAAATATCCCACCTTTAATAGTCAAGCATATTTACAGTACAAACCTTGTAAGTGAACTATGAAGGCAAAAAACAATGAAACAGAAACAAAATAATCATTCAATTTTAATGCCTTTTTTCATGTTCAGTAACACTTTAAATAGGACAACCATTAAGGACTAGTAAGACTTAGCTAGATAATTAACTGCACTTCTAAATACTATAAATATTGTCATAAGTAGGCCTAAATAAAAGTCTTACGATCCAAGTTGTAATTTGTGGTCCTTTGCATTTTATGTGGTTTAAATGCGGCCCTCTTGGCTTTCGAACTTGAGTACCCCTGACCTGCATCATGAATGGATTGCTGTCTACATATGCTATTGTTGTTTATACCCAGATGATTGCCACTTGCAGCTAATTTGAAGATTATATTTGTAATTATATAATTCTCTACAGTCTGTCAATACACGAGTTGCTGCAAAGACCATAAACAAAATAAGAGCCAGGTCTTTTCTACAGCGGTATAATCAAGAAAAAGTAAGATTATCTCTACAAAGTGACATATATGTGATGCTGTAAAGTCATTCTGTCTTTATCTCTTGCTTCAAGTTGAAGAAACTCAAAATTAACTTTGTGCATTAGGCCTCTGGTAAACTGTATATTGTTACTAGGGGTGTAATGATATTCAAACCGAACCGAAAAACCATGATACTCCACCCACGGTATGAACCGCAATACTCTCATGGCGTACTGAACTTGCCCCGCCCAGCCCTGGCCCATTGGATCTACACAACGAATACATCATTGTAGCTTTTGTTTTGCTACTTTCGATAAGAGACAAAGTGTCATCTTTCGAATTCTGTCCATTTTATCACAAAATACAAAAAAAAAAAATGCCATTTAGATGCTCTTTTATGTTGCGTGACAGATCACTGTCATGCCTCATTTCAAACAGCAGCTAAAACAACTAAACTTGTCATTAAATCGATTGAGAAAAACTGTAATAAATAAAGCAATTTTGTTTAGTTTTCTCCCCCTGCTGTACCGAACTGTGACTTCAAAACCGAGGTATGAACCGTCGCACGCTGCATCTAACTCAGAGCTATTGCTGTGGGTGTATGCTTCCCCGACCAGACTACCACTAGTTTAATACTAGTCTGTGATTTACAACATGCTTGTTGTATCAGATTGCTGCCACTAGGGGTGTTAAGCTTCCCCCAATAGAGGGGGAAAAAAAGGGGAAATTGCTAGTTAATACTAGTTTTATACTAGTCTGTGACTTACAACATGCTTGTTGTATCAGATTCGCTGCCGCTAAGGGTGTAAGATTCCCCCATTTATAAAAAAAAAAAAAAAAAAATTCTGGGTTTTTACAGGCCTAGGCTCATTCAGGTAACTGCATTTTAAGGAAACATGGCATTCAGATTTTCACACTCAGTTTGTGTTGGGGGATATCAGCATATGGTTTTGTTTTGGGGGGTTATTGCTGCTCTCCCTGCTCTTATCCATGCTAAGCTGCATGGATGCGCAGGGAGTTCTTGCCCAGGACAGAACCATACCGCCAATACAAACTCTATGCAATTATCAATCATATTTGACGATAGTGGTCCTGACAGAAATCCAGCGTTAGCGTCAGTTCTGGCAGGTCACGTCAGTCAAACTCGCATCAGCTGACTCCCAGGTGACTCACGTCTACCTATAGGAATACGACGCCTATCACAGCATCCATATATAAGCTCTTCAGTATTATCAGCAGCTATTGCATTTCTCAGGAGCTAATTATCCTCCTCCATCCCCAGCTCCTCCTCTCTTTAGTCAGGATTGGCCTTATGATTCCCCTGAATCAGACTAATTCTTGAAATATGTGTACATGTTAAATTATTGACATTAATTATATCTGCATATGTTGGTTCTGTTCTGTTTACCCTTGGGGGGTTATTGCTGCTCTCCCTGCTCTTTTCCATGCTAGGCTGCATGGATGCGCAGGGAGTTCTTGGCCAGAACAGAACCATACCGCCAATACAAACTCTATGCAATTATCAATCATATTTGACGATAGTGGTCCTGACAGAACTTTAATTTGGTTACATGTCGTTTTTGCCAAAATAACTTGCGAGATGTAAGATATTCCATCATGTAAGCGAAGTCAACAGTGATTGCAAGGTGTTTGGTTTCATATCTTTGACACGTTCTATTGCGTTGGCTGTGCGTAGCCACGATTTAGCTCATAGTCAGACCGGCTATTTGTAGCCCACCTATAGTCAATCCTGATTTATTGTGTTTTTTGAACAGGAAGTGCATGAGATGGTTGATATCCCATCATGTTTGCAATATGTCAGTGATATCTACAGGATGTAAGTGGCATTTCATGACATGGTCTATCTGTAGTCACGATTTAGCTCTGAATTGCATAGGCTATGTGTAGTCTGCTTTTAGTCCACCCGGTGGAATCGAGGCAATCTATAGTCTAATTTTTACGGCTTGGCTATAGCCCTGATTCAGACCAGCAATGAGTGTAGCCAAAATAGTGTTAAGCAGCCTAATTTTTGGTCACAAAGCTTGTGGGATTCATGAATTCATGATATAGGCTACTATCAAATGCAAGTCGCCTATACATGTGAAACAGCATATTTTTGCTGTCACACAATCATACACATTCTTTGATATATATTATATATATATATATATATTATGGTTTTCTATTTTAATATACTTTAAAATATAATTTATTTCTGTGATGCAAAGCTGAATTTTCAGCATCATTACTCCAGTCTTCAGTGTCACATGATCCTTCAGAAATCATTCTAATATGCTGATTTGATACTCAGTTATTAGCAATGTTGAAAACAGTTGTGTTGCTTAATATTTTTTTGGAACCTGTGATACTTTTTTCAGGATTCATTGATGAATAAAAGGTTAAAAAGAATAGCATTTATTCAAAATATAAATCTTTTCTAACAATCACTTTTTATCAATTTAACACATCTGTGCTGAATAAAAGTATTAATTAATTTAAAAAAAAAAAAGAAATAAGAAAAAATTACTGACCCCAAACTTTTGAATGATAGTGTACATTGTACAAAAGATTTATATTTTAAATAAATGCTGATATTTTTTAACTTTTTATTCATCAAAGAATCCTGAAAAAGTATAACAGGTTATAAAATAATATTAAGCAGCACAACTGTTTCAACATTGATAATAAATCATCATATTAGAATGATTTCTGAAGGATCATGTGACACTGAAGACTGGAGTAATGATGCTGAAAATTCAGCTTTGATCACAGGAATAAATTATATTTTAAAATATATTAAAATAGAATAGAATTTAAATTGTAATAATATTTCACAATATTGTTGTTTTTTCTGTATTTATTATGAAATAAATGCAGGCTTAATGAGCATAAGAGACTTACTTCAAAAACAATAAAAATAGTAATGTTTCCAAAATTTTGACTGGTAGTGTGTGTGTATGTGTGTAATTATATATATATATATATATATATATAATTTTACACACATATATGACTGTCTTTAATTTTAAGTTAAAAATTTACAATTACAATTCTCAACCGCTAGATGGAAACTGTGGCTCTACTAAGACATGACTACTGGCAACGCAAAACTTGAAAGTTAGTGGAGATCACTGTTGCCAGATCTCGCAATAAACATTTCCGCCATTTTACAACTGTCGAAGAGCAAGGAACAGCAAATGTTAAAGCAAATTCTTTCCTGCTTTTGGTCTTGTAAGTATCTGTGTTTTTCATTTTGACATGTGTTCATTATTTATCGTGTGTAGGAACCTTGACATTTTAGCGGGTAACAGTGCAGACTCAGAGTAAGCCATGTTGTGGTTAGTGTTGTGAACAACAGTCAAGATGGCATTCCAGGGACCAGTTTACAACAAGGCCCCTCTTTAACTGCTGGTGTGTAAGAAGATGTGCCATACTGTGATTGGATCTTTGGTGAATGAACATGAACAAATGTTCAGCAACATCAGATAAGATGTTAGGACAACTGCCAGACACCTCTTCCAGAGCAGGAAGGGGGACCTTCTGCACCCACCAAAACCAAGGAGAGGACTTCTCATTGGATGACACATTGACTCTAACCACCAAACTCATTCCGAAGGTTTAGGCAAGGACTGCCATAAAAATTCCTTCAGGACCCCCTGGATGGAGCAGCAGTGACTGAAATAAAGAGAGGCCACAGAGATCTATCTAAATCCATTCATACCTATGTTTGGAGGCCTTAATTTGATCTAAACTGCATCACACCCACTCCATCTTCATGCAAAGCACAGTTATGTTAATGGTTACTGACTGCTAAAACAACAGGTCACAGGACAGACCTGTTAACAGATAAACAAATGCATGGACGATGATTTAGCCATTTCATATCGTGTTTGGTGTCTGTCTGTTCCCTACAATGCCTTTAATTGAAAGAGGTTTGGTAAAGATATAATGCATGGGTAAAATGTTAAAGATACTATTTTAACACTGTACTTTATGCTATGCAAATGAGTTCCACACTAGGGTGGGCAACACAGGGGCTACTTCAGATAACAGTGGCCAATCACACTCCAGGATCGGCAAGGCGCCACATTTCAATCTCCTCCTCCTTATCATAAAGGGATAAATATGTCCCCCGGGTAGACACACCCTTGTTCTGAGTTTCCAGCTCGACGGGGAAGGAGACGTTAACAGACACTCCACGTCCTGAGTTTCTGACCTGACGAGGAAAGAGACTACAAGACAGTTAAGGTTAAGCTTTTGCGAGCAAAACCTTTTACATTGCTTCCATATGCGCAATAGCTGCAAAAAGGGCCCCAGCATTGAGGGACTTCATCTGACCCTTACGGCTCCTACAGCAGTGCAGCCCAGTCCGCAAAGGACCTCTGCATCGGCAGACATTGCCTGTACCACACGGCTCCTCAGCGACGCAGCCAGCCTGCAAAGGAACCTGTGACGATTCATCTGACCCAGCTGCCCAGTCCATCCTAAAGGACCCTCTTGGCGCAACCAAAGTTCAGCATCCTCCAGCCCAGTTACTTGAGGTCAGCTGTTACAAATAATAGGGATATTATTTGTTGAATGATAAATAAGCAATTATTTATCACCATTTTACCAGAGCCATTAGGTGGCTTCCGTAAGAAGCATTCCCATACAATTCTCTTCCATTCTACATTCAGTTCAACAGCATTTCATTTATTCATTCTGTGTTCACTTCATTTATTTGTTTCTTTGATTTAATTTGGTATTCTCCTTTGATTATTATTTTACTATCTTTTAGAAGTGCATATTCATTATTAATCGTTGTGGTATTTACTCTTGCATGTCTATTGTTAATAAATTTCATTGATTTTATTATAACTGTGTCTTCCTTGTGTTGATGATCAAAGACTCTACTAGTTGGCCAGACTCTCACAAATCCTTCAGACAAATCAGTTGACCGACTCCCTTTTATTAATTCTGAATTATTGAACAGCTCTTTTGGAGTGTTCTTAAATTGTTAAGATAGTATTCTTAATTGGTGCCCCGTATTACAAAAGGGGGGAGGGGTCATCTGATACACTCATAACCACACCTTAAGTGACATGTGATCAAAAGTCACTACGTTGTAACGAATTTACATGTATTTAATCAATTAGCTCAAATTATGGGTGAAATATATATATAATTAAGTCATAGCAGCGTTATGATTAATTATAATATAGATCGACCAAAGAGGGAATTATGCACATATATTGTGAATTAATTACAACGGATTATAATTAATTACATATATGATTAGGTCTAGTTCAATAGTGATTTGAGAAAGACTATCCTAGTTTGTCCAGCAAACCATCAGTTTTCTCATAAACTATTTATAAAAGGAAGTTGGTCTCTGGCCACGAGAATAACTTCCTATTATAGCATTAAAGCGTAAAGCAGTTTTGCAGAATCAAACGTAGAAGAGACCTGGTTCGTTGAATGAGCCACAGAGGCAATCAAGCATGAATATAATGTATTTAATATACGAAACTACAACTACATGGGCTAACGTTATATGACTAGATATACACAAAGAATACACATATATACAAAGCGAAAGTAAAGGCAGGAAAACAGAGGTGATCAAAGAAAATGGCAAATTACAAACAGTTAAACCTTTGAGAGCCAGCAAGGAAACTCAGCTTATGCATGGAGCTTAAAGCGCTTGAAAGAATGGTTCTATACTTGCATAGGTTTTAGGTGCTGGAGTTGCGTGTCTTTCTGGAGGAGTTTCAATGCGTGCGGCTGGAGCGATTGGTCCTTTTCCGAGGCTGGGTTCTCGGCGGGGTTTTCAAACAAGGTTTTAACTTAAGAGTAAGATAACCGGAAAATAAAGGAGAGAGAGTCCGTCTCGAGGTGATGGAGGATGACGGAGGCTTGACAGAAGCGAACTTGTGCCAAACAGATGGTCGTCCGAAGATGAAGAGGAGCACGTGATGGGCGCGGTCGCCGAGGCGTCCGGGAGAGACGTGCGTGAGGTGGCGACGGACAATCGAGAGACAAAGGAAACATGCGTGTGAATGTCTTTTTAAGGACAAACAAGCCAAACGCCTCCTCGGGTGCAACTTTGGCGGGCAAACTTTTTCTTTGTCTCCATTTATGGCCTCATTTGCATGGTTTATGAAGTGTCAGATCTGAGTACATTTTCTTCAAAGTACCATTAAAAATAGAACAATGCATTTTACAGTGATGTGACATACATTGTCAATTAGGGCATAAAGAGAGCTTTACAATGAGACCAAACTTGTCGGACGTCAAACACATAAAAGTGAGGGATACAGTTTATACTTGAATATACCGCTTAGAATAAAACTAACACTGCTACAATCATAACTAATCTTATATACTAGGGATACATGCACGTTCACTTGAATACAGCAATGGGTACACTTTGGTATAGCCATATTTTGAGGCTAAATGTAGATACAGTTTCCAAATGTGTGTTTGTGTCTCTGTATATGTGTGTGTGATGTGTATTGGGTTTTCGCAGCGTCTCGGGTATGCCACATGGCCCTTAGTGCCATTGTGGGGGGGAGCATGGGTGACTCTTTGAAGTCCCCAGAGCTGGTAAGAAAGCCTCCTGCTTCTCCTCACTGAAGGTAACAAAGATGCCACCAGGGTAATTTCATCCAGACCTGCCGGAGCCATGGTCTATGGGTATATGAAGGAGGTCAAACGTTAAAAGCTTTCTTTAATTTATAGTTGTATTGATGATTTTTGATCCACCACAGACGCTACAACGTCACCAGTGAAAGGAGTAAAAATCACTACATTAGATTAAATGCTACATGCACATGTACTGTAGTGTTTCCTTGTGCCCTAAAACTTTCTAATTATCTAAATACAAGGGGGTAAACATAAAACCTCTGCAACCTATTATTATTTGTTATGAAAGCCACATATATCTTTTAATCTTTTGATCATTATGATATGAAAATATGAGTTTTTGATTTGGCAAGGCAAGTTTATTTTGTATAGCACATTTCAACAACAAGGCAATTCAAAGTGCTTTACATAAAACATGGAATTTATGGAACCGACAATTAATCAGGTTGTTTTATAAACCAAAAAACATTGTTAACTTTTTTTGTTTAACTTTCTTGTCAATGTTTTATATTTTTATTATGTTAAGTTGTAAAATGTTCCATATTTTTTTGAGTGTTTAATTGTATTTGTAAAATTTAATTTTCATTATTTAATTTTTTTATTATTTTGTATTATCTTGAGTTCTTTTTCTAAATAAAATCTTTATATTTAATTTGTTTGGATGGATTGTCATTTATGAGAACCTGTTATATTTAAGTGAAAAGAATCCTTTAGCTATTATTTTGTTGTCTATTACATCTATAGATGTAGTCATTCATTAGCTGTATATTTGATAAACAGTCTATTTTTGGGTTATGGTTAGACATCTATTAGATTTTCACTGACAGCCCAAATTTTGCCTCGTTGTAGCCTAGACGACCAGGGGTGAGTTTCCCAAAACGAACTATGGTCGCAAGTTCCTTCGTTACCAATAGAGTTAAATGGGACTTACGACTATAGTTGGCTAACGATGCTTTCGGGAAACACACCCCTGGCTGTGTTTTGATGGCTATTAGACGTCTTTTAGACATAAAATTGCTTGATGGTTAGTTTAGCATTTGTCTCGAAAATGGAAACAGTTGGATTTGTGCCGAATGAGAAAGGTAGGGTTCACTTTAAATTATTTCGTTTTGCATCTTATTTAGTTTTATTTCTAATAAATAAACCTGTTTCTTGCCTTGAATAGCAATAGAAGCTGGAATGGTGTTAAAAAAGATTTTTTTTTTTTTTTTAAATTAGTTTTGGCTTGATGTTTTGTGGTAAAATAAAATAGGGCAGTTTTGTTAATAATTTATATATAATACATATATAATACTCTTTAATGCTCCATAATTGGATTATGATGACTCAATTGGATTTAGAATTTGACTAATCAATGCTAATTTGAGGTATCTGCATTTAGAAATTGACTGGTAAGTTTGGATTCAAGATACCTGTACAACTAGTCAAAACTATATATTTAAGTCTGGACTGGTCAAAATTACATTTTCAGATATCTAAATTGTTTGTTCATAATGGAATCCACTGTGAATGATGTGCAATAGAGACAGGTTGATGCTATATTTTATTTTTTAATGCAAAAGAAAACAAGGCTGTGAAGGACAGAAGTACAATATGTTGCACTCAGAGTGAAAATAAAAACATTAAGAATTACAGTTATATTCTAATAATCACATTTTATATCATAATGGCAGCAAAGGAATTGAGTTCATAGTATTGACTGTGCAGAGAACATTGGATTTTACTACAAATGTATATAACATATCCGGCAGGTGTAATATTAATGTCTAATACCTTTTTAGAAATCTTTTAATCCTTAAAATATCCCATTGCAAAACAACTGAATTAAATGATTAACAATAACCATATGTGTTTGTGCCACTTGCTTTAATGTTTTGTGAGAGTTGGCTACTTCTTTCCATCTGTGCATTTACGTTCAGTCTGTCTTTGGAAAGATGAATACAGCACCTCCATCAAATCAAAGCTTGAAAAAGGAACTAGAGAAACTTAAGCAATGAAAAGTGTATCACGGTTAAGTGTCTTCAGACACATGGCTGTGGAACCAGAGCATAGAAATTTCCATCCCTGGTACTACCGTACCTGGCAATATGGCACATAAAGCCGTTTCGCGTGTTGAAAAGCTTCCCTACAAGACCATCACTCTTCCCACTGTTGGGTGAAAAAGAACACATTAGAACACCATCACAGACGTGCACAACATGAAATTATTTTAATCTCAATAAAACATTTATCATTTCTGAGACGGATTAACCTTTTCATTAAGGTTTACTTTTTTGCAAGATGAGCATTATTAATTGTATTTGTATTGCCACTAACCTACAAACGTAGTACATGACTCCCGGAAACCTCTTTGATTCGTCATATGAGACCATGTTCCCTTGTGCCCCCTCCACCCATGTCCAACCACGTCCTCCACACGGATCAACCAGAACCTGCAGATTATTAATACGGTAATTTAAGTCCTGAAGAAATAGAAGAGGTACCATCTCCTCGACTACAGTCTGTTAACTGTCCTGCATGTGTTTGTTATCTTTATGTACTGTACTGAGTTACCTCATAGCTTTTGGCCCAATTCACTTTCCAGTCATATTCATAGTAGCAGTACTGATCCTTTACATATCCACTGTGCCATCCACCGTCTGATCCGATGGCTTTGCACACTGCAAGTTGGGTTTTAGAACGAACAGCATCTGTAAACCACAGGGATTTATGGTTAATCAAGCCCAATTATTTAAGAGGAGCTTTTTCTAGTTTGAAGATACAATGCTGTTGTCTTAGATGAGGATAAAGATAAATTGCACAACAGATTTTTTTCCTAAATGATATGTCCTACAGTTTTCTGTGCTTATCAGTGAATTACATGATTTTGTAATTCCATTTCATGGGATCAGGTAGGGATGGAACTGTAAGAAGAAGCTCAGTCATAAAGGTGCTCAAGTGCTTAAAGAGGTAATGATTTGTGATGTTGTACATTAATTTGAAAGCATAGCACCACATTAGAATTAAGAATCAGCCTAATCTAATGTGAGTGTATGTAAAGCAAATGATTTTGCATACTGTTGGGCACATCTCTGGTCTGAACCCACTGGAGGTCCTGACTCCTGCATCCCTGGTTTGGGTCTCCTTTCCACGGGCTCACACAGGTGCAGCTCCTGCCATGACTGGAGGAAGAGCACTTGGCGTTCACTCCACAGGGTTTAAGCTGGCATGCATCACGACGTGCCAAAGGTGCCAGTGCAGACCTCGTTGTCCTTACAAACGCTGTTTTGTGTGCAGTCGTTACACTTGTGTGGTATGAAGGATGGGCAGGGCAGCTGTGAGCACTTGTACTCAGCTGGCTGAGGGTGTGTGGCAGAGCCCCAGCCAGACGAGCACGAGGCCTTGCAGACAGTGGCTCAACCTTCAGATTTGCACTCAACTCGCCCGTTTACCTGCTCGGCGTAGCACAGAGGTAGGGCACTCCACTTTCCTCCAGAGCACATCACAATCTCGGGAAAGGGCTTGTTTGATCCACCACATTTTATTTTAACCTGCTGTTGGGCTGTGCTGTGGTAGGGCTTCTCGCAGTGGTTGTTCTGAAGATCCCCAGCCTTTAGAGGGCCACATCCATTTTTATTGAAAAGTTTCCACTGCTGTGAGACATAGTCCTGAAAAAAATTCCCAGCAAAATGAATGTTCTCTGATTTCCCAGTGAGCAGTAGATATTTTGACCAAGCTAAAACAGCTTCCTTTTCAAGGGCAAACATGTAGCGTACAAAATAATCAATCTGGTCACTGTAGTTTTTTGTGCACTCTACTGGCTCACCAGACTGACTTTGTGTGTCCTGGACCAGTGACTTGCGAAAAATATCCAGAATGTTGTATCTGTCTCCAAATCCAGTGCCCATCATCATGTGGTGAAAGTCTGTGAGATAAAATTGAAAAGAGTTTCCCCCTGTGAACTGAGCTCCAACTTCAGAAACATAGTGGCTTTGGGTTATTGTACTGTTTTTAAGATACAAATGTAATGCATTGATGTAGCGAAACTTCTGAATCACACTGCTGTATTTCACAAAGATTTGTGTCCACTGGATGTCATGTCGGACAGACTCAACTATTTCTTTAGTGTAGTCCTTCAGCTCCTTGATGCTAAAATAAATTGCTGTCAGATCAGGGACTGGTTTATAGATCATACCATCAATTTCACCTTCGAGAGCTGCATAGTCAATAATATTTTGGATGCTTTCCTCACAAGCTGGACCGGTGAACATCTTATGGCACTTGCAGAATCCTTGTGTGGTGTTCTTGATGGGTTTACATTCTCCATGCTTACAATTCACATCTGAGCAGGAAGACTTCACAATATTTCCTCTGAGGAAGATATTAAAGTCTCTGATGGAGATATGTTGTGGTTGACAGCTCAGCTGAATATCTGCCACATCTGTCTGTGCATAATCTGATGGTTTTTTAACAGCATGAAGAAACTGTATTTGGCCTATAACTTTAGCACCACACCTGCTGAGCAGCTCCTCCTTCATTGTTACACACTGCATGGTAATGCTCAAACCTGCCATTTCTTTTTGCAAACTAGATTTAATGTTGTCTTTAGTGTTTTGATCAACAGCAGAGCCCTTTTCTTGACAAATTAGGTGAACGGATGTCTTTTCTTGAGCATCAAAGTTAATTGACTGTCCAAAGGTAAACTCATTTTTAACATCGTTTGAGTGGGCAATTACTATCCATTTGAACCAGTGGAACTTGCTCTCCAAATGTTTCTTAATATCTGTAGCCAGCTTTTCAGTACTTGAGAGTCGTTGATTGCTAATTTTCAGAGCGTCCTTTTGAGCCCATTTCTCAAAGTCATCAGCACACTCAATCAAGGCATCCTGTATGGCTGATAAAGTGTTGGACAGTTGTGCGACTGCTTCTTGTGCCTTTACTTCAGCATCATAGCCTTTTAGTTTGTAATAAAACACATTTAACTTTAGTCCTGAAACCATCAGAGTGGTGAAGTAGGTGGAGTATTGCACCAGAACATTAAAATCACCATTAGATTTCTCAATAATGAGCTGTAAGAGATTCTTATTCAAGCTGACAGGATTGTTTTCAGTGATGTATCTGTAGAAATTAGCAACACTGTTCTCTGTGCCAGTGTTTTCATAGAAAGTGGTGAACCTCTCAGCCAGTCTGGTCTTCTGTTCCAGTGTGGAAGCAGCAGGAGCGGTCTTTATGAATTCTGTTAACTTGGCCCAGGAGTTCTTGATCACATTCTCATCTTTGCCATAACTGCTTGCATAGTTTGTCCATTCCATTTCTGTTTGTAGGGTTGAAATTTGAAGGGAGAGAGAGTCGAGTTTACGGTTGACCTCGGCAAATAGTTCCTTCATATACTCAAGCATTGGATCCGATTGTGGAATGAATGCGAAGATGAAGCTAATTAATGCCCCGATAAAGCCAAAACTTGCTGCAACTTTGCCAAGAGAACTAAAGACTTGGAGGACTTTGTTGATTGTTTTTTGAGCTGTATTGTCCTTTGATTTTAAAAAAAATTCAGCCACATCATTGAGACCTTGGAGAAAATCTTTAGACAAAGACATGCCCTTCTCTACTTGACTGACTTGTTCGACGCTAATTTCAGCTGTGCAGAAACAGCTGTATAGAAGCAGATAAAGGATAGTGAGGAAAGTCTTCCCAGTAGCCATGACAGCTTAACCTGTTAAAAAAAGGATGCATTGAATGTGTAATTAGAAGCATTTGTAGTGATGTTTGTGACATGTCTGAAACATCACAATCATTAAATACATGGCCAATGAGGTACCGCTCTGCTTTTGTATATAAACCTGTTGTTTATGCCCCCTGGAGTGCGTCTTGGTCGAAAGCCCGCCCCTTTCTTTCACTGCTGTGGATTGCGGAGTGTGATGTGGGTCCGCCAAGGCTGTGTGTGTGCGGTGTACTGTTTACCCTTAGTGCGGTATGTCTACAGGGCTTCCACCTGTGCGTCATGGCAGCACAATAGCCAGGTCGGAGCACCAGCTGTTAATCTACCAACTAAAGGAGCTACTATATGACTTTGGTGTGTGTGTGTGTGTGTGTGTGTGTGGTTGTGAGTGTCACGTAGAGGTCTGCGCGGGACTGTTTTTTTCGTCCCGCTCCCGCAAGGTTCTATTCCGCACGCACCCTTTCCCACCTAAAATTCACTCCAATGGGTCCCGCTAAATTTCGATTGTTTCCAGAAGCTCACATTTAAACTTCCCCTAAAGAGAGTGACTGGGGATAACAAATATAAAATGTTGCATAGCATATATAAATGAAAACTGTTGGCTTACTAGCTATACTGCAGAATGAAATCTTTTTTAACATCCTCGCAAAAACAGAAAGACGCTGACTGACGACCGTTTCAGAATGTCTCTCCAAAATCCGATCACAAAGGTTGAATGTTCTCTGAAGGTGCACTCGCGCAGACCTCTAATGCAAAGAACATATCTTGCCAGGTTTCTCAGGACAGAGAACTGGGGACTGTGTGAACGCCACCACTGCAGAAAGTTTTGTTCACTTCAAGTTCAAGCACAGATGCCCTGATGTCAAAGGATCTCAGGAGCGACCAGGTTATTGTCAGACCGCCCGCTCCCGCCCAAAGTACACTATAGTTACCGACCACAATACGCCTTTCTTTCAAAATTTAATCCCGCACAGCAAGAAATCTTATTGGTTCCCGCGGGAAAGCGGCAGAAATGCAGACCTCTAGTGTCACATTGTCTAATTATAAGGGTCCCCGTTGCATCTCTCTCTCTCTCCAACCCTCGCTCTGGGCCGTGCTGCTGCTTTGGGACGTCAACACTTCTTGTCCAATGGCTAATGGGGCGTTCACACCAGACGCAACCTGCGCGTAGTTGGACGCTTGAACATTTTGAGTTTACTCGCTTCATTCGCGCATAAAATACGTCAAAATTACCACACTACTAGAGCAAATATCCGATAAATTTCTGATTTTTCAACTCGCTCGAAATGCTCAATTCGTGCCGCGTCATTCGTGCCACAGGATGTCTATTCGCGTCTTTGCATTGATTTAACAAATAAATCACTCGCGCTTAATGCTTCATTCGTGTCTGGTGTGAACGCACCATAAGTGGGCCTGATGTTTTTTTTTTGTTTTTTTTTGTGGTTGTATCATTTTTCGTTTGGGTTATTTGCTTTTGTATTGATTTATTTTTGGTATTACTGTCACCAACCCTCAGTTTTGTGATTTTGACTGTTTGACAACAGTCACTATTAATTGGAATGATTACCGCTATGCGGTATTCATGATCTCGGTCATTTTGAAACCTTGAGCCGTGATCAGTTCTGAGTTTGTGTGATCTTTGCGTTGTTGTGACAGTATACGTTGTTTGTTTTGTCTCTAATTTGTATTTTTTTATTTGTAAAACTGATTTATTTTGTTCATTTGAGTATTGTGAGTTTTTCTTGGTTTTGTTATATTTGTTTAGTACATTGACTGTTTTCTTTTCATTTATTTTTTTGCCTATTTTTTAGTGGTGTTTGGTCCGTTTGTCTTCTAATGTGATTTTCTTTTTTTTTGTATTTTGCAGGAGTGTTTCTTGGAAGCGGGCTGGTTCTGGGTTACACAGCCTTCACTTCAATAAGGGTTGTCATTATTGTTTTGTGCATTGCAGTGATTTTTGTGGATGTGATTCTGATTGGTGGGATTTTTCTTGTGCAGTGGGTGCATCATACTAGCCTGCTTCTCATAAAGGAAGCCTCAGCCCCTGCGTCGATTAACTTCTTTTTTTCTTTCTTTCATTCGACCAAGACAATTTAATGTTGATTTTTGGGTTTTAAATTTGTTTGTAAACTATTTTAACTCTAATAAAAGATTTGTTTAAACGGAAATTCACGCCTCTTGCCTCTTCTAAGTGGAACGCATTTGCGTGTTTTGATTCTTTGGTTATTTCCCGTTATTTCGGGGTGGCGTAGTCACTACAAACGAGCCACTTGCTACACATTTAATGTGTGGCCTGGTGTCATTTAATTCACAGTCTGCTTATAATGCCACACTCCAGTCTTCAGTGTCACATGATCCTTTAAAAATCATTCTAATATGCTAATTTGCTGCTCAAGAAACATTTATGATTATTATCAATGTTGAAAACAGTTGTGTACTTTTTTTTTTTTCAGGATTCCTTGATGAACAGAAAGTTCAAAAGAACAGCACTGATCTGAAATACAAAGCTTTTGTAACATTATCACTACCGTTCAAAAGTTTGGGGTCAGTAAGAATTTTTATTTTTATTTTTTTGAAAAGAAATTAATACTTTGAATAATACTTTTATTCAGCAAGGATGCATTAAATCGATCAAAAGTGACAGTAAAGACATTTATAATGTTACAAAAGATTATATTTCATCAAAATATTCATCAAAGAATCCTGAAAAAAATATTGTACACAAATATTTTGTACAATTGTACACAATAAATGTTTCTTGAGCATCAAATCATCATATTAGAATGATTTCTGAAGGATCATGTGACTGAAGACTGGAGTAAAACATTAAAAATCTTACCATGTCCAAACTTTTGATTGGTAGTGTATATATAACAAATTACAAACAATACAACAAATACTATAGAGATACAAATTAAATAAACTTGTTCTTCAGATACAGTAGGTTTGTTTTTCATGTATACTTTTATTTAACATCTTTTGTTGTTTTATTAACATTCATGACAGACAAATATTTAATTAGGCTATTGTGCCTTTAAGACCGAATCCATGGATGTAATATACTGACACATATCCTGTTTTCACCCACCTGTTTACGTCCACATAAGCCATAACCGACTGTATTTACACGAGATACTCCACACGATGGACATTTTGACAACTGTGTGTGCATTTGATCATGCAGGAGCAAGGAGAACTAACTGATTGTGTGCTGTCAGAGAGAACTGAGATCGCGCGAGAGAGGTCTGTAGCGCGATTCCGCCTATCCTGCCTTCACTAATCGATAACGAATTGTGATCAGATGGTAATTTTGTTCTAAGACGAATTGATTGGGCTGTTCTTGCGTGACAGAACATTACTAGCCTACTACTACTTGTTCTATGCTCACCCAGTTATAACGAAATTTTAGGAAAGAAAAAGGAAAAGACAAAGCATGATTTTTTTCTTAATAAGTCGGGACACTAAAAATAGAGCTGAAATACCAGACTGTCCTGGGAAAAACGGGCTTGTTTTATTTCGTAGCTTGTTACGAAATAAAAAGTCTCTCTCACCTCAGCAAACCGAACTTTCCTGTCCTGTCAAACGTTATATTGTGCTTGTAGCTATGGAATCCCAAGTCTACCGAAATTAAAAATAAATAAATACATAAATAAATATACAAAGAAACGTAAAATAAATAAATAAATAAATAAATAAACAAATAAATATACATAGAAAAGCAAAAAAATAAATAATTATTTATACATTTATTTCCTTATTTATGTATATATCGTGCGGTCCATATAAGCTGCGAATGCTCTGCATACCCAAGCCATTCGTGGACTCGGCAACATATGTTAACATTACAAATTACTATTAAATCCCTTGTTTGAGGTGTACCATAAAGCCTACATGATTGGTAATGTGTATGTAACTGTCCGTAATTTATTTATTTTCCAAACGACAGTCATTTTCTTTAAATCTGCCAGTTACGGAGACTTCCGGGTAAGATGATCTACAGCAGCTTTTGCGCCTTCACGCTTTTGTCATGGAGCGTCATCAATGTAGCGCGTTCTCATTGGTTTGCTGGTCTATGCGAGTTTTCATGGGCAGGATAAGCTATGAGATGATCGCTCGCCCAAGAGGAAAAATGAGCTGCTGCCAGATCTCGATCACCGAAAATCACATTGTATTTGATACAAATCTAACTAGACTTAGCCAAATGGGGAAACAAATCATAACACAAACTATTTTCATAGTATTTCATTTTTCTCCATAGAGATTTTCTTTATGAAAACTTCTACAGTCCTACTGTAACTAGGCTTATCAGAGGACGTTAATCGATAGTCTGTGCGTTTGTTAAAAGTCAGTTTGCACAATTTCAACTTATTTTTTTAAGAATAACGATATTTTTATTTATTAGCCTTCTTATATTATAAATACATTTTTATTTTTTATTTATAATAGGCTGCTAATACTTATTATGTTATATTTATTTTTAATTATTAGTTTAAAAAATACTTATGGCATACATTTAAATTGACATGGTGTTTTTTATTTGATTTAGATCTGTGTCCTAAACTGATATGTTTAAAGGTGAAGTATGTTGTTTGTGTGACACTAGCGGATTACAAAAATACAGCATATTTTGCAAACGCACTTTAGCCTGTCGCGCCTCAATCGACTCAAACATCACAGAAGCTCTTACAGGTGCTTGTGAAGGTACGTCTTAACAGGTAAATGTAGGCTACTCTCAGTAAAAGGTCCAACATATTAGAAATACTTTTCACTGTGTTGCTATTTTGTCATGAGCAAGCAAATGAGTAAACTAACACTGAGAACACGAGCGTCTCCCATAGCCCTAAACAGGGAGTCCAGGACATTCTAAAACGCTTAACGTGGCTTAATTTACTAAGACAGTGTTATTAACAAACCAAACTTACAAAACACCATATTAATAAAGCATATATGTACAGAAAATCAGATGAGCCCAGAATATGAACGCAACACGTTTAATTAAACATTTTCCTCCCATAAGAAAATGCTTAACGTGGCTTAATGTATTATTAAGACAGTGACATTAAAAGACCAAACTTAGTAAACACTATACTAATAAAGCATAGTATACAGAAAAAAAATGGTTTGTGTTGAATTTGATCTTTTAATATCACTTAGTAGCCTAGGCTACATTAAAGGTTTTTCTTTATAACAGTTTTCTATGGGAGGAAAACACAACATGTAATTAAACGAATTGCGTTCATATTCTGGGCTCGACTGCTTTGCTGTACATATATACTTTATTAGTATGATGCAACATAACATAACTGCATCGGCCACATTTTTATACAAGACGCACCACCCAGCATACCCAGTTAAAATAGTCCCGCTCGCCACTGGTATACAACCCATTTATTTTTTTCCACAGTTATTTTTTCTTTTATTTATTTATATACAGTGGGTACAGAAAGTATTCAGACCCCCTGAAATTTTTCACTCTTTGTTATATTGCAGCCATTTGCTAAAATCATTTAAGTTCATTTTTTTTCCTCATTAATGTACACACAGCACCCCATATTGACAGAAAAACACAGAATTGTTGACATTTTTGCAGATTTATTAAAAAAGAAAAACTGAAATATCACATGGTCCTAAGTATTCAGACCCTTAGCTCAGTATTTAGTAGAAGCACCCTTTTGATCTAATACAGCCATGAGTCTTTTTGGGAAAGATGCAACAAGTTTCTCACACCTGGATTTGGGGATCCTCTGCCATTCCTCCTTGCAGATCCTCTCCAGTTCTGTCAGGTTGGATGGTAAACGTTGGTGGACAGCCATTTTTAGGTCTCTCCAGAGATGCTCAATTGGGTTTAAGTCAGGGCTCTGGCTGGGCCATTCAAGAACAGTCACGGAGTTGTTGTGAAGCCACTCCTTCGTTATTTTAGCTGTGTGCTTAGGGTCATTGTCTTGTTGGAAGGTAAACCTTCGGCCCAGTCTGAGGTCCTGAGCACTCTGGAGAAGATTTTCGTCCAGGATATCCCTGTACTTGGCCGCATTCATCTTTCCCTCGATTGCAACCAGTCGTCCTGTCCCTGCAGCTGAAAAACACCCCCACAGCATGATGCTGCCACCACCATGCTTCACTGTTGGGACTGTATTGGACAGGTGATGAGCAGTGCCTGGTTTTCTCCACACATACCACTTACAACTTTTTGGCCTTAATTCTATCTTGGTCTCATCAGACCAGAGAATCTTATTTCTCACCATCTTGGAGTCCTTCAGGTGTTTTTTCATGTGTCTTGCACTGAGGAGAGGCTTCCGTCGGGCCACTCTGCCATAAATCCCAGACTGGTGGAGGGCTGCAGTGATGGTTGACTTTCTACAACTTTCTCCCATCTCCCGACTGCATCTCTGGAGCTCAGCCACAGTGATCTTTGGGTTCTTCTTTACCTCTCTCACCAAGGCTCTTCTCCCCCGATAGCTCAGTTTGGCCGGACGGCCAGCTCTAGGAAGGGTTCTGATCGTCCCAAACGTCTTCCATTTAAGGATTATTGGAGGCCACTGTGCTCTTAGGAACCTTAAGTGCAGCAGAAATTTTTTTGTAACCTTGGCCAGATCTGTGCCTTGCCACAATTGTGTCTCTGAGCTCTTCAGGCAGTTCCTTTGACCTCATGATTCTCATTTGCTCTGACATGCACTGTGAGCTGTAAGGTCTTATATAGACAGGTGTGTGGCTTTCCTGATCAAGTCCAATCAGTATAATCAAACACAGCTGGACTCAAATGAAGGTGTAGAACCATCTCAAGGATGATCAGAAGAAATGGACAGCACCTGAGTTAAATATATGAGCGTCACAGCAAAGGGTCTGAATACTTAGGACCATGTGATATTTCAGTTTTTCTTTTTTAATAAATCTGCAAAAATGTCAACAATTCTGTGTTTTTCTGTCAATATGGGGTGCTGTGTGTACATTAATGAGGAAAAAAAATGAACTTAAATGATTTTAGCAAATGGCTGCAATATAACAAAGAGTGAAAAATGTAAGGGGGTCTGAATACTTTCCGTACCCACTGTATTTATTCATTTAGATTTTATTTATTTACAAATTTGTTCATTTCCACATTTTTTCATTTCTACATTTCTTTATTTTTACATTTATGTATTTTTTACATTTCTTTGTCCTTAGGGTATTGAGGAGGGCGTGGTTTACCTCAGACATAGCAATGGAGCTCAGAGTAGGCGAGCGAAGCGTTGAGGCCACAGTGACACCTTGTGGTGTGCCCGAAATACAACAAGTGTAGCCTTCTGACGTTGATACTGTCTGTGATGAATGACTTGGATAGGTATATGGCCAAAATCTTATATCACAGGTTAAGTCATATAATATCACCCTAACTGTACTGTGTGACATGGATAGGCTACTCTTTATTCCAGACATGACCGTAGAACATCGTCTGGTCTGGATTTGTAAAATGCCCTGGGCTGGCAAGCAGCAACACAGCAATATCTTCAACAGATCTGATAACAGGGACTCTGAAATGGAAGCGCTTGATATTTTCCATTTGTAATCATTTGAATGAATGGGCTTGTGTTTGATTGAGATTTGGACACCGGTCAGAACACGGAAAGGATCGAATCAGTGCACATATAGGCTACAGTGAAGTCGACTCAAGCATAT